>OX439485.1:46174285-47374285 GCA_949320155.1 Melangyna quadrimaculata | reverse complement strand
TTCTAAAATGAATATGAATACGCCCCAATATGTAATTAATTTTTAACTATTACAAATATATGCCTCTTCCAATTATAACACTGGCCACGCTGGCTGGCACACCACATTTTTCTAACAGAACTTTTTTACTTTTTAACCTTTTTTTAACGCTTTTTTGTCATAAATGCAGCTGCGCATACACTTCCGGAGATAATCACTTGTTGATGTATTACAAAGCGCTGATTTCCTTATTTTTAGTTTTAACTTTTTTTATATAGGTACCAGCCAGAGAAATTAGCAGTTTGCGCTCTTACCCACAGCGCAGTTAGGGGTTACCGTTCTAGTGACTTTGTCGCTAGATCTAGCGACATTTCAACTTCTTCCGCGACAAAAATATTTGTGTGTCACTAGATTATTTCTAGCGACTTTTCTAGCGACTTTTGAAGGTAAGCATTTGTGAGTTTCGACACGCAAATACTATTTGTTTTATGTAATGGCCCTGATGATCTTACATTCCTGGCATTTAAATTAATTTGTTGACATTTTGTATTTCCTATAATTCGTTACTGAAATTCACCACACACATGCACACAAACATCAAAACATATGCAAAATGTAAGTGCGAGTAACTGTCCGAGCAGAATGGAGTCGCTGTAGCGGCCGCTTATCGCACTGTCAAAGTTAGAATATACGAAAATAGTACACAGCGCCACAATGAGAAGCTGTAGCTGCAGCGATCGCTGCCGCCAAAGTTGAATAATTTTCAACTTTCTGCTATTAGTCGCGCTACTTTTTGACATATTTGTGGGTCTGTTCAAAAGACTGTATGAAAACTAGCCATTGGGTTGGTTCAGCACATTGAGTTATTTTTTCTTTGTTTATTATGAACTGAAATTTGGAAAAATAAATTACGTTTCGATAGCAATGATTGTAGAAAAAAGCATTTGAAGTAGTCTTGTTATTAATAATTAGAGTATATTGTCACTGACCCCAAAATTGCACAACTTTGAGAACTCAATTTTAAAATTGCGCAAAGTGTTCACACTACAAGTGAGAACATTTTGTTTGATAACACCAATGGGCTTGGATGAAAAACAAAACGAAAAAAAAAAAAAAAAAACAAATACTTTACATTTATAAAAAAAAAATATTGTTGTCCTTTTCTCCTTCCAATTTTGCATCTCTCAAGGGCAAGGCTTAACTAAATACACCAACTTTTTCCAAAAAGAACCAAATTGAGAAACAAACATGTACCTATGCTAAAGACACCTGCTTGCAAAAAAAACATGCGGAAACTGTTCTGACAGATAATTTTAGTCACCGTACACGATTTTCAATTGTTTTTTGGCAAGCAAGTGTCTTTATAATATATTTTTTCCACGTTTGCACTTTATGCCAAATGTAGGTCTATCTCAACTGAAGCCAGAGCTGAAATAGTCCCGATCTACATTGAACGCTTTTTCCAGTGCCGACAACAAAATTGTTGTTGTAATCGTATGCGAGAGGTACAGCCGACATGTTCCTTCCAGTTTCGGCCAATTTTTCCATTCAGCACGGGAAAAATCCTTCAATGTAGACCGGGACATAGTATCGTGCGTGCTATTTTTCATGTGCCCACAATGCAGCTGTACACCTTGATATTTTTTGTTGGTAAATTCCAAAATAAATGCCTCTTATTTACCTACTGCTTATAATTGCAAATTGTTAAATCTAATGAAATATTATTTCTTTTTACAAGTTCAATAAAATATTCTGTGCTTTGCTCTGCCATGTTGGATTTAGGTTGTTTGTTTTCTGTTGTGCCAAATACTGGCATATTTTGTGTTTTGTATATTAAAAGAGAAACATGATAGTCTCGCATTTGTAATAGAAACGAAAACAACATGCAGCGAATGGAACACGCCTTGAAAAAATTGGATATCCAAACATCTGAACAAACCCAAACAAATCTAAATGTCAACAAAAAATGACAGCAAACGTTCTTTCTGCGCTACACCAGCGGTACCCAAACTTTTTAAGCTTTGGAACCCTTAAGAAGGTCCAAATATATTTCGGAACCCTAACTCTCAACGATAGCAAGAAATGAATAACTACACAATCACATTTCAAAATTAATTTTTTGTCCATACTTCATGTGAGTGTGGCTCGTAATTTTCTTTTTAAATTTGCTTTTTTTTTTTTAATATGTATGATAAGCTCACACTTCGAAAAAAAAAAACATTTTTGCAATTATGTACATACCGTATGGCTGGGGAAAATCGGCCTGCTGTTTTTTTAAAATACAAATAAAGTTTTAATCTTTTCAGCTTTCTTTCTAAAAATGTGTAATTTAACAAATTAAAAATGAAATGAATGAAAAAAAAGTTAGAAACTAAATAATTTGTACTTAAAAATCCTGCTGAAAGGTTTCAATTTTTCGTGGAAAAACTACAGCAAAATAATTTGTACTCAGGTATGTGGAATATTATGCAAATCGAATTCGCTTTACTTTATTGATTTAAGACAACAATAAAATAAAAAAAATATAATTTATTTTGGCCACGACAAATTATGAAAAAATGAGCCAAATTATAAGAAAACTTGTAATAAAAAGACGTACGAAGCTTACAAGTACAAGAGTCTCCTTACAAAAGCTGCAAAAGAGCAGAGAAAGATTGATCCTTCTAAAGTTGTTCCCAGTGATATGAAAACTTAAATAAATAATTCATGTATTAAAAAAAAAAAAAAAACATAAAATCCTCAGTATGAGAAAATCGCCCTGTGATCAATTGGTATTTCTTCAATGTTGATATTCTTCAATGAGATAATAAGGAAAACGTTTAGGGTGTCCAAAATCACCCTGCAGATTTCGATGACTTTGGCAAACCAATTTTTGATTTTTAATAATTAACCTAGATAACTGATTTGTTTGAAATTTACGATACTCGTTTTTTACTGATTGTTCTTCCAGAAAGTCGCGGAACCCTGAAAACTCTTCCACGGAACGCTAGGGCTCCGCGGAACACAGTTTGGGAACCGCGGCGCTACACCATTGTAGACGACCTTTGCTACATACCGAACGATTTTAGTGACAGCTTGTTCTACAGCGATTTTTTCCGCAACCCGCGACTTGCATTGTGTTTAAGGGGTTAGCGTAGTATTCTTATTTAAGAAATTCATCTGTTTCAAATTTATTATAGACCTAAGTTTTTTGTTAATTTACTTTAAAGTTTTGAGCAAAAATAAAAAAATTATTCAAAGAGATTTTTTTTTTAACACTTATTTCCCAATTTTTGTTGAGCTTCTTCAAGCGACTTTTTTGAGACGAGAGGAGACAAGACGGGGCTGTCTTTTAAGCATTAGACCAAAATTTACAGAGAGTCTAATTAATTACAAAATTCAATTTCATTTAAATATTTATTTTCTTATGCACATTCAAACTACCTACATATAATCGAAAATATTTGATTCCAATAATCAACTGGTTGTTCGAAAATCAAATTTTTCGGAGAAGAAACCGGGACGAGACGTAATAATACGAGACCGAGTCTTGTCTCCTGACTCTAGGGGCCAGTTTTTCAGTGTGGGGTTACAATTCAGCCCGAGCTAACTCATCAAATTATGGTGAGTTGACTCTGGACTAACTCAACAATGGCCTTTGATATTTTTCCTTCCGTGTTTTAAAAGCCTGTCTTAATACATACTCCACTTAAAAACTGCTTCTTGACGTAACTTATAGACACATCTATTTCCAGATGTGTCTCTGGCTTAATTCACCTCTGAAAAATTGGAACTAAGGCATTTATGAATGCATGTCTACTCGTCGAACTGCTTTTTTAAATTCAATTTCTGTATAGCAATGACTTGCAAGAAATAGTTTTCTAGCTTAAATAATGAGTAGCTTCGGCTAATATGTAATTGCTCATTTACACAAACTGGAAGAATATATTTTAAAAACACTATACCTACTTACTTTATTGTGGTTTTTATTTTTACGTAAAACTCATAAATTAAACAAATTTTTTTTTACATCTCCGCATTTAATATTTATTTATTCTTTTCTTTTAAATTATTTAAATGTTCATCTTACTTAAGGCACACATTCAGATTCAGTGATTTGAAAAGCAATTAAATAAGTTCATACACCTATATCCTAATAAGTAGATACCGATGTATCTATACTTAGAAAGGTAGGTCTTAAAGTATAGATAAAAAATAACATTTTAAAAACTTAATCACTTGAACTTGCAAGAAATGTATGTTAGTGTTTATATAATTATAAGTTTTATTGTCATAGGTGGAATAATATATCTTATTTTCACATGATTAAATTATAAGGTATAAAATTATCAACAAATAAACAACACTGTTAACCTATACTTTTCTACAAGAACAGACCTATCTATAAAAAAAAACTTTTTTAAACTTTGTTAACTTTTTAAAACACAAGGTAGAAGTAATAGGTAGATACAGCTATATCTTTCTCGATGTCAATGATGGCTTCTTTACTTTTTTACTTTTTTTTCGATATCTACTATCCTAACTGTAGTACTGTCACCTTCACCGATAAATTCAACTTTAATATTATCTTTAAGAGCTATGGACACGAAATGACAAAAGGCGCACGACAAGCTTTTTAAATAAAAAAAAGATACAAAATAAATAACGAAAAGAAGGAAAAAATTCGGATCTAAATTCCGCTTAGGTCCTTAAGGGTGAGTCGTTGTTTTTGTGTAATTGTTGGCAGACGGAGAGTCTTCGTAATGTAGGTACACACTACACCCAGTGTTTCATTTTTTTTATTTTTTTGTTTAAGCAACATTTTAATTCAAAACACGAGAGCACACCATAATCCAGAGAGTTGGAGTTGCTTATTCGGCTGGAATATCCTATACTCACACTTTGCACCAAAAAATGTCGACGCCATTTTTGTCTGCCTATGCGCTTTTCAAAGGAGTATCATGATGTAAAATGGGATAACTGAATAAAGGTAATAAAATGGAAAAGTATATGAAGCAGTGTGTCTGATTGGAGAGAAACCGGTCTAAAGGGTCAGCAAAAGGTGTCAAAGTGCGCAGCATCGTTCCAATAAATGGGTGTTCCGTTGAAGATAAACGCCCCGTAATGATTGAGCATAACACCTGACAGTGGTGGAGAATTGTTGGCGACAGGTGAATATGTGATGGGGGATAGGAGATGGGTGTAGTTGAAGAAACATTTCTTATTTTTGTGTTTAATGGTTTTGCGATGGAAAATATAATGCATGACTGCATTGTACGAACCTGCTCTTGTGGTTAAAAGTTTGAAAAAAGAAAATTTACTCCGATCCGAATGGCTCATTCGTGCGTATGGGCAGCTTATTATGAGAAGTCTAAGGAAAACACTCTAAATATTTCATATGATGTTAGTTGTTTTTAAATTGTATTAGTTCCAGGGCCAAAATTCTGAAAAATTGTTAACATTGTAACAGTAACATTGGTGGTTACCGGGAGTGGGGTGGTTGTACGAAAAGGAACCAAAAGAAGACATCTTATCACCAAAAGAAAAATTTGGATTTTTTTTAAAGATTAGCTACCTACCTCAAAAATATTTTGAAAAATGTGAGCAACCGATTTTTGTTTTTCTTTTACCTATTATATTTTTCCTAAAAATAATTGAATTTTGATTAAATTCGTTGTAAATATACATTCTTACATAATTATCATTTGCGTTTTTAATTTGAAAAAAGGCCTAATTTTTAACAGATTGATTTTGAAAAATTTCAAAACGGCAGTTTCCTCGTTGAAATCTCTCTTTATGTACATACATAGTCTAAAATTGTGGAAAAAATCATTCTTTTATTGTAGAAAAACATTGTCAAAAAATGAAAAAAAAAAAATAGTTCCGCGTCGATTTCTACGTAAATGTCAATTAATTTTTATATAAAAAAGTGTTGAATTGTAAGTGGTGGCAATTTAAATGTTAGGTTAATATTGTTATAAATTGAGTTTTTATTAATCGTTTAAGGTTTGGACTGCTGAAATCTTAAGAACGTTTAATTATTTATACAATAATTTTAACTAAGAAGTTGCTAAAAATTAGAGAGGCAAGAGAAAAACTTTTTCTTACTTTCCGTGAAAATAGCATACTTGGGAATTTTTTATTATCTTTTCGAACAATCGCAGCAAAAAATGAGCATCCTTTTTGTTTTTGAGAATTTTTAAAACACAAAAAAAAAACCAAAAACTATTTTTTTCCGTAAAGTTGCACAATTTATTTTTTTTTTTGTAAAAATTGAATATCGAACATTTTATTTTTGATCATAAAAGTTGCAAATATGTTTTTAATCTTTCTGGCGCTGAGGTGAAAATAGTACAACTCTGTTTTTTGATCTTTCCAGAAGGCATTGGTACAAAACAAGGAATATTTCTATAAAATTGTACCACTTGCGAACCAAAAAGTTTATGTAAACACAAAATTAAAAACAAAAAAAATATCCGTAATTTTTGCGGTAATTTAATAGATTGAAATTGAATTGAAATTGAAAACACGCAAGGGAATTCATGAAACATTTTGTACGAAAGAACAATTACAGAAGAACAAGTACGAACGAACAATTTATTTTATTCGAATAAAAAACTAACTTCAAAGTTTTGAAGTTAAGAACTAATTTTGCCTATATCACATCTCTATTTAGTATTTAGCTTTGAACATTTTTTTTTTAACTCAGTTTGGCATCTTTCTATATCTGATGACATATTTACAATTTTCTTTGACTTAAGTCTCTTGGCAGTTTAACCAGTTTCAGTTTGCAACCCATATCTATTAAAAGTCTTCCAAAATTCGGATCAAATCAAAATTAAATATGTTTTTATTCATGAACTGCTTCACTTTTCTAAAGTAGTACCATACCTACCTAAAAGTGTCTTCATGAGGCAGGATTCGTTTTTATAAGCCCTTGAATTGATACAAAATGTCCATGAGCATGCAAAACTAAAACCAAAGAAAATGTCCACTGGGGCGTATACGTAATTTTTTTTATTTTTCTTTTGAAATTTTAAATGCACAATTTGTTCAAATCTTTGTAGTCAGTGACTACCCATCTATCTTTCTTCCTTTCAATGCACCACTCATAAATTCAAGTTCAACATGAACACATTCAGTTTTCCATTTTATTATTTCGTACTCTTTTTTTGTGAGGTAAAATGATTTAAGATTCTTTGGAGAAAGCGAGTGTACGTCAACTGTTTTTTTCCATATATCACAACTTTTATGACGGCAATACATAATTAGTTTTACCTTCTATAATTTGTTTTTTTTTTTTTTTTCAAATTAAGTACAAAACAATTTATCCATGAACTTGTCATTTAAAAGTATCTTTATCTTTTGCACAGTGTATATACTTACTTACATATTTACCTATTTAAATTATGTTTTGACTTAAAAAATCAAACTAAACACATACATACATACATTGACTTAAAAGTCAAACTAAATACATATCTAGTTACTTCAAAATTTACACGTGATAACTAAAGACTTCCTTAACCTCGTGCCTTCAAATTATAAGCGAAATCAAAATGCTGGTACAACCATGTTCTAATTGCTTACAATTTGTCCGGCTGTAAAAAATAAACAAATCCGTACACTTATGTTTTTAACAAGTGACGTGTCTGGTCTTTCCTAACTAATTTAAAGCAAACATGACCTATTATGACTTTTCTTATATGACTATATGTATATATATGACTATTCCTTATACATCAAATCAAAGTCGCACCAATTTCAGTCTAATCTCAGACGGGATGGAGGTTATATATCGTCTTGTGGGCAGCATTACAAAATCGGGAGCCCTTTTTCAACTGACTGCACGGCAATTCTTTTATTTGAAAAGTTCAATCAGAATTAATTCACCAAAAGTCCAAGTTTAAGTGAAGAGATTAAAGTTGAACTCGAGTTAACTCCCCGAATTCGAAGGATTTAACTCAAGTTTGTCTGCGAACCTCAAATGATCTTGCACATATTACAATTTTCTGCTCACTAAAAAATACTTTTTAGGAGTTAAACCTTGATACGAATAATGAATGATCTCATACCTACTAGCAAACTTTATCTTATTGAATTATAAGTTGTTCTAATTACTTTCTGTTTTTATTCCGACAACAACACCTGTTTATTACTAAGTTAGAATTGACCGAAAATTGTGTTTTTATGGATGGGGGTTTTATCTCCCTCTGTTAAGGTGGCGGGGTAGTTTTGTAAACATTAACATTAAGTATCTACTCTGACCGAATTCAGGAACAACATTTATCTACGCCACTGTAATCCAACTGCATCCCAAGTAACTGCTCTCTGTTAATACTTAAGCCACTCCCAACCTGATTCCTCCAACCACCAATCTCAGTCGAAACCCTCATTCAACACACTCTGTTCTATTTCCACTTCCAATAAAGCCACCCTCTCATTTTCTCATCCATCAAAAGCATGCGCCATCGCAGCACCCCAGGCAAAACCAACCATCTCTCTCACCCGCACCAAATAATACCATCGACTGGAAAACCGGTTTCTCTGCCCATTTGCAACCACCATCACCATCCACTCAAAAAAACAAACACAACCACTTTCGAATTATAGAGTCTGTCTCTTTTCCCAGCTGTCCTCCTCTAACAACCGTAAGTGGGCTGAACTTTTTTGTGTTTATATACAGACCTACGATAGTGTGTGTAGTTGTCTAACTGGTCTTTTAACCATAACTGTGTGCAATATACAGCTTGTTTTCCAAGCCGCCAATTTTCAAATCGGCAAACGATCCCATAATCACCTCTTACCTAGTCGTTCACGCACTTTGTTCGTGGTTGGTCGCGCAGCGTTTTCGTCGTCGTCTGTTTTCGCTGTCGTCGCACGTTCGAATTGAAACACAAAAAAAAAAAAATAACTAATCACAATAATTATTATCCGTCGCCTCGACACACGTTTCTTCGTCGTTGTTGTCTTTTTGCCGCTAATATCGAACCCCCGCGAATAAATCAAAAACGGTCTGTAATTTATACATTCTGAAGACCCTCTTGATATTCAAAACATAAATAAACAAAATTAATTTGATTATCGGAATATAAGTTTTATTAATAACAATAATTTGGGGAAGCCCGTCGTCTTCGTAATTTTAGTCAATCAAAATCAACAATATTGTGCAACCACTGGACTGGCACTGGACAGGGACACACAAGCGAACTTGGCATTGCATACAACAGTTTAAATTTAATTAGTGCCAGCTGTAACTACACCGTTAATTGAATATTACCGTCGCGCGATAAATCGTCCGTTTTGTGGGCTTTGTGAATCCGCTGTACCCTTTACAAAAAAAAAAGTAAACCTGACCAAAACATCATCCAATTAGTATTCTCTCTGTTGCTCTCGTATTTTTTTTTTGGATTGCGCCCCATCTCTGTCTATCGCTGTCTGCCATAATTTTTAAGGATTACTGTTTTTTGTTATCAGAAATTTTAATTGGTCACTTTTTTGGGAAAACAAATATAAATAAAAAAACCTGATTGAGTTGTTATACCTATATTTTTTTTAATTAAATAAAAAAAATCAAAACCCATAATTAATAAAATTGTTGACAAAAGTTATAGTGCTATTACATACTCGTACTTGGCGCTTTTTTATCGTGTTTTATTTAAATAAAGATTTTGTGATACAAAAAAGTGTTTAAAAAAAAAAACATACAAAAATAGCTAATAATTATTGGCTTTAACCAAAATCAAGTGCATAACAAGGATAATTTTTTTTTTGATCCTCGTTGGGTTAATAAACAGCCGTCAAAATTCTTGATAAAGTGGCCTCAATAGGCGCCAACACGCTTAATTTTACGGATTTAGGGAGCCCCTACGAGGGGCCCCCTAGTACACCGCAATCGGGTATGGATGCACCCGACGCACCACATACCCCAAAATATATGGACGGGGGTACAACCACAGCCAACATACCGGGGAAATCGGCTTTTGTTGAGCTGCAACAACATGGGTGAGTTGTGTAAAGTGATTATGTGGGTTCATTTATTCATGGCATTTGAAGCTTTTTAGTAATTATTATTTGTAATTAGTTTTTTAAATGCTCGGTGTAAGGTTTTATCAATTCTCAATTCATTCATTATTTAATCGTTCGGTAGCTAACCGAAATGTTATCCGTCGGATCCAATCAAGAGAATTGTTTCAATTTGATTTTGGTACGAAATATTAACAACACTAGGGATTTAATATTTTTATCATTCATCGTTTACCGTTAGTTAGATTACTGTTGATTGAATTTATTGATAAATTCTTGATTTAAATCTTAACCTATGTATGTTCAAAGTCCTTCACAAAAGATCCGACTATGTTTTGAAATAAATTCTAGTTTTACCACTTCAAACAAAAAGGAGCGCAGCAGATCATTAAAAAATATTCATAGATGTTTCCGCAGCAGATTTTTCCTAAGTAATTAAGTATTTTCAACAATATTTTTAGGGATTCTTGAAAGTGCATATTTATATCCTTTTCTTTTGATATATCAGTTCAAACCATAACAATATCTCCTTTAAGTCCCCAAGAAATCTTTCCCCCCTATTGCAATTGTCAATCATAGATTGATAGTTGATAAATACCGAAATTCGATAGTAAACAAGCCAACCGCTAAAAGTTTTGATCATTGCGATTGATGCAGGCCATCTTTAATTACAAGAAAATTGTCAAAAATCGATGAATTGTTGACTAGATTTTGAATAAATTGCATTCTCAAAAATGAAAAAAATCAATATTTATCAACTATTAATCAGTAATTGACAATCGCAAAAGAGGTGTTTAGTTTGTTATTGGACCTTCCATAATAATTATTATAAATGCGACAAAAACTAAGGATTTCTCGAAGAGTTAATAAGGATATTGGAATGATTTACACTGAATTTTTTAAGAAATAGCTAACATACTTAGGTCCAGTTTGTTCACAGCTGATTATCTTTAATCCATGATTAGTAGAGCTGGGATATCCTCAAATGTTTTTGTTGATCAAATTTTGTTTAAAAAATTCAAAGTATGAATTGCTAATGATGGATTTCACTAATCAGCCAATTTTGGTTGATGAGCGTTAGTTAATTAAAGCCTATGAAAGTCACACACTAAATTTAACTCATTGTGAACAAACTGGCCCTTAGTTGCTTTTAGGAATATTAAAAAAAAAAATAAAAAATTACCTTGCATTATAAGATAGCTTCAAAAATAACACATTTTTCTGTTCTATTTTCTAACGGGACTTTTGACAGCCGTGATGTCATGGAGAAATTCTGAGCTTAGATTCTAATTCAGGTCACCAAAAAAAAATTACGCCGACCAGTTTTAATTAATTAGCGCTTAGTTCCTTCCATACAGCTGTTATTTCTATGCATGGTTTTTACAGCTGCTTAAGAGAAGATTAATAAACAAAAAATGCAGTAGATTGGATTTACCTATTGGCCAGTAGATTATTTTTTTGCAGTGCATCAGAACTACTGGAAGTGTAGCAAAGTGGCACTGCTAAATTTTAATTAGGTACTTGACAATAAAATCATTTGAAACTCCATATCTTGTGCAAATAAGAATGGATTACCACAAATGGCATTGGATTCACCTGGTCGAAACAGATTTAAAATATTAAACCGATTCATTAACAGCATTAAAACTTGTATTTTTTTTTCTTATTGCATTAAGAACAATCAGAGATCCAGGTATGTACATGTTATGATGATACGCTAGTTTTCTGACATTTAGCTTAAATGGCTTAATTTTTTAGTAGAAAACTAAACAATTTAGGTAGGTTATCTACCTTTATTTGCAGTTAAAACGTTTATTATGTCGCGTAGGTACGATCATTTAATTTGGTGGCTAGGACCAGCGTTTCCGATGTGACACGATAGTCCATTTTTGACACGGGATTTTCTTCGTGGCACGGTGTCACGGAAAAACTCAATATGACACGATTTTAAAATCTCCATAATTTACCTTAAAGTTCATATCATAATGTACATTTTCACAAAATAAGTTAGAATTTTGAGGAAACTTTAAAAAAATTGACCCAAATGACGTACAAATCAAATTTATATTTTTTAATAATATACCAAAAGATCAAGTGGCAATTGTTGTTGCAAGTTAAAATATTGATTTTTTTTTTTTTTTTTAAAAGAAAAGAACTTATTTTTTTTGCACGTGGCACGAAAAGGCAGGTTTTTTTTGAAATTGTGGCACCAAAATATTTTTTCGAGCGGCAACGCTGGTTAGAATTTGATTCAGTTTCGAACTTAATTGATACGAAACTTTAGGTAGGTCTGTACTTGCTCGCAAGAGTGACATTTTTTCAAACTAGCTTTACTAGTGGTAGAATTTTCGGATGAAGTACGGCCCAACAATTGCTCGAAAAAATGATTCAACAACAAACCGGGCATTTTACCCCTTGGAAGAATGAAAAGGTTCAAAGCAGTGTGTTCAGTGGAGCTATTTAAATCTGTATTTGTAGCAAGAAATATGTTGTCTATAGCATAAAGTTGAACAAATTTCAACTTTCTGCTGCAGCTAGTAATCTAAGATTAATTTTTTACAGTGCGTGTAGTATCATCTAGGTTTCACCCTTAAATTCCCAGAGTGCTCTAAGACCTGTAATTATGTCCTTCCATAAAATAACATTGTAGTGGAATATAACCTCATAGGACATTTAGTCCAAGAAATATAGGATCCGACCGGTAAAAATTAATTCATGAATTGCCTTCTACGCAAAATTTTTTCATACATTTTTCAGTATTGTTGGCGTCGATACCAACAATAAAATGCCATGAATTAATTTGCGTCCGCTCATATTAAATTTTCTATCTTTCCTGAGCTAATTTTTAAATTGTGAAATGTGAATGAAGCAATCTCTTCGTCTAATAAAAATTTAATTATTTTTCGTGCGCTAGTATATGAATGTAAATTGTTGAGATGAATTTTTGTATGACAATTTCCTTGAAACAGAAACTTTTAGGAATAAATAAAGTTTGTCTAGTTTGTATTAAATCTATATTATATGGATTTATATTCGATTATTATCAAGTAGGATGTTTGAAACCTCAGGAGTAGATACTAAACTATATGTTGCAGAAGTATCAGCAAACTTCAGTAATGCTTACTCGATTTTATTCATATAATAGCAATTCTTCATAACTATTCCGCTTTTAGTTATCAATATAGACGAATTACCATTTATATTACCATCACCATAATCTTCTGCTAAAGGTCAGTATTTTCTTTTATAGTTTTAGAAATTTACTTACACTTCTAATTATCTAGGAAATCGATCTACATAGTTTAGAAAGTGTTCAAAATTAAGTTTTGTTCACATAGCTAAGATCAGGAATTTAGCAACAGGTCAGTCACATTTTTGAACGAATTCATTTAGATATGGTGTTCGGATTGAAAATTGAAAAAAGCCTAAGGACATAAAGAGTAGTTATATATGTACCGTAATATTTATATATAACCTTGGAAATATTGCTTTTTGTTGTCAACTGTATAAGGCTAGAGGTTGAAAATCTTGAAATATCGCCTAAGCATGGAGGCAAATAGAAAAATTAAAGGTACATTTATACAAATCAGCTCACTTTTCTAGAGTTTAAATAGGAACTTGAATTCATTCAGGATCAGCATAAAATAAATCAGACTTTTTGATTTGTTAATCTCATTTCTATAGTGTTTTTAATTTTTTATTTGAGAATGACATAAAATTGATTTATATGGAAGGCAAAGTCAAAGCTTGAAAAATTATAATAATAACAAGATTATAATAACAAGCTTATTATAATTTCTTCTGTGGCGAAGGCTGCTTCTTTTAGATTTAAATTTAATGTAAACATCGTTAGTTTTGTGCAAGGGTCGTATCAAGATGTAACGCAAATCAATATTTTCTTACAGCAATATGAAGAAATTTCTATATTTTAAAGTGATTTTTAAATTTTTCACAAAAGCTTGTGTCATTTTTCGAAGTCGAGTGTTTAGTGACAATGCAACATAAAAGTTGAGCTGAATTAAGCTTAAACAGCGTTTTGACTAGTCCACTGATGGGTCCAAGTGAGATAGCCTGGATGAAACACCAATTGGTTTTATGGATTAAAGACCATTAAAAGCTATTTTGCACTACTGTAACCTTTACGACAAGGAAGACCGACCACATTTTTTTGAAACCAGCATTGACATTTTTTTTTTTACAATCCTTTCAATGCAAAATCTATTCATGTTTTCATATTTCATTTCATATTGAATGTAAAACCTTTGTATATGACTGCTGAGTCACGCCGCGCCGCCGCTGGCCGCGCCGTAGTGTCGAAATCCACCAACTTCTCTCAACACTTCTAGTTGGGGGGACAAATTTGAAAGTTGAGAACATTTTGAAACATTTTCCATTTAACTCCCTTACAATATAACTTGACTTGCACTTTCTTAATATTTATGTCTACGCTCTCGCCCTGTTGTAAATTTCCCTGCACACATGCGACATCAACCGTCGAAATCAAGTGTAAATAATAAAGACTCCATGTTATTACTACAGTTTTCATATACAAAGGTAAGACTTAGTTTGAGATGACATTTCAGTTTTAGTAAATTTATAAAATCTCCACACTTTGTTTGCACTAAACTTTGAATCGATAATCAAATAATTTGTGCAGGAGGTACACGTTTTTCAAAACTAATTTCATGAGGCAACAATGTTCGTATCGCTTTTACACTTTCCGAGCACATCATATCATTATTTACTTAGATAATTTACACGTACATTAATTTACTGTTGTAAGCAAGCAACTTATAAATTTTATACTCCGAAATTTGTTTTTTCTAAAAAATAAAAATGTTTCGCGTCGCGTCATGAAAATATTATATACCAACAATACATAGTTATAGTTTTTCCAACATTTTTAATAAAATATATTATTGACACGGTAGTTTGTACTAAATAATTAAAAACGTTAAACAAAAGGTTTAAGTTAAAATATTTTCAAAATTTCTGTGTAACAAATTTTCTACTGCCCCAAGAAGTTATTTTTGTATTCATGATAACATTTAGTTAAAAAATAACTGAAACTTCTTTCTTACTTTAGTATAGGAGCCAGTTTATCCAGTGTGGGGTTAAATTTAAACCAGAGTTAACTCACCAAATTTTGTGGAAGTAAATGCAAATCGATTGAAAACGTATGCATACCCAAATAACGTAGGTAAAACTATACGAACAAAAGAAATTCTAGAGATTTACCAGGTAAATCTCTCAATTTATCATGGACATTTGTAAAAGCACGTGATGTTTTGCGTTTATAACTCATTGTGAATCTTTTCCAATATTTTCCTTTTTTTTTACGACAGTATCAAGGTTCACTAAAAGGATATTTCGGATTCTTACCAATGTTGCTAAAATATTCTTAGCTTTACCGGTACCTAAATTCTAGAATTTCATAATAACAGAAACACACACAAAATTAATAATTTTACACAAACTGATGTGAATATTATGGGATTTGAATTCCACACAATTTTTATGGATGAAAATCATGATCTGAAAGTCTTTTAAGTCTTATTTAAAAATGATAAAAATAGAAAAGATTTATAATAATTACAAACAAAAAATAAATATCATTTAAAATATAATTTAATAAAAAGTGAATTAATTGGAACTTATAGCTGTTAAAAGAGAACTGCTGATAACAGAATAATATGCTAATGCTTTATAATGACATAGGTTTAGAAAACATAAGTAGATTTCAATTTTAAAAATTAAAAAAAAAAATATGCAAATGTATATTTCAAAATTTTGTGTTCATTCAATGAAATAAATTCTATATATTTATGTACACTATCCAGAATTATATCTAGCCATTGCTCTTAACTTCCAATTTGATTGTTTTCAATTTTTTAAATGAACTCAAAAATTTGTGTTTTTTTGTGAGATCATCTTACGTGGAAATAAAGGACAATGGACAAATTGGGACCAGCACCAATAAGAACGGCCTTCATATCGTATACAGGCACATGTTAATGCATTCATTATCAGTTAACCGTTTGTCCAAATTCGCTGATAATGAGTTTTAGGGTCACATTTCCTTTTTTACATAGTTTTTCTTTAATATTTTGTGTATTTTTCCTAAAACTCATTTTATTCAAAACTAAATAACTTTTTTCACACAGCGAATTTGGGCAAACTGTTAACGGATAATGAACGCATAAACATGTGCCTATATACGATATGAAGGCCGTTATTATTGGTGCTGGGCCACGTTCCATACATATTTGCCCATTGTCCTTTATACTATTGTTTTGCATTTTGACAAAAATCAAACATAAGAAAAGACATTTTGGATTTGAAATTTCTAATGTGACTAAAATATGAGTCAAGTGCGCCGGCCGCCACGCGACAGCCTTTTATGTTTTTTTTTCGCAGACTTAATACTCTGTTCTTTGCCTAGGAATAATTGTAACGCAATAATGAATAAAAACTCATTTCACTCTGGCTTGCAAAATTCTTACCAAACATTTTATCACAATTTTTCACTATTGACGTTTTGGTATGTAAGAAAACTACTAGATTGTGATTGGTGATTGAAAATTGAATTGAAAATTGAAAAAAAAATTAAGATACCTATAAATAGAAATAAAAATGCGTAATGTTGGCATGGAAAAAAACTAAGCATAACTGAAAAAAAGAAACTAAAATAAATGAAATGTATTCTGTAAGTTCCAAAAATTGAAGAAAAGTATTTTTGCACCCTAATTGCGTTTTCAACTTATTTTAATCACAAAAAATTTATTTGTTGATTAATGATATGATGAAAAATCAAGTGGATAAAAAGTTATGAAAACGCCTTGAAAATGCTCATTTTTACTTGCGAGATACGTAGCATAGGGCAAGTTAAGGATTCGTGCAAAAAATCAAACTCGAGACAATAATTTTCCCTCCCACTTACTACGATGATAGAGAACGCGAAAACAGTGGATCTCATAATTCTGTCTGTCTGTATCTTGACCTGAAGCCTAAACCACTATTTTCTTCAAACTTTACTTAGGTTATTTGGAAATTCTCTAGAGGTGAAATTTTTTTTTTAGCTCAAAAAATTATTGTATACCTGCCATACAACCAATATACAAAAATTGATTTATTCCAAAAACGGCTCTAACGATTTTGTAAAGAAAATATCAGAACTACCAAAAATTATTATTTAACAAAATTTAACAGAAATTTTCGTTTCGATTTGAATGTTTTTTTTTTTCTTAGACGTAGCCCGTTTAACGGTCGACTTTCTTATCGAAACTTTCTTAATTTTGTTGTTGGTACCGAGGGTAATTTTACCACGCTAGCTGAAATGTGCCAAATATGAATTCAAAAATATTACATTTTTAGAAAAGCGATTCAATACTAGTTTGTTCTCGCAGAAATCATATTATTGTAGCTAAAAGTGATTTCCTTGCTTAACTAATTTTTTGGCGCAGTTGATTAATTGAAAAAAAGAAATAGTTGAAAAATGATAAAAAAGTCGCAAGAAAAAATTAGGTTTCTTTTTGACTTGAAATTGAAATTCCATTTGAAGTCATTGGCAACAAAACCAAGTTCCCCAAATTCTGTGCGGGTGATTTTGTGAATAGTAATAAATCATTCGAAATTAGAAAAGGACGGAATTATTCGAAACTACACAGTGATTGAAAATTGACATTCGTATAAGTACTTTGTGTTGAACTGGTTGAAGAAGTGGTCACACTTCGAAGTAGGAAATTGATTTCTTTTTAATGCATGGAAAAGAAAGAGCTTGAAATTATTGTAGTTTGAAATTGAAAATCGATTAATGTATGTATTTCTATTTTTCGGCTAAATTAAGTTCCGCCAAATTTGAAATAAATCGGTATACCTGATGTCTATAGTCTATTCGTTGATGTACAGTGATGGACGTATGAAGAGGCAAACTCGACGCGCTAAAAAAATAAATGGGGCTTCGTTGTCACTATCATAAATGCCTAGTCAAAATCCAAAATAAATGTCCCCAGAGAAGATCCGCAGAATATAATTTTTATGAAGGCGCATGTAAAGCTGCTTTTTATTTAAAATGCTATATTTAAGTACCGCACGGTAAGCTTGTCTCCAGGAAACTATACGCTAGAATTTGTTTTTGAAAAAAAAAAAAAAAAACGAAAGAAATTTAATTCTGCTTTAAATTGGAAACAGACGCAGAACTCTTTGTGAAAAATAAGCCATCAGAAACATTGAAAATCGTTCCAGTAAGGTATGGAAAAAAGCCAGAAAGCAAAATGAAAATTAGATCAGAAAAGCAATTAATATTACTTTTTGTTAAGCTTTTTTCCTGGGAATTTTTTTTAAATTTTCCAAGCAAAGGAGAATTGGCAAAATATATGTGACCTGGTCTACGTGGTCTCCAGAAAACGAGACATATGAAAATGATTAGGTACTTTGGAGTGTCCCAACGGGTGTGTATTTTTTGTTGTCATAAACAATGGGGATTGGCTAAGATAAGCGACCAAAAAATAAGAAAAACACTGCAAATTCGAATAAACAAAGACGAATTGTTTTATATTTTGTAATATACTGCCTAAACCCCCACGGTTTACATTTCTGTGTGTCCATATTTAAAAATGATGCTCCTGAATTAAGCTTTCCAACATTATGTATATCAATTGTGGGTACTAGACACGCAATTATTCCCATTAATTTTATTTGCTAAATCGAATAAAAAAAAGTAGAATTTTCAGCTAAGCGAATTATTCGCCAACCTTGAGGTTATTTACTATTGTTGGCGATTGGTATAAAAGTTCCTTTATTTTGGGGTCTGCTCAGTTCATAAAAAGTAACTAAAATACTGTAATTTCAATGGAACACTATTGCAATTAATTTTTATCCTAAATGCAATCTTTGTTGTCATATACTGCCTCAACCCCATGGTTCGCAACTTTGTGTCCATACAACAAATTAATGTTCTAGGGCTAAGCTTTCCAACGATATACATATCTCATTCATGGGCAATTGGTAGGCCTTAATTGAGCTCTAAATTCATGTTCTTCTTGGGCCAACAATTTTATTTTAAATCAAATAATCCTGAAACTTTGTTAAATAGAGCTCAGAAATGTTAAAAAAGCTAAATAAAAAACATTAATAAATATATAGGTACGTACATATATGAATATGAATCATGTTCCTTTTATTTTATTATTATACCTAAACTAGATATATGTTTCCCTGTTTTATCACATCGGACATTGTTTTTTTTATGAACTTTTATAGTTTTTCGTTGTTGCCTCCTTTTTTGTTGTTAAAAATTGAACCAAGTTCTGACATTTTTGTGTTTATCACGCATAGCTTGGTTTATCTTTACAACGTACATACAACATATGTATAAAAGAACAATATAAAATGCTTGCAGATATGTATAACAGTCCTTTGTTTTTTTCGAAAACAATATCCTTAAGCATACCCATATGTAAGTATCTACTCGTTATAAACCACAATAAATAAAAAGAAGTTACCACCATGTTTGTTATAAAATGAAACGAAGGGCACATGGTTTAGTCTGGACTTAACAAAGTCACAGCCAACTATAGCCAAGCCAGTCAGCTATATAGTTCAGCCAGAGGCAGTATAGAAATAACTTCTCGTGTCCTGTCCTGTCCGGACTTCTGATTTCTCTTCAATCAGCCAGCCTCTTGCACCATAAAAGGAAATTTAAAAGTGAAAATAATTTATTAACCCAACGAGACAAGTGAAATAAGTTATAAGCTCAATTTGTATACCTACATACAGACACCATCCTATACGTATGCGGGCCTTGTAGTTTATAAGAATCCTAGAACCTAGGATTGTATAAGGGTAAGTGTGTTGTATGTATAAGGATATGTGAGTCCAGTCCAGTATTATATTGTGGTGGTTTTGTTTAGGTACTATGGAAAGTATAGAAAAGGGGTCGTTGCTTCCACTTGGACATTGGCCAGTTGCAGAGCTGGATTTTAAATAAATCAATGCAAGGAATAAGTGAGTGTCCTGTGGCTTAAAATTCTAATAATGCGCATTGGAAGAGAATCGATAAATTATTTCAAAATAAAAATATTTGTTAATACCTAATAGTTTTTTTTGTTAACTCGTATATGGAAATGGGGAACAAAAAATGTTTTATTTGATCCTAAACACCTTACCTTGTACCTATAAGACCTCAAGTCTTTTAAATGCAATGCACGGCACTAGTTAGAAGAGGAATAGAAGGAAAGGAAACATTTTTGTTAAGTCCAAAAAGCTTTCTAAATTTTCTCAGTTTGAAATGAGTTCTGGGCCTTTTTTGACTTTTTCAATCAAGTCCTTGTTTGTTTTTTTATAAAGACTGTATTTTTATTGAGATTCATTTGAAAAGAAATGATGGAAACTGCCACCGACTAGTCGAGGACTGTTTTGGTTTATATAAGCGCAGTCAAAATTTAGTTCACTTCCCCCGTCCATCGATTTTTTCAAAATAAATTAAGATAAAGGTATAAGGAGACAGACAGACAGACAAAAAGAGAGAAAGAAAAATAAAGTTATAAAAAATAAATATCAAACCAACAGCTTTTACTTGTTCTCCCAACTCGTGCTTCATATCTATCCATTGCCACAATTCAAAGTGTTAAACTAACATGTTTTTCTCCTGTTCAGAAAATACCTTTTTCGTTCTTCATTCAATATACATCAGAGTCCACCACTATAACAGCGACAATAGCACGCAACCATTGACCAATGTGTCCTTTTTTTAATCCACAATGGCCATCAGTACACCTCTACTACATAAATGCGATACAAGGATAAAAAACATTTTTATTTTAACGGCAACAACAAAATTATTAATACTATGTAGATAAGGCATATGTACGAAGGTATTAAAAAAAAAAAGAGGAGCGTTTGTATTTGGTGACAAATAACATTTGTACGAATTGTAGGTGTGGCAGATGTGATATCTTCAAAAAGGAATTTGTTTATTGCACCATAGGTATGAACTTGTACATATCTATCTACTATCTACCTATAAAATGAGTTTTTATTTATAAATCGAAAACTGTTTGGTTTAAGTGCAATGGAGACGTTATATTTAAAACTAATGGTAAAATTTGTTTACGTCAGCTCAGCAATAGATAATGTGTTTCTTGAAAACACTATCATAAATCTGGGTTGATTATATTATATAAAACATTAAAAAAAAAATGAACAAAATCTCATTTTTCCAGTGTTCAGAAACGTATGTAGTCTCGAAAACTTACTTTACCGATGTAATAATAAGAAATATAATATTTCTAATAAATTTTTCCTTTTTTTTTTAACTTTTTGCTGAATAATATTGGAAACTGCGAGCTTTCCCATATAATATTGCAGTAATGTTCTTCATTTTGTCAAAGATTTTTGTTTCTAATTTTAATACATACAAGCAAAAAATATAAAAAAAATCATTTATGATTAACTTTTAAATTATTTGAACTTGATCTCGTAGCTAACAATTAAAATGAAGCTAGAGATTGACGATGTAGGTAGTAATTTTTCGATAATATTGCATATCGTTAAGGAGAAAATTAGAAAATCATGTTAAATAGCAATTTTGGAATTTTTACTTGCTCAAGGGCAATTATTGGTTTCGTGTCCAAAAAAGTGATTTTCGTCAACACTTCCGTCGTCTGTGCTGCCTGATGTACACCGAGCTGGAGCCTAAACGGTTGGACGGATTTCCTTAAAATTTGGTGGGAAGCATTTTGCATTCATAATGCAAAATTTGTGTGTCAGCTCATCTAGGACGAGTAGCTGTAATACAACAATTTCGGTTTTATCAAGTTTTCTCAAAAATGGCTTGAATGATTTTGATTAAATTTCGAACGTGAAATCTCTAGAATAGTTTTTATAATACTGCATACCACGTTCCTACAAAAAAAATACGGAGTAATGGAGAAAAAGTTAGTTTTTTTTTTGTTGAAAATAATTGCCTTTTTTATACTACATATCTCATCATTGGCTTGGTTGATTGTATTATTATTTTTCGAATTGGCACTTTCTAGTAAGTTTAAAAATATTGGGGATTATTCATAGTCATTATAGAGCTGAGTCTAAGTTAAACATAGTTTTAGTTGAATTTTCGGTAGTTGATTCTATTTTTTTTTTCATTGGAATTTTCGTCCAAAATATTTAAAGCTATTTGTGTAGTATACTAAGTTAATTATCTTATATACAAATATAAAACAAACAATTTGTAATTAAAATCGGTCTGTATTCATTGAGCCAAAATTGTCTTAAACTGTAGTTTAGTTAAACCTGGGTCTATCTGCGACTATTAATATGCCCCATTGTGTTAAAAATAAGTATGAACAATATTTTTGTACGAAAAAATGGAATCAATGAAAAAATCATTTTTTTTTTGTTTTAAACCTTTTTTTTAAATAAAAAAAAAATCAAAACTCCTATTTTAACAGGTTTTTATTATTTTCTCGTCAACTATAAATATTAAGATATTATCAAACCATTACTTTATCTGCACCATTAATGTCTAGCTACATTCTAGTGGTCAGCTACGAGAGCAAGTTCGTGCGATCCTATCGTGCATATTTGTTTGCCTTGGCAAATAGCGTTAGAGGAGGCAAAATTATTTTTGTCGAATTTTAATTTTTTTGTAATCTTTGTAAATTAATAATTTCCTCACTATTCCACACAATTATCAACTTTTTATTTGTTGTTCACAAAGATAAACACAAACTTAAAAAAAAAAAAAAACAAAGGCCCAGTAAAACTGTTAAACATTTCAGAAAATTGCAGTGCTGTTCAGACACCAAACAAAAGTTTCATAAAAGTTTTTTTGTTCAGAAAAAGCTGAAAGAAAATTCTTAAATGATTTCTTCATGTTTCATGACGTTCTTCAGAAAAATGACTAAAATATTTTTTTTTTTGGTGTGAACGGCCGACACTGCGTGCCGCCGATGAAACATTTCTGAATTTTACTTGCTTTATACGTAGTACAGGACAAGATAAGGATTCGTACAAGAAATAGAATTCGAGATAATAATTTTCCCTAACATTACGATGACAGAGAACGCCAAAATTCTGTCCGTCTGTCTGTACCACGATCTGCTACATCGATTCCAACTAAAATTTTTATACAAAAGCTCCTTTATAATTCAAACAATTTTGCATCATGCACAAAATTTTTAAAAGAGTAATTTAAAAAAAAAAAAAATATTGAAAATTTAATATGTTGATGGCTTACATATTACATAACATAGAGCTCTTACTTTTTTAGCCATTAAGCGGCATATACAATTCAAGAGAGAATAATAAAAAAGATAAATAAGTTAAATAAGTTAAATTTTGAAATACAAAAATCAGGCTACTGCGGATGCGTTTTTTTGTAATTTTCTACTGTTCTATTTATGGAGAATGCCAAAAAAAAACACGGGTATTGTGTGCGTTTGCTTGAAGTAAAATCAAAATGTTTGGTTTTTCTTCAATCAGAAAGACAGCATTGACCATGTATATTCGAGATTGATTGCTTGATCATGCATGAGAATATTTTCTATTTTGTGAAATAAAATTCACAAAAATTATTTAACGATGAAACAACAAAGATAATATCCGAGATCGGACCAGAACCGCACGTCCGTTCAACTGAAAAGTTAAAGTAAACAAAATGATTGAAGCCTCGTGCACGAATTTACTAATACACTCTACCAGGCATGACAAGCATTTGAACAGTGTATATGCCGCTTTAAAATAACAATCTTATAGTAGGTAATAATTTATTTTTCTTTAATGATATCATCATATTATGGAACCAATACATTATACATCATTAATTTCTAGCTACTTTAAAGTTGTTAGCTACGAGAGCAAGTTTGTGCGATCGGGTCGTGTCCATTTTTTTTAATTTTCTAAAATGATTCTTTTCTATCCAATATTTAAACTTGAAAATAGACTTAGTGAAGACAGGATAATTATCGCTTAATGTATCCTTAATTTGAAGAAAGTAGTCCAACTTTATAGTACCATTGAGTTTATACACATAGAAGAACCACGTCAGAGTTATGATACCACCAATGTAGGTGGCGCCCTTATTTGCATCTAGAACAAGAACCAGTTATAGGCAATACAAGAACCATTTTCTCCTTAAGGTAGACTATTTCCTCACTATTTTCACAAATAGTGTACCTAAAGGTGGAAATAAGTCTACTTTAAGGATCAAATGGTTCTTGTATTGGTTCTTGTTCTAGATGCAAATAAGGGCGCCACCTACATTGGTGATATCATAACTCTGACGTGATTTCCTCTACATCATGTTGGAGGTATTTACGTCATTTTAAATAATTTTGAATTATTAATTTTGTTATTAATTTTGTATTGTATTTTTTTGTTTTTATTAAACATGCAGACTCAAGATTTTTAAATGAGATTTTCAAATAAGGCTATTAAAGTGTTATTGTGAGCTGTTTTTTTTTTTTGTCTGTACAAGTGAGAAAGTTTAACTTATTGATTTGTATTCAAAACTTTCAAAATAATTTATTGAAGTTAAAATAAACTCTAAAACTTGAAGCGAAATTTTGTGAATTCATTAAAATTATGTAATTAAAAAACAATCGTTATAAAGTAAAGCTTACGCCACATAAAATCATAACCAAGCTCTATGTTGGCTTACTTAAAACAAACTCACATTGAAATGAGAAAAAAAAAACAAAATATTCCTCCCTCAATGATAAATATGTTAATTTGTTTCCAGGTTAATTTGATTTTTATTAATCAAAATTTCAAAACATATAGCTTACTTAAGTTGCAAACATTTCTGAATATTTTTATATAAATGTATATTTTTTGTTTTGTTTAAATTACAGTTACGGTGCTATCCGAAGTGGTTATCAACACTTTGGACCCCAAGGTGGACAAGATTCTGGTTTTCCAAGTCCTCGTAGTGCTTTAGGTTATCCATTCCCGCCCATGCATCAAAATTCATATGCGTCAAGTTATCACTTAAGCAGTTATGCGCCGCCCTGTTCGAGTCCGCCAAAAGATGGTAAGTTATTATAAAATTCATATATGACTAAAACACATACCTCAATATATTGTGTGGTAATTGTTTGCATTGTTATTGTTGAGAAAATGAAATTGATATACAAATAAAATTGTTTTAAAAAGACAGAGAGATAGAGATTAAACTACACATAAGTATCTTCTTTTGTTGTGCAATATGAAGCATTGCCACGAGCTTATTTCTGACTTCAGTTAAATTTAATACATAATTCAATTGAAATTAAGACGAGTTATATTCACGTAAACAATAAACTCTGATTTGAGAATACTTATATACACTGGAGTCTTTTTTTAGGGAGATGGTGGCAGAATGGATTTACCCAGTTTATGGGAAGAAAAATAAAAATTGGTAAAAACGACTGAGGAACAAGAATTTTTTGTTTGTTACTGTATAACCGTTTGGTAGGTACTTAAGTACACTCACTGCATTTTGTAGATAAGTCTGTACATTTGATTGACTTACATTTGATGAATAGACTAAACTTTTAATTTCAAATAACTGCGCGATGAACCTACATCAGAATGACAGTAAAATTATTTTTCGTGTCTAAATAACCATACATTTTCGCAGTATAAAGATACAAAACTTATCTATACGGGTGATTCTCTGTTAAAACATCCTTTTTAGCACCCAAAATGTCCACTACCTAAATTTAAGAAAAAATTATGTACATTCAAGTGTTGTTATAAATTATGGAATAAATAAATGATTTAAAGTGCGGGCACTTGATTTTAAGCGTTTTTGAGAATTTGGGCTTGATACGGAAATGACGCCTTCGATACGGAAATAATAATGTATCAGTACAAAAATTTTCCTTTTAAAATATTCCTTGTAACAAGGGCCGTATGATTCAGGATGGATTTAAAAGACTTACAATATTACAGGAATTTCTTTAAAATTATTAAAATCTTAATTAAATCGATTTACGGAAATGATTGTGTGGTACGGAAATGACATTTAACTAGTAAAGATAAATAATTTGTTACGTTTTCGCTTCCCCACCATCTCAGATTTACGGTCTGCAATTGCCTTTTAGGGGTTTTAAATGCATGCACACAAATTTTAATGATTTGCAATAAATTGATGCTTTGTTTAAGACAAAACACATCTAATGTCATTTCCGTAACCATTTTCTCATCGCCGTAACCCAATCAAGGCGACGGAAATGACGAAAATCGATATGTTTTAACTTTTAAGACAAGAAAAATAGAAAGTATATTTTTTTTTAATTTTGTATAACTAACTGCAACATAACTTTACAGGACTGTTACAATTTTTTTTTTTTTGTTTACTATCACTTAACAAAATTATATGCCCCTCCGGAAATGACGAAATTGATGAAATACGTGACGAATACAACCACTTACTTTAAAATTACACATGAAAATGATGTCCCACCCATTTGATTGAATATATTTTAAAGAAAGCATGAATGAGTTTCTTCATTTAGTCTAAATCTTTTAAGCTGACGTTAATTTGAATTTATAAGCATTTAACATTTTTTTACGAAAATGATGCAAACACATGGAGACACATCTTTGAAAGTTTGTAAGTTAATTGTTTCAAATAAATAAATACAATTTTTAGAGAAGTTATATTTAACTACATATTCTTAATCCTGAAACTCAGTCAATAAAAATGTATGCATTTAAAAACAAACAAAAAATCCATTTTTCCGCGCTGAAACAAGGACGAGACACGTGAGGGAAATGACATTTGGACCATAAAAACTATTATTTTTTTATTGCATATCTGCAAATATTTAAAATTTAGAAGTGTCCCAGTTAGAAACGTTGCTTGCGCTGTTATTGACTTCAAAATAAATAAGTTTTTTTAATTTGTTGAACCATTTTTGGTCGGGGCCACGAAAAGGAGCTTTTAGTGGAGAATCACCCATATATAAATAGCCTTAAAAAAATCTTGTGGTACCATTTAGCTATATGTGCGGAGATGTGGAGAATATACCTGAGTCACGCAATTACACACTGCGGGTCAATTTTGTTTTTGCACTGCCGATTACTGTGTATGTATATTAAAGAAAATTAAAAACTAATAAAAAATGTTTTGTGATTTAATTTTCACACAAATTATTTGACTCTAGGGTCTGTGAATGTGAGTAGTTAATAATTTATAGGTCCGTTCCTTTACTTAAAATTTCTGTGATTTTCTGTGCATTTGTGTGATTTTCAGTCCAAAACCGTTCCCGTACTCAATAATTTGACAGTTTTTGACAAAAAACAACAATCACGAGAGCAAAAGAATGAAAGCCAAACATCGTGCCGTACTTGTCCATCACAATAGGTAATACAGAATTTGGTTGAATTTGCGTTCCCGTACTTTTGCACAGTTTTGATATTTTTGAGAATATTTCAACGTTGCTCTCCAAGATCTGACAGTTTGTGATTTTCTGTGCACAAAGTAAAGGATCGGACCTTATAATTAAACCACAGTTCCACCTTGAGATCAGTTGTTTTGCTTACGTGACATAAACTAACTAAACAAGCACAAACAAAAATGTATTAAATTTACTAAAAAAATCAATTTATAAAAGTGCGTATACGCCCCAGTGTACCACTTTATTTTACCGCCTCACCTGCATCAATTTTAAAGACAATGGGGCAACATTTTAAACAACCTATTGTTAAGGGCTTAACCTTTTACTAGTTAACAATTTCCTAAGTATTAACTATCTATTCCAAAATTGTAAACCTTTTGCTAACTAGGAAATTGCATTTGTAGGGTTTGAATTTGATGAACACAATTATTGTTTTTATGCGTTGTAAATTAATTAAATGTTGATGGAAACCCATAGCATGTACTTGAAATAAGTATTTTTATCATTTTAACTTCATTTAAAAAAAAAAAAAAAAAAGAAAAAAAAGTTGGGTACCAGCAGGACTCGAACCTGGAACATCCGGGTCCATCCTATACGAGTAAATTTCTAATATGGATTTAGTACGACACTAAAAAAGATAAAATAGCCAGTTGGTGATTTTAACTTTAGTAAAATGTTAGTGGAAAGTACGATGCTAAACTCGTTTAAAATTAGCAAAACACAATTTTTAACCTAGTATCGTACTAAAAATGATTTATCATCGTACTAAATCGCCTAAAATTTTGCGCCAATATGGCTTGCTTGCAGAATTATTTGTTGGTTTGTTTATTGGTGGGCACTACGGTGAATAATGGTTTTACTAGCTCTATAGGGAAAGTATTAGTTTCGTGTCAAAAAAAAATGCGTGTTGATGTACATACATCGAGCTATAGCCTAAACGGTTGAAGGGATTTTAGTCCAAAAAAATTAGCAAAAATATCTAAAAAAAAAATCGGGAGGAGAATTTTATTGTTTTATTTTAAAGATTTACCTCTTGGGGATTCTAAAACCACAATTTTCCAATAGAAGAAAACCCTCTGCGTCGTCCGCCATTTTGAAAAAGACGTTTAAAAGCGTTTACTCGATTTTCTCTAGTAGTTATTTTTATTTACTTTTGTAGGTTAACATGTTCTCTACAATTTGTGTCCTTTAAAAAAAATTTTGATAGCTCCTTCCTATAAAAAGTTATTGTTGAAAAACCAGCAAATTTTTGATTTTAAAAATAGTTTTTCAAGTTTATCTCATCCAATGTCCATCCGAACCAAAAATAACTTTTGATACATTTTATAGAACATTAACTTTCCTTCATGTATGTTTATTTAGATTTCATGTAAGTCAAAAAGCTTTGAAGATATAGCACAACAAAGTTTCTAATATTATATAATAAAGTGTAGATTGATTTTGTTAAATTGCCCCTACTTGTTCCCCGTTAGATTTATTAATATAAAATTACTAACATATTTGTGGAGAAAGCTTATACCTATAATTGTGTATACTATTTTTCTTGAAAATTTAAAATTTTTCATCATATTTTGAATTTAAAATAGTATATATAAAGTTGACGGGACATACACCCTTTCAGTACTAAACTTTTTGCGCCTCCCCAATAATTTTCCACAAGCCACACTTGTAAGTCAAATTTTGAGATCTTAATCTTAAAAAACTTGGCAGTAGAAATAAGTTAAGATTTTTAAAAAGGAAAAAAAGCCGATTAGAAAAAATTTATTTTTATATTTGTGTTTTTTTTTATTTTTAAAAATAATTTTTTTTCTAATCGTCTTTTTTTCCTTTTAAAAAATCCTAACTTTATTTCTACTAGTCAGATTTTTAAGATTTTTGAATGTCATTTCGAATTTTTCCTTAATCTCATCTAGAAAAGGGTAGCTGCCATACAACGGTGTTATCAAGTTTTCTCGAAAACGGCTCCAACGATTTTGAATAAATTTTGTACATGTCATCTTTAGACCAGTTCTAATAAAACTGCATACCACGTTTCTACCAAAAAAAATTCGAATAATGGAAATCAAAATATGTATGTTTTTTTTTTAATTGCCTTTTTTATACTAATTTTTGTATATTCCCTCATATTTCGTCCTGGCTTGGTTGATTTAATCAATATTTTGCAATTCGGTACTTCTAAGTAAGACAAAAATTGCATTGAAAATATGTACCTACATACCTGTGTATGTATAATCTTTTTTTACGGAAAAAATCAAAGAAAAAATCATTTTTTTTGTTATTTTGACTTTTTTTTCTAAATTTGTTTGTTTCTCAAAAAATTTCAAAACTGCTTTTTTTACATGCTTTTACATAATTTTCTCGGCAAAAATATAAAAGTATTATTAACAAAGCATTACTTTATCTACATCGTCAATGTCTTGCTATATTATAGTTGTTAACTGCAAGAGCAAGTTCGAATTTTACCGAATAAGTTGCCACCAGCCCTCTTCTTTTTTTGTTTTACTTCGTACGTACTTGTTGATTCTGAATAATATATTTTTGTTGAAAGATGCTCAAGTAGGTACTTGCAGAAACATCTTAAACTTGTGTTCATTTATTTGTTGTGCTAGCTAGAGATATATGAATGAAAGGAAAAAAAAACTTCAAACACGACCTAAACCGAGGTATAGGTACCTACAACCAAATGGATTAATCACATATAAAAGTGACGGAAGTATCTTTGGTGTTTATTATTTTTACTTTTTTTTTGTGATGTGGTTCAAATCAAATACGTCGCTGTCTAGTTTGTCTACCTTTACACGTCAGCTGTATAATTTTATGTTAGAAATGCATAGCTCTTACTTGAACTTTGTAAGCAATAGAGTCAGTTCTTTTAGCAGCAGTTGAGACGTTATTAACCTTGAGGTGAATAATATAAGTAGGTACCTATCTAGTTAAACATGTGAATGCTTACTTATGTAACTGATACGACCATTATAATAAAATGAAAATGTTATAGGCATAGTTAAGAAAGAGTAGGTATTTTGAGTAGCACTTATATATGCATCATTTGAACCTGAAAGATGGGACTTAAGCACGTTAAGACAGTTGCAAAGAGCTTGAAATAGTCGACTTAGAGTGAAAACTAGCTAAGTGCTTTTTTTTCCAGTATACTATTGAAAAAAAATTACTAAAATTTTCTGACGAAAAATCGTTGATGTACATTAAGTACAATTCAAATTTTGTTTCTAAGAAATTCTATTACTTCATTAAATATTGAAAATTTGTTCATATCACAACATTTCCATTCATGTCCATCAGCACATCTTCCAACTTAAAAATTCCACATTGCGCTTCCTACCTTAAAATAAAATGCAATAACTCTGTTATAGCAAATGGAATAACCAATAAAACATGAATATCAACAATTCAAGTACAAAACCGGCAAAATAACATACGATTAGCACCTCATTTATAACAAAATTATAACAATTTTAAATTGAATTGCTAGGTGTACCGACTCTCTCTCTCCCCCATCATCGCATCGTCAATAATACGAGTAAAATAAAATAAAAGTAAAACAAAAATGGGTACACAAAAACCCACAGGTAGGTAGGTTAAGTAGTTATATCCAATAGATACAATTCATTCATTAAACCAGGCAGGCGGCTGGCTGGGCAGGCAGACAAAAACTGAAACACCGGCACCGCAGTCTATAACGACCCATATGATTGCCTCGTAATCATACACACTCTACACCGCTAAACAAAAAAAAAATAAATAAAAACCACCAAGTACAGTTTGTGTGTGCGCGGGTGTGATAATTAACAAAATTTATTGCATTCGATTTGTGTTTCAATTTGTTGTTAGACAAGGAGCAAAGATACCGGCCTGTGCTGCGCTTGAGCCTCTCCCTCATCATCATGCGGCGGGCGGCGGCGGTGCCCGCGGCGCGGCAATGGCTTCTCCATCATCAAGTTTTGTAGCTTAATTTAGCCCGAAGGTGGCATCCAATAAATGTTGTTGAAAATAAAAATAACAAAAAATTGCATTGGTTAGGTAGTAAAGGTTCCTAGCTATGTGTTTGGGTTTTGAACGGAGCAGCTGAATGCAAAGTCGTGCGCATTCACCTCAAGGTGGTCCACATGTTTGATACAACTAAAACTGAACTGAGGGGATACCTTATGTCTTAAAATGTGAATATATGTACATGCATATGCACCTATTTATATAATTATGTCCTTAAGAAAAAAAATTCAATACATAAGTAAAAAAGGAACTGTTCCCCAGCAAACAGCTATATATATAATTATGTCCTTAAGAAAAAAAATTCAATACATAAGTAAAAAAGGAACTGTTCCCCAGGAAACAGCTAAACAAAAATTAAAAAAATTAGTCAGACCCAGAGATATCCATGCTTTGATAGTGTACATAGATGATTTCGCGCCAAATTTACCTCCTATAGCAAAACGCTATAGAAAGCCTCTATGTGGAGAGCTAGGTAACGCACGCACACACACTGCCAACATAAATTTCATAAAAAAAAAGTTTGTTGCTACTGTGTAATTATTATTACGGTAATTACACTTTCGTTTGGCGTAATTAATTATTTACTAGCTTTTGATACGAAAAATATTTTGCATTCACCGCTGCTGCCGCGCCACACCACACTGGCTTTAAAATAGTTATAAGAAGTAGACCGCAGGGTGGAAGGCGGGAAACATAAAGTGCATTGACTTTACTATAGACTATGGAAGAAATCAACTTCTTTGTATACATATTTAAAAAGTTATATTTATGTAGGTAGTAGAGTATAGGTAGGTACTTCTTGGATACATGCAGATTTTGTAGTATTTTTTTTTTTCAAGTTTGATTTAAATAGACGGGTTTATTTATTTAGTGGTAAATTGAAACTGAACTTTAATTATTGTTTAAAAAAGTTTTGATAGCGGTTTTTTTATATTAAAGAAAAAATAGTGTGCTATATATATTTATAGGTAGGTTAATTGAATTTTTAATTAAATGTTGAGAAAATCCATCAAAATTTAATATTAAACTTTGTGATTGAACATATCAAATTAGACACAAGTACACAAGTTACAAATGTTTCAATGTTGTGTTATGCATTTATAAGCTTTGAATTATATGTGTGCATTTTCATTTAGTTATTTAAATTTGATTTATTTTAACAAATGTTAATTTCATACAAAAATGGTGGTAGCTACCACTGTTGGCTCATTGAATCAAAGAATTTATGTCAAAATGTCAGTAAATCAAAAATTCTTTAATTTATTTTGCCCCGCTAACGGGCCAAACTAAAATGTTAAGATTATTTTGCGATTTTTATGGTTAAAGCTTTGCATTTATAATAAGAAGATGAAGAAATTTAAATATTAAAATTACTTCTGTTTTTCGCCCAAGGTCAGTCTGTTATACCCTACTAAAACACAAACTTTGGTCGATGTTTACCGACTCTTATAAAAATTACAGCAAAAATATACTGTGAATTTTATTATTCTAGGGGAATTTGTTTAAATTCGTGCACCTAGAAATTTATCCTTCTAAAAATACTAAGTTTATCCTCCTCAACTTCCATCGAATTTAAAGACAAATTTATCATTTGTAAACAATTTTTTTTTAAACTGTTATAGGCTTTTCTTACCACCCTCTCACCTATACCATTTATGTCTTCACCAAAACAACCAATACGAAAAACATATTATATTTTAGCAATAATTATTCTTCCCATTTGAAGCAAAATTCGTTCGAAAAAGTCGAATTTCCTTTTTAATTCCTGTCAAAAAAAAACTTAGAGGTTCTAATAGAATCTATGTAACATTGCGATCATAGTCCATGAGAATTAGTTAAAATAAGGTACACATTCCGGAAAAACCCATAAAGCTGAATTTCAAAAATAACGGTTTTTCGTCCAAAACACTTAATTTAAAAATGAAAGAACATAAAATTTGCAGCAAAAAAGGCCATACATCTTCACTTATAAATAAAGGGGTTTTCAACAGGGACGCTACAAAAGTAGAGCAACAGGGACAGCAAACGACGCCATATTTCTTGCCGTTCTTTTGACATTTCTCTTCAGTAAGGTTTGCCATTTCAGATATACGAGCTAACAACGAGTTAAAATTTACTACCGAAATACGGAGTCAGTGGCCTCAATGTTAATATCAATGTCATAATCATCCTAGCAGATCAACAATTGAGCGTCAAGTGGAAAAATTTGAATCCACAGGCACAGTACAAAATGTTCCCGTGCCAGTGAGACAAAGAAATGCCCGGAATGTCGAGAATATTACTGCCGCTGAGGCTTCAGTTGCAGACAGCCCAAATGTGTCTCTCACACGTCGTTCTCAAGCGTTGGGCATCTCTGTGACGTCGTTGTGGCGAATTTTGCGAAAAGATCTTGGCCTACATCCTTACAAGATTAAATTGATGCAAGAACTGTAGCCGCTTGACAACCAGAAGCGTCGTATGTTCGTGAATTGGGCTGAGCAACAACTTGAAAATGATTCGGATTTTCATCGAAAAATCATCTTCAGCGATGAGGCTCATTTCTGGCTGAATGGCTTCGTCAATAAACAAAATATGCGGTATTGGTCAGGCAGCAATCCACACGTACTTCAAGAGTCATCATTGCATCCCGAAAAAATTACGGTTTCGTGTGGTTATGGGCCGGCGGGCCGTACTTCTTCCGTGATGATCAAGACCGGCACGTTACTGTGAATGGGGATCGCTACCGTTCAATGATAACCGAATATTTTTGGCCCCAATTGGATGATATGGATTTGAAGGACATGTGGTTTCAACAGGACGGCGCCACAAGTCACACAGCGAATGTCACAATCAATTTATTGGAAACCAAGTTTGGAGAACGTGTTGTCTCATGAAATGGTCCAGTCGCTTGGCCGCCTCGGTCGTGCGATTTGACGCCGTTAGACTATTTCCTGTGGGGCTACGTCAAGTCAATGGTCTATACCAACAAGCCAGCGACGATTGATGAACTTCGTACGAATATCGAACGTGAAATTGCAGCAGTATCGGCCGATTTATGCTTGAAAACCGTCGAAAATTTGGTTTAGCGTCTGGACTTCTGCAAGCGTGCCCGTGGTGGCCATGCAAAAAAATCGAGTTTCATACATAATAACATCGAACTTACTTTCACAGAAATAGAAAATTTTTGTTTTATTTAAAATAACTTTTGTAGCGCTCTTAACCCGATAACCCGATATAACCGTTTGTGAGTTATTAAGCGTTTAACACCATTTACCATTTTTTTTTCTCGTTCAGTCTTTTTGTAGTGCATATAGGACAAATTTATGAAAACATCTGAATGCAAAGCTTATGCATTATGTAACACAATATATATTATACAATGTATAATGTATACTCATTAATTTGACCTAAATGCACTTCAAAAAGACTTTGAAGGTTTTTTTTTTATTTCATAACTCAATTTTACTCTTGTTTTGCAAACATTCACATTTATTCAAAAAAATCACAAGTACAAAATAAAATGCATGACTGGATCGCTTTTGAAATATAAGAAAAATAATAAGAAAATTAAGAAATTTAAATATTAATTGAGTTATAAGAAAAATAGGTCTATGAGAAGTACTGTTAACAAGAATGCAAGGTAAACATTTCGTAATTATTGTAATAATTACAGAACACAAACATTTTTTTTTTAATTAAAATTCTTTGGACTGTCTTCGAGTAAAATGAGATGTTTCTTAACAGTTTTTCAACTTTTGTATAGTGAGTACTAATATTTTTGGTTTTAAGAACACGATTTTTTCAAGTAATGTTAGGAAATTGCTTTGTTTGAAACTGAAACAAAGTTGAACAAATTGGAGCAACATTTTAAAAATTGCTTGTTTAAGGAATAAAACTGGCTCTAGTTAACGTAGTCGATTAATTGCGAACCCTAGTCTAACTATTTCATAATTGTAAACACTTTAAACAACTCGCCTAACTTAAGTGGACTCCGCAACATAACTTAATCAAATTAAGGTTGAATAGGCACAAATTTGACAGATGAAGAGAAGAAAACAGTTAAAGAAATGTTAAAAAAAAACAAACAACAGAACAAATAATTATGTGTGTCGTGGAAATATATGTACATATTAATATTATGATATTGTTTTTTGTTTAAATGCTAGTGTCCTTTATTTAGTGGAAAAGAAATCTATTCCCAGTATCCCTGGTTCTAAAAAAAAAACTCAGGTCCATGGACAATGTTGAGACATCTTTATATAGGTACCTACACTACATGTCTGTAGGTTGGTGTGTCTGTGTAATTAATGTTTATGCCCTTGTCTTCACCGTGAAAAATTCAACACCGTCAAGCTCTTTAAATCCCAACATTAATAAATATTTTTTCATTTTTAAAAAAGCTCTAAATATTCAAACTTATAAAAAATATCATTTTACATTTTTTGCTGTTATACATTTTTTTCTACTAATAAAAGTATACTCTAACAAGTTAAACAAGCGAATTGTTGCTTTTAAAATTAGAAGAGAGGCTTAGCGTTAAATTAAACTTTATTTTAATTTAATTTACCATAAGGAGTTGACTCTCACTTTAAAAAAAGTTTAAAGTTTTTGGAGCCGATTCCTATTTTAAAAGTGATTTACAGCCAGTTTCAATTGTTTAAAATTTTACGCCATTGTTTTTAAAAAATTAAGTAAAAAAAAAAAAGTTCTACTAGAGCTACCAAAAACAACCATTTTTTGAATAAAAAAAAAATACCCGTCACTTTTTTGAAGCCACTAACTTTTCACAATCATTTTTCCCCAATTTTCTTTTAATTGGGTAGGTACATATTTTGCTTCTGAACCGTATTCCTCGGGATCTTTTTCCTTCAGCAGTGAACCGTTTTTGCAATCCGTTAAAAAAATTTTTAAATTTCTTTGACTTTTCCTAGGTTTCATTTTAAACGCAGAGATTTTTAGTTTTTTACTCAAAAATTCGGTAAGAATGAAAGATAGAAACATTTTTTGTTGGCACACATGTGTATATTAAGTACCTTCCTTAAGAACTATCTAACTAAAAATTATTTTCAATTTTTGTATGGAAGTTTGCAGACTAAACAAAACTAATACAACAATTATCTTTGTATGTCAATTTGAATAATATTGGTGTCGTCTATATTAAATGTAGGTAATATCATTATTTAATTTCTTGGTTTGGCTGATAAATTGTGTGCGGACCATATTAGATACATATGTATATGTATATTCTTCTAAACGAGCCTTAAACAAGATTTTGTTAAGAAATTATCTTTGCCCTATTTTACAAAACATCTGAGTTAAGAGCTTTAAAAAAATATTTTTGAAAAAAAATTTTAAATACTTTCTTTTTTTTAATTTAACGGTTTATCAATTTTTATATAAATTATAGTAACACAGGCCAGTGATGCTAGACAAACTTCCAAAAGTCGCTAGATTGACTGAAATTCTGGAACCAAAAAGTCGCTAGAAGTCGCTAGAAAAAATTGTAAAATAAAGCTTTACAAAAATTTTCTCCGCATCACAATAAATAATTTCACCATCGATTTCATCAATTTCCTCATTTTCAATTCAACAAAATTTTAAAATTATATTTCCTCAGGACGATTTCTGATAGTTATAAACATAACAATTTTTTTTTAAGTAACTGAAGTTGTTTTCTTGTAAGCATAATCAAAGTTTTTGCTGACACTTTATTTCTGATTTTACTTCTGACAAGGTACATCAAGCTTAAAATGCGCTCTACTTCAGTTGGTTTTACTGTCCTTCTTCAGTCAAAAATGTTACTCATACCCCACCGTTCACCTTTATAAAGCTTTATAAAAACTATAATAGGCGTGTTTTGTTTCAACTTAAAGCCAAGGCTACAAAACAACAACAGTTTAGTGTGAATTCAAAATATTTTATTGAAAAATCAAATAAAATGCTATAGCAACGAGGCTATCGTCAAACTGGATTCAACCAGGCTTACGATAGTCTCGTTGCTGTATAGTCTAATAGTCTAAGAAAGATAGGATCGGACCAGGGACAAATTAATTCATGAAATTTTATTTCTGGCATCGATGCATGTTTACTAAGAATCAAAGAGTCTCCAAAAATATCTGTGGTGAAAGGGTGTTTTTTTGAGGGCGAGATGTTAGTGCGTCATTATTACCATAACATCTATGAATAAGTTTTGACACTGATGAAATTTGCTTAAAATATTAAATAATTCATGGTTTCCAAGTATCAAAAGAGTCCATTAAAATAAGTTGATCGAAAGAGTTTTTTTTAGAGAGTTTATGTTTGACCTGCCCTATACGGAGCAAAATGTTAGGTCTTTCAAAAAATTGTATTTTCGTGTAATCGAGATAGTGCATATGACATACGATTATGATTTAAAGGTATTTTCTAACACCGAATCTAATAAAAGAAAAACCAATATGACACAAGCACCCTAAAAAAAGTTAGATTAATTCTGGAACAGAATTACTGTTTTTTCCGTTAAGCAGGTCAAACAATACACCCCCAAAAAAACACACTTGGACCTTAGATATTTGAACGGACACTTTTGATCCTTGGGTGCCAATATAAGTTTAATATTTTTAGCAAATTTAATAAGTGTCCGAATTTGTTTATGGATGTTATGGTAATAATCACTCACTTGCATCTCTCAGTCAAAAAAGCACCCTTCAACCACAAATATTTTTGGGGACTTTTTTGATTCTTGGTATGCCTGCCAAATGAAACATTTATAACACATTTTATTAAAATCCCATTATATTAAAACTGTTTTGGGTAATATATTACTTGTTGTACTTTAAAAAAGTGATCATTCCATAAAACTGACATTAGCTTTCCACAGGATACATGTATCTTTTCAGTTTTGGCCCCTTTAGAGTCAACGTTGAAAAGCACCTTAAAAACATGTGTCATATGATTAGATTGTATTACAACAAATTTTTCAGCTTGACAAACTCCTGCCTCCCTCCCCTCTCCACCTTTTAAAATGAGCCGCGTAAAGTTAGCATGACAACTTTCGAAAAAGTGAAATCTGAGTATGCCATTAATTGCCGAGTAATTGCCGTAAATATGCCGTGGAATCAAAAAAATTGCCGCGCCCATGGTTTGCCCATAAAGGGCAAAAAACCATTTTCAGTCTAATTGGCGTGTAAAGTTAACATGACACTTTTCTATTTTTAACCAAAAATAAATTCTGAGTATGCCAAAATTTGCCGAATAACTGCCGTATATATTGGCACACTCAGAAGTTTTTTTTTTTTTGCCAACAATAAAAAAGTGTCATGCTAACTTTACACGCAAATTAGCCTGAAAATGGTTTTTTTGCCCTTTATGGACAAACCATGGGCGTGGCAATTTTTTTTCTACACGGCTTATTTACGGCAATTATTCGGCGATTCTTGGCATACTCAGAATGTTTTTTTTGGCTAAAAAAAAAAAGTGTCATGCTAACTTTACACGCCAAGTAGCCTGAAAATGGTTTTTCGCCATTTATGGTCAAACCATGGGCGCCGGATATTTTTTTCTTTTACAGTAAATTTACGCAGATTATTTGGCGACTACTGGTATACTCAAAAGTTATTTTGCACCGAAAATAGCCCGGAACCCGTTTTTTGCCCTTTTTGGGCAAACTAAGGACGCGGCTTTTGTTTTTCTTTTCACGGCTTATTTACGGCAATTATTCGTCAATTACTCGCTTCCTTAAATTTTGTTTGGACTATGAATAAAAAACTGTCATGCTAACTTTACGCGTAAAGTTAGCAGGATTGGCCTTTTTGGGCAAACGAAGGGCGCGGCAATTTTTTTCTCTTCACGGCATGTTTACGGCAATTATTTGGCAATTTCTTGCATACTTAAAAGTTGTTTTGGCCTAAAAACAAAAAAGTGTCATGCTAACTTTATATAAAGTAAGCAGGATTGCCCTTTGTGGGCAAACCAGTAGCGCGGAGTTTTTTTTTGATTCCACGGCATATTTACGGCAACTACTCGGCAATTAATGTAATACTCTGATTTTACTTTTTCGAAAGTTGTCATGCTAACTTAACGTGGCTTTTAAAATGCGTCTACACAAAAAGTCAATTCAGGAATTTTCGAGGACTTTTGATATGTTTTTGAGGATAAAATTCTGCGTCGATACCAGCAATAAAATGTTATGAATTAATCTGTGCCCGGTTGCCCATATTAAATGTCCTATATTTCCTAGACTAAAAGCATTTTGTTTTATTTTTCATTAGATTCAATCAAATGATTTGTATTCAGAATAAAGTGTTGTTGTTTTGTAGGTAATATTAAAATATTTTTTAAGACTGTAAGACTGTTTAATTTTGACTTTAGGACAAACAAAAACTTCAAAAACTAAAATAGCCTCAAACCTGTTTATATCCCTTTCTTGACAAACTATGAACTCGACAAAATACATAAGTATTAACTTGGCACATATTCAGCCTTATCGGCAACAAAATTTCCCCAGGATTTGTATACCAGGTGTTATATTTACCAATGATTAACAGTTTCCGAAAAAGTAAATGGTAAATCTATTAGCTACTCGGGGAAACATTGGTGACATTTTGCTGGAAAAATATCTCTGTAATTTAGTTGAAGGTGCCTGTGAAAAACACAAAATCAGTGGAAGAAATCTCCCCTAGCAATCGCAACAAAGCCTGATTGTAGCTATATTTTTGATTAATTAAATATGTCAGTCCAATACAATTTTGAGGATTCTAGTTTAGATCTACGAAGCTATTAGCATCTCAGCGAAAAATACACTGTTTGTAAACGAGAAATTTGAAATAAGTCTGGAATTCAAAGCATGTTCAATTTTTGATAAGTTAACTAGAACTGAATCTTAATTAATTTTGCAATAGCGAGCCTAAATTTTCATATAAAAACATATGCCAAACTAAAAAACCTGCATACCTACAAAAGTGTTATATACACGTTTTGGTTATTCTCTATTCGCAAACTCAACTTTACCTCATTCCCTGACATGAATCAATACAATTTATCAATTAATTAAAACTAAACTTCCCTTAAACTAGGTACTTTCTTGCATTTTATTACAAATTTAATTACTATTTTTTTTTTGTTAAAGTTCAACACCATTAGCGAAGTAATAAAAGGTTTTACAGTCATTCAGTTTATTTCCATTGAAGAATTCCGATGTAAAAATTATAAAATTCCAAACAAGAAAAATGAACATTAGAAGTCATTAAAACTAAACTTTTTTTCACATTGTTAATAGAATGCATCGAATTGCTTTTTATCTGACTAATACTACCTGATGTACAGCTCAAATGCCCCCATGGGCATACAACAACAAAAAACACTTACTAACGTAACAATAAAATAATATTTATTTTTTGCAAGGAAAAAAAAGTTTATTCCCTGCCCCTATTAAATGCTGCACAACAATAAAGTTTTATTTTTGTTAACAAAAAAAAATAATAAATAAAATTACTGATGGATATTATTGTGTGACTGCACACAAAAGTGCTGCATCACGGATGTTGGTATGTATCTATAAGTAATCTACTGAACAATGTTTTGTTTGCAATTAGTTTACAATGGGTAATTAATGCAAAAATGAATTTTTGTAAATAAATATTTTTATCATCATTGTTTCCTGGAAAATTCAAACATTGATTGTGTTGAGTTCTTAACAAAAAAGTTGGTAGCTAGTTTTTTTATTCTAATACAATTTGATAAAATCAGTGATGATGACAATTTGATGTTGATCTAAATTTCCATTGTTGTATCTTTATAAGATACTCAAAGTTCCATTGGGGAAAATTTATTGAATTAAGATTGACATATGAATGGTTTTATTTTGCATCTCTTGTACAATGCGACTCTCGTAGAGAATGTGTTTTATATGCGATTTAGATTTAGTATATATGTATTTTTTTTTATTATTTTAATTACAGATAAATGTGAAGATACAGGATTACGGGTGAATGGAAAAGGGAAAAAAATGCGAAAACCTAGAACAATTTATAGTTCGTTGCAATTACAACAATTAAATCGTCGGTTTCAACGGACGCAATATTTAGCACTGCCCGAGCGTGCCGAATTAGCAGCTAGTTTAGGATTAACGCAAACACAAGTAAGTTGAACAAAATTATTTATTTTTTTATTTTTATTATTGTTATCTTATTTAAATTGACTTTAATTATGATTTAACTCATATATTATTATGATAAAGTGTTTTGTTATTTTTGTTTGTTGGATATGACAAAATGAATATAATTTCTGTTCGTGTTAAAGTCGTTAGTGAAATATTTATATATAACAAATGGGTTAGTATAATAATGAAAATTAATTACGAATACATTTTTCGTGAATTAACACAGTTTATTTTTTAAATTTATGTTGAAAATGAAAAGTAGCACCTCAATTTAGTGAATTTACCTATTTTAAGTCAAAACTGACGGAAGTTTAAGAAGATAAACTCAAATATCATTCCTGTTTTATGGTGTGTTTTTAATTTCTTCGTTAGAATAACGGTAAAAAAAAGAACCGATTAAAAAAAAAAGAATTTCACGGGTTCTTTGAGTTTTAGATGTAAGAAAACCATATAGAAATGAGAAGGTGGACAGCACCAACAAATATACCTAATTTCAAAAAAAAAAAAAAAAATCACGTTCATTGTAAATAATTAACAAAATCTGGAAATGTCGGTTCATGAAAAAAAAAACTTATAAGATATTTTTATATTAAGCTTAACATTTGTTTCTATAACATTAACGATCAAGCAGATATTCATGAAAAAACTGTTTGGGGGGTTTTTGACACTCGTTAAATTTTAAGCGATCCGGATATCGACGTAGACTGTTCCAAGTTTCTTAGAAACATGAGAAAGAAGATGTGTCTATAAAGAAAAATTGCTTCTGTTTTAAGTGGAGTGAAAACAATAAATTGGGTGGCACAACGGCTCGTGAAGAACAAGGGCCTAGTGACTAACAACTGGCAACCATTTCTGTGTGCGTGTGTCGACAGGAACGGAAGGGACCTAAAATTTTATGCTGAAGCCGAACGGCTAGACGAGAAGCACTAATTCATGACAAGTGATACTCCTCGCAAGAGGCAGTAGCCCTGAAAAAAACTTTTTAGTGTTTAGGTGGACGAGGCTGGGAAGTGACCCCAGGCCTTCAGCGTGACAGTCCAACGCACTAACCATTACGATACTGATCACTACCTTAGCGTTGTGAATGAATATAATTCAATTAAAAATACAAGTGGCCTCAACTCCAGAAATTAATGTGTTTCGCCCAAATTTTGGTCGATGTTTAGCGACTCTTATAAAAATCACAGCAAGAAGATACTGTGAATTTTATTATTTTAGGGGAATTTGTTTAAATTCGTGCACGCAGTCGGTAAACATCGATCAAAATTTGTGTCTTAATAAGGTATGACCGACTGACTGAAGAGCCTAAACTGTCATATCTGGGCGAAACACTTTAATTTCTGGAGTTGAGGTCACTTGTACTTTTTAGTTGAATTTTTTTTCTGTTGATGTGTAGGGAGAGGTGTGTGTTAACATTTAAATTCGGTTTTGGGTAAAGACCCTACCAATTGGTCAACATCTTGGAAAAATGGCATTGAAAGTTTTCAGCTACTTATATCTTGAGAACTGTAAGTCTCTCGCAAAAAAAAACCTTCTATCATTTTTTAGAGAATTTAAGCTCTTAAGATTTATGTTAAAACACTTTTAAGAAATAGACGAAAATTTTCAATAAAAATATTATGAAAAGGATTTATTTAATAGAGTGAGAGGTATAACTACGGCTCGGAATTCTATGCAAAAGCATGATTTTTCTCGCAACATTTCGAAGACTAAGTTCAAATTGTCCTAATGAATCATGAAATGTTCTTAAAAATGTCATTCTATCGTGAGTGATGTACATTTAGATATTTAATGCAAAATGCATATTTTCATAATAAATGTAATTTCAATAATAAACGCATATTTTAATAATAAATGCATATTTTCATAATAAATGCATATTTTCATGATTAATGCATTTTTTTAGTGCATATTTTCATATTTTAAATTAGTCAAGACGTAAGCGTTAGCGTGGAAAGTGCTACGCTTACATGAGGTATTAAAGCGAGCTTCTGTCCTTTTTCACATAAAAAAAAAATAAAAGTTGAAATAAGCATGAAACGACTCTTTCGAAATTTGTGTTAGTAAACCTGGGTCGGGAAGTTGATTTTATAGGTAATGCAAAAACTGAATTAACTTCTTTTTCATTGTTTTTTTTTTTTTGGAAAAAAAAATGAGGTAAAATAATGTTCTTAAATGCATATTTTTTATTTCTAATTACATGTTTTCCATTTTAGGTGCACATTTTAAGCGCATATTTACTATTTTTAAGTAGTTATGTATGTATGTTGTATGTACATGAAAATCATAGCCCTAGTTATAACCCTTCATAATGATAATATTCTTGAAAATGTGGGGGTCAGCCAAAATTTGGTAACATTTTAGTGGATTATCTTCAAATTTTCTTCTAGAAGTCCATAGACAGGCATTTTTTTTTGAAATTTCAATTAAAAGAATCGTAAAAGAAGTAAACTTGAGCAAATGTCAAAAACATATTTTCTTAAAAGAAGATTTCTTTTGAAATAAACAGATTTTTCAAACAAAGAAATCTCATGGTTAATTTAATTATTTCAAAAAATCTACACACCGAAAAATAAACTTCTGCAATGTTCGTAAATTGCAACCTTAACGTTATGGATAGGGCTATAGGAATATTTTTGTAAGTCTCGTCTCGGTCTCGTTAAAATCGAAAATTTTAAGTCTCGTCCCGGTCTCGTATAATCAAGTCTCGTCTCCAAAAAATAAGCTTTTTGGACAACCTGTTGAATATTGGAACAAAATATTTTTGATTATAGTTTGAATATGTGCAGAAAAATAAATATTTAAGTGAAATTGGAGTTTTTAATTTATTAGACTTTCTGTAAATTTCGGCCCAAATATACAGCCTCGTTTTAGTCTCGTCTCGGATGCTTAAAAGGCAGTCTCGTCTCGGTCTAGTCATGCGAGACCGAGATCGAGATTTTTATTGACCAGACTTTTCTTGTCTTGCCCAGGCTTAGTTAGGAAAAAAGTAAAATTAAACGTGTTTAAGGATTTTTGATCTATTTGTTATTTTCGGTGCGATGAATTTGTCAAAACCACATAATTTTTGGAAGTTTTGGATTATTATTTACTTTGTTGGTGGATTTAATTTTGATTTTAAATAAGCTACAACTATCAGGCACTCATAATTTGTAAGTTTAGTGTTAAAACTATAAATTTACCTTATTCAGAACTAGGATTCATCTACACGCCTCTAAGAAGGGTATGACAGCATCTAACTGAAGAGCCAAATATCGGACCTGGAGCAAAACGCATCATTCAGTTGAGGCAATTTGAGCTTCTAATTGCATAAGCTTCTCTGTTGTGGTGGTGGTTCAGAAATTCCTCCTCTTTGCTTAACATTCCTCAATGGTTTCCACCCATTTTGGTGCTACAAAGTATCGCTGGAATCAGTGTCTCCGCAAACCAACGATCTTTCCGAACGAAGTTCATCGATTTTCAACCAAACACCACCCCAGTTCATACAGCTCGAGTGTTTAAATCCACAATACAAATCCAAAATGCTATTTTGCTGCCTTGACCCCCTCATCATTCATCGGACTTCAATAAATAAAAGAAAATTTTATATGACCACTGCTCCACCTCCACGCCAATAAGTAAGCAATTGATTATTTGGAATCACTGTAGCTATAACTCTTCTAAAGATCGAATTTTGAAGTTATTTTGATATCTGACAGCAGCAAACAGTATAAACATACAAATTAGTCTCAGAAAATTAAAAAAAAAGAATTCAAACCATCGATTTTCTTCACTTCTTGTATTTGCTTTTAACCTTATAAAACCATAAAGTTCGAACCAAATATAATCTCAAAAAAAAAATCAGAGACCTGTTTAACTGGTTTCGAATATGAATTACGAACCCCCATAAATCATTCGAAGACGAATTTTCCTTGTGCCTGAACAAGACTTCAAAACTTACGTCGACGGCCGGCACTTTGTGTGCAAGAAAAGTGCATATCGATTACATTTTCTAACCTTTTGACCTCCTGGCTCTATTATCTAGAGCTCAAATCTTTATTTAAGTGTCCAAGAAAACCGCACTTGAAATTACAATATTCCAAATACCATCCCATATACTCTATAGTAGGTACATGCCCTTTTTACCAACAAAATTCCTATCATAATTTGGACTCATTTTCGTTTATTTCTCTATTGAAAATTGTTACAACACGTGTGTTTACCAAAACCTACCCTTAAACACATTAATATCCCCTTAATGTATTAAACCCTCTTCTACGAGTATAATAAAAAAGAAACACGATTACAAAGACACAGCTTTCCATCCATACCAGCCTCTTCAACTTCCTTTCCGAAATCGTATAAAAAAATATACTTACATAAAATAGCAATGAATCATTTCGATTGAGGTTTGTTTCCCGGTTTGCCTGTTTAAATATAAAATCAACCAGAAGTAGCTGCCTTATATCATTGATAAAAATGCTTGCGGCTTTGTTTAATAGCAAATGCTTCCACGAGGGGGGTTATCTAAAGTGTCTAACTCTTTCGAGACTCTTACCTGAAATAGAGACGTCGTCGTTTGTTGTATGATAAGTTGCAACAAATTTAGGAGTTGTTGTTGTTTTTCTACCAATTTCAACATTATACTTTAACACTTCGGAATACTTTAGCAAACAATATAGATATAGAACTTAAAGGAATATAATAAAAGTTAAATGAAAACAAAAAAAAAAGAATAAACAATTGTAAGCCCACAACACATTTGTTTTGTCCCGCTGCGCTGTGAGTATGGCATAATTCAATTAGGAAACCCACGCCCACTATCAATAAATTTTAGAAACAAGACTTACGAACGACTCTCATTCCATAAAAGAAAAATTAAAACAAAAAAAAAAATACTGCAAAGCTATACAGTTCACAACTACTTATGCCACATTGATATACTATACATACTCCCGCATACAACCAGGGCTTGTCTTGTGATGAGTGGCATGGCATTGCGCCACCATCAACTCGCGAAAGCGCGAAAACGACCAAGTGGTAGAAGTGGTCATGAATGCAACGTATAGGTAGGTTTACCGGGGCAGCAGCAGCGTTGATGGTTTCATGCGACTATACAATTCATTGGAGGCTTTTTAGTTCGAGACATTATTGGAAATGTTTTAGCACTTCAAGGAGGCTCAGGCAGGATCTCAAGATTGAGGTATATGATGTTTGTATTTTGGCGCTTGTTGGTTAGCAGTGCTTATTTGTTTGTGTGCCATGCATGACACATGCCAAGGAAACAATAAGACGAGATAATACAGCTTACGATTTTATGGATTAGTTTAGATTTATGGATGGATTTAGATGAAGATTTTAAGTGGAACAGTGTAAAGTCTGGGAGATAAAAAGAAACAAACTCCCATAACAGACTTCTAACAAGAGTTGGCCTCTCGAGAAATAATAATTATTGACACAACAGCTAGTGAATACCTACGTACTCATGTGTGTATGTCAGCAGGAATAAGGTAGACCCACAAGGTTTTGAAAATCATGAGGAGATATAAACTTGCGGGAATGGCTCACTTCTTCGCAAAAGAAAGTATCCCTGATGAAAAACATTTTAAGGCTGCATTCATGCCCAGAACTCCCACTTGAAAGCCCAAAGCACATACTGAAATAAAATACAAAATTGCTCTAGAAATTGGAATTCTTTAAATAAAAGTTTCAGGGACTAAAGGCTTCGGCCACGCACTTTGCGACGAGCGGAGCTACAGAGCGACAAGTTCAAGCAAAACAATTAAAATAAATTGCCTCTCTCTCGTCGTCGCTCAGAATTAAAATTCAATAATTAAGTAAATAGAACTGAATTGAAAGCAGAAGTAGAGGTCGTTTCTGAGCGACAGAGCCGCGGGCTAGCGACCTGTTTCCGCACTTATTGTTATTGTTTGCTTGTGAACTTGTTGCTCTGTCACACGTTGCTTGTTGTTAAGTGCGTGGCCAAAGCCTTATCCAACTTGATTTAAAAAAAAAAATAATTATGAGATGGTTTAACGTTGTTTTTAATATTTTTTGTATCATATAGCTTTAGTGGGGGGAAACAGGCCACGGTTTCCACCTAATGATTTTTGTTGTTCGGCCCACCCTTATCACATCAGCGCACATCAATTTCAAAATTCTACCGGAATTATAAATTACCACAGTGATTGAATTCCATATTTTCGAGATCAATTTCAAGATGAAAATGGGGTGAATATTAATTTGGGTGAAAATACAACGACAAAAATCGTGCGACTTCTGTTTCTGATGTTGGGACATTGAGCCTTTAAGATAGTTTTTGTTGTCAAACAAAACTATCTAAAAGGTTCAATGTCCCATTAGAGGAATAACCTACATTCAACTACTTTAATTGCACACTAGAACCAACAATGTATGGATAGCCCATTCCACGGATGCATTCTTCAGTTTTCATCGTATCTTTCACAATATCAATTATATCATGGTATTACGATCAATTAGAGTGACTTCCTAATTGAATAATTACAGTTTCGTCAAAAGAAAATAAGGCTATGGTGAGTTCAAAGTAGTGGTGTCTGCAAGTATGCGAAAAGCCAATACTATCGTATAAAGCAACATAAAACGTTCCTTGGTGTGAATCCCGCGCGCATTAAATATTCGAATATGGGGCATAAAAATAACATCAAGTGTTTATTAGTTTCTAAAGGCAGATACAAATTGATAAATTTTGTTGGCTTAGCGGAGGAAAGCAGGTGACGGGGATTCACAAGCAGAATTCGTGAATTTTTATCTTTTGCCTTTTTGAGCGTTTTTTGATTTTTTTTTTTTAAGTAATTTTGGGCCAAAGTTAAGGCGGGCGGCATAGGTCAGAGAGAATATTTGTACATCATGTAGGCTTGCAAAAGAATCTTTCCCAAAAAAAAGTGGGCTGAAACCCAGTCGAAATTCCCTTTAAAAATGTTTGTTCTTTTTTTTTTGCTGGTATAGCTATAGTATAAGAGTGATTTTGTGTTGGTCTTTGTGTGTGCTTACCTCCCTGGATGATATTCTGGGTTTTGTTATTTAACGGCCAGCGCGGCGCTCCCGCTCGTAAGACACCATCGACAAACATAGGAATACCTAACTAACTTTAAATCTTACCATAAATTTGACGTATGGTAAGGTCATGGACTTGTAAAGTTGTTTTTGTTTTGTGTTTGTATTATTATATTGTTAAAGGGCACAGGCCAAAAGAGATAAATAAATAAAAATAAAACTAACAAAATCCCAAAATATAACAGAACAACCAGCGAAGAAAACCAAATATGAACAAACACAAACAAAAAGGTAAAAACTTGAAGGTTTCAGGTGGGAATTTCGCGATAAACTTCAAGTTTATTCTTTTTATAAAAACAACGAACACAAAATCCTCTTCAAGATGATGTTTCCAGCTGATAGATACCTACTCATATACTGACGAGGATGATGATGATGAAATCCCCTCAAACATTATCGTTGGCAATAGCAACACAAACACAAACAGTCAGACAGAACAAAACGAAACACAAAACGAAAGAACGAACGGTTTAAGGCGTTTACGCCAGACATTTCAGAGCTCAGTTATCAGTGTAAAAAGGAGCAAAATGGATATATGAAACCGAAAGGGATTTTAGTCTTTTTTTGCGTAGTCCTTGAGTTCAGAAGAAGATAGAAATCCAATGGTAAACCCATTGGATGTCCAAACAAGAAATGAGAGATTTATTTAGCGGTGTTGGCACAGAGTTTTGAGTTTTTCATCGTCTAGGATAAGTTTGGTTTGGTATAAAAAAATGGTTTCTAATTAAATTGTCAAATTTAATAATTTTCTGTTTGAATAAAACTACTTACTAAACAATACTTGTTAGCTAGAAATGCTGAAAATAGAAAATTGTTCTTTAGACTAGAAGGAAACCGAATGATAATATAATTTTCTTCAAGATTTATACAGATATACACTGAGTCCAAAAAGTCTCCGTAGGTAGGTAGAGATGGCGGCCACAAGCATCCTTTCTCGATGACCCAATTAACGCTGTAATGCGCCGTTTTGATACCATTACTCGTTTGGCCTTTGGAATAAAGAAGATTTTTTTAAAGAAAATAAGGGTGTTTGGTGATAGACCCCCCAATTAATCATCGCTTACGCCCCGGTTTCGGCTGCAGTATGCTATAAGCTAAGCCATTTGCTGGTTTGCCCAAAACGCATACGGTCTGATCCATTAGGGTGATCATCTAGTCTCACACTGGGACATGGTAATCTCTGTACACCTACTCCTTCTGCTTACACAGCATGACTTGTGGTTACCAAAGAAAATACTACCCGCTCGTATGACCAGACGCTTTTATTGAATTTGGACATGGGACAAAACTCAATAAGGATTTGGGCATAGGAAAAACACCCGATAGGATCAAAGTTCCTAACTAAAAACCATTTACACTGTGCCAAGATTGACACAACCGTGTGATCGTTCGGTCATCGTGCACTATGAGCACCTTCAAAAACCAGTAGTCTGCTAGCTCGCAGTCATAGGAGTTTGAGGAAGAAGATGGTGCGAGAGGAAACCGAAGTAAATCCTTGATCCATTTCGTCTCGTTGAGGAAAGAAGTCAAATCTTTGATTGATGAAAATGATAGGTTGTTGAAATATAACGGAATCATTTGCTTCTCTTGAACACTGCTGCAATATTTCTCGTCTCTCATTATTTTTATAAACAGTGTACAGTGCTCTAGTGAAATAGCCAGTTGCATTCTTCCCCTTACACAATTCAACCGTTATACTCGTGCTTCTAGGAATGCCCCTCAGTTTACCCTTGAGCCTAACTTCGGAGGTACTGTCAAGTACAGGGATTCTTTCTTTTCCCGCACCACGCAAATTTAGAAGGCCTTACCCGACACTATCTATATCTCCCATCTTAATATTCAGAACCAGTGCTGTCGTTTCACAAATTCCGAGAGTAGCACTTTTCATAACATTTGGGGAGCAGTTTGGGAAGTTGGGGAGCCAAAGGCTCTCCCGAACCGACGCGAAAGCGGCGAGGAACATTCACTCTGCAGGACGAACGATTCACAATGATAACGAAAATGAGAAATAAACAATGTTAAATAACAACAAAAACTGTCGTCGACGAATGTTCCGCGCCGATTTCGCGTTGGTTTGGGAGAGCCTTGATTTTAGATATTTTATAAAATAAATAAGGGTATACAGTTCATTTCTACCGATATAAAATTCTATCGTTTTTAAGCTTTCTTTAGGTTTTTCACGTTTGCATGAACACCCCTAATATGATCACAAATTAACAGAGATGTGAAATTTTTAATAGGAGTCAGGATTCAAAAATATTTTCATTAACTTTCCCATGTGGACATGGGTACCCAACTAATAATTTTACTCCAATATTCATCTATAGAAGCTATTTATAATCGTTAATTGCATTCATTAAATCTCTCTTTAGTACTCCTAGAGTTAAAAAAGAGAACTTTTTAACTTCTATAGCACCTTAAAGAAGGAATTTCAGTTGCTATGAAGAACATTCTAAGAGAGTTCGAAAGGAGTGCCAAAGGAGTAAAGTATAGAGTGTGAAGGAAAATAAAAAAAAAATCAAGTAGGTAAGCCTAGGGATCGAACTCTGGATGCCTCGCACTACTTGAAATAATTAGCATTAAAATCGATTGACTTTCCCAAAGAATTTTATAACTCATAATTTATCTAAAAAAAATCTATTGAAAGCGTTTTAGCCTGCCGCACGTGAATTAATATAAGAGCCTAATGTTTTCATTGCACATAATTATTAATGCCAATAATTAAGATGCCCACATTTTTGAAAAACTAAAAAAGCCTGCGCTCATTCGCATTATTACAAATTAATTATTACAATCACATAACACGTTTTACTTGAATTGCAAATGAATGGTAGCAAAGGAGTCATGGCGTTTGCAATATAAGCCTTTCCATATTTACTTATATAAACATTATAGCAACCCGAGCAAGATACTAACTTTAAGGATTGCATTAATATTTCTTTGGATCACTATTGGATATGATTAAAGAAACATCAGTTCATCACAATGTGACGCTGGTGTTATTGCTTATTAAAGGTCTAATGGATCAGTTATATCACCTTTGACTCCTATACCGATTTGGCTTCCCGTCAGAAAGATTTCTGGGTCACTAAAGAAACGATTGATACTTTAATGTCTGAAATCGGAAGCAATTTTGTTAGTTGGGTAGCACAGTAGTCCTTTCAACAGTAAAGGAGCCAAATGCTACTATAGTAGCCATTCCGACAGCACTGTTCAGAACTTTAAAATTTGTGCATCGATATCTCCTTTAAAATCCTTCCCTATTTTCCTACCGCTCGTTAGGGGTAGTCAAAACCCCTATAGTGCGCGCACAATATTAAAAAAAGGTATAGAGATAACTTAACAGCTGTGAAATTGTAATGTTTTTAATTAAAAAATTTAGAAAATTAGCTAAGCAAATAATTTGACAAACTTTGAAAAGATATCAATATAGGTACAGGTACATATGTATGGCGCCATATTAATCCATTGAATATCTACCTATTTCCTTAATTTCTTATGCTTGAGAACTAATTTCTAGGTTTTTGTTCAGAGGCAGAATTTCTTTGTGTCAGCTAGATGCTCAAAAATCCATTAAAGAAACCAACAAAAAACTTTCAACCATCCTTGACCTATATTTCTATCCTAACAATCTCTAGTTTGTATCTATATTTTATTCATTTAATAGCACCGTAAACGACGTGGCTGTCTGACTTTTGTCTTGACTCTTTGGCTTTAACTCTTTTCCATATTTATATACATATATCTACCTACAGAGGTTCTTATAGCCAAAGCAAACTTGCAATTATCTGCATGAGGTTAAAGGTAATTAAATCCAATTAAATCCGCAATCTCTTCCCCTTATACTTCCATATCTCTTATTTTTATGTTTGTTTGTTTGTAGATTCTTCGAATGCGTTTCTTATTTTGCTCTGGTATTTTGTATTTATGCACGCAAAACGGTCCTCTTTTATATATGAATCTTATAATAATGTTACTTTCGCAAGTCGCATGTGTCAATGGAATTATGGGTCAAACCAGCATGAAAATGTGTGTATTTTTGTTGTTGTATCTTTTAATCTCATGATTCTATCTCAACAATCAAACTGAAATAAATCTGACAACTACTGGTGCGCATAGAAGTACCTATCTAGAGATTGAAAACTAAACGCGCGCACACAGGAACTCCGAATTAAGATGAATAACATTATTCACATGATGCTGGTCTGGTATACTATAAATGTGGTGGAAGATTACAACTACAACAAGTTAAACTAACTATAGAGACACATACGGCGAACTATATATTTTATACACAGCAGCACATAGTTTATAGCTTATACCCGCTTCTGATGGACATCTAAATAGTCAGCTGTTGGAGCTATACAATACATCTATAGGTATATCCCTAGTACACACGCAGAAAAGACAATCTAGAGATACTTTGTGATGTTTTTTTTTGTACGCTGGAAACTTGTTAGTTACACTTGTTAACGTCATCTAATGAATTTATTTGACGCATATCAAAGCGTACGTGCACACTCACCGGATGCACTTTCAAATTGGTGCCGATTAATAGCCCCAATCGAAAAATATACAATGTTGTATAGGTAGATATGTTTGTACATAGATTTAATAACATAACATCAACTTTGGGTATAGATTTGCATCTGCACAAAAAGTAGACTTCCAACTTAAGCCAGAGAGCCAGAATATGTGAAATATTTACAAAGAACGGCTTAAAGCACGGTATGCTATGTATAAAGATGCTGATGTTTCTCATACGTTTTGTCGACTCGGCATCGGCACAATTCGCTTGCCGTGCGAAATAAGTTTAAGAGCACTTTGTTCGTTGCTCAAAAAATAAGAAAAAGATAAACAATTTTACCTGTTTGGTTGGTAAGGTGGGTATATATAGGTACATATCTACGAAAACTAGCAAAATCAAAACGTGATATCTAGAGAATCACAAATCAAAATTATTACGTCACTTGCATGATTGTTGCATTAAATAAGATAGATGGGAAGCAGGTTTTTTTTTTCGTCTCATTTTTGTTGTTTGCTCATATTGATGTACCTATCTAATTTTTTTTTTTATAACACAAATATCGTTGGAAAACTGTGTCGGATTTATATTGCTAGTGACCCCGACTGGGATTTATGATTTAAGAACGGTTTAGCAGCGGTGTCTTTTATGGTTTATTTTTTATTTTTTTTTTTTTTTTTTGAATCGGGGAAGGCTTGAAAGTGTTTCTGCAACACTATTTGAATGGAAATTATATATGTACCTATAATTGACATCAGATCACGGTTTAGATACATTTTTATCTTAAATGTGTATCTTTAGCATGTTTTATATACCTATCAATGCATAATTTGACAATGAACTGATTCTTGTTTTTTTTTTTTTTTTTTCTGTACGATTTATATACGGTTTTTTACACATGCAACACACAGATCGATCGATATTTAATTATTTTTCAAAGTAAAACCGTATAAAAGTGTCAAGATAATAACACTAAGATAGTGTCAGGTAACTAAGTAGATAGGTACCTATACCTACTATACCAGCTAAGTGTCAGTCTATTTTATGAAACAAACAACGCAAAAACTTGAATATTAATTCAAACAAGTTTGTTGTGAAATAATATTTAAATTTTAAAATTGAATATACAATAATTATATTATTGTTACATATCAGCTTTGTGTAATGGGAAAAAATTCAGATTAGAACGGAACATGACAGAATACAAAATTCATTACGAACGTCACAATTGACAACAAAGTATGAAATAGAACTGACACAATGTGCCTCGGCATTAAAAATAGTTAAAAAAAACTTTATCCCTTGCATATGTAGGTATGTATGTTTTGTTTTTATAATACCTACTATTAGTCTTAAAAGTACAAAATTATGGTTAGGTACCTAGATTAGGGTGGTTCAAATTGTGAACTTGCATGAAATTTTTTTAAAATACAAAAATTATTTTTTTTTTTTTCAAAAATGTCGATATGCAAAATTGTTGGAATTGTAAAGGCCCTCTTGTATACAAATTTTAGATTGGTAATGAGAAATTTGAGAACAAATAAATCCCTTCTATGACAGGTACCAGGTACCTACCGCTAATAACCGTTAATGGTAAACATGCTTTTTTTTATAAAAATTTTGACCATACTCTTAATAGGAATTCATAATTTTTGTTATCAAAACCGTTAGAGTCGTTTTCAAGATGAATTACTTTTTATCATAATAGTTGTATGGCAGGTACCGTTACTTTTTGAGCTTACAAAATTTCTATTTACCCTCTTTTTTTATAATACACGCGCACACAGGGGGTTATGACTTCCCTTTAAATGTTGAAATTTAACACAGTGCGAGCATTTATGAAGCAGAGGAAGGATCAAAAAGCAGATAACGATGTACTTTTGTCTTGAATGCTTGAATATTAGAAAGGGAAGGTAAAATAGAGTTGGACAGGAAATTCCACATTCGTGTAGTACAGCTAAAAAAAGAATCTCTGTATTTGTCGGTACGCCCATCTCACTGATGGCTAAATTTTTTAGGGGAGTACTGCAGCTGGCAATTTCACTAGAGCACTGTTTGAAAAAGTAGCGACAAAACAGTGATAGGCAAGAGACATTTCGACGATGTTCCAGTGGAACAAATGTCTCCGAAACGGATCTCTCACCTATCAGCCTTAAAGCTGTATTCTGTATTCTATCCAGTAGGTGCAATGACGTTTTAGATGCACCCGACCAGATAAAGGAGTTATATTCTAGCTTAGGGCGTTTGTACGCCTTATAAATTGTTGCCAGATCAGAAGGAGTGAAATAGTTTTTGCATCGTCTAAGGAAGCCCGAACATTTTGCTGCATTTTTTAAAATATCTAAAATGTGAGCATTCCACAAAAGGTGGTCAGTAATGAACATAGATCTACTTGTCGATATTTTTGCCCAAGAAAATTTAGAATTGAGCACGATAAAATCACGAGAGAAAAAATATCGAATATGATTTAAACAATCGCATCACTGGTGCTTGAATGGTGATTTAAAAATAAATAAATTGGGTCGCGCAACAGCTTGTGACGAACCAGTGCCCAGTGACTTATAACTCTCAACAATTCCTGTGTGCGCATGTATGTCGACAGGATCCGCGCAGAAAAAAAATCTACTTTTCGACAAGGGACTAGAGAGTTTTACATATATTCCTGCAACGGGTTAGTGAGGGTTCACAAAGGCTACAACAACGGCCTTGGCGGTTATGAACTCTTTTGCCTCGTCAGCCACTTGATCCCGTGATCTACTGCTTGTCAATCCAATAAGTGTGGCGCTAACCACTGGGCTAACTCACTATACAAAGTCGAAAGTGAATAAGTTTCATACACTAATGTATCATACCATATTGCATAACATTCATAACATACAGAATAGAACAGAATTTTATGTAATTCCTTTTCAGCAAATTGGAGAAGGTTTTTTCAGATGCCTCACAATTTTAGTTTTTGCTGTACATTAGACATTCCTGATGGGGTACATAAACATGTTCAAAAAGTTTTTTACTAAGGAGGACCTCACGAGTGTTTGAAAAGTTACCCTCGTCTACAATTTTGGTACAGAAATCCAGCAAGGGCTTGCCAAGTATCTGACAAGTTTTGTTCGTCTAGATTTTTCCTACTGAAAACTTATTAAGGCCTTGCCGAAACTAGACAGAAACTTGTCATTTTTCCAGACGGGGAATTGAGGGGACCTACAGATTTATATACCAAATCTGAACGGCTAGACGAGAAGCACTTATTTTTGAAAATTGATACTTTTGGCGGTTTTGTCAGTGATTTGCAAGAGGCAGGAGCCAGGAAGCACACGACTTACGTCTTGTCGAAAAAAAAAACACTTTTTGTTCTTCTGCATCATCTTAATGTTGATTTTTATTAAAACCTGAACATTTTTGACACGAAGTTAATAAATTGGCCTTTAGACTTTGTACCTATATAAAATCTAAAATCAGATGGTAATCTGGGTCCAAATCGACGGTGGTGAGCCGATGTAAAATCTGAGATGAGACTGAGACGAGAATGAGATGACTGACACGAGACCGGGATGAGATTGCAATTTCAAATTTTCTCGCGAAAAAGGCGAGAATGTGACCGAGACAAGACTTAATTATACAAGACCGAGACGAGATTTAAAATTTTTGATTTTAACGAGACCGATGATTTGACGTATCGAGAATATTTCGTTCCATTAGCCAAGAAGTTGCCCTGAAATCTTATTTTTTCTGAGACGAGACTGGAATGAGAATGAGATGAGACTGACTCGAGACCGGGACGAGATTGCGATTTGAAATTTTCTCGCGAAAAAGGCGAGACAAGACTTAATTATACAAGACCGAGACGAGATTTAAATTTTTCGATTTTAACGAGACCGAGACTTACAAAAGTCTCGCTGAGTCTCGTCTCGTTGATAGCCCTTATAACTGCAAAATCTCTTTACAGTGCAATTTCTTACGATGTTTTTTTATTTTGCATTTGTTCTAGCAACGAGAATAGTGATTAATGTACCCTTTCTTCTGCTCGAATGCTCTTCCTGTCGTCATCGGCTATAAAAAATATTATAGGTATCTTTTACTACTTACAACTTCATCCGGCACATTCATAGCCTCTTTTTAAATTTACCTATATAACCCATTTCATTTGTCAGTCCATTAATTCCGAACTTGAAGTATTTTGCAGTACAAAATATGTCTTAAAGGTGAACTCATAACTTTTCATCCAAAATCTTTCTTCGTTTATAGCGAGTAACTTACAAAACTATCTCAACTATTCCACCTATGCTAAGGTATACACGATACTCAAAATGCAAATATAGAATAAATAATAAATTGCATATATGGCAATGACAGCTACAGTAGCAACCTCTCTCTATGCCTCATTACCAATCCGTATATTATAACGAGAAACGCATTAAATTGTTCTATGGTAATTCGGCTTGCATAATAAAATTATATTCCACAGGCAAACAAAAACTGGCAGCTTGGTACCGAAAAAAAAAGAAAGATACACAAAGCTCTATCTGTGGACTGATGCGATGGTGTGCTCTCTGAACTGAAGTAGGTATATACTGGAACTTAACAAAATTTTATGCAAAATGAAGATTTATTACCTTGGCCCAGACCAAGGTATATTCACTCTTGTGGGCTCTAGATGAATTAATGAATGAATGAAAATGTGTGCTAAGTCGTAACGTTAAACAAGTTGTAACTGCAAATGGAAGGAGTTTATACCTAGGTAGACTTTTCAATACTATTATGACGGCACGAACTAGAAGAATCGCAATCAGCGGAAATAGCTTCTGCTCTTCCGTGACTTCAAATCGACGTTTTTCTATTTTCCAAATGACTCAAACAGTGAAAATATTTTCGCACCAAATAGGCTGTTGTTTTATTTCGAAACTTAAAAAGAATTTTTACACAGATTTATAATTTACTTAAAAGTATACATAAATCTCTTTAACAATCAACATAAATACTGACAGCTGATTATTGAAGCTGGTGGTTTGTTCTTTAAAAGGGATTAAATATTATGATTGGTTACAAAAGTGGCGCCCAACGTAGGATGCTTGCTTTCTTCCAGGAGGTGTTAACTATTTGCAGCTTGTGTTGATGTCTTTCTTTAGTATTGTTGTGTTAAGTAAATTTTATGATTCACCATCCATAGCTAATCTTGGTTTGAAATTGAGAAAAAAATTACTACATTGCTATATGTAGACGTTGCTGGAACGCATGGCCATTATGATGGCCTCTTGCAAGCTATCCTGTCCCATTCAATGTAAATTAATGGCAAAGACTTTTTGTTTTGTTGTACTGTCTTGTCACTTATGGTTGGGTTATACTATTTTGCTGGCTTGCTTCAGCACCTCTGTCCATAAGGCATTAGGAACAGCAGGTGCTTTTTATGTGTGACTTTTTGTATTGTTGTTGTTGGTGTTTGAAAAAACTCAGGTCTGGGAATGGTCAATAAATTGCAAATGTAAAATTAACAGGGGCGGACAAAAAATTTAAATTTATTTCAAATGTAAAAATAAAAAGAAATCAACAACAGCTACTTCTGCGTCGTCGCCTCGTCGGCCATAAATCAAGCTAAACCATTTAGCAAATTATTATCGAAGCATGATATTTGTTTGAATAATAATAATAATAATTTAATGTGCCACATCACAATCAGAATCACTTTATATAAATTAAAATAGTTTTAAACAAATGTAAATTAAAATGGATTACATTTATTTAAATGACATTGTATTATTTATGTTGATGTGTAATAATTCACACAATTGTTTTGTTGTACGTACATACTAATATTTTAAGCTATAATAAATTTTATTTAGACAGTTATGATTATTGTGCTTACAACAGGTGCTTAAATATAAATATAATTGACGGTCTATATGAATGCAGTTTGTATTTTAATTTGACTCAGGGGCTAAGATATGGTAATTTTTAACGACAGTTTTGACAAGCATTATTAAATGACACTAGAGGCGTTTTTTGTTTTTGTTTTAACTTTTAAAATGATTTGTGGACTTGCTTCTTAATATAATTTGAATAAATTACAATAATGAAGACTTTTAATTTTAGTGTTTTGATTTTATGTAGGTATGTTGTAGATATACTTCATAAGGCTCGTTTCATACACATTCGGTTTCATTCGGTTCGGTGTGAAACGATAAAACGGCAAAAGTAAAAACCTCATAGAAACCGTAGAGCACCGTTTTATCGGTTCACGCACATCAAGCACAGCCGAATACAAACCGAATACAGACCGAACCGAATGAAACCGAATGTGTGTGAAATGTGAAAAGAGCCTTATTTATGATTGCTTTTTTGGAATAATTTAAATAAAATAAAATAAGTTGAATATTATCTTAGTTATTCCAAAAATCCCATATCACACCATAAACATGTTCAAAAAGTTGCCAAGTTCTTCAATATACAAAAACCTTTGCGTACAAGTCAGCCGTTAAAAGTAGTGATGTCTAAAAGTAAGGCAAGTTTTAATTTTATTAATGTTAAATATCAAACATTTTAAGTAGCGCGTAATATAGAAGAACCTCAAAATTATCAGAGATATCTATTATTTAATAATTAGAAGATGAAGAAAAGTGGAGTAAATGAAAAAAAAGTACAAGTAACCTTAACTCCAGCAATAATTTTTTTTCGCCCAGGTATAACAGTGGGCTCTTTAGTCAGTCTGTTATACCCTAGTAAGACACAAATTTTGGTCGATGTTTACCGACTCTTATAAAAATCACAGCAAGAAGATACTGTACATCTTCTTTTTATAAAAAAACCTGTCAACGGGTAATTATTTTCTGGAAGCACGAATTTAAACAAATTCCACTAGACTAATAACATTCACAGTATCTACTTGCTGTGATTTTTATAAGAGTTGGTAAACATCGACCAAAATTTGTGTCTTAGTAGACTGACTGACTGAAGAGCCTACTGTTATACCTGGGCGAAGCACAATTATTGGCGGAGTTGAGTTCACTTGTACTTTTAACTTCAATAATTCTATTATTTTATGATTACTAACTTAAATTGAGTTGGTTTACTTGTCAAGTTTTCATTTCAAAATTGAGTAATTAGGTAATAGAAAAAAAACTTGCCAAGTCAACCAACTCAATTTAACTGCCACGCCCACAGAATGTATGAATGTGTCTTTCGCTTTGCTTGCATGTATCGCTCCACTCTACCAAATTTCATCATTCTACGAGAATCAGAAGTTCTCTACATGGTTGATATCACTTCTCAGAAAATGGGCGGGTGTCGCGCCCCCTGAATGTTAAATATCAAATTTTAAAATTTAGCCTTTGTCTGCAGTTCAAGTCCTACCGTTCTACCAAATTTCATCACTCTACGGCAGTCAGATGTGCTCCTTATAATACTGGTATCAATTCTATGAAAATGGGCGGATACCACGCTCCCTGTATGAAAAAACTCAAATTTTGAAGTCCTATCGCTCTACCAAATTGCATCATTCTACGACAGTCAGTTGTGCCCCTTATAATATTGGTATCAATTCTATCAAAATGGGCGGATAACACGCCCACTGGATCACTGGATGAATAGTTTCAAATTTTAAAATTTTGCCTTTTCCTGCACTTTAAGTCCCTACCGCTGTATTAAACTTCAACATTCTACGATAATCAGAAGTGCTCCAAATAATTTATATCAATTCTACGAAAATGGGCGGGTGCCACGCCCCTGAATTGTTTCCTTTGTTTTTTTTTTCCTTTGAAAACACTCTTTCTACGATGTCGGGAAGTGCTCCATAATTTTGATGATCTGTCAGTGTGTGATGGCCAGTCAGTCAGTCAGTTACGGTTTTTGCGATTTTTTACAGTCTTATATTTCGGAAACGACTAATGCTAAAGAATTGAAATTTAGTGAGTTGCCTGAATTTAGCAAAAGCTGCGAATTTGAAAATTCTGACTTTATTGGTACTGAAGTTAGAGGGCGGGGGGTCGGAAATTACCTGTAAAAAGGGTGTAGTGCCAGTACTTGGGTCTTTCGAGCAAGTATTTCTTCTTTCGTATCAAACAAAAAATTCAATTTTGAATCAAATCCAATACAACGATGATGTAGAAGCCAAAAACAGTATGTTTTGTCATGTTATCCATCCGTATATCCGTACATCTGTGCGTATGTAAATCGAATTTCAGGTTTTATTCCGAAAAATTCCAAAGAGTGAAATAGGATTTCGACAGTTTTTGTTTTGAGAAAAAATCAACTTTAATCTACCAAAAATTAACCAAATTATCAGGTTGATATTTTTTCAACACTATTGAAATTGTTAACGATTAAACAAGATACAAGATTTGTAATGCCATGCTAAAATAATCCTATTAAATCAACAGGAGCATCTTTGTAGATAAATTAACTTGAGCTCCTACAGCTATAGAAAAACAAACTGCATAAATATTTATGGAACTTTGAACAGTAATCGCTTTTAGTTTTTTTTTAAATGTGACATTTTTTAACAACTTTTGAATAAACAGTAGCAAAAATAAAATTGACGAGTCACTCACACCCATTTTTAGTATAAAATTTTGTGTTCCAGAAAGTTTTAGAATTTGTATACCTTAATGTAGCCTAACATTTAAAAATTCTTTAAAGACCTCAACCGCGAAGATCGAACTATTAGAACAGAAGACAGAATTTTCGAACCAACCATATCGATAATTATTTTGTACAAAACTAATTTTCTCGATCGAATCTGGTCGGTGGACGAATTGTATCCAATTATTGTAAATCATTTACCATACAAAGGAGAATGTGCATATTACCCACGAATGAGCTAAGCCCTAGTACACCATTTTTACTTGCGATATACGAAGTATAGGACAAGTTTAGGATTCGTGCAAAAAGTCGAACTCGAGATAATAATTTTCCCTAACATAACGATGATAGAGAACGCAAAAAAGTGTGTTTCGCAGTTCTGTCTGTCTGTCTGTCCGTCTGTCTGTCCGTCTGTCTGTCTGTCCGTCTGTCTGTCTGTCTGTACCTCGACCTGCAGCCTTAACCACTGAAGCGATTTTCTTCTAACTTTGGATTAAAGGTTCTTAGATGATTCCCTAGAGGGATAATTGAAATTTTTGTTTAGCTCAAAAAATAACGGTACCTGCCATACAACCAATATACAGAAATTGATTTATTTTAAAAACGGCTCTAACGATTTTTGAAATTTTTTTTTTTTATTTTATATCTTTTTTTTTTAATTTTGTGAAAAATTGTATTTTATTAAATACTTAAAGTTGGCATACCAAATTTAATTTTTTTTAATTTTCAAGAATTTTTATTTATACAAAATTAATTAAAAAAATAAACCGCTCTAACGATTTTTGAATTTTTTTTTTTCATAAATTCATATTTATCAAACAAATCAGATAGCATACTTTTTTTGAGCTCTATCTGTTTAAGCTATTATAAAAAAGTTATATTAATTTATAGCAATAATTTATATTTTAAATTGTTTTTAAAACTTTTCTTAATGATATCAAAATGTAATAGAACCTCATATGCACATTGTCAACTTTAAGCTACGTTCAAGTTTTTAGCTTTGAGGGCAAGTTTGTGAGAGCCAGTCTCGCCCATTTTTTTGTATGGACACAGAGCTGTAAACCATGGAGTTGAAGCAGTATACGGCAACAAAGATTGCAATTAGAGCAAAAATGAATTGCAATAGTGTACCATTAAAATGACAGTATTGTTCACTTTCGATGAACTAAATAGACCCCAAAATAAAGGATCTTTTATGCCAATATGACCAAGCGAATAAAATCATGGTTGGCGAATAATACGCTTATCAGTATGAAAATTCTACCACAATTGGGATATACAACGTTAGAAACCTTAGTTTAAGAGCATCATTTTTGAATATGGACACAGCAATATGTATATTACAAAATATAAAACAATTCGTGTATATTTATTTGAATTTGCAAAGTATCTTTCTTACTTTTTTTCGCTTATTTTAGCCAACTTTCATTGTTTAGGACAAAAAGAAATACTCGTATGTTGGCACACTCCATAGTACCTATACCTAATCATTTTTATAGCTTGTTTCTGGGCACTATGTTTTTTTAGGGACATACATGAAAAATATGCCTCCGGCAACACTACCAATTTATATACATAAAAGGTACATATTTGGTTATTCTGCTTAAGCAATCAAATAATTTGAGCTTCCACCAAATAGGTAACATTTTTTGGTTAGCAAATTAATTTATAAATGTCCTCTAAAAATTAAATTGTCAAAGATGAAAACAAACGACAAAATAAAAAAACCTAAACGGATGTTAAATAATAGTAAAAAATTATCCAACCATTGAAAAGTCACATTTTCTTTTGAAATAATAATAATAATTTATTTTTTTTCTATTTATTTACCATTAAACAAACATTTCATTGAAAAGTAATTTTGTTCAAAAGTTAAAGCATCCAACCGGAGAAAATAAATCTACACATATTCTTTCATCCAAAGTATGATGTTTCCAAACATGCACTTTATTGTTATAAAAAATAACAAAAATAAAAATGTCTACAAAAAAAAAAAATAAACGAAATCTAAATAACATGTAAACATGCTTAACCAAAACATTAATCTCTAAACATCTCTATTAGACCTATTTTTTTGTTTGTTTTAACAATGAAAGTGCACATAACCGTATAGTGTGTTTAACTGTCCATAAATTACAAAAAAAAAAAAAAAACACATCAAAAAAGACAACAAAAAAATTACCCATCATAAAACTATCTTTATGCTAAAAAGCATGGAAATGAAGCTTCATTCGCACTGTTGAATGTCTCCTTTACGAGAAGGTATACCTATAATGAAATGCTGTGACTTTCTGTTGTGATATAAACAATAATTTGCCTATTATGATTGAGGCAATAGTACCTAACTATTCATAATAAATAATAAAACCCAAAAACATCATCAAACACATAATAAAAACGCGCATAACCAAAAATTACAATCATTATCTTTAAAAAGTACTATGAGAACGTGGTTAATATAATTGCCCAATTTAGTTTGGGAATTAAATGTGGTTAGTGGTTATAGCTTTTGAGGTTATATCGTCATAGAAACAACAACAACACAAAAGCCACCGCCGCAATCACATTCATGAAAACTGTGATCATGAAAGGTACCTAAAAATATTTAAACCTTTTCCCCTTTTCCTATGCTATATATTTTTAGATACTGCAGATTCAAGCAACTGTGACAGATTTCCATTGTTAGATACATTTTGTCAACTCACTTCATTTGAAGGCACACTGAGCATCAGGGGGCCCATTGGTTCTAAGTATAAATTTGTCAAGTCTCCAAGTGGATGGAAAAAGGGTCCCAAACCACCCGAAGAAGCTCCGAATTGACCGCAGATACAATTATTAGATACAAAAGAAAAGATAAACAAGTATGAATCGCTAGACGGAACGATAAATAAAACGGACTTAGTCATCCGTTGAGTTGGTTTTTTTTTTTTCTATTTCTATTGTATTTTACCTCTGGGGTGGACAAGACAGTTTCCTTAAAAAAAAACTGTAAAAAGTTGTTTTCCTTGGAATATTCAACTTGTATAGATACTTTTTGACTAAGAATCGTGTTGAGAAAGGAAGGTATAGGTAAAGGTATTTAGATAACATTGAAATACAGCAGCAATTGCGTGCAGTTTCGTGTGACAAGTGCGGAAACTATTTTTTTTTTTGTATTTACAACAATTCATGTTTTTTTTTTTTTTTTTCATCGCATGATAATATTTTTTTGTTTCTTTTGTTGCGATGAGGATGATGTGACTTTGATGGAAAATCTATTTTTTGTTTAAAAGTTGTTGTTGTTGTGTTGTAGGAACTTATACCTACATGCCCTGATGTTAGAATTTAAGTTGAGTTTTGGTTTTTTCGGTTGAATGAGAATGGTAACAAAATTATTGTTATTATATTTTATTTTGTTAGTTGTTGTTTTTTTTTTCTTATTTTTTTTTTTTTACATCAGTGGTTATAACTTCGTGTTATTGTGTTTTTTTTTTGTGTTGCCTTACAAAAAAAAAACAATACCGCATGTGAAGAGGTTGGCTAAGTTATATTTACGCGTGAGAACCTGAGAACGGATGCATGACGAACTAAAATGATTCACATGCAGATACCTTCATCTACTATACACCTACACGAACATATGGCAATTGATGGCATTGAATTAACATTGAATGCAAAACAGTAGGTATACTACATGGGTACAGACTGGTGGCGTTGTACGGTAACATTTTATAAACGAACAATTTTGTGAATTTTATTTTTTTTTGCGATTTTGCTATGAAAAATCAAACAACTATTTAATTTTTTTTATTTTTCTACCAGAAATTTTGAGAAGAAAGTTTTTATTTTTTAAAGGCAGAAGTCTCCGTAGATCCAAAAAGTAAGATTTTCAATCTGACTTAAATTAATTACGCGAAAGCTTTGCCCTAAAACGCAAATATTGGCTTCGTGCGAAATAAATTAAATACACCACTGGGTCAGACTTACTTAATTTTATCTTTTAGTTTAAAACTAAATCATGAGAAGCCATTAAAGATGTTCGGTAATAATTCTATTTTACTTAAAATGATACAGCTTATAAGAAAGTGTGTATTTTTCATACGTAATATCTTTTGAAATACTTACATGAACTTGTGTATAAAATTATACAAAAATCAGTCCAACCAATAATGAGATATACGAAGATAAACCGAAAATAACGAAGCAGTTAGAGAAAACCTCTAGGTAAATACTAACAAGAGTCTTGTTAAACCTTCAAGGTGCACCTTCTCATATTGTAGTGTAATGACACCATTCATTTATTTTCAATCTCTTAAACACTGCCAACGTAAACAAAGCCAGATGTAATATTAAAATAATTATTTCATTGATACCCGAAACCCTACATTTGAATTCAAATTCATTATTGATTTGTCCAACGTACCTTAATGTTATGTTCAGGGCATTGTAAGTCACCACTTTGATGACTATGCATTTGAAGTGGCACAGAATAGTTTTTATTACACTATACTCCACATTGACCATATGATTGAGTCAAAATGATGATGTCCCAATATTTTATAATTATTGATATTGAACAGTGAACGGGATAACCCAAATTTGTGGTAGAATTAACTAATATAAATAGCTATAAGAAGTGATGAATATAATTATTCGTAATCGTAAACTGGAACCTTTCGGATTATTATTAACTGCGGCTCTCTAGCCACCAGGACATACCGAGCTGCACTTCTCCAGCAATTATGTAGAACCTTTACAATATAATAGATACGCAGTGAAATTTTTTTTTTAATTGACAGGGTATTTTAACATGAAATTCTAGTAAATAAACAAAATTGCCAAGATTTTAACATGCCCGCAGTGTTAATTTGTACAAAGTTATTTTGACATGATTGGTTGTAAATTTTACTTTAACTACATAGACTGTTGATTTAACATTGTATGTAGTTATTTTTATCAATTGTTTGTCTGACGAACTTAACATGGTCGTGGATTAGCTCAGACATAGTGTATGCTCATTTAAACATTGTGTCGTGTTAGAGGATATCTTCTAACTTAATAATTAAGATTTTTAACTTTTTGAATAATAAAATAATAAAATGATTAAATAATTTATATTTGTAGTGAAATTCTGAATATAAATAACAAGAGTTCCATGTAAACAAATAAATATATTTTGTTTCGTTTTTTTTTATAAAGTGAATTTTAATTGTTTTGTTTTACCATATTTATCTCAATGCAGTAAACAAATGTTTTCTCCGTTTTTGTTTTGCAAAATATAAAAGCTTTAATATTAGAACGTATACTAAATGAACCGGTCTAATTTAAATTTCAAACTGAAATATTTGTCCATATTTTTATTTTCATACAAAAATTGGTCTGTGGTAACCCTGTCTCTCGGCAGTAGAAACAAACATGCGCCGAACAGTACACAAAATAATGCTTGTATCGGGCTTTTGCGCAGGGGGCCTACACAAACAAAATAAGTTGACATAATTCCACTGACAATAATTATGCTTCCATTAGACTCTCGTACACAGGCGTTTTCTAAGCAGGCCCTTCAAGAGCTCTTGGCAGTGCTTCTTAATGAAATCCTTTATTTCGCATGCCTCTCAATATTAATTTTTGGGAAGCCTTACTAAAACTATAACCAAATTGTAAATATTCAGGCTTGCAGAAAACTATAGATTCTGCCTGTTATAGGTTTGTAGGAAGCTGTTTTCAAAAATATAGCTTCGAAAATTAACAACTTCGATGTCCAAACTAAATACAAGAATAACTTAGAAATTAAAAAAAAAAAAATGGACCTTGTAGAGGAAAAACTTGTTAGTTGTGTAAGTTTCACGAGAAAAGTGGTATAAGCACTTGAATCAAATTTTCACCTATGTACATACATACATATGTATATAAAATAAATTTTCGTTAGAAAAAAAATAATTAAATCTGGAAAAAATGTCGTGAAATGTCATTCACTCAGGAAAGGGAGGTATCGGAGGTTTTGCTCCTTCCAAAACTTGTTATGATCAATATTTTGACAGTCAAACTAAATTTGTTTGCTGAGCAATCCTGTTCTGGCAACTAAATTGCTGAATCCCTCCGAAATCTCCCTTCCCTGAATATGCCTATTCTTCAGCCTTTTTAAGAGCCTGGAAACTTTTTGACACGAAATGAAGTAGCTCTTTGTTGTGATCTCTGTGGTTTTTTTTGTTGATATTCTTCAGAAAAGCATTTTTCCAGTTCAGTTTTGTGTTTTGGAATATTGTTGTCCAACAAACCCCACAAATGTTCAACCACACTCACAGTGGCTGCTCCAGAGGTACCAAATGAGCTTCGGCCAGAGGTAAGACAAACCTTTAAAGGCAGAGGAATACATCAAGCTCAATATATTCGGCTCTGTCGGTATTACTTACTTACTTAATTCGGGCGGAAGCCAAATACAGAGCTTAAAACAGATAACCTAAAAGCAACAGTGAAGTATATGGCGGGGAAAAGCGGTATGGTATGACCCTATATGTCTGCCGGCGGCCGGCGTGCGAAGAAATTAGGATGTTATAGAGGGGTCGAGGGAAAAAAAAAATTTGTGTCACTAAGGTGTTTTTTGTTTGTATTTATTACCAGATTTTGGACAAAAAAAAAACTACAAAGATCTTTATTTTAACTTAATTAATCGTTAATCAACGTATGAATTTCATTGAACTAGCTAACTAACATTAGATAAGAATCTTACTTCAATGTTCTTTTACTTTCAATTGATTGATTAAAGATAATCCATGTTTGATTTGCGATTATTAATAATTAATTAATAAATATTTCGCATCAGCTGAATTTGACTTTCAATAATTTCCTTTTAGAAAGCAGCATTATTTATTAATGTCAATTGAAAGTAGTACTTATATTGCATTGTACAAATAATATCTTTGGTTATCTTTAAGTGGTGTTGCTCTGAATACAAGCGACAGAAATGGTAAATGATAGAAAAGTTGCCGTTTCCTGGTCTAGATTTACTGATGTGCTATTAATTTAACTATAATACTTTCCTACTTCCTTCCGATCAATTCTAGTTCTAAAGTTCCGATTCCACATTATGTTTAACCTCTTTTCTTCCTTGTCAACATTCTGGATATAGTTTTATTATTCACACTATGTATCTCAGATTAACTATCTTCTTCTTCTAGATAAATTGAAAAAAGATACGCATATTAAATTAAACCTCCACGAAGATACATCCAGTTTATATAGCTTTGACCGACTTTGGCAACACGACATTAATATTCTTGTTTTTTTTTTTTTTTTTTATATACCTTACCTATATAATTGTTATTACTTCTTCCCGGTTTTCAATGCTGAAATTTGTCTCAGCCTAGAATATAAAATTAAAAAAAATAAAATCTCAACCATGTCCACATCCGGTTTATATTATTATATGCGAAGGTATACGTACAAAAAAGTATCTTCAAAACAGGTCTTACAGGAAACTGTCATACGAACTTATATCTACTCTATGATGTGTGATGTGCAACCTAGAGCATATATATAACAAGAAAAAATACACAATCAGTTAAGAGACACATCAAAATCCATTGCACAGTAATATCATGATGTTGACATGATTTGATGCGTCTTCCTTGTTTCTGGCCTGGTTTAAGCTTCATAAAACATATTAATATAGCCTCTTTATATATACCTCCTCGATCATAATCAAAACCATCTCTCTAGACGACGACGACACGGACACACCGCGGATCGACAATGAACGAACATCGCAAGCGAGTAATCAAATCGAGCTGCGAAAAAAGATATGAAACCTCTTCGTCGTCCGTCCGGCCGTCCTTCGTCATCAACGCCGACGTTGTTGAAATAATTCCTATAACAACTTTATCTATCTCAGTGAGGGAAAATTGCATTTTCACCTGGAATATATATAAAAGGATGTGTTGAACACAAAAGATCAAGACTACATAACTGATCGGTCTCCCATCCTACGCATCAATGAAAAGGCTTCAGAATACCATGACGATGCTGCATATGCATAGAGATGATGCTGCTCTGACTCTGCATCACTTATTTATATAGGGAGACCCTGTGCCAAATGTTTACTCTCATAAAATATCTAAACTGGTAGCAACATGTTAAGCACATTTAATTTCAACTAAAAACCACACAAAGTGTGCACCAAAATAACAACCCCACCACCTCCCCCCCCATCATCGCATGTATTATCCGAAATATGCACCTCATATAGTTATCACAAGGTGGCGTTGGTAATAACAACTTTCCGGAGCGCGAGCACGGGCTCCTGCACCTGATGGTTCTTCTATCTATACACATAATGAACGTAATATAGCTTCATGGTGATGGCGCGGCAGTCTGAGTCGTTGAGTTGACCATAAGCGCTGCTATGCTATTAACAAACTATTTAAAGTTCATTTCTTTATCAGAGGCTGCTCATCCCCATCATCATACTATGTTGCCTCGAGAATCCTCATTGATGAGGACGAAGTTAGCATATGTGCCGGGGAAGGTACTGGGGTCCGTCCGTCGTCGTCTTCTCGTGCGTCGTTCTGTAAAGAGATGCGAGATTTCTGTTACGCGATAATAACAATAATTATTATTTTATTATAAAAAAATACTCAGCAGCACCCCCTCCTACTTCTTATGGACTCATCCATTATCGCGATGCAAAAATTTTGTTAAAAAAAAAAAAAAAAAAAACTTTGAGCGCGGCACAGAATTTGTGGGCGAATCTTGGAAATTCATATATGCGGCTGCGTGACGGTAGATAAGACGACGCATGTACAGTGGAACAAATCTCTGCAAGAAAACGTGGCCTTATTGATTTATTGTTCAGAAACTGATTCCAGGAATATGGTTATATTTGAATCATACCAAGATTCATGCTTAAGGTTTCGATACAACAGTCGCAACAGGTTTGCTCAAACACAACAAAATATTGCTTAATTAATAAAAATTTGTCCTTTTTAAATCAGAAAATCAAGTGCATCTAGCATTAAAATTCACGACCAAGTCTCACGTACCTGATGCATTCTAGTATCAAGAAAAATATTTTTATAATTTGGTGCACTGTGACGTATGTGGAACATTTTTGCCAGTTATAAAATTTTTTTTTTTTAAGAATTTAGATAAAACTTTAAATATATCATAATATGCACAATGAGAATATGTTTGCTGGTCTAACACATACAAAATAATGATTTTATCGCACACGAAATTAATATTAATATTGCATTTATATTTATTATCATGTGCTCGAAAAGAAATTTATACAAATTTAATTGTTTTTTCAGAATCTCGACTCCATAAGATCGACTTTCATAATCTCTACAAAAAAATGTCGACTGTTTCACACACCGACTGATCGAAATATCGAAAAGAAACCTGGATCGATTTTGTAATGTCGATTTTCAAAATACCGTAATTAATTGAGATTTTAAACAGTCGAGATTTTGATAGTCGACATTTCATTCGTCGAAATTTTCACATTAAAATCGATATTTTTAAGTCGACATGTAGTAAAAATTTTATATCGACAAGTCGATATTTTGCTCGACTATTTTCATGACAGTTGACATTTTGTCAATTCGAAATTTAATAATTTCAACTTTTTTTCTTAAGTCGATACAATAATTGACGCCGTTTTGATTTTCAAAAAAGTCGATAAAAGTCGACATTTTGACTAGTCGACTTTTTTTCTGTCCACCATTCGTACTTAACATTCTAATGTTCAAACTTCAGGGTGTGATAAATGCAAAAAAAGATATAGGGAGCCAATATTTCGAAAAAATCAAATTTATCATATTTCATGAGGGTTATGTACGAATGATCGACAAAAAGAGGTCGACTGGTCACAATGTCGACTTATGTTGAATTTTTTGAAATTTAAAATGCCGTCAATTTTTTGTTTGACTAAAAAAATGTCGACATTATGAAATCTCGACTTGACGACATGTCGACTGCGTTGAAAAAAGTCGAGCAAAATAACGCCTTGTCGATATTTTTTCTCAACAAAATTGTACGAAATTCCGACTTTTAATATATCGACTTTTATATGATCGACTTTCTTAATCTTGTAAACATGTAAACATCATTCCATAAACCATAATCCGAGCAAAATGTCGACTATCAAAATGTCGACTATTAAAATGTCGATTAACAAAATGTCAACTATCAAAATCTCGATTATTAAAATGTTGATTACAGTCGATACTTTGAAAGTCGACATTTTGAAAATCGCATTTTAAAAAATCGGTCTAGTTGTTTTTTTCCTCACTTTGTTCAGTCGGTCTTTTAACCAGTCGACATTTTTCTCTCGAGATTTTGAAAGTCGATCATATGGAGTCGATGTTTTGAAATTCCCAATCCATTTCATAAAGGTTATTAAATAAAAGCAAAGTTCAAAAATGTTCAAGTTTGTATAAATCGGTTCCACTCTTCAATAATATAAAAGCCCACCACAACGTATCATATCCCTGATGGCATTTCATTGTTTTGCTCATATTTGAGGATATGTGTGTTTTGTTTTCTTGGGTGTCTGTTTTTGTTGCCCACGGTTCATTTTTGTTGATATTCAAAAATTCGTATAACACAGACCGACACGACGACGCGACGGTGATGTTGGATGATGATGACTGAGATGAAGCAACTTCTTATGAAGGTAGGTATACGAGATCAAGTTGCGGCACTATATTAAGCGTGCACTAGATTGCGTCAGGAGTATAAGGATTTCATGCATTTAATATAAATAAAATTTTAAATAACAAAAACGAAAGCAAAATATAGTATAGGAACATATATATGCACATAGGCATACGTGAATTCATATAGTCTCATTCTACACTAAAGTAGGCGTGGTAGGGAGACAGATAAAAAGGGGAAATCCAAGATCTTTTCAAGATCCATCCACAGCGAGTATGGATCGTTCTAAAAAAAAGAGAATCCCTTTCCAAAAAAAATCCCTAAAAAAAACAATAGGTCTTCCTTGTTCCTTGAAAAAAAAAAACAGGATTATTCTTTTTTTTTCTTTATTTTTGTTTGTGTTCAATCAGATAACAGATAAACATATATACATGAGTACATTGAGTATATGTCTACATAAACAAACGTGTTGAAAACGCAATGACTGCGTTCCTTGCGAGCGTCGCATGGCGTGTATCTAAATACCTATGTACATTGTCTTTTTTTTAATTTGTGTATTTAATGTCAGTTAATTTTTTAAATGCAACAGCGACGCGCTGAGGTGGGAATAAATAAATAAAAGTTCCTAACGATCTAATTTAAATAAATGTCACAATGAATTAGTTTCAAGTTTAAATTGCTTTCATGGGGTAGGCTCAGTAAAGTGTCATATTTATGCGATGTTAATGGCGTGTATTAAATATTTTTTAACATATACAGAGCAACAGCCAACACCTATCTATAAATGCATTTGTAGTTAATGACTGGTTTTTTAGACATTGTATTTTTCTTATGATATGGCCAATAATTACCTTTGCCAATATTGTTGAATTGCGTACAACAATTTAGTATAGCTACTTATGAAAATTAGCAATTTTTAATGTCTTGAAATTGGCCTAGTAGAAGTATACTCCCAAGGTCCCAATATCAGACACAAAGTGGAGGAAAATAAGACTTTTTCTGCTATTTAAGTATGAAAATATTTTTTTTTTTCAAGAAGAATTGTGTATCATTTTAATAGCTAATATATTTTAAATTGATACGCAACGCCCATTGGACCCAACAAATATCGAATAATATTTTGATTATTTTTGTTCCTAGATTCCTGGCTTTGAAAATGCTTTCTCTGGAATTTTTTAGATTTCGAACTATATTCTGGCCTAAATTTTGAAGCAGCAATTTCGAATACAAAAATATAGGCAGTCTCCAAATCATTAAGTGTACCAAATTTTATTAATTTCCGTCAAGAATTGGCATGGGAAATTTGTTTTCGTCCACAGAATTCAACAAACGTACCACTGTGCGCCGTGATTATTGAACAAGAAACTTTAGTTTTTTTTTTAGCAAATTATTTTATTCTGCAGAGAATTAATAATTCTCAAAAATATTACTTTTTTCCATCAACAAACTCCAAAAGAATCCCTATGTGGTTTGCCGTTTGACTAAATTGTTATAAACAGCACTGATACTGCAAAGATTTATGGCTCTCTCTGTATCTGTAGCTGGGTATATTATGCTCCGAATTTGGCTAAAATCCTCTGCGTCCCCAAATTATTAAGTGCACCAAATTTCATTAATTTCCGTTAAGAATTGGCGTAAAAAATGATTTGTTTTTACAGAATTCAACAAACGGACCACTGTGCGTCATGATTATTGAACTAGAAACTTAATTTTTTTTTTAGCAAATTATTTTATTCTGCACAGAATTGTTAATTCTCAAAAATATCACTTTTTTTGCATGAAAAAACTCCAAAAGAATCCCTCTTTGGTTTGCCGTTTGACTATTGTTATAAACAGCACTGATACTACAAACATCTATGGCTCTCTCTGTATCTGTAGTTATGGGTATATTTTTTTTTTGCTAAAATCTTCTGCGTCCCCAATCATTATGTGCACCAAATTTCATTGATTTCCGTCAAGAATTGGCGTGGGAAATGATTTTTCTCTACAGAATTCAACAAACGGACCACTGTGCGCCGTGATTATTGATTTAGAAAGTTTATTTTTTTCTTACCACATTATTTTATTCTGCACATAATTGTTAATTCTCAAAAATATCACTTTTTTTGCACCAAGGAACTCCAAAAGAAACCCACTTTGGTTTGCCGTTTGACTATTGTTATAAACAGCACTGATACTACAAACATCTATTGCTCTCTCTGTATCTGTAGCTATGGGTATATTTTTTTTTTGGCTAAAATCTTCTGCGTCCCCAATCATTATGTGCACCAAATTTCATTGACTTCCGTCAAGAATTGGCGTGGGAAATGATTTTTCCCTACAGAATTCAACAAACGGACCACTGTGCCACAGTGCGGGGCGGCCATGACATTCACAGTATTTGCATGCTTTAGCTTCAATATATAAAACAAGATATTAAGGCAATGTGCACCAAACACAAAACTTAAAAAAATATAATCCATGGAGATAGCATATTTGAGGCTGTGAGTGCAAAAGTGTCGTAACCCACTTGTTGTAATTTGATTTAAATCGCCTAAAATAGGCACATATGCTTTAAAAATAGTTATGTTATATTTTTTTTTGGAAATATAAGATACTCAACAATTTAAAACTATGTTTAAAATAATTTATCTCCCTAAGATACAAAATATAATAAGAGACAAAATAAGCAAATTTTTCAAAATAGGGTTACGCCACTTTTGTACTCACAGCCTCATTTATTTAACTGGTTGGTATGATACCAATTATACTAATTAAATAGGTATGATTAAAAAAACATAAATTTTTATATAAGTTTTTAGCAAACACACTTTCATTTTTTCAACTCGTCTAGACGCCTAAAAAAAGCCTAATTCACCTAATTAGGTACATATCTCAAAGTCTGAACTTCCTTACAAAAAATACAATCCATATATAGACAGATGTTAATATACTTATTTACCAATGATGACAACATTTTATTAATTTGATATAGGAAGGTATTGTTAATTTGATGCATCGTTAATTAAACCCAGAAGTCAACTTAAATATATATCCATCTCATTGTCAATGCCAAATTGGCATTTGCCATTTGTTATACTTATAAACAAATATTGCTAATAGGCTGAGAGAAAAACTTTCAACCCTTGAAGCTGCAAATGTTCTTTGTTATTAAGTTATTTGAACATCGGTCAAATTACAGTTTCGTTAGTTTTTTTTTTCTTTGTCTAACTCCGAGCTCTACAGGTTCTTATAATGTTCGACACTACAACAACTACCCATACACATGTTGAAATAAATTTTAATTGGATGAAAAAGCATCAAATTGTAACCTCTGCATAAGCCCACACAACGTGATTAATATAAACATTTTATTCTATACGATGGGTGAGGAAAAATTTGATGCCAGATAGTATAGACGACTTATGTTGCACGCACTCATAACATCCTGTGAAATTAGAGAAATACGCAAAAAACCATATCCCTAATGGTAAACTTTCAAAACGAGGTTGAGTATTTTAAAGCTTCAATTTAAGAATAAACGGGTTAAATAGAGACATGTTTTACTAAATTAGGGTGAATATTATGGCAACATTAATCACAATACAAGACTTTGCGGATAAAATGAAGCACGTTCGCTAATGCTGGATAAAACCTATAGTTTTCCATGATTCTTTTACATGCAGCTTTATAAATTATGTCAATGGAACTATCAAAATAAATTTAACATTTTTCTGGTCCTTAATGCAGGTATGTATGAATATAAAAGGCTCAGAGGGGTCTCAGCAATCTTGGTTGTCTGAAAAGAATTCCTCAACAAAAATTCAAAGTTTGGCTGTCAAAATTCCAAGGAAAAAATTGACAGAACAAAATCCTTGAGATCGAGTCTTGTTATAATTTGATTTTGAATAACAAATTTTATTATTGTTAGATTCAAATGTATGTATTATGTTCTTAATTTGTTCTTTTTTTTGTAGTTTTAATAACTACATATTGTGTATCTAAATGAAAAATCGTTTATAAACCGCCATTAAAACTGTAAAAACCAACAAAAGATATACCTATCATCTAAAGCCATTATTGAAATCATTAAATTTAAAATGATTTAAAACTTGAATTTGAAATGCAAATAAGCATCAATTAGGGGTGTATCTAAACTATACATGCGCTATCAAAATAAAATATAAAACGTCCCTAGTATAAAAACAATAAAACATGTATACCCAAACATGAAAGATATATGCATTATGAATCATGGATGTCTTATGTGCATTTTTACCATTAAAACAAAAATTGAAGAAATATAAAACGCAAAAAAAAAATATATATATAGGGTGTTTTTTTTAGCAGCATGAGAAGTTTCGATGGTTGTTGTCTATGGTTTGACAGTTGAAAATTTCAAACTGTGTTGACATTTCTGTTCAGTAAGGTTTGGCAATTTTTTTTGGCAATCGTTTAACACCGGAACAACGCTTTCAAATTGTGGAAATTTACTTTGAACAAAATAAATCTGTTCGCGAAGTTTATAGAGCACTTCGTCCATTTTACGGTCAACATAATGAATCTTATTTCTGGTTTAATAGCTTCGTCAATAAGCAAAAATTGTCACATATTGAGCAAAGACAATCCTCAAGCCATTAATGAATCACAATTATATCCATTAAAACTAACTTTTTGGTGCGGCTTACAAGCTGGCGGACTTATCGGTCCTTATTTCTTTCGAAATGAGGAAGGAGCTGCAGTTACAGTGAATGGGTGAATGGCAAGTGCTATCGAGCCATGCTGACTGATTTTTGTTTCTAAAAATTAATCAGCTAAATATCCCCTACATTTGGTTCCCATTCCCACAAGACGGTGTGGCACGGCGGCGGCGGCGCGGCGCAACTTGCCATACAGCGCGCTTAACAATCAATTTATTGAAAAATCAATTTGGTGACAACTTTATTTCCAGAAGTGGTCCTGTTAACTGGCCCCTTCGTTCGTATGACTTAACGCCTCTCGATTACTTTTTATGAGAATATATAAAGTTATCGGCTTATGCCGACAAACCAGCAACTCTTGAAGCATTGGAATTTGGAAGCCAATATTCAAGTCACCATTGACGCCATAAGGGCAGATTTATTGGAAAAAGTAGTGAACAATTGAGCTGATCGAATGGACTATGTAACTCGTAGCCGCGGCGGATATAATGCCGAATATCATATCTAAAAAATAAATGCCATGCAATTATCTGCCAGATTATAACAATAAAAAATTCATTCCAACAATTTTTCTGTCTTGTATTATTATTTAAAGTTCTCAAGCTCTTTAAAAAAAAACACCCGATACATGCATATAAGTGTCGAAGCATACATATTTTCAAAATAAATTTCAGTGCATTAAACCCATAAATGTAAATATTTTTAATGCAATATTCTTTGATTGCACCTTTTAACTTTAATGACCAACCACTACCTTGATTTTACCTTTGAAATTAGTTCAGAGTTAACGCTAAAATGAAGTCATTAAAAAAGTGAATTTTTCCATTTTGTGACAATCCACATCAGTAAATTTGAAATTAATCGAAATGTATTTCCTAATTTTCTTTGATTTTTTAACTTTTAATATACACAGAAATATGGTAATTTAATTTGTGTTTAATTCAAATTACACACAGTTTGCATTTGTAAAAATTGTAATTTTGTTGTGAAAACAAAACAAAGCAAATATTAAAAACAAATATTTAATTGCTGCTCGGATCAATTATTTTTATCGTGGTAGACCATTTTTACAAACGAAGGTAAAATAAATAGCACGAATATTGATTATGCAGATTTTAAGTATTCTGGCTCACGTAAGGCCCAACAGTAGATGTCCGGCAGGTGTCAAATAAAAACATCAAAACTTCAGCTTTGATATAATAACCCAATGTTGCAACATTTGTATCCATTTTTAACACTCGCTACCTCTTAATTAATTGCCCCCGGATTGAAGATTCTTAGTATCCATTTGTTCTAAGCTACCATAGTATCTGTTCGCAGAAAAATCTTAGCTTTGATAAAATAACGTATGTCTGGCTGCCCTGGGCTCTTACTCTATTATGGGAAACATTAAAAATTGTCTAAGGTCATAGAAGTATTTTTTTTGGTTCTATTTGTTTTCTGTTTTTTAAAATGTTTGTTAAGTATTGTTTGTACTTCTTTGAAACAGTTTTTTCCAATTGAACAAAATAAGCAAAGTCAAACCAGTGGTCGGACAAACTTTTGTTGGTTGTTGCGGAGAGTCCGACCACTTTTGTAAAAACAGTTTTTTTTTGTATTCATTACGTTTAACAGATGGACAACTAAGCAAAACTATTTCATATAGCCTAGAAAAACGCTTTTACCACTTAATTGCATTTTAAATGCAAAGGTTAAAAAAATAGCTCTTTTTTCAAAAGTGGTCGGATTCGCCGCAACAACCAACAAAAGTTTGTCCGACCACCGGTTTTGTGAAGAGGGCAGTCTAAGCTTTCATTCGATACCCCATTTATAAAAATCCATCATGGTTTAGGTACCCTAAGCGAAAAATGCAACCGAAAAAGTGCGTTTTCTACCCATTGGCACCTGAAAAACCTTGTCCGACCACCGGTTTTGTAAAAAAACGTTCAATTTGCTATTCATAATGAGGGCCTATTTTAAACAAAAAAAAAAAAAATAAAAAATGTGTACACCTTAACCAAATAATGTCTTTGAACTCTTTTACAATTTAAATTCTCAAATTTTGAAAGTAGCCAACTATTCAATTAAAAAGTACAAGTGACCTCTACTCCAGAAATAATTGTGTTCCGCCCAAGGTACAACAGTGGGCTCTTCAGTCAGTCTGTTATACCCTACCAAGACACAAATTTTGGTCGATGTTTACCGACTCTTATAAAAATCACAGCAAAAAGATACTGGGAATTTTATTATTTTAGGGGAATTTGTTTAAATTCGTGCACCCAAAAAATTTGTGTTTTAGTAGGGTATAACAGACTGACTGAAGAGCCCACTGTTGTACCTTGGGCGAAACACAATTATTTCTGGAGTTGAGGTCACTTGTACTTTTTAATTGAATTTTATTCATTCACTCCACTTAAAACGGAAGTAATTTCAATATTTTAATATTTAAATTTCTTCATCTTCGTATTGTAGCCAACTATTGCTTTAACATAAAAAAAAAACCTAAGTAGGTACCTACAGCAAAATATTAGGTGGAATTGGAAGATAGTTCTTGATAAATCAATTCTCTTATAAAGAAAATTAGCGAACGAAATCTCATTCTCCGCTTATGGTGAATTAAATGCATTTTTATTTCCCTTCCACGGTTGGTGGATTATGCAATTCGTGCCTACCTAAACGGAATACTGAACTGAAAAACATAAAAATAAGAGGAATAAAATGCAATAAAAAGTAGCAAAAAAAAAGCAACAAGAGAGCCAAGTCAGAAAATACAAAAAAATTCTAAGAATTAAAGACATTTTATTGCTGAAGTTCGGCTGCCGGCTTTTTATGGCTAACAATGAATGGCTCTTATATGATGCCGCCTGAAAACTCGCAGGTATTTTACTATACATTTATTCGCGTTTTCCTGATTTTCCCCCATCATATCTAATATACGATGATGACGGATGACGTGCGTGATGCTGACGTACAAGTCTAAGCCTACCTACCTTTTATTCACTTCAGATATAAAAAAAAGATACACAAAAATGAGCGCAAAAACCCATACAATCTCAATTCTATCTAATGCAGAATAATAAATTATAAAAAAATTAAATATCTAGCTTGGCAGTAGCAGAAACCAACTAAACTACTTGACTTGATGTAAACATTCGAAAAAGGTTAATCAAAATCATGCCACCACGCTGCTGCTGAGGACAAACAGCGGATACGGGCTACATGTGTATCTGCGTGTATCGTATAATCGCGCTACGCACGAAAAGCTACGACATGAACCGCTTTACTTTTCTTATTATTTTTTTTTCTTTTTTAATTTAATTTAATTTTGTTTTTGTATTTTGTAGTTTTGTAAGTGCGGGTTTAATGTGATTCGACATGATGGACAGGTTATGAACGGCTTTTTCATTTCGTTGATTTCTTCACAGAACGTTTAGATTCAAGATCTATCTATCTGAATGTCAATGTACATGATATAAAATGATGTGCGAGTGTTCTTGAATTGATGGTCTAATGAGATATATACGACAACGACTACGCGACCTGATAGATATTTAGATAGGGAATACTTTATAAGTCTAACGATGACCACAATGACGTGCCGGCCGGCGGCGCGGCGGCGGCGGCGACGCATACAATGCTGCTTCATATATTTGTGAGTAATTAAATGCACTCTAACAGTTTTAAAGATATGCATTTAAAAATATATGTATTTATAGGGCTTTGAAGATAGTTGACATTTTTCATCTTAAGATGAATGGGACACTTTGTGATTGAAAGCTTTATTTTGGACAGAATTTATTTAGACGAATAACTGTGTCTATTGCACGGGTACTTAAAATGGTTGACAATCTTTTTAAAGATTTTTATTTGGATGAAATTTTTGTGTGGTTCCGAAACATCGTTCAATGAAATGAATTAATGAACTGTTATTTTATTTTGACAGCTTATATTAGATGAAGTGTAGTGAAGGAGACATAAAGGAAAAATTTTAAAAATACCCATTTTAATAATTATGTTGTTATGGGACTATCACCAATAACCCATAAGTAATGAGAACCCGGTGAAAATGGGTCAAATGGTTTTTCACATTTTTGTATATTTGTTGTCTTTTTGACAACACATTTTGACCTACATATGTATATTTATAACCATTTGAAAAACTCTATAGCTACTGAGTATGAACTCAATTTTTTTTATTATTTAGTTAAAGCTATCCCGCGCAGAAAAACAATCTAGTTTTCGACAAGGCACTACAGAGTCTTACATAAAAACTAGCAAGGGGCTAGCTAGGGCCACCAAAGGCTAGAAAAAGGACCTTGGCAATTATGAACCCGTTTGCCTCGTCAGGCACAAAAACGCGATCTTCTGCTTGTCTGACATTTCTAACAAATCTATCCTGTTCTGTTCTGTTCTGACCTGAATTTTTCCTCACAGAACAATTCTCTAGTATACCGATGTCACACACGCGCGCATAGTAAAAAGTGTGATATGAAAAAGAAGAAAAAGAAAAGAGAGAAAAAAAAGTGTTGTATGATACTGAAATTGGATAAATAAATAAAATAAATCGGGCCTAGTGACTAACAACTCGCAACCATTCCTGTGTGCGCCTTTCGACTGAAATGGAAGGGACCTACAATTTTATGCCGAATCCGAACGTCTAGACGAGAAGCACTTATTCGTGACAAGTGATACTCTTGGAGGATTTGTCAATTCCTCGCAAGAGGCAGTAGCCCTAAAAAAAAACTTTTTAGTTTGAAATTGGATGGTGCTCATAAAATTTTTATTTTTGGTGTACAAGAAACATTCCTGTTGGGGTACTGAAACATGCCCAAGAAGTTCTTACGTGGCAGGGCCTAAAGAGCGTTTGAAAAGTTTCTTTCATCTAAAAATGATACTGAAATCCAGCAAAGGGCTTGCCAAGTATCTGAAAAGTTTTCTTTGTATAGATTTTCCCTACTGAAAACTTGCTAGGGCCTTGCCAAAACAAGACAGAATATCAACTCTGTGTCCAATCATTTCTTTAAGATTTGTATCTTAATATGAAAATTTTAATTAGTAATAATAATTTTAAAAATATATGCCTGTAAAACCTCAGGTCCTTTAAATGCAATGCACGGCACTAGTTTGAAAGAATAGAAGGAAAGGAAAGAATTTTTGTTGGCACTGTGGATTGAAAATTAGATGTCAATTATCTCATGAAACTCTACGGCTCGCATCCAGTTGAAACTGGGGAATATAGAAAAGAATGCTACCTAAAGTAGGGCTCTAACCGACACCTCTAGGTTAGCAGTCAAACACTATATCCACTATGCCATTGCCAACTGCGAATTGTGATGTTCTTGGTGGAAAACAGAAACCTATCAATACTCTTTATGACCGCAAATATTTGTCTTCAATTGAAAAAAACGTCCTCTGTTTAAGAAAAAGCCTTAGGAATCCTCACTTGTTAGTTCCCACCTAAAGCTCCTGTAGTAACTATAACTGTTTTTGAAAGTATAAAATATAAAAAAAAAAATTATAAACATGCGCCAAATGCCTAAAGCAATTATTATCGTTGATTTTCCTACATCAATCTATATGACTCCTCTGTCTGACCATCGAGTTTCTATTTTCATCCTATCCTATCCCACAAAACGTGTGATTTGTGCGGCTTTGATCAAAACACTTGACAGGTATTTGAAAGTTATGAAGCGGCACAAAGCTAAAACTCCCTCCATCGCCATCGTCATCGTCACCAGTCGCCTCTCTAACATAGCAAAAATGAAAACCGAAAAAAAAAAAATACTTCCCTCCAAGTGAACAGAAATGTTAAAGAAAATCCCAACATTCCCCTCGCACAATCCAATGTGATTCTATCCAAAGCAGGTATACTACCTATGTACGTTGTCCTTCCTCCCCTCGTAAAAACAGCCATCTTAAAGCCCATAGCCTACATCACCTTAACAAACGTGCAACACTGAATGCGTTTTTCATTCGCACCCAGTCAACTTTTATGATGTGTACACAATTTGTAAGTTGGCATAAGTTGGCTGGAATAAGTAAAAAAATCAAAACTCCAGACCCTCCCCAGGTGAAGTTGAACTGGCCGGCCAGCATAAGTACATGTCCGTTCCGTGATCGCTCGTATTCGTACGCCAAACTATTTACCAGTGTCTGAATGCGGCAGACTTCTTAACTCTTATTGTACTTGTGTTGCAAGTTACAACACTGAGAATGAGAATTTCCGATATCGCCAACAATTATCGGTCGATTGGTCAGTGGTTGTTGTATGATGGCAAAGATACAATCTGCGTTTAAATATCTTTGCTGAAAGACCAAAAGTGTAAGTCTAAACGACGACCAACGCCACAACCGACGGGATCATCTACTAATCCCTGAAATACAATTGTTGCTGTTGTTGTTGTTCTTCGTCGTCGTTGTTCTACGTTTCAATGGTATTTCACTAAGGGGATTCCATAGACCACATGGAACTCTCTTGGGGCCATCGTAATAATATCAATAGCAATAGCGCAACTGGCTGCGTTGCGTTGATGATGGGAAGGGTATATAGGTATATTGGGTTTAATCAAAGATCAATTGACGTGTTAATGAAGATTCATTGGATAAGGCTTGTGAACTTATGATCCATAAAGGCGTTTGGTTCAAGTCAAATATAGTAGCACAATAATTATGGAATTGATGTTGAATGATGTGAGCTGTCAGAGTGTTGATGTAAACAAGATGTTTAGATAAAACTATGACATTATAACAATGAATTTTTGGTATTGTTATGAGAATTTTCGAAAAAGAGGGGGACTGAAAAATTATTAATGAGAGTTTTGAGAGAGTTCAGTGTAATATGAACTTTTTTGTTTTACTGTCAGGAGATTCGTCCATCTAAGGTTAAATTGAAAAGAAGTTAAAGTAGAAATCAAAAAATCATACATTATCCAAAACAAAAACTTTAGAAAGTTAACCTTTCAAATAAGAGGCTTCCGTCGTTCCATCAAAAAAGGCAATCCATGTTTTAATTTATGGGCTCCCCAATTTTAATCCATTGTAAGGGACTTTAGTTTTGGCTTCGAGTGGGTAGTACCTACCGTAACCGGTCACCCGGGTACCCCTTTATTCGGTTATTACCCGGTCGAGTTAGTAACCGCTTGGTACTCGAAAAGTCTCAGGTGGCCGGGTACTCAATTAACCTATTGGTGTTAAGCAATATACTAATACTAAGGTACTCGAAAAGTATTAGGTATCCGGGCAACCAAGTAACCGTAAGGTGTTGGGTACCCAGATACCGTTGAAATTACCGGAAAAGAAGGGTTATCAAGAGCTCTATAATGGACTTATAAATTACAGAGATAAAAGTCTCCAAACTTTGAACTTACAATAAGACTCATTCCATCCAAACATAAGGCCTACAAAAAGTTTTGAGACTTGGTATTTTGTATGATTTCTTAAATATTGTCTACCAGAATTCATTAGACCAGACACAAAAAGCAACATTTGCAATCAGTCATAAAGGACTAAAAGTGATTTTTATAATAGTCGGTAACCCATGGACTAAAATTTGTGTCTTAGGGCCAGTTTGTTCACAGTGGGTTAAATCTGCAATTTGATTATCACGGATTCTTTCTAATCCATAATAAAAGATCCGTGATAATCAAAGACTGTTTGTTCACTTTTTTTTTAAGCTAAATTAACAAATCATGGCTTTTCCACAAATCGTTTAATTTTCCAGACTTTCTGTCAGTTCGGTTGTCAAAACTTAATCAAGAATTAAGATTTTTTCATTTTTGTTGACGTTTTGTGTTTGTAGATTCTTATATTTGAAAACAGCGTTTACAATAATTAGAAGGTAAATAAATTCTTATTTGCAACCATTAAACTTTTTTTTTACAATTATTAGAAGGTAAATAAATTCTTATTAAACTTTTCTTTTTTTTTTAAACACAGCTCGCGATGGCAGCCAGAGAAAAAGTATTGATTTTTTTTTTGTTTAATTGTTCCACTTTACGTTAAAAGTGGCCACATACAGTTAGACGGTGTTCACATTGGACTGACTCCTCCGAATTTACAAAAGAGAAAGTCAAAAAAAACTCACACATTTTTAATGTTTTTTTAAATTTTCTACTTTTCTCCCTTTCTAACTATGAAGTGGGAGTGAGATTAATTTCAGAGAAGTCAAAAATAGTTGGAGGTTTCAGTCCAATGTGAACACCGTCTAAGAAAAAGAAAAAAGGTTTACTCGTTTCTTGTGTGACGTCACAATAGTCATTATAAATTCTAAAACAAATTATTTATTTCAACTAATGTGATTGTTCTTATTGCTTTTTATATTTTTACAGTTCTTGTCACTTAAAAACAGTTTCATTAAATTAAATAAGTCTTCACTTAAAAATTAAAATAATAATGAAAGATGATTGAGACGTCACAGAAAACCCAAGATGGCGACAAAGGTATATCTAATGAGCATACGATTTTCTGTTTATCATGCGAGTGCGTAAATCAAGCTTTAACAAACTGAATTCCGGTAAATCCCTGGGTTCCTTGATTAAAATGTTAGTGAACAACCGCATTCTATGATTATCAACTGGAATAATCCTTGATTAAATATGATCAAGTGTTAACAAACTGCCCCTACATCCATCGAACTGATGTTGGTTTTTCTAAAAGAAATATTCAAAATATCCATCCAGAAAGAGGTCAAGATGTAGGGTGATTATTAATGAGAGGAGGCTGCTTAGCGCTTAGATCGAATCAGTTACAATTCCCGGATGGACAAATTCCAAGTTTCTGTCTAGTTTGGACAAGATCCAAGTAAGTTTTCAGTAGGGAAATTCTAGACGAGGAAACCACATCAGATACTTCAGTACCAAAAATTTGGATAATAGAAGCTGTTCAAACACTCGTGAGGCCCTCCCTAGTAAAAACTTGTTAGACATTTTTCAGTACTTGTCAGATACTTGGCAAGCCCTGCTGGATTTCAGTACCAAACATTTAGACAAGAGAAGCCTTTTAAACACTCGTTAGGCCTTCCCTAGCATTTAGACGAGAGAAGGGCTGAGTTCCGAAATGCATTTGACACAAAGTCATAGGTTCCAAAACTCAAACGTGAAAATGTTTACAAGCAATATTGTGTAGCAGATGCGCATCAACAGAGTATTGCTGCCGCATCGAAACTTTTTGTTTACATTTTGGAACTCAGCTAAGCTTTCAGTAAGGAAAATCTAAACTACATAGGAAAACTTGTCAGATACTTGGCAAGCCCTTGCTGGATTTCAGCACCAAAAGTTTAGACAAGAGAAGCTTTTCAAACACTCGTGAGGCCCTTCCTAGTAAAAACTTTTTGGACACGTTTCTGTACCTACCCTATCAGGAATGTCTCTTGCACATCAAAAACAAACATTTTATAAGAACCATATAATTTCAGTATCATACAACACTTTTTTTTTACTTCCTTTGTCTCCTTTTTCATATCAAAACGGCAGAGATTTGTGCGAAACGTCAGACAAGTAAGAAATGGGAACCTGTTCTTAAATGTTCTACCGAAAAAGGGAAAATGAAATACACAAAATCCTGTCTTATTCTGTATGTATTTGTTATGCAATATGGTATAAGACATTAGAGTTTATGAAGATTATTCACTTTCTACATTGAATTTTTATATAGCGAGTTAGCCCAGTGGCTAGCGAATTGGACTGACAAGTAGAAGATCGCGGGATCCAGTCCACATAAGCCATTTGCCTGAGGATGCAAAATCATAAAAGCCAAGGCCCTTGTTCCAGCCTTTGCTAACCCTTGCTAGCTCCTTTCCAGGTTCTATGTAAAACTCTGTAGTGCCTTGCCAAAAACTAGATTGTTTTTCTGCGCGGGTAATTTAAACCTTACATAAAAGTTTGGCTCTATAAGGGTTACACAAACATTTTTAGATACCTACTCTGTATTAGCATTCCACAGAATCGTTGATGTAGAAAATTTACAGATTTCTTTCGGTATTTTTGTTTGAATATTTTTTGGATAATATCTTAAATTCAGTTCCATTGAAAATGCACACGGCAGATATTATACCCCCAACTGAAGCTTCCCTGCATTGTTCTTTATCATCATTTCGTAGCTTCGCGTCACCTCCGTCCGTCGCATCAGTCCAGTCATTCGTCGCGCATCGCTAAATTGTCTTCTGATTTAAAATTTATATCGAAATAATCTTATTTTTTGCACTTGCATTTAATTCCATTGCCGTACCTACCGCTATCGAACTCTCTGACTCGTGCTATAAAACCTTTATTGGATTTTCCGGAAAATCTCATCACAATTCTTCCATAGAATAATAAATAAAAACAAGATGAACAAATAACAAAAAAAAAAAACCGTTCGACCTTCAGAAAATGTGATGCACCGTGAACACAAAAAAAAATCCACTTTAAATCGAAAAGCGGATCTTGCAGCAAGGAGAAAACTAGAATTCACGCTTTTGGTTTCCGGTTTCTGCATTTACGCACGCGAGTCCGAACACAGCTTCTCTGTATTCTGCGGCAATAAAGATAAAGGTGTTGCGATGAAGATGATGAAGGATGAATGATGAATAACTGAACCTCACGTAAAACTGCCTATCACATTGGCGATCGGTCAATTAATAAATTGTAATATTTTCCTGTCTGTCAACTTCCAACGAACGGATGTCTCAATCGGCCGACATTATTTTTCTTTCGGACATATTTTCTCACACTATGGCCGATGATCGTGGAACGGTGATGTGATTGCCTACCTAGAGTGTCGCCATACTGCCTACCGGAAACCGATCCCGTTTACGAAAGAAGAAATCTATTTTGCTGTTGCATGCTGCTCAATGAATGAATGATAAAATAAATGACTTCAACTTCAACAACAGAATGAGTTTGCAGTAGTTAGTTTCAGTGTAGCGCGCTAGCTAATACCACAGCGCTGATGAATTCATAGATTTCTCATTTCTGCGATACCGATCGCATCAATTAGAAAACAATTTATGAATTTTGTAGCGCAGCAAAGTTGCAGTGATGCACATTCTGTGTCCGCTTTGATGTGACCGTCCAGATGGCACAGTGCTCGGTGCTCGGCATGAAGGCACGCTCACGCAATTCATTTTAGCTTTGCGGCGCAATGCACTGCAAATTGCAATGCCACTATGAATGATTCTCTGATTTTGCGTCTGATTCATGGTTTCTGATTTCTGTGGAATTGTTGTGTTGTACTTTATATTGCGGAGCACGGAGAAGCCTTGAATTTGTATCAGCTTAGAATCATTATTAGCAAAAAATGATTTGATTTTTTTTTCTAAAATTCACGTCGAGTATATGAAGGTAGGTTGTATTAGTTAGAGTAAGGCATATGAATGTGATTGTAACTTATCAATAAACTACAATCACTGTTATGTTGGCTTGCAATTAAATTATTTGACTATAATAGTGCGCGCCCCACGTGTGTGTGTTTATTTCATATGGGGAAAGTATAAAATGAGTATATGGAACCTCATGCATTAGTAATGCAATTGTCAAGGTAATGCACCTGCCGCTATTGCAAACTATTTTATTTACTTCTCATGCGGCAAAAAATAAGAATAAAAAAAAAACAACAACGAATAAATTCAATGTACAATGTTATTTTTTTCGTCTGCATTTTTCATAAGTTTTGTGCTCTGTGGATTTTGTTTCATAACACATTGGGTTTGGTATAACACTGTTGGTGAAAAAATATGTTCCACTTAGGAATTTAAAAAAAAAAAAAACATGCAAAAAAACATTCTTTTTTAGTGACAGGGGAAGTGTAGAGAGCGACTCGTACGTTGTAACAGCTATACATACCTTTTAATTTTTGTATGCAAATGTTAGAAAAATACACCCACTGGTCATCGTTCATTTTCTCCTCTCTAGAACGAACTCATGGATGTGTATCTACGGTGCAGGGAAATTATTCAACGGGATCTGCTCCAGATGGGAATTTTTTCACTTTTAATGGGAATCTGCTCCACTTTTCAAAGTGGAATTGATTCCCACCCAGGGCGAGAATATATTTAACCTTAAATTTTGTGGAATTGTTTCTCACCTAAAACCGCGCGATTTTTTAATATTCTTTGCATAATACTCCTTTGTTCCACTTAGGGTATGGTCAGTTCAAGGCAGGCGCTTAGGTTGTGAGTTGGTGTACTTTAAGTTTATGTGTCATAAAGAGTACCTTGGGTGGCCGGCTTCGCGAGTTCAAGGATTTTAACTCCCTTTTCGGGTCCTTTGTCCCGCGCACGCGACTCCGTCGCTCCGCTTAGGGTATGCTCAGTCGCCAGTCGAAAGTTGAAAGCGAAGCGGGCCCACCCAAGGTACTCTTAATGAAACATAAACATAAAGTACACGAACTGACAATATAAGCGCCTGCCTGGCGACTGATTTAATATAACTGATTTAAAAAGATTACACACTAGTTTTTGAGAACAAAAACACTATTCAAAAGTAATAGGAAAAGAAGTGTAATTATTTCTCACACTAAGTGGGCAGAAACTCCACCATTCAAAGTGAAATTCATTCTCAGGAAAAAGTGTAATAAATTCTCTCTCTCAGTGGGAATCAACTCCACTTTGAAAAGTGAAGCAGATTCCCACTAAGAGTGAAATAAATGCTCATGTGGAGCAGATTACCGTGGAATTATTTCCCTGCACAGTACCAACGTGTAGTGACAAATTAGTAAAGAATCTTTTTTTCAATAAAATATAATGTATGGAGTATGAGTGCTTTTTTATCATACGAAGTTCAAAAACTAATTTACCTTTAAAATGTCGTATAGCAGATAGTAGAGCTTATTCTTTTTGTATTGCGTTTGAAAACATATGTATGGCGTTAAAAAATTTAAATCTTTTGCCGTTATAATAAAGAATCACTGTAAATAACACAAATATAAATTTTAGTAGGTTAAGCTATAATTCTACACACATAAAATTGATCAATATTTTTAAAATCAAATTAATAAAATGAACCAAGATTTCCTTTTTTTTTTTTTTTTTAAGCCATCTCTTGAAAATAAGTTATTTGGGCCCTAAAATAATACTTACTTGAATTTTTTCAGATTTTTAAAATGATGTGAAGACGTCGCGAGCATCGATTTATGCAAACAAAAATTAAAAAAAAAAAATGTTGGAGTTTTTTAATTTGTAAATAATTCAAATATTGGTTTTACAAAAATATTTTTGGCATCATTAGAAAATAACGAAAAAGGGGTGTTCTTTTGCACTTATTTTAAATGGGTATATTATATGTACATATGTATGTATGTATGTATATATGTAATATAATATAAATTAAAATTCGTGAAATGTTTAATAAAACAACACCCAAAACTACCGCATATTTCGTTATTAGTTGTAGAAAGTTATATTTTGTTCAGCTTCAGGTTATTCCTCATTTAATAACGAAGAAAATGATTTTTATTGATTATGATTGATATTTCACCCCTGTTCTCTTTTCCGTTTCGTATTGAATGCGTATACGAAATTTATTGAACTTTTTTTCCTAACTGCTCTCGGTATGCAGGTATTATTTGTTTAAGCCAATTATTTCAAACGAGGCTATTGGCAAAAAAATACCCTAACATAGGAACTTAAAAAAATATATTTTGGTTGCAAGGAATATAAAAAGACAAATTAGGTGTCAGATGCCAAATTTTGATTTTGAAATGATTTTTGGTGCAAGAATTTTTCGAATTAATAAATTTTTGAAAAGTCGATTTTGGCAACATTTTGATTTAAATATATTCAAAGGGAGGTTTTAAAAATCACAAAATTACACAACATATAGATGGTATTGAAATATATTTCTGGTAAAAATTTGAAGTCGATATAGTCGTTTGTTCTCATGGTATTCGAGTTGAAAAACATTTTTTTAAAGATTTTAGCAGTTTTTTGTCTATATTTAATTTTTTTTTGAAAAAATATCAGCTGTTGACTACGTTATTATGTCCAGAAAAAAATTATACTTGTTTCGGAATCACTATTTGTTCTGGAAATATTTAAGACGAAAATTATTTTTCAACTGTTTTTCTTACTCTGAAAAAAAAAATCATTCGTTGGTTTCATTTAGTTTCGAATCTCTTTTAGTTTTGAATTTAATATTTTAAGCTAGTCGCATATTTTCCAATTTTTTACCAGCAGTTTTCAATTTACTGAAGATGATTTGAATAATTTTTCAATTTGTTTAAAGTAGTTGAACTAGTTGGGAGTTCCATTTTCAGCACCAAGTGCACCTAATGAACTAGAAAATAAAACAGTTTTTGGCAGTTTCTTACCAAATCTTACTGTTGTGGGTTATCAGAAATTTGTTGCTGCAACTTGTTGCAATAAGCTTCTCGAACCCAACGAAGGTTTGTGTAAATCAAATGTAAAAATCTTATTCCAGTTCTTACAATTTTTTAGTTCTTAATCATATTACACATGCTGAAAACTTTTCGCCACAACTGTCCATTGCATGCATATAGCCATCACACATTCTGTTTTATACATACTTAATGAAGAACATTGTTTTTGGTACGTTGCTGGTGAATTGTTATTGTTGTTGTTATTGCTGCTGCTGCTGTTCTGCACATTCCACTTCAACAAAACGAAGAAAAACACAAAAACAAAAACAAATCAACATCCAAATTCATTGGAAAAAATTCATGGGAAAAACATTGAACCAATTTGTCCGATAATTTATGAAAATATCTTCGTATCTGCAACTGAAATGGCACCCATTAACCGCAACACATTTTCCTCTCATTAGTTCTGCGGTTGGCTATATTACATGAATAGCTGAGCTGGTCTTTGGTGGTGCTGTCGCTGATGTGGTTTACTATGTCTCCCCAGCTGCTGCATAATGATGGTATATTACAAGCAGCACGAGTCTGACACGGAATTCATAATCAGACAGTATTCTTGTATTAAGTATATTCTTGAATTGAGATATGGCGTAAGTATCTTGTCATACGAATCCTCAACTGCCTTAGCCATTGCTAGCTTAAATATGTTACTCCTCTAAGCTTTGTGTTGCTATATAGCTAAGCAAATATGGAATTAAAAAATTTCATCCATGGCTCGATTGAGTAATCAGATCAGGATAGCGAGAGGATGCTATCTATCTGTGGTGATGAGATTGTTGTGATATGCCAATCAATCGATCATTTGTCGATTGTCACTCCCGTAGTTAGGCCAAAAATGAATCATCTAGAAGATGAAGAACCAGCATGGTGACAGTCTGCAACTAAGGTTCTATACCTTCAACTTGTACTGTGTGTGCCCTTTCAATGTTTTATTACAAGGTTTAGTCACGTGTGGCATGTAAAACCATATCTGGGAAGAAGTTGCAACTTATATGAGGCACAAGTCCCCCCCGATAAGGATCACTCGGTTTCATAGCAAAATTCTTCACGATCTTCATCAACTACTGACAGAAAGAGGAAGAGAGAGAAAGAAAGAGAGAGAGAGACAAAATGTGGGAATTCTAAAAAAAAGAAAACACAAATTGAATTCCAAAAAGTCCCAACAACGACATTTCCATCTCTGCTGATGCCTTGGAATACCCCAACTTAAAATATCATGCCATCGGTCGTCAGGCAGCCGTCATCATCCAGTTCCAGGCCGTGACAAAGATGAGTGGTCCTTGGCATATATTCCATAAATAATGAGGAGTTACCAAATCGATTCAAATTTAATATTGGCGCGCAATTAAAAACACATTCATTCCGGATGGTGGAAGAGGTGCAGAGGTTGGGTCAGTATAGTATTACAAGAAGAAGCGTTGTGCCCAGGAGAGGTACTTGATGAAATTGTTTCGCATTGACCAGGAGAAGATACCAAAGATAGCGTTGTGCCATCAGAAGTGGAATGCCATGTGGTATGTATTTGTTGATATGGAATGATGGTGAAGACGAGGCTGCAACGACGCACGGTGCGGCTGCGTGGTGGTAGCGTGGCTGTGAGGGGAGGAGGTCTAAATTAGAGAATCATTCCAGAATTGACGAAGAAGCTACGACAAAATATGACAAGGATTTGGAAAATTTGCGAGAGGACATTTTTCGGTGGAAGATAAAACGCACCGAATAAAATGTCCCCCCCCTCCATCTAGGTGAATGTTAAGAGAGACGCTGTGCTATAGATAGGCAAGGGGGAGGATTGTTCGGTCCATCCAGGCATCCCACCGAGCAGAGTAAACTGTGAAACATTGATGAGTTGACAACGAGGACGCGAAAACGACAACGACGATGACGACGACGGCGACGTCTCGAAGAACAACGATGATAGTGAGTGATGGTCATTCATCCATCGTCCCAACTTCGACCATTGTTTTCTGTGACGGAATAGGTTAAATTGTCTTTTTTTCTTTCTTTTTTTTTTTGGTTTTCGGTTGCGTACCTATAGCTTTTGCGGTAAGTTCCATTGAAATGAGGAAATATTTGGATTTTCTGTTGCATAGCTATGTCGCGCATTCTCTTCAATGAAAACAAAACAAAAGACTATGGAACTCTTAACGATAAATATTGACATTCACAAAATACCTACCTACCGTACAATGATGGGGATGGATGTTCGCAGAAAGTTGTTCCTTCCTCATTTTTTTTTTCATTATATAGGTACCCGATTTATTTGCGAAGCTTTAAGGTGGGGTAAAATTTATTGTTGCATTTAAACTTTATTGTTGTTGAATACCTTTTATCTTTTATAACATTTTTAGTAGTTTCCTCTGAAGAGTCTTTTCTTAAATAGGTTCATAAATTTCGTTTTTCAAGTGTGGATAAAGGTTTTCGAAAAGTTTTTTCACTGGCTGGAGGGGAGCTGATCAATACAATTCTTACTTCATTCCCAATAACATTTCATTCTTTTTTGTAATTTGAAATTGTTCGAAAATGGAGAACTGAACCAATCTGCTGAGCTAAATGTTTTTAATATTTTCCTCACGCTAGAAAAGTGCGAGCGTGAGCGAAATAGGTATTAGAGTAAGAAAAGAGTTCCTGATAACAAATATTGGTTTTGTATTTCTGAATAAGCCGATGGGAACGACTAATTGAGCCATCAGCATTCTGCATTTGTGTAGTATTTTTTTTTTATATTTTTTATACTAAAGGGGATTTAGCCACCCTTGCAACATAGTAAAGGATTTAAGAGGAAAAACCGATGCACATTTGAATCTCTGAATATTAAAATGGTAGGGAAAAATAGTGCCGGGTAAGGCATTACACATCCGAGTAGTGCGGCTGAAAGAAGAATCTCTATACATATATGATATGTGTATTTGACTGTGCTTCTGAAATCGTGATCGAGGGTAAACCGATGGTTATAGAAAGAATTTCTATGCTTAACAGTTACGTCTGAAGGGAAAACTGATATGCATTTCTTAGCTATGGAATTGTATCCGGATATGAAGAATTGCCATTTCTTTTTGAATATAAAACAAATTCAAGACATAAAAAGTAATCAACGTAATTCAAACTATTAAAGACCTACCCACAACACACGAAGATGTTCGAAGTACTGTATACTTTTTTCGTAGTCAGAATTTTGAATGAAAATTATATGTTAAGTCGTCTTGAGTATGAATTAAATTATTTTGTCGGAACAAGAAAAAGTCTAGACAAAAAAAAAAAATTGCTTAAAAAAGTCTGACAAACAATGTTCGAAGTTCCTTAAAGAAATTATATGCATAGTGTTTTGTTTAAGCATTGCAAATAATATCACTGCATTTTTATCAAGTTGCTTACAAGTCCAATTGATCAAGTCTTCTTGGATCCATTTTTGGATTTCTCAATGATTTACGTCTTCCAGTCTCTCATTTAAGTTTAATCAGAAAGTGCCTAAATCTTCCTCGAATTTCCTCAAATCTCACAGCCCACTGAACTAAAATCAAGTTGTGGTGTCCGAAGAAGTGTTTTTCCCTAATATTTCTATTTTGAAGACTGTTATTATTACCTGGATTTTGATGGAGAGTATTTCTTGCGGCCCAAGAAACTATAACCGCTTCCGCTGTAAAGACACTGCAGGAGGCTTATAAATCTATACACAGATGCGATGTAAGACGACTACGATAAAAGTCTCGGACTCGTCCGGGAAGTCTAGACAAGATAAGACGGGCTTTAAAGCATCTGCGACAAGACCGAGATGAGATTGTAGTTTCTGGACAGAAATTTACCGAGAGTCTTGGACGCCTCTGTGATGGGCCAGTAACCCTAAGCTCTTTTAAACTTTTATTCCTTATTTATATCCTAAAAGGTCATTTATCAGTTTTTTCGACCACTTTTAATATTGTAAAAGCCCAATAAACAAGCCAATAAACTAAAGTTCCATTTTGTATTAGTTTAAAGAAGCAATTTTGTTGTGCCAATAAGTTAGTTTTGAAAGCAGATGATAAATGCAGGGAAGTGATGGTAAGAAAACCGCTAAAAATCTGTAAAGATCCTTTGGTGCAATAGGTATTTATTTATCATGTCGATAAATTTAAAAAGCCCTTTTAGCAAAAACCGCTTACAGATCGTTTTGGTACAATTGGCCATAATTTGACTTTAGTATGTAAATATTTTTCATGCTTCGCGTGCAAAATACCTAAATCAATATTCGTTTCTTGTAAAAACACACAAAAAAACGCGAAGCTAACGAGACCATACCGATATAAGGGACCGAATCAAACCGAGACTGAAGTTCTTCGGTATTTTTTTTTGTTTGACTTTTGAGACCTGATGCAAATTAAGTCTCGTTGAGTATCGTTTCATGGCTAGCTTTTTCGACCTCATCGGTAAATTTATGAAAATTTTTGTTCAAATAAGGATTGAGGGCCGTTAAATACAAACAAAAACCCAGTTTTACACTCCGGCTCGGAGACTTGTACGTTCAAGCCAATACAAATTAGAACCTAAGCGATCGAACCGGAGTGGCTGAGCTTTGATTTAAATTTGATAGCCATAAATATTTTTCAACATTAATTTCAAAGTTTCATGGTTCTGCAGGACAGTAGGTATTTACACAGTTGAAGTCGTAAATCTCTATTGGACTCAATTTATTTCGAAACAGATTAGTTGGAAGTAGCTTTAGAATCATTTCAAGATCTTCTTTTAAGATTGGTTTCATTATTAATTGACCTGGTAACGTGTATAATGGTTTTAGCCTTAGGGCTCCCTATATTTAACGGAAACGTCTTCTTCAATTATAGAACAATTTTGCTTAGCACAAATTTTGTTTCAGTGATGTTCCCTATCACATTCCGTAGTACCCATCATCAATTTGTTTGCCGACCGATACCTTTGTAGTAGGTACTGAAAATGAAAAAAAACTATTCAGCCACATCAATAACTATAAAACTTTCAAACCTGACCTACAATGTTTAAAACAAAAAATTCCTACTCCTGGAATTTCTATAATTCTTATCTTAATCCCAATCTTAATCATGTTACATCGACAGCCTAATGAATCTTACAAAATACATCAAACTTGCACCTCCTATCAACTCAGACATAACATTACAAATCATTCAGCTTCATATTTACCGTTTTGTTGCTGCCGCTTTGTTGATCGAAATCAAAAACCCACTCGATCCAGTCCAAAGTCAGAGTCCACATCACAACAAAAGGGATTTCAGTAGGAATAAATATTTAAACGAACAGGTGCGTGCACCTTCCGCAGCCACTGAATCAAAAGACATTAATGTATGTCAGAGACATAAGCGCGCAAGCGGCGGCGGCGGCGCAGTTAGCCACAACTGTCAAAACTGTCATTTCATGTCATCGTCATTTAGACGTCATATGAAATACCCTTCACCATTCATCCCACTGACACTCAACAATCGGACTCTCGGACAAGAGAGATCACAAGACAAAATCACACAATGAAACTGACAAGTAAAACACAGCATCATAAATCAAATAAAAATTTATTTTTGTATTTATTTGTTTGGTTTTTATCTTTCCTGGTAGGTAGGTATATCTGGTGTACCAAAGTATCTTGTATCTTTCATCTTTTTTGTTGTTGTTTTTTTTTGTTTGTTTCATATATTTTATGATCATATTTTTATGTTTTGTTGTTTTTTTTATGAATAAATTACACATAAATGCCTACCTGAATTGAGAGTTTGATTCATTGAATCGAAAGTCAATCCGAAAGATACTCTAGAAATCAAAAAAAAAAAAAAAACTATACCGTACGTATTTATGCGAGTTGACTCAAATGAAAAACAAAACACGTTTTAAAGCATGTGTACCAGGTTAACAGTGGCAATCAGTAACACAGTTGTCAGCTTTACCTACAGAATGATGCAAGTTGGAGATTTTTATCAAACTTTTATATGCAGCAGCAGCATGGATCACGTATCTTTTCTGATTTGTTATTTTTCTTATTTGTATTTCTTGGCTTAGTTTTGTTGAGATTGTATCTTTGGGATCGTTTTGCTTTGTAGGTAGGTAGATGTGGTATGTTTTTATGTATGTTTCTGTATTTCGCGGTCAACACGATTAAGTTATTAAACACAGCTGGTGCGTGGTTTGCACGATCCACCACTTCCTCCTCCACAACAATAAAAACCATACATACCTACACACTGCTCCAGAAATTTGAATGTGCAGATTATTTGCATTTAAAAATGAATCTTTCTCGTGTCTCTGTTTAGCCGATAAACAAAAGTTGTTTCCCACGGCCCCCTGTGAAGCATATAAAAGGTGCTGCACAAGTGAAATGTTTCCATTTTTCTTGCAGCAATCTCGGCACCTTCTCACTTCACTTGCTGACATCTAGATCTGTCAGATTATCTTAGTGTCACCATTTGTTACATTGGATTTGAGCAGTCAAAAAAGCAAAAAGGCAAAGAAATAAAAAAAACAAAACCTTCAAGTGTAAAACGAAACGAACAAGTTAATATGCAAATCTATCTATCATACTTTATTTAACCGTTGCGTTGTTGTGTTGTTGGTTTGCGAATTTGAATGAAACCCGCAGACATTTTTCATATTACGTTTTATCTTGAATATGAAATTGACATATAGGCTTTTGAGATTGTTGCAATCTCAATCGCGCCAAAGAGTTCGTTTTCGCGTAGATATCGTGTGTTGTAGTTTGCCGCACAGATAATGCGTGGAAAGATCGGTTAATTATAAAATTTGCATATCCATATTTATATTTACATATATGAAAAATTGTGTCTTTTTGCAAATATAAATTTAAATAAAAAAATTAATACATTCTGTCACCCGTTCATAATTGCAAAAACAATATTTAGGCAAACAGGTACCTTATGTTTGTGTGTGTGTATAGTGTGCGAGCTTAATTTATGGTGCGTTTATCATGTACAAAGTTATGTTTGGCGATAGTGTGTACGGATTGTGTCGTTGGGTAATTATAATCGTGCAGCGAAGTGATTTTCACTTAGAAAAATCATTTATGTCACATTAATTATAATAAATTGAACGAATAAAGAAAACTTCGACACAGAAAATACACCTACATACATATAAGTACCGAATATATTTTATTAAAAAATGGTAGTTTGAATGTGACAGATGTGATGTTATGTCACATAGATCAGAAGTGGGACTATTAAGTTTAAGTTATAATACAATTATAATAATATTTAAGGTTGCCATATGCACATGTAGAATATATATATTCGATTTATAAACACGTTTAACTCGTAAAAACAATCAGTTTCGAAATTTCAAAGAAATCAAGCAGAACATTGGTATGAGAAATAAAATAACGTGAAAGATGTGGGTGGTACAGTATTATGTCTGTCAGTCCTTCTGTATCTCGACCTCAGATGAAGAGAAAAATGACCATGATAGAAGAATTTCGTTCTCGTTTTGTTCAGTACTTAAATCGAAAATGGAAAACCGAAAGTTATTACTAGAATCAAGTCTCCGCTTTTTCCGCACACAGTTCACTATCCGTATCGATATCATTATTTTACTGGTGGTTTGAACTTGACTTATTCGAATTCGCCTACAGATGGATATTCTTTAAACTTATGATACTTAGTGTTTTTTAGATAATATATACAGGGAGGGCAAATTAAACTTTGTCCATGTAATATGACTTTATTAGGGGAGACGGACACAATCCCGAAATTCTGAATCGAGAAAACCCAGAATTCCGATAATCCAGAATCACGAAAACCCAGAATCCCAAAAACACAAAATCCCGAAAACCCAGAATCCCGAAAACCCACAATTCCGAAAACCCAAAATCCCAAAAACCCAAAATCCGGAAAACCCAAAATCCAGTAAGGTCAAAATCCCAAAACAAAAAAAAAAATAGAAAAAGTAAATAACTCTTCAAAATTGTAGTGCCTATGGTAAGGACTCATGAATGACTCATGATTTTTGTCATCTCATGAGCTCCTTTATTATTTTAAAGTTGTACTAATCCTTTTCGTTTCTTTTAGTTCTTTGCATTTCCAGTAAAATACTTCCTTGGTGACGTGGAATGGCACCCGACGAAATAAAGCAACATTGGAAATGCGACCTTATTTACATGAAAAACTGTCCAGAAGCTCTGCAAATAATCAAAAAATCACCTGATAATTTAAATAAACTAAAATTTGGAAGACTCAATTCGCTTGTTAGTTGAGTGCTTTCTTTTTTATTAAGTAAAGGCTTATAAATATATTATGAGTTTTTTTAGTTTTTGGAAAGAAATTGCACTTCGATTTTCTTCTAATCACTATTAAAGAATCTAAAATTAGGAAATAAAGCCCAGCTTACCTTGTTTCGCAAAAGTAATTAAAATAAGGCCTAAATTTGGGTTTTCGGGACTTTTGATTTTCGGGATTCTGACCTCAGCCCCCTTATTAATAGAGCAAACATTCCCATTAATTATGGAACAGAACGTCGTTCATGTGGCTGCCTCGGCTGACTTCGCAGTAGCGCATTCTATCACTCCAATTTTCCACGATCTTGTTGATTGGCCTTAAGTGCCTGAATCGTTTCCGGATTATTAGCATTACATTTCGGTCCTTCACGGTTCCGAAAGGGTCAACCTCAAATCGCAGTTTCGAAGCGGCCAATTGACACCCCAAAGGCGGCTATGATAACATAATTTGGAAATAAGGTGCGCAAAAGATCGATTGAGGTATGGGCTGTGTGGCATCGGCATGGCGCGCCAACCTGCATGAGTAAGAGGTCGTCCAAACCCATGTCTTCAATATTAGAAAAAAAAGTCGGTTGGCTCTTCAAAGCCCAACGTGTCGACCGACACGTTGTTGCCAGCCTCATTTTTGAAGAAAAATGGTTCAATGATGCCACCACTCCACAGCAAACTGTCACTCTGTAGATGCATTGGCATTTCGACAGTAACATGTAGGTTCTCCGAGACCCAGATGTGCCAATTTTTGCTAACATTTCAGGAGGAAGGTTCTTCATTTCCACCAAAACATCTTTTCAAAAAAAACGCACTGTTTGGGCTACACAGCACTCACGTTGGAATTAAGTTGACAATATTTGCCAAGCGTAATATTTTTCAAGCGTAAATCGACTCATTTTGCGCAGACGTATGAAACTGACTTTCTGTCAAGATTTCGAGCGGGAAACAGCTGTCAGTGTAACCTATGATTTAAAAAGAAACCGATAGATGGCCCACCCTCTATTTCTTAAACAAAACATAAAGTGGCAATGTCTTTTAAAATTCTTCTACTCCTAAAAGGCAAACTTTACCTTCTTTTTAATGTTGGAGTTCGCAAACAAGTTACTCAATCTTTCAATATGAAATGCAATTACATAGATTTTAAAAATTATACCACAGACCTACCTTAAACTTTCCATTTCCTTTAACACACGCATTGTTTAAATTGCAGTCAGAGCCTGAAAGAAAATATCAAAGTATACGGAAGTTTCCCTTGAGCAATTTTCTGGGACATTTTAAAAATGTTCTTCTTCCAGTTTTCTCCAAACAAAAATCTTAAAACAAAAATTCAGTATACGAGTAGTTATATCTCAAGACGTGACATCACACAATTGCAAACTATGAAGGCATTGTTATTTTGTTATTGTCATTCATCCATGATCGGTTTTGGCCCCGAAAACCGAATGTTCAATTCTATGACAATTCTCCTCGAAATGTCCATCAGTACGCTGCGCTGTGCGACGGGTTGCGATATTTTATGCGTCTTTTTTTTTTGTGAATGTTTAATCGACCGGAACTGAATACAGTTGTATGTCACTGTCGCGATCACAAGCAAAAATAAAACAGAAACGACAGTCAGAAACTTCAACGTGATGCTTTGATGAGCACGCATCATTGATTTCGTTGCGTTGAACCCCCGGTTTTCTTTGCTTCATTCTGCTTTCGATTATATAGTAAGGAGTAAAAATATGTTCAAAAAAAGGGTTAACAGGCAATAAATTAATTAACTTCAATTACAAATTGCTTTTTAACTGATCGTCAAAAACGAAGAGCACATATCCACGAAGAGTAAAATTAAAAATACATAACTGTTTAAACAGTTCACTGACAGACTGACTTTCATTTAGGAACTGTCATTTGCGGCCAAACGAACTATCTGTCACTTTTGGTGCTCGGTCATGTGTCAGTTCGCTTGAGATCACCATGTCACCATGTTCCTGTGAGTGAGAATATCCTTCTAACCTACTTTTTCAAAAAAAAAAAAAACTGCTCGATCGGTCGGTTGGTTTGGTTGGTCGTTCCGCAAAAACGGATTAACGAACGATTGCTAGACATTTTATGACACAAGTGATGCAAGTGACATTCGAGTTGGACAACCGGCCTTCCTACGTGATATTGTAGATATTTTATATTTATGAAGACTTATTGGCGGCGGCGGCGTGCGGTGCGGCGGACAAGAAACAAATAAGCAACAACAAACAAAAAACACAGACTCTAACTAATCGCAATTGATTGCTCTTTTAGGCCAGGTGATCGCGCGATACAGTGATCGCATATCAATGTCCGCACAGAGTTTAGTTCCTTTTTTCTATATACCAGCATCGCTGTTCGCTGGTAATCATGTTGCCGTCCGCTGTCTCCGTCACTGGGATATACCCTCATTCCAAATAATTCGACTTGGACCTGCTGTTAATCAATTTTTCTAAGGTATGTTGCAAGCAACAAGATCATTGACAACGCGTTTCATGTTGTTTTTTTTTTTAATTTAATTTCTGTTTTGTTTTTGATCGTTCCTCATATCTGTGGCGCGAGGCATGTTGTTGCGAATTTAGGTATAGATGGCGCCCCTATCCGCAATGTGCATATTAATTGCAAATTTTATTTCATTTAATTTTTATTATCAAACAAAACGAATGAGAAGGGGTGAAATTATAAATTTACATTGATCGTGTTGTATATGGTAAATGCATTTTTGGGGCGCGCACGTAGATTATGGTAACATGTTTTCAATTTTTTGTTTGCTAAATGAATGCAGTGCAGTGGTGCTAATTAATTAATTTTGACACTTGTGGGTATGCAATTTGCATGCAAACTATATAAACATTTACTTGGCAGTTGAACTTGCAAATATCCACTACTGTTGTGTTGAGCAGGCCATTTGATCTTACAGTAACGGTTGTTCCAAGTGTTAAAGATTTTTTACAGGGTGATTCACATAAGATTCCACTAAAAAATAGTGTTTTATGTTGCCAAAACGTATAAGAGGGGCAATTCGTATAAAAAAAAATTACCTAAAATAAAACAGAAATTATTAACAAACAAATGGCAAAATTTATAACATTCTTTAATTTTCATTTTAAGTAAAGTTGTTTGAATTTTTTTGAATAATAATTATTTTTTTTTTATTTTTTTTGAATAATAAATTTTAAAACCAAACATTTTAGAAAAAAAAAAATAAAAAAAAACTGAAATGATTTGTTTTGAAATTGTACGTTTTAAAGTTCTATTTTTATGTTTAATATTCAATTATTTTATCAATTTTAAGTCAAACACTTTAGACCAAATAGTTCTAGGACTACTTTTACTTTTCAAATTAAATTTTTAATAATTTTTTTTTTTAATTTTAACTTTAAAATGTCTTGATATTTTTGAAGAAAAAAATTTGAAAATACATCTTAGGAAAGAAACCTATTTTTTTAATATCTACATAATTTATGTTTTTTTAAGGATCAAGAAATAATCTTTAAAATTTTGAGATGAAAATGAAAAATTTGGTGTGATTTTCCACCGTCATAAATATAATTCTAATTTTATATATTTATTTGTATGCAGGGTGATCCACCTAGCTTGGGCAAGTAGATATGGTCGAGACAAGAAAAAAATCTTAAAAGAGGGGGGCCTATTCCCCCCCTTTCAGGTGGTAGGGGCAATTTAAAAAAAAAATTGACTAAAAACAGATATCTTGAAAAATAAAAGTCCTAGAAACATTAAATTTTTAGTGTTTGACTAAGAATTAATATGAGTATTGAATTTGAAAACTAAAATTCTACTTAACAACTTATAATGTTGAAAAAAAAATTGCTTGAATAAATATTCATATTTTTTATTTTTTTTTGTATCAAAGTTTTGAGTTTAAAAGGTTTTATTTTAAAAAGTGGTCATTAAAAGAACTTTATTTAAAAATAAAATAAAAGAAGGAATTTATCGGTTTGCAAAACGGTATAACAGGGCATTGTGAGTGTTGACGTTGTTTTCTTAAAAAAATTCCCCTCCTGCATAAACGAGGGGCAAAATCCCCCCTCCTTCTTAATGAGTCTCAACAAAACCTACATGATGCTCAAGCTTTTTGTCACAACTAAGGTGAATGAAAAGAACATACTCCTAATATTCAAAAATAGTACATATAGTACTTCATTGTACGTGTTGCCGTTCTTTTTAAATACATACTTTCTTTTTTTTATTTTAAGTATTTTTTGTTGAGAAAATTGCCGCTGATACATAAACGAGACGATATAGACCTCCGCGCTCCACCTAATAATAATAATAATAATACAAAATATTTGTAAATAATTACTCTACAGGAATCCGTTACCTTTTTATTCCATATTTTTTTTTAAAGTATCAACCGTAGTCAAAAAATTAGTATGAACAAAGTTTTAGACAATTTAGTTTTAAACACTTCTGTTATATACATTTTTATTAAAAAGTTAAAAATTATCGAGTTATTTAACAAAAACCAATAAACCTTATATGAAAGATGGCGCCCAACTTCAGATCTTCAAGATTAAGGTATCTAAATAAAGGCTTAGTATTAGGCTACACTTCCCAGCCTCGTTCACCTAAAAACTAAAAAGTTTTTTTCAGGACTACTGCCTCTGAGAGGAATTGACAAACCCTCCAAGAGTATCACTTGTCATGAATAAGTGCTTCTCGTTTAGACGTTCTGTTTCGGCCTAAAATTGTAGGTCCCTGCCCTTCCATTTCTGTCTTCAAGCGCACAGAGGAATGGTTGCGAGTTATTAGTCACTAGGCTCTGGTTCTTCACGAGCCGTTGCGCCACCCAATTTATGTTTTACTAGGCTAAACTGTAAAAGTAAATTATTGGGGAGGGTTAACAAATTTAATAATAAAATGTTGTGCAAAGACTACTTTAATTTTATTTTCACTTTTAGAAATTCAAACGTAGGTTAAATAATTCTTGATATCAAAAAAAAAAAAAAAAAATCGAATGATACAAGTTTTCTGCTTAAACCCCTTTCTACAAATTTGTAACTGACTTTAGTGCTTTATAAATTCGAAAGAAAAGACATTAAGCGCACTTGATTTTTTTATTAAAAAAATCGATATCAATTTAAAAAATTATTAAACCTTGAAAAAAGGTCGATTTAGCTACCTTGCGAGTCATATAACTTGAGTTAATTTTTATCGGATCTTCAAAAGAGAGATATTACATTAAAGATAAAATGTGAGGCTGCATTTTTGTTTAAGAAAAGTTGCAAAGTTATGCAAAAAAAAATCATACTGAAAATGTGGTTGAGTGATAAATCAATGAAAAAAGTTCAAAAGTTGCTGACGAATTTGTGCGCTCATCATCCAACAATCTGGTAAGTTCCGGTAGGATTTGCAACAGATTATTTTCTTTTTTATATATTTAGCGCGCGCTAAAAGGGTTGTGACTACCCTTAAAATGTTGTACACAAAACGAGCGATTATGTAGGTTGGAGGGGATTTTAAAGGAGATACCGATGCACATTGGTTTTGAATGTCTGTAAATCACTGGCTGGGTAGAGCATTCCCCATTCGTGTAGTGCCACTAAAGAAAGAATCTCTGTACTTAAAAGTACGTCCGAAGTTGGACTCAAGCGTAAACTAATGGGCATTCCAAAAAGCGCGAGTATTACGGTTGAATTGTTTAAGGGGAGGAATAGAACTGGCTATTTCACTAGGGAACTGTTTGTTGAAATAACGGTAAAATAACGAAAGGCATGAAACATTTCGACGGTGCTCAAGAGATGAGAATGTTTCCGTTATAGTTCTTTCGCCTTTAATTTAAAGAGCTCTCTTTTGAATTTAAGAACAGTTTCATGCAACCACTCAAAGTGTATTAAGCTCAACATAAATTGCCATAGCTCAGTGTCCAAATAATCACTATAAGTTTGTGTTTTGCTACGCTATCGCCCTCACATAATTTGTTCAATATTGTTTTTATTTTTCACCATGGAGGAAATGAAATATAAAACAATTTATGCCCCCGGCTACTGTTGCACAGCAGGCTATATATTAATTTAATTTTTTTAAACAAAATAAATCTAACATCAATTTAACAGTTCAACCCACATAAACATTTAACTGTGTTGTAGAGTGAACGCAGTTAAGATACTATTCGCAGTATATAAAGTGACTGTACCTCCATAAATTTGATATTTGTGTTTCTTCCCGACTTCAATGCAAAATTTTCCTATGAATTTAAAATTTATTTTATACAATTCATACTGAGAAAAATAAAAAAATGAAGCTTATAAAAGATATCCAAGGTCATTTATTAAGACGTTCCAATATTTCATCGGATTTATTTTATCAAGAAACAAAAAAAATATCTCAACACGAGTAACATAGGGATTCATTTACTTTTGTTAATATAAGTTTTCCGCATACCTACTTTAAACCTTTCAAGATCAAGAATTTAGATTAATCAAAACACAATTTAATCACTGCTCTTAATAACATGAGCAAATAATATCATCACAATTTTAATCGATGATTGATGGAACTACTTTTCCTTTTTTCTATAATAAAATGTGTATACATATCTGCATCGTGATGATGTATCTTTATCTTTATTAAAGTATCTCAAGGAAAAAACAACAACAATCAACAAAGATGCTGAATTTAAGTGAATACCTGATGCATGTAGTTGAGTTGTGCGAGAACTCGTTAGATACTTTATTTATATTTTTATTTTTTCTTCTAAGAGCCAGCACCACCTCAGTTAGAGTCATGATGGGGAGTTATAAAAACTTGTGCTTCAAGCTTAGAATATACGTATAGAATAGATATAGGTGCATTGAATTCCTGACAAGACAACTACTGTGTGAGTATACAGAGGAAAGGAACTCATAAATATGTTAAATTATATCTCGTCAAATGAGATTTTTATGCAATCAATCACAGTGAGTGTGCGATGAGGTGGTTTTTTTTACGAACTTTTTATAATTTGTATTTAGGAGAAAACCGATTGCTTGGGAAGAACCCAGAAGACGACTTTTTTTTTTTGCACACTGAGACAGATTAGACGAATAAAATGAATTTTAATAGATTGTCCGGCATTGTCATATTATACAGTATTATCAATTCTCACTTTATAAAGACAATGACGATTTCAATGTGACCAGATAAATAGTAGGTAAGTATAGCAAGGAGAACCAGGAAGGCCGATATCTGCACCTGCCAATACATATAGGGAGATGCGAATCTTATACTATTTCTATTTTTCTAGAATGTTAATACCTCATAGATACATGGTGTAAAGTATCTTTTGATCGTTTTGATATTAGGGATTTTAAATTCCTTGCTCGTAATCGTCGTTGTCACGTCTGGCTGTCAATGTCTGATCATAGATGTTTCGGTTGGGGTTCGGGTATTATGGCGCAAGAGTCGTGTCTACAAGTTATAAAATTGTTTTTGCACTGTCAGGCGAAATCTTAAAGCTTATAACACTCGCACGCCTGTCACTGTCTTTCTTTTCACTTGACGCTCCACTCTCTGGCTTGACTTGGCTTGGCTCAAGTGTATCTTTATAGCTTAGGTATACTATAGATAGATATAGGAAAAAGTTGATTCCTTTATGCATTTTTAAAGCAGATTAACATAGATAGCTGATCGATCAAAGTCCCCATGAGACCTGTTCGACATGACATTAGTGACAGACTTTCTACACGAGCTATATAAACCTACTTTTTGTTTAGTCTTTTTTTTGTACCTACCTATCTTTTTGTATTTGATTTGAAATTAGAAGTTTTTTTTTTGAATCGCAGCTCGATCACATGATGAATGAGGGAATTTTTGTTTTCCGACAGAAGAAAAAAAAATTATTATGATGTTCCTTTCTCAGGTATTTATAAATGGAAAAGTTACAAAACAATGTCAGAGCTCGAATACAATGCAAATTATTAGAATTTTTTTTTGTATAAGGAGAAAAAAAAAAATCCCCCGTGAAACTAAAAAATCTAAAATTGAAAAAATTAAAAAAAAAAATTAAATAAAATATAAATTTCAAAGAGTCATCGTCATACTCGTCACTTCTACTACATCCATATCTATACCATCATCATCATAGAGTGCATATTTTTCGCTTGGTAGCTCTTGCGTAACGAACTTGTATTTATTTTATTATAGGCACATCAAAAGTTGTTTTAGAGGCGCACATAATATATACATACATACATTACATACATACCTATATATTTATATATTAACGAATATGTGTGAATATATAAGCATGAATACAGTAACATTTTAATCCAAACCGCTTTGGTACACAAAAAAAAAATAAAAAAATTAGATACGATATGTACTTAGGTAGATATACGTTCTAATAAAAATGACGTTTGGGAAGTCTTTTCTATAAGCATAAGCATGCATGTTGTATACCAACCTGATTTTTTTTGTACTTAAAAGTTGTTTTACTTTGTTTTTTGTTTGTATTGTTTGTTTAAAGACCAACGTCTTCTTTCTTCATTAAAAGTGAGAATCCATGCAAGTAGTTTTGTTATCTACTTTCACTTTCACTCTAAAAACCAACTATATCTAGTTATATACTTACACCTAGGTAGAAACTACAAACGTCAATTTTGATGTCTTTGTCACTTCTTCATCGTTAGGTAAAGTTTTTTTCCTTGCAATCATTTTCGTTAAAAACTTTAACTGAAGCTATATAAGTATTCGATGTAGCTATGGTACCCAAAATCTAGAACTGTTTATTATAACTTTTTTTTGACTACTCCAATAATGATCGATGTCAATGAATTTTTCCTAACTAGACATATTCACAGCTCTACAAAAAAAAAAATTGTGTTGCCCTGGATATATTTCCAAATTTTTATGTTTTCAAGTTTCCAAATTACGAATGTATTCATGAAAGTACTGAATGTACTCTTGTTTTTATGATTTTACAATCTTCATTCATAAAATTTATTTATTTATTTATTTATTTAATCAAATAATTTATAAAATTAATTTACAAATTATTTAAACAAGGCATCTGAGTAACAAGACTATAAATGATGCCGTCTTTTACATACAAAAATATATTAGATGATACAAATTCTTGTGATTTAAAAGAAGTAAAACAGAGGAAAGGAAAAAAAAAACTCATAGATGATGAATTGAATCAACAAGAAAAAAAAAAAAAACAAAAAAAAAGAAATAATTAGATTTCATTAAATTTGTTGTGCGATGATGTAGCATTCTTTATTCGTTGGATTGAATTTATATCTGCTGGGCTTAATATTTTTGAAAGTGTGATTTTGGTACCATCAGATGATGCATGTATTTGGCTTGACAATGGACATTCTACAAATATGTGCTGTACGGTAAGAGTGGTTTGGCAATGTCCACACACTTCTGGAGGTTCGTTATTGTACAGATGACGCGTCGAAAAAATTGTTTTTCCAAGTCTGATCCGCAGTAATTTTATACAATCTTCTCGTGTAAATTGGCTATTATACAGGATACGTGAGCACTGGGGGTTGTGGCTATGAAGAAATGTTTGGCATTTATCCCAAACATCTGCAAGCTCTTGTTTCTGCTTGTTGAAAAATATTCTTCGTGTCAGTTGGTAGATGTTTGGGGATTCAAAAACCAAAGGGTAATTAGTTGCATCTTTGGCTGCAAGGTCTGCAGCTTCGTTTCCTTTAATTCCAGTATGGCCTGGAATCCATGCCAGCGTGATACTTTCATTTAATACACTTCTTATAAAGTCAAGTGTAGGACATCTAATTGCTGCTAATTCTGCGATGTAGCATCCTGCCTCATTGGGAAGCCGTCCTTGCCAGAAAGTAGATAAGATTGAATTTTGATTTAATTCAACCACCGCATATGATGAGTTGTTATCTTTGTGTGATCCGCCTGTGAAATAAATTTTGTCAGCGTTTATATTATTGATCATTTCTTGGTAAAGCCTTTGGAACCAAGCATCAGGTGTATTTTCCTTTTTAAATATAGCCAGACTAGTGTTTATCTGTAATTTATTTCGTTTCCAGGGAGGTGGGCTATCCGCTCTTGAGATTGTATTAGGATAAAAGTTAATTTGCGAAGATACAAGAGTGATGATTCTATTAAGTGCAGAGGTGGAGGACTGATAGCCAGTTTCTTCAATTCTTGTTGCTTTTAGTGCACCTGAAGCTGTGCGAAAGCAATTGTTAATGGCGGCGTCGATATTATTGCTGTTTTTGATTGTTGTCCACATATAGTTGGTAACACCGTGTTGCAAAGTACCTTCACCCAGAGTTTTTGCTATTCTCAGCGCTGTTTCAAGATGAGGACCTTTTTTCTTAGAACATATCACTTTAAGGACGTCATTCCGTTAGTTGATTAACAACTTTTTTCACTTCAAGATTCCATTTTAAATTTCCACTGAAGGTTACTCCAAGAATTCTTAGTTCTCTTGAAAGGACGACTGTTGTACCTCGGAGATTCAAAGAAGACGGATGACAATTTCTATTCCTGCAAAGATGGAGTAACTCTATTTTCGTGGGAGGAATCACTGCACCTGTCTCCATGCACCATGAATAAGTCGCTCTATCTGCAATTTCTAAAATAGATTTCACCCTTGTCGGGTCCCCCGACGCTACTACATAAATGTTGTCAGCATAAACTCCAACAAAGTCTAGATTAAAAGATGTTTGCGAAATTTTGACTATGAGTGAATCTATGTACGAGTTGTATATCAACACTGAGAGCGGCGATCCTTGCGGAGTTCCATTGTCAAGTTTAAACAATGAAGAGTTGTATCCATCTATATTGACTCTAAATGTTCTTTCTGTCATTAAGGATATTACGACTTTAAGCATTTGGTGTGGAACTCCCCACTCAGACAACTGTTTAAGAACTGGAACTATTGTGACGCGGTCAAATGCTTTCTCTAAGTCAGATGACATGAGTACACTATGCTTGGTTTTAGATAGATTTTCCGCAAGTTGGTGCTCTAGAAGGTGTAATAGGGTATGAACTCCTCTGCTCTGTCTAAATGCACGTTGCCCCGAATTTGCTTTTTTTTCCGCCAACCAGCTAATTCGTCTCATGATTAGGCTTCTGCGCAACTTTTTCGCGCATACAAATATCACATGACATCAAAAGTAATTCGCATGCCCTGAAAAAACAACGATGTTGCCAAATTCACAGAAATCGGGACAGTCTACCAGTGGAAGTGAGTGGGAGGGTGAGAGAAAATCTTACAAAATCTACAATTTTTTAGGTATTTTCTAAATAACCACTTTTCGCATAGGTTGCTTAGCCAAATATGGTCAAGGCATTGGGTTGTCAAAACTTTCTAAATTTCTGGCTACTTTCGTGTTTCTGACCCAGCTAAGACGGTTATTTCAAACACATTAAAAATTCCATCCTCATATTAATTGAAATTCAAAAAGTTTAATTTCCTAAATTTTTTGAAAATTGCCTTATCAATAGGATAAACAAAAATTAAGGTCAATTACATATTGTCTGCACGGTGGAATGATAAAGAGTAAATTTTTGTTTGCTATTGAAAAATTGAAAGAAGTTGTTAATACATACAAAATTAAAAAAGGTCTAGAACTCGAGGTATGAGCATTTAAAATTCAAAGAGTTATAAGTATATACCTAGATTTGGGATAAAAAATAACGATAAATCGGCATGAAACTGAAACTCATTGACATGCCTAGTCTTGAGAGCGTAAAATTAATAAACGGGAAAATAAACTCTTTGTACCTTCTTTTACCTTTATAGATATTTTCAAATTTCACACTGCGTTAAAGAAAAAAACTTTAACTGTCAAAAAAAAAAAAAAACAGACAGTCTCTTTTGATAGTGAATGCTGTTACAAAATTAAAAAAATTAAACATTATTTATACAACAATATATTTAAATTAGGTTTTAACACCCCAAAACTGTGTAAAAGTTTAAAACATACTCACAGCGAGCGCTGTCCCTTCATTACACAGCATAGAGTTTTGAAATCGTTTTATTTTTATTCCTTTTGGTCGTCGAAAAAAAATGTCTGAGCAACAAAAATTTGGGTTGTAATTTTTAACATTATTTGTTGTCTAATGTCCATTGCCAAGCATGCGATTCTTAAAGTTTTCAACATCGTTTTGTTGTGTAGCTTCACTGCCCTCTTTCTTCTTAGGTACTGTAGACGTAGAGAGTCAGACCTGAAACACCAAATGTTAAAAAATCTCTGATCGATGATGTGTCATCAATTTGTCAAGATGGACTGCAGTATCAAACCAAAAATTGGTATAACAGACTTTAAAATTTGAATTGCCTCTTAATTTCTTTCGAAGTCCGAAAATTGTATATGCTTGAATAGAAGAAGTTTCAATTAGAGCTTGAAATTAGTTCCGGACCCTCAAACTATCCGGATATCCGAATCGGATCCGAAAATGCGAATCAGATCCGGATCCAGGATCCGATATCCGAAATATCCGGATAGTGTCGGATCCAGTGTCGGATCCTCGGATCCAGATCTGGATCTAGATCCGGATAGTGTCGGATCCTCGGATCCAGATCCGGATCTAGATCCGGATAGTGTCGGGTTTTCGGATCCATATCCGACATTGAATCCGGATCTGGATCCGAGGATCCGACACTATCCGGATATTTCGGATATCGGATCCTGGATCCGGATCTGATTCGCATTTTCGGATCCGATCCGGATATCCGAAATATCCGGATACTTTCAAGCACTAGTTTCTATGCATTCAAAATCAACAAACGTTATTAGTTTTGAAAAAAAAATTTTATTGCAAGAAAGCTATAATCCTTTTTGAGTATCATAGTGTCAAGCCATTAAATATTTTCTTTTGTAATAGTATGTGTTTAAAACCTCGTTAATTTCTAAAATCAATTAATGTTTTCAAACCTTTTTATTTTGCTTCATGCATGATTTTCAAATGAACCCGTATTATTGCAAAAGTGATTGTTATTTTATTTTAGAATTTTTAATTTGAATAAGTTTAAGTTGTCAAAATGATTCTACTTATGTAAAATTGAGAAAAAAAAGCAGATTTGCTCAAAAGTGAATTAGAGTTAAGTACAGCTTTGAGAGTTAGGGTTTCACAGTAACAGTAGTAGCACTTTAGTGTGAAATATACGACATAAAATGCTAATTTTCGCAGTGCACATACTTACCTGAATAAGTTCACTTAAGTATTCCGTGTTGGACACTTAAGTGTCAGTAACTCATACTGCGAAAATTACTTCAAAGTACCTATATAAAAAACTTAAGTGCAACTTATTCCGGTTTAGGGCCAGTTTCACAGTGCACACTTACCGGAATAAGTTGCACTTTTATTTTTCGAACTGATAATTTATAGACAATTTTGCAGTCTGATTCAGTGACACTTAAATGCCCAACGTTGGGGACTTGAGTGCGCCTTATTCAGGCAAGTTTGCACTGAAAAAATTGGCCTTTTGTTTCCTGAATCGTGCACTTAAGTGTCAACCCTGTGACTGTGAAACTGACCCCGTCTTCACTGTAAAACTAACCCTTAATTGACTACTTTTATGTATAAATGTCTTCTTTAATAACTTGTTACTTAAATATTCTTTAAATATTTAGATATCTTTGTAATATGGTCAGATTTTGTATTTGCTAAACTTGGCAAACAAACATAAAAACATTACATAACATAATCATCAAAAATGACTAATCCACACCAAATCACATTTTATTTTTTCTTAAGCTTGAGGCAATTTTTTTGCTGGTCAAATTCAACCTTGAATGCATGTCTTGCTCATCATATGCAAATATCATGAGTGTCTATCAAATTTTATTTGACATTTGAATAAAAATTAAATTCGCAAAAAAATTAATTTAAAAATAAAGACATGACAGCAAGCAACGCAAACAAAATTCCCCAAAAATACAAAAAAGTACCATTCCATTCCATGATGTTATCTTATTTTTTATATCATTTCCCCCCCGCACTATAGTCAATCCCAAACAATTCAACTTTGACCTTTAAGAATATAAATACAAATCATATATCATTTAGCTGTCAGATAAACCTCATTATTCACATTTATTTTTATAAAATAAAAATCGAAAGTCTATCAAGAAAACAAAATAAAAAACAAAACAAAAACAACAAAAACATAAAAGTTAAAATGTATTATAATTTCAATGCATTAAAAACAAAACAAAAAACAAGCGCCTACAATTTTGACTGATGATCTTCAATTTCTTATTTAAAAAAGACAAAATAAATAAAGTGCACCATCTAAGACGCAAACACTTGCTCTTAAAACAAATTTATTCAATTTTAGGATTTTTTTTGAAGAGGTTTACGTTTGTTTGTACCTACATAAATATACATACATACATATGTAGGTACCATTCAAAATGGGTATCGTGAATCTTGTAGAGGATACATAAAAAAGTATTTCTAAGTCCCGGAAATTTTTTAAAATGGTACTTCCAGACCACTTGGCCGTTTTTTTCAAAGTCAATAAATGACCAAGAATTTCGCGTATCAAACGTGGCTTCACCGACTTAAAAAGACTTATTTTGACTCTCTAGGGATGCTTTAGCACAAGGAACTGCCCCTTAAAATTTCAAAATATGCCTTTTTTACTCGATAAATGGCTGAAAACCCTCCAAAAATGGGTTGATTTTTAAGCTTTTCTCGATTTTAAAGACCTACATGGGTTTGGGAATGAGCGAGTAAGACTCGTATCAGAGGTAATTTTGTGTGCTGAACTCAAATCTATCATCCACTTTTTGCCATCAGGTCTAGTTCTTGAGATATTTCAGTCTGAAAATGGAATATAACCATTTTGTCCCCTATTTTTGAGATAAAAATTCGAAATGCTTTTTTTTTTCAAAATAAATCAAAGTATTGCACTATGACTCATGTTCATGGATGAATCGGTGCATTTAAAAAAAAGCAATTCATTCTTTTGCAAGTTTAATGACAGAAATAGTGTCAATTAGGTATATCGTATAAGTTAATCAGAGTCATCCAAAGCTTATATAAAAAAAACTATTTCTTGTGTTTGGGATGTTGAGAAACTATCTGAAGAGTTTGAGGCAACAGCCGGACCTTAACAAGGATGTGGACTAAGCCAAGATTTATTCGCCTTGTTTGTAGACGATTTACGCGATGTTCTACCAGCAGGGATATAGTTTGCAGGCATTAATTTTAAATTACTCCTGTATGCTGATGGCATCGTCATCATGGCAGAATCCGCCCATTCACTGCAGTTAATGATCAACCGTCTAGCAGAATACTGCAATACCTGGAATATTACTGTTAATCTGAGTTAGTCGAAAGCAATGATTTTTCGAAGGGAAACGGGAGAGTCAACGGGAGATACGCCAGGAATGAGAAATTTTTCTATCGTGGAGAAGAAATAGAAGTCGTGCGAAAATATAAATATCTTGGTGTTCTATTTTCGAGCAATGGTAATTTCGACAAGCATCTCACCGAAAAACATGCCAGTAGCACAAATGTGTTGAACAATACGTGAAAAAACTGTATGACAAATACACTAGTAGCGCTAAGCACCAAGTACAAAGCAAAATCGATCCTTTGTTATGGAGCACAGGTTTGGGGATTCTTGGAATCGCAAAGTGTAGAAAAATGATTGAGGTTTTTTTTTGAAACGACTCTTCAGACTACCGCAGTTCACACCAAATTATATCAGTAGATTTTTGCAACCATAACTTAGAACTGTCAATAAAAACTATAGCCAGTTTGAAACTTCAACTGTATCAACTACTTCAAAAACTATATGAAAAACTTCTATAACAAATTTTTGAATCTGCGAGAGCATCTATCTTCAGCTAGAATACGATCAAGAGGAAAATATTTACTTTCATAGTAACCATAAAGAAGAAGAAATATCAAATATTTTTAAAGCAAGAGGAGAACTTCTTAAATTGAACTTCATACCACATAGAGAAGATCTGCCGGTGATATTCTCGCTTTGTAATTTGGGAGCAAGGGAGGATGAAAGACATTTTGTATGCATATTTCCAGTACTAAAAGAAGTAAGACGTTCGATTTGGGGAACAGATTCGCTAAACGGTTTGCAAATGTACGAAATCTCAAATGGGATAGAATGGAAAAAGCTTCACATGTTCTGCAAAATAAGTCTTAACTATCGGCAAAAAGTTATGCAAGAAACTTTTTTAAAATATTTTTATACTGTTTAAAAATAATAATACAAAAAAAAAATGATCTCAAAATTGTCAAAACTAAATTAAAAAATGTCAATCTGGCAGACGGTCTTTGGACATTGTCTAATTTCATATTGTAAACTTTAAAATTTGTTTGAAAAAAAAATCATGCAAATAAAATGAACTAATTAACGAATTGAAATTGAATAGTGTCAATTTTCTAGCCGTGTTAATGTAAACTTTCAAAAGCATTGTAATTTTTTGTTTGCTAATTACTTTTCCCAGTTATTTTGTTGCTAAAAATTATTATGGTTAAAAGATCATTATAAGTATATACAGTTATCTCTAAATATCAATTTTCTTGCTAATTAGTTTAGAAACAGACAGACCAAATTTCTAATCCAATTTCCTTTTTCCAGCTTCTCTATTATCATTATGCCAAGTTTGATTAATATATCGAACTTAATTTTTTTTTCACGAACTCATAACATGCCCCTATAAAATCTCAATCGTAAAAATAAATAACCAAAAACAATAAACAGAAATCCCAAATGATTAACGACTTCAAAAGGTGTAGAAACAATAACAATTAGATATACTGAAATAAATGCGCGATTAATTTTTCACAAAAAATAAGAGATATATTTTTACATACATATATTTCATTTGTCTATATATATAGAAGTAAAATGGATAATAAATTGATTGTTTTATTTTTCTTGAGACACAATAATACAAAATGCATTGTATTTAATACATAGCCAGTATCTTGGATATATTAATGGGAATTCATTTAAAAATTCATAAATTATTTTTCTTAACCAGGTAGGTAGGTAGACAGGGATCTTTAGTACCGATAGTTTGTAGTTGATACCTCCAACAGAGTTTGCGACTTGGCTTTGGGTTGTGGCAGCTTTAAAATTGTTTACTTTATGTCGGTGTCATAAAACAAAAACTTATAACCTACTCTACTTAATAACAATTTTATAGTACTAGTTCCTCGATAAAAATCTGAAAAAAGCGTTATAGACTGATGCATGTATGTAGTGTCGGTACTCTCGTATAGTGCTCGAATATATAAAAACTGGGGACGTCCGAAACTACCTACAATAAGAAACAATAGCTGCCGCATGCTATTGCCTTAGTCTGTTCTAGTACCAAGTACATGTCTAAGCTACATAAAGTGACGACCTTCATTGCAAGAATAATATATGTATAAGTAGTACATAGAAAAAAAAACTAGGTATTTACTTGTACAGAGAAATATGTATGTAGTTAGATACTTGTTTATAAAGATACAGATACCAGTTCTCTGACTTTTGAATAGAATGATAGAGTGCTTCGCGTAACGAAAAAATTTCAAATGAATCCAAAGCTTTGAATTTTTATTTTATACATGAAGCTACTTTATGACTACAGGGGCTTGAGAACGGGGTAAGGAGTTTTATTTTATTTCTCTGAAATATACAACTGAGGTAGGTAAAGCTTAAAACAACAACGAAGCAAAAAAAAAGTTGAAAAAAACATACACTGCAATTTCAATGGAGATAGACGATCAGAATAGATTGCGGCTGTGATGTGTGAAACATGGCAACCTTGTAACGTTTTATTTTTTTTTATTCTTTTTATTTTTGCTGTGAATTTGATTTTGTTTATATGTAGGTAGGTAGGTATATCTTCTTTTTTTGTTGCAGCTTTGAGCAAAATGTTTTTTTTGTCAATTGTTTTGTTAAATACAAAATCATCGTCAATTTTATAAAGATATTGTTGAATTTGTGCAATCATATGAATTCGATTAAATTTTTTTATTTTTTTTTGTCTGTTTCATTTTAGGTGAAAATTTGGTTCCAAAATAGAAGATCAAAGTACAAAAAAATGATGAAAGCCGCACAAGGTCCTGGTGCTGGAAGTGGAATGCCATTGAGTAGTGGACAAAATCCTGGTTCTCATAGTCCAAATCAAAATATGCATAGTGGTAAGTTTGTATACATATCTTCATTCTAAGTTTCACAGTATAAATGGGCTGAATTGTATTTTTTAACATATTAAATAATAATATCTAATTTATCTATCATAAATAAATGAATAATTAATTAAGACTCAATTAGAAAACAAAATAAGATGAGTTGTAAAATATGTAACAATCAGTCTAATTCGCTTAACTGAAAAAAATGCTAATCTGATAAAAGAAGAAATTTATTACGGCGAAATTTGTAATCGTGTTCCGCTTAACTGAAATAAATTAGTTAGAGTTAAGTGGATTTGACTGTACTTAATAAAATAACATGCATGCCTAAGTGGCACGCGAAATTGCTCTTGTGGCTTAAGATCATAATGTGGCTAAGCATTGTAGGCATAATAGAGAGATCCAAAATGACGTTTTAATTTACTACACAAAAATTGCATGGTTATGGGAACGTGTGAAAAAAAGTCAAAAATCTTTAATAAAAAAAAACTGTCTTGTTTCTAATTAATTTTTGGAACGTATATTATAACAAATGAAGGCGAAAAATGATAAGAGATTTTTTCAAAAGGTCTTATATGTTTTACTAAAGGAGGGGCAATTTTGAAGCCAGGAATCTTATGAAATATTATGAAATGTCTTAAGATATGTGCCAGAATATGTTCTAAAATAAGAAAATGGTAAAATGGTTCCAATATGGATATGTACCAAATTTTTGGAATTAAAATTTATAAGAATTGATTTGTGTAATATTGCTTCAATTTTGTTTATTGAAAAAAAAAAATGGTGAAAAATAATATCTATACAAAAACTCTTATTTGCTTTTTACTGAATCCTTTGAATCTGACGCCAAACTAAGAATTCTGATAGTTTATCTAGATATCAGATTCAAGTGATGCAATACAAAAAAGAACAATTTTTGTACAGATATTATTTTACACTATTTCGAACTTCTCAGAAGAAGGAGTGTAGTTGACCGAAAATTTGGTTTATCAACTTTTTAATATGAGATTTGTTAAATTTGTATGAGGTTTGATCAGAATTGACCAAAAAATAATGTTCAATAAAAAAAATAAACGAATATCGCACAAATCAATTCTAATCTACATATAATGAATTTGACGGAAAATTTTGGACTAAATTTTCTTAATTTGGTACTTATCTGTATTGGAAACATTTTACAGTACATATCTTAAGACATTTCTAACATAAATTTCATAAGATTCTTGGGTTTGAAAGAGCTATCTTTGGAATTTTTACATTTCGAACTGTGCTCTGACCTTAATTGTGAAGCCTCCATTTTGACTACAAAAATATATGCAGTACCATTGAATTTTGCGTCTCCAAATAACTAAATTTCATTAATTTCCGTCAAGAATTGTCGTGGGAAAAGATTTTTGTGCACAGAATTCAACAAACGGGCCACTGTGCAATGGCGCGGCGGCCAGCGCGCTGTAGGGCGACGCACTTTAACCACGTTTTGCCTTTCTAGGCTTCATTGGTTTTTCCTGTTTAGGCTCGTTTCACACACATTCGGTTTCATTCGGTTCGGTCTGTATTCGGTTCGATTTCGGTTTCCGTCAAGACCTCTTCACACACAGACGGTTCATATTCGGTTTGTACTCACTAATAATTAAAATTAAATAAAATGTATTAAACAATAATCATAAAACCGAAAACGAACCGAATATGTGTGAACACTACGTTTACTTTGTGTGCCATAGACCCGAATACGTACCGAATGAAACCGATTCGTGTCGAGGGATCGTTCGGTGCAATACGGTTTCTATTAGGTTTTTATTTTTGCCGATTTATCGTTTCACACGTATTAGGCACAGCCGAATACAAACCGAATAGAGACCGAACCGAAAGAAACCGAATGTGTGTGAAACGAGCCTTACTTGTTTAATTTAGTATTTAGTAATCGTATTTAGTAAAATAAACTACGAAATATCAAATTAAAATTCAAACAAGTAGGTTTTTTGATGTTCTAGTTATTAGGGGGATTCACACTCATGGACAAGTTCATAAACTCGTGTCGAAACTTCACATAATTTGTAATGTGAACACAAGTTGAATAGACCAAGAGCCCACAGCAAATTTTGGGAGTGGATTTATAACCAAAATATGAGTATGAGGGTTTGCAGGTACATATATCACGGAATCAAAAACAACCGTCTGGCAGGTTTCTTTTTCAGCCTTTGGCGGGGGTGGGGGTTTGAAAATAGCGATTTTCCAATTTATTTTTTTTAGAGGTATTACCACTTCAATAAATTTTAAAAATATATGCCGTGACTCTCGGTCATTTTTATTAAGTAAAAACGTCATAATATGAGCAATCCGACCAATAGAACTCAAGATATAAGATTTTTAAGAGGACATTATCGTCTTCTTCTTTGAGAATTATAGAACACAAAAAATCAACAAAACAAAGTCTCCAAAAAAAAATTGATTAGGGTTCGCTTAAAAACCTTATATCTTGAGTTCTATTGATTGAATTGCCAAGATTATGACGTTTGGACTTAAAGATAATGACAGAGCATCACATAAAATATTTTTTATATTTATTGAAGTGGTAAAACCTTTGACAAAATAATTTGGAAAATCGCTATTTTCAAACCCCCACCCCCATCAAAGGCTGAAAAAGAAACCTTCCAGACGGTTGTTTTTGATACCACGATATATGCACCTACAAACCCTCATACTCATATTTTGGTTATCAATCCACTCCCAAAATTTGCTGCCGGCTCTTAGACTAGAACGACTGTCGGAAGTTTTTCAATTTTTTTAATATTTTGCTCGGTCGAACGACCGCTGTAGCTAATGTGAACACTAGTTGAACAACTGATATGTCTAAAAATTTGGATTTTAGTGTTTCTTTTTAGTTTTTTTATTTGAGATTCATAGAGAATGGGTTGAAATAGAAGTAAACAGGAAGTAAAAAGGGAGGGAGAAAATATTAATTTCCTTCGCTGAAACTGGCGCAAAAATTAAATCTACGCCGTGTTTGCTTTTTGAAAATTTATTTACAAATGAAATTGATGAGGCGGTCGTTGAATGTGAACGCTAGCAACACGACTCAGGTCGATTGACTTGTCGACGAGTGGGAACCCCCCTATTGTGAAACTGAAAACAATCGAAACGATAAACGACAGGATTGAACAATTCGATTGTGATTTTACACGAAGCAAACTTTTGTCGACGTCGTTCACAACAATCGTTTAAACGACGATCGTCTTTAAAATTACGTGATGAGAGCCCAGGATTTTCTTTTAACGTACCGTTATTAGTTCATATTCGTATAATTTTAACGAGTCAAATATTTAATTCAAAGTCAACATTTTGACGCATAAAACAAAACATACCAGATTCGAGTTGATTTAACAAGCTAACTTTGTATTGATTTGGTTCAACAGAAAACATTAATCTCGAATTCCGACCTGTAGAATCAAACATTATAAAATGCAAATTTTTGTCTCGCTTTATTTTTTATGATTTTTCTTCATGAAATGCCAACTCTCAAAACCAATAGTCTTCATCATACCATACGCGGAGCGACGGAGTCGCATGAGCGGGACAGAGTACCCAAAAAGAGAGTTAAATCCTTGAACCAGCGAAGGGGGCCACCCAATGCACTGTTTATTAAAAAAAAAAAAAACTGAAAGCACACCAACAGACATCAACATACACTCGTTCCTTTACTTTTGTCCAGCATTGTTGTTCATTCGATGGATACTCATCGTTAATTTGTCATGTTTGGTAACATTTTATAGAGCCAAAATTTTGTTTTCAAACTAGAGCTATATTTTCCGTAAATTATTCAGTAACAATTATTTAAGAAATTACAAAAAAACTATTCCATAAAACATCTACTGTCTTCAAAGGTGTTTCTTGAGAAAAAAATACAAATCGAATCTGTATTATTTCATAATAGGCGTTTCCAAAAGTGATTAATCTTAAAAATATAACACAAAAAAAAAAAAAAAAAAATAATTCGAAAATGTTTTCTTTTTTTAGAAAACGTTAACATAAGGCAATTTGCATTGGGCTTCTTTTGAACAAACAGAGTTTCATTTCTAATAAGTTAAATATAAAATTATATTAAACATTATTGTTCGGCTCATCTCTTAATTGTTGTCATTAATTTTTCTTATTTATTTACAGGCGGTAATAACGGCGGTGGATCGAATAGCGGGTCGCCATCTCATTACCTACCTCCTGGACATAGCCCGACACCATCAAGTACGCCTGTGTCCGAATTATCACCTGGTTAGTATATTAGATATTTTAATTTTTATAATATTTAAGTACTATAATATTAATTTTATACAACACTAGTTAATAAATTGTTGGTTCATCAAATACTATAGCATACATTTCGATTGTTTCGAGATTACAGTTAACCTTTAAAATGAAAAATGCAAAATTTGTCTAGACTTTTGCTTGATATTAAACAACTATGACGCAAAAATTTTAAAACTAGTGATATCAATTTTGTTTATATCTATAAACTTAAATTTCTTTGGTATAATGTAATTTTTTGTTCTTATTTTTTTTTTTTCAATTAATAGAATTTCCTCCAACTGGTTTAAGTCCGCCCACGCAAGCGCCCTGGGATCAAAAGCCACATTGGATAGATCATAAACCTCCGCCGCAAATGGTGCCACAACCACCTCATCCAACGCACCAGCCAACGTACCATTCCACACCGCAAATGGGTGGCTATTGGTATCAACCAGAAACAAATCCGTCGTTACTAACGTAGGTAAAACCTTTCATACGTATACCTACACATAGATTATTTTAACAAAGGAGAATGGGCAAAAATATATGGGACCTGGTCTACCTAGTGCTTAGAAACGAGACTCGTACCGACGTACGAGTATTTTTTTTTTTGTTTGTCCTAAACAATTGGATTTGGCTAAAATAAGCGACCAAAAAAGTAAGCAAATCACTTTGCAAATTCGAATCAACATAGACGGATTATTTTATATTTTGTAATATTCTGCCTAAGCCCCATGGTTAACAGTTCTGTGCCCATATTCAAAAATAATGCTCTTGAACTAAGCTTTCCAATGTTGTATATATCTTAATTGTGGGCACAAGACTTACAATTATTCCCATTAAAGAAAGTCGCTAAATCGAATAAAAAAAAGTAGAATTTTTTAATACTGCTAAGCGAATTATTGTTATAAAAGTTCCTTTTTTTTGGGTTCTATCCAGTTCATAAAAAGTGACCAATACTCTCATTTCAATGGAACACTATTGCAATTAATTTTCGCTCCAGTTTCAATCTTTGTTGCCATATAGTGCCTTAACCACATGGCTTACAGTTTTGTGTCCATATACACAAAAATGATGTACTGGGGCTAAGGTTACCAACGATATACATCATCTCATTCGTTGGCAATAGGTAGACCAAAATGCCAATTCTCCTTTATCTTTACCTATATTACTTCTTTAAACTTCGACATTTTTGTTGTTGTTGTTCTTACAAAAGGAGACGATCAAGAGTTCATAAAGGACAACATTTAATTTTATTATCATCTTTTTTTTTGTTTATTTTAATCAATTTCTATAGCTTTGATCCAGCGAATGGTAAGGCCAACCAACAACTGGAACGACTTGTAGAGGTCCCGTTCTGGGGTGGCGTACAAAGAACGTACCACTGACTTAGATGGCTGTCATCGAGAATATAGTCAGAAGCGGTGGAATGAGTCGACAACCATACCATATGGACTTGCAGATTTTTCCTGTAAGTCTATTTGATCGAAAACAAAACGATCAAGATACATACATACATATATCTTTCTTTCAAAAAAAGAAAAAAAAAAAAACTTAACCAAAAAAATGTCTTTCAACACAACTTTAACGCCCTTAAATGTTCCCCCAAATTGTAATCAATGTTGCTATCAATCATTTATGTATATAGTAGTCAGAGCCCAAAATGTACACAAAATATATATTTTAACAAAATGTTGAAATCTTGGCTGAAAAAATAGAAAGAAAAATTAGAAATGCAGCAACATTTAATTTCTTGTTTGCAATTTGCTAATTTTTTAAACAGCTTCGTCTACTAGTGAATCAGTTTGTAGTTGTACATTTCTTTTACTTAACCCTTGAAAGATAACCTACGTCGAATCGACGTTACAATCACATGTAACTCTTATGGGACATGAAATAGGGTTATCTTTCTAGGGTTAAAGGCCGACTTATTTATCCTTTAGCAGACAAGCTGTTAATCTCTTAAATAATTCGAAACTTTGCAAACTGAATTTTAAGAAATGTAAGAAGTGTTATGTGATGTGTAACATTTTATGTGCAGAATTTTCCATACATAGACATATTTTGTTTATGTTATTTTATTTGGTAAAAGCTTTATCCAAGGCTCCATAGGCAGACTTTTTTGTAGTTTTTAGCTTATAATGTATGTTCTTCCTATATTCGATGAGCTAGTTAGTGAAGCCTTAAAGAAGTACAAGTAACAAAAAACGTTTACATTGATTTTCTCAAAAAATATTAAAATATGACTTATTGACTACAACAAAATATGAACGCCTTGATCACACAAACTTGCTATTGTGGTTCAAGAACTTTAAACATGAATTCTAATTAAATTTTAAATTAATTGAATACGCTTTTGTGGCCTTACCCTGAGGCCACAGGAGCCAGTACTCGCTTACAAGTTACAATACATTTAAATTTTTCTACTAACACATAAACCTGAGCAACTTGCTCGTCAACTGGCTTGCCTTTTTCGAAGCCTCGTTAAAACTTGTATGTAAAGCGATGTAGATAGGTTTTCGTTGAAATTTTTGGAATTAAATATTCACAACTTTTTGAGGGGAGGGTCCAAGAAATTTAAACATTTCCAAAATAGGTAACTGTCAAATATGATTGAAGGATGGCTATGGTTATGATATGATGAATTATACAAAATCTCTAAAAAATCCTAATTATTTGAAAGTATATTTTTTGCTTGGGAAAAATGAGAGTCTTGGGGATTTCGGGGGACATTTGGAACATTCTGTTACCGATTTCTCAGGCCATAGACTGTTAAATTAAATTTTAAGATTGCTACCGAGATGATGCATTGAAAAGACTATATCTAAGATATCTGATTTTTTTGAGATTAAATTTTATGCGCGGGAAAAGGCGATTTGGGTGACATTTTAAACGAAATATTCCTCGCACGACATAATTTAGTTTCTTACCTATCTGTCAACGTATCAACTGTCAAATTCCATTAAAGGATGGCTACGATGATGATGAATTAAAAAAAAAACTCCAAATAATCCATTTTTTTTTAAATAATCGAAAATGTTTGAATAATATGAATGTCAATCCATGTTTCTTTGACAAGACAGAAAAGTCGGTCAACGTATTGGCATCAGTACTATGCGTTGACCAACGCAAGACTTAACAGACTTGATGCAGAATTCCACGTCATTTTTTCTTAACGCGTTGAAGTAAGAAAAAATCGAAGTCCGATGCCAAAGCAAATTCAATAAAAATGTGTCTTTAGAATCCTACATAGGCTATCCTATTAAAATCTGAACGTGGCCAGTAAGATACTCGAAAGCAACTTGCTAACAAGATGCGTGCCGCCTACGTCACAGCATATTCACGTATAGGAATTTGACAGTAAATGTACGTAGCCAACTTGCTTGCCAGTACTGGCTCGTGTGGCCTGAGGGTGAGGATGCTTAAAACTCAAAATGTCCCCTTGCGTTTCCCAGAGAATGGTTACACTGGTAACTTTTCAGTGTTTCTGATATCGGTGATGATGTATCGAAAACTAAACCAAATTTGACATTTTTTGTAGAAATCTGAATTTTTTGTCGAAATGGATCGTTTTGAAAATCATGTTTAAAAATTTAGGCAGAAAAAATTAAAAAAAAAAAACAATCAAATAAATTTTTTGTATAAAATTACTCAATCTTAAATTAGCAAATTTAGGTGGAGGAAATACATAAATAAAATAAAGAAAAGGCTCAAATCTGAGATATCACATGCTCAAAACTCAACCAATTTTATTAATTTTCGCTCTTTTTCCCTAAAGCCTCTTAGTAAGGGCGTTAACCACATCAACCCTGACTTTATCCTGACGGGATGAGCTTTTGTACAGTAATAGTCCATATCCTAACTTTACTTTTAATTTTTTCTGACTGTTTTTTAATAATTTTGTCTGGCTAAATTGTTTGTGAATTGTTTTTTAAACCGTAAATTTTGATAGTTAATTCAATTTTATTACAAAAAGTTTCAGAAGTTCAAATTTGGCTTAGTTTAAAAGTTATATAAAAAACATTGAAAATTGACCAGTGTGACCAAATCTCTCAGAAATGCACGACGTAAGGAATTGCGCGCCTATGCAAATTCTACTACAACTAAATACATACTTTAACCTGTAGTTTTCCGATGAGTACATAATCAAATTTTTCATCAACTTTTGAATTTATAATGCCAAGATTCGAATTAATTTTTAAATTAGTCACATTTTTATTATAATTTGAATTAATTTGCAAAAAAAAAAATAATACAGAAATACATACTAATGTAGCCTGACCTTTTGTTCAATTCATACTTCATTCTAAAATATCTATTAATTATAAGGAAAGTTATAAGCCTCATAACATAGCAAAATCAGAGTCTTAAAGATTGAATTAATTATGTTTAGTAAATATTAAAAAAATTAGCGAAAATTTGATTCAAGTGCCACTACCGCGCTTCCTTTATAATTTACAGCCAGTAAACCTATTGCACCATTTTTAGGAAAAGGAGGACAAGTAGTAAATTTAAAAAAATAATAAAATTTCAGTCCGATGTGAACACCGTCCAATAATTTTCAATTTAAATTCACTTTGACAGTTGTTAACTTATTTGGAAAACTTTTTTTTGAGATCAAGTCACGAAAATCAAAGTTAATTAATTGACATCGAATATCTACCGCACTATCTAAAAAAAAAAACTGATCTTGAAATAAAAACTTGTAAGTTGCTCCAATCGACATATGAATAACTCCTGCTTATTCGGAACTGTCATATAAAACTATGAGATTAATTTTCTAAAGTCTAGTGACTTTGGCCGTAAGCGGTGTTGGCTTTCCGTCCTTTCGTGCCGATAATTCATTTGTTTTTGCAAATCAGTTGCGACGTTCAAAACATAATTTTGGAATGACTGCTTTTTGTTTATTTATTTATTATTTTGTTTATTTGATTATTGCAAATAATCTGTGTACATTTTTTCTTCTCCTCTGAAATTGTAAGCCTGACTTTTAAACAAAATTTAATTAAATTCAAACATTTTAACAAAGTCCAAGACATTGAGCAACTGTGACAGAAACTGTATGACAAAATTCAATTATTCTTCATTTTAATATCTTGCATTTGCAAGAGAAAATTCGGTTTAAAGTGTAGTGCCAGACTCTTGCAATGTAAGATGTAAAAGGCCCATTTTTGCAAAGCACGCAGTTACCTGAATAAGTTTCATTTACGAGCTCGGCCCCAGAAGTACCCGACCTAACAAAGAAAATAGTAATATTTTTGGAAAATTATTCCTTATTTCTCTACTTAGTCCTCTTTCTCGTAACGATTGACATTTTGTCTATGCTTACAAATATACTGATAGGGTTCACTTTTTATGGCTGCCAAAGTGCCAATGTGACAATAAACAATGTGAGGTCAAACATCAAACTTAAGCTTTCTAAAAGTGCTGATTTCTAACATGGTATTTATTTCTTAAATAAAGAAAGACAATACCTAAACAATAGAAGTTAAATTGTTTTTGTTTTCTTAACAACAAACAACTTCTATAGGTCAAGTCGGGTACTCCTGGGGCCAACATCGTAAGTCCCAAATGTTGGGCACTTAATTATCTCTAACTCAGACTGCAAAAGTGACCATAACGTATCAATATGCAAAACTTAAGTGTAACTTATTCAAGAAAATATGCATTTTTAAACTCGCTCTTACTCTCGCACTCTGCTTTTTTGTTTACTGTTGATTTTTCATAAATTCCCATATTTTGTGAAAATTTGTGTTTATGCAAACAAATCCACCAATTCAAATGCTCTCCTCTAGTCGCTAGTATCGACTCTTTTTTTAAATGTCGAACTTTTTAGAATTTCATTTTCAAATAAATAAACTATACACTCCAATTAATCATAACATTTTCATTTTCATTAATTTCAGGGTATGGCCTGCCGTTTAACACCAAAACCGATCCTATTTACATAGATAAATCGTAAATTTACAAATTAAAAAATTAAAAAAAAACAAAAACAAAAAAAAAAAACACCACAATAAATTAGTAATAAGAAAAAGCAAAAACTGTAATTATTATTATTAATATCGATTATTTTCTTAGAATTAAGTTAAATTCTAATGGAATCAAAAATTTTAATATTAGTAGTTAAAAAAAAAAAAACAAAAAACAAAAAAAAAAAAACTTACAACATTCCTTAAACAAAATTTTAAAAATAATATTTGTTTTGTACCTATACATAATATTAGTTTTTTCTTAGTTTTTTTTTTGTTTGTATAATTTTATTTTAATTAGAGCCTTGTAATATATTGGAATAAAGTACATAATAATTTTAATTGAACATTATACAAAATTAATAATGTATTTTAATAGATAAATCGTATGTAAAAAAAAAAATCTAATTAAAACAGAACAAAGAAAGATAGTTAGCTATAGAATCCAGGCTTTAAAATTTAAGTTATTTGAAATGTCAGACAAAGAAACATAACAAGAAAAGAAGGTCAACAGAACAAAAATGCCTTTTAATTGACTTCAAAGTGAAAGTATCCCTTCATGTTTTTTCTTATTTTTTTTTCACACATGGTAAAAAGAAAAAAGAAAGATTTTTTAGAAATACAATTGTTAAATATGTTTTGATATTGTGATACATTTAAACGTAGAATCCATTTTAAAGCAATTTCAATCTGAATATTTGTAGATACATGATTATAATTTATATTACTTTGTGCAATATATTGTGAATTTACAAATACCTAACCCAGCAAAATTAAATTAAATCGCATCATTATTTTCCAAACACATCACAGCACCTCTTTTAATATGAGAACCTTTTTTTTAAATAAATCAGTTTTTATTAATTAATAAAAAGATATAACCAAAAGCTGGACATATATAGGTAATACTTCTATGTAAATTTTGTAAAAAAAAACATAAAAAAATAAATAAAACACACATGTATAGGTTTAAGTAAACATAAATGGTATTTAGTTTTAAATTTAAGTTTTACAATTAAAAAAAAAACTATATTATATATTAATTAATTAAAATTGAATGTGTAAACTATTAATATTATTCAAACAGAAAAAAAAACTTGATAATAATGATAAAGATCTAAAACTTAGTTATTTTTCATTTATAGTAGGTAATTTTAAACCTTAAAAAAAAAAAAACAAAACAAAAAACAACAAAAATGTTTGTCGTATATTATGAATAAACGAAAAGAAACATGAAAAATATAAATTTTGAAAAGAATAAATTGAGTGTTTTATTTTTTTTTTAATTCTTGGGGAATTCTTATAATTTGAAAAATTTAATTGAAAAATATTTTTGAGGCGTCGCGTCAGTTGGTACTCACATTTAAGTAGGCATAACTTTTTGGCCCAAAAGTGCCATATCTCTTTTTTAAATAGGGCACTGTGGGGCCAAGACGCCAGTCAATGAAACTGGGCATTCAAAATAAGTTGGGTGTTAGTACGTGGATTTTTATGAAAATCTTAATAATGGATTTTGAGACCTTAAACATTTATTGATTATGTGGAAAAATCAATATCTAAGAACCATGATTCATTCATCATTCTAAAGCTAATGCTTATCTTAAATTTTATGCTTAAAACATAAATGTGCCCTTTGCACTTTCTCTGTACCTAAATATAGCTACCCATAAACCTATGTTTATCTGAAAGCATATTCTTCAAGTCCTCATAAAATCGAACTGAACAATAAATTACTTAGAGCTTTAAAAAAAAAAATAGAATAAGAAGCTGTTATTTAAAAAAGAAAGCCTGACAAAAAATAATAAGTAGGGTTTCTTTTCAAGATCAAAATTCATCATTTCTTTTTTAAAGTAAATGGTTCTATTTAAATAATCATAGATACATCCTGTTATTTGTTTAGCATATTCCATAATCGATATAATTCTGAATAAACTATATTCTGTTCACTGTGGCGTATACGTACTAATATATTTTTCTAGATTTGAATATACATTTAACTTTCTTAAACTATTGTATTAAATACAATTATATTTATGATAATCTATATTTTTGTTATATTTTTTGAAATTCTAGTAAATTTATTTCTAGTCCCTAATTTCTCTAAAGAGTGAGTGGACTGTCATGTGCATCTAGAAAAAATATGTTATGCACTTTAATGTGGAATATATTATCTTCTATATAGGTATTTGTAGGAAGTACCTCAAATTATGCTAGGTAATTACTTGGAAAATTAACGAACAACGAATCACTAGCTATAGAAATTCTGCTTAAGTAACGTTTTGTGAAAACTTTAAAACCGATTGAGGGAACCTTATTGCTTTTATTGCGCATTTTAAAAATCAGATTTTTTTTTTGTGAACATTAAAATGTTTGTGTAAATAGAGACTTCTTAAGGATTGCGCATTTTTTCTGTTTGCTTAATCGGCCTTAAGAAAACACAATTATGTAAACATGGTGCCCCGTAAAGAATGGATAACCCTGAAATGCCTCATAGTAGACTTTATGGACGTCCTGAAAACTGATAAAAAAGTTCTATCCCAACCCCAAGAAAAATACATGCATTTTTTTGTTCTGTGCATTATTTTTTGCCTTACTTTACATTTTTGAATACCACGTCTACAAGTGAATGAATTCCACCGTTTTTTTTTTCGTAGCAAATGCATGGATACCTTAGTGGCTAACTATTTAAGAAATATGCGCGTTAAATGCGGATTTTGCCATTGCACGCCGCTTTAGTAAAAAAATGTTTTCAATTTTCTCCAAGACGGTGTTCACATTGGACTGACTTGCGAATATTTTTGACTTTTCTATTATTTATTTCACTCCCACTTCATGGTTAGAAAGGGGAAAAAGTAGTAAATTAAACAAAAAAAATACAAATTTGTGGATTTTTTGACGTTCCCTTTTGTAAATTCGTAGGAGTCAGTCCAATGTGAACACCGTCCAATAATTTTCATTTCAAATTCACTTTGACAGTTTTTTATTTATTTGGAAAACTTAATCTTTTACTCCGTTTACATGACAGGATTCGACGATCGAATCGAATCGGATTTATATTTCGATCTAGGTATACGACCTCACTGAATCGAATTCAAATAGAATCGAAGTAAACTTGAAGTGACACTTTAACTTTACTGTGTGCGTGCGGAAATAAGTTTATGAATATTGTTACTACGAGAGAACAAAAAAACAACAAAACAAAACAAAACAAAGCAAATTGAAATACACACTTAAAACTCGATTCTTTAATTTTTCAATCCAGGTCTACTTGTATTTTTCGATTCGATTCAGCTCGCAAAGTGGAATCAGATCGAGAAATCCTGTTTGAATCCGATCCAGGTCTATATGGAATTGAATCCGACTTCAAGTCTGATTCAATTCTCCATATAAACGAAGTATTTGAGATCAAGTCACGAAAATCAAAGTAAATTAATTGACAACGAAAAAACTGATCTTGAACTACAAACTTGTAAGTTGCTCCAATCGACATATGAATAATTCCTGCTTATTCCGAACTTTATATGGCTGCTAAAATGCCGATATGACAATAAACAATGTGCGGTCAATCTTCAAACTTCTTCTAAAAGTGCTGATTTCTAACATGGTACTTATTTCTTAAAAAAAAAACAAACTACTTCTATAGGTCAGGTCGGGTACTTCTGGGACTTCAAATTGGTATAACCTGTTATGTATCTATAGAGTCAATAGCAAGTTATTGGTAACAATCTGCAATACTATAGTCAATTAAACAAAAACAAAAGTTTTCAAAATTAGCACAGTAAACGTGAAAATGATGTCATGCGTTGAACATGGTAGATTTTTGATTGATTACCTGTTTTTATGATGTTGTCCTTATGATAAATCCAAGCTTTTATTTTCTAGGGCCGAGTGCAACATTACTAAAAATGTTATACCTTTTAATTGGGCTTTAACAAAACCATCAAATATTTTGTTGGTTGCAATTAGTTTATTTGTTATTATTTCCTAAAAAATAATTTCAGCCAATTTTCAATTGTCCTTGGCCACTAAGTTAAAAAAAAAAAAAAATCAACATTTTTTGTGCAGAATGGCGGATGCTCCCCCGAATAAATGATTGTCAAGGTTTTGCTAGGATATTTGTAATGCAGCTGCCTGCACAAGATTCCACATCCCCCTTAACAAACTTCTAATAAGAAAATTAATATAGTGTTAGGTCTGCTGAACGTGGAGGCCATAAAATGATGGCTCATACGTCCTATCCATTTACCTGGGTATTCAGATTTGCCAGCACAATATAGTGTGCAGCACTTTGTTTTTTTTTTTGTAAATTTAGAAGCCAGCTATAGTTAAAAATTGGCTTAAATTATTTTTTAGGAGATAATAACAAATAAGTAAACTAATTGCAACCAACAAAATACTTGATGGTTTTTAGTAATGTTGCACTTGGCCCTAGAAAATAAAAGCTTGGATTTATCATAAGGACAACAGCATACAAACAGGCAACTATGTTCAACGCATGGGATTATTTTCACGTTTTGTGCTAATTTTGGAAACTTTTATTTTTGTTAAATTGACTCTAGTATTGCAGATTTTTACCAATAACTTGCTTTTGACTCTAATACAATACTAATACTAATACTTTCCAATAAATTTAAAATAATTTTATTATTCGGTACTACTTGTATAATGTGAGTGTACATGTACAGTGAAGATTGCAAAATAAAATTTCTCGTCCTGAAATGTTTCCAAAACGATGTGGTTAATTAGTGTGGTTTTAGTTTCAGCTCCCAGATTATTTGCATTTTGCAATTGTTTGACCAATTATCATTATCTATGCCGGTTCATATTTCTTGTTTTTTTAAGGTAATGTTCTATCTTCACATATATATCTACATATCAATGACGTATTTGAGTTTTTTTTTTAATTGGAAACATAACATTTCCACATTCATGTTCATTATTCTTACAAAATAAGTGAGTGATTCCATGTCCCTTTCTAAAATCAAATGGCTTTTTGCAAGTTAAGGAAAATGAGATCTATCAAATTTATCTTCGAACAGACGGACGTGAGCAGGTGAGCTAACATTTTTTTTGCTCAGTATTTTTACAGTGAGACCTTTGAGATCCTGAACTTGCGTTACAAATCGGCCAATAATTCGACGCGGAAGACCTACAAATTTGGAAATCGACTGCCATTTGTTTTAAAATACAAATCAATTTTTTTTATTTCTTAATTTTGACCTAAAATAAACATTAACAAATAATTAAAAGGTCTTTAACTTTTAGTTCGATACTGTTATCACATAGAATTTTAGTTCGATAAGTTTTGACTCTTTTAGCGAACAAATTAGCGAAAGTCCGCTATTTGTAATACAGTGATAATCAAATTCGCTGAAGTTTTTACATTTGAAGCAAACTTAATTTTAGCGAATCGCTATTCTTAATACGAAATTAGCGAATTCGCAAAGTTTTAGTTCGATTCGCTATTCATAATGTGGGCCTAAATAATTTTTTTCTCTAAGAAGTCCAACAGTTATTATAATTTTCTTCTACTAATATTCTGGCACAAATAATGTTAAATATTGCTACGAAAAAAAACGGTGGAATTAATTCAATTGTAGTCTTGGTATTCAATGTAAAGTAAGGCAAAAAATAATGCACATAACAAATAAATGCATGTATCTTTTCTTATGGTTGGGATAGAACTTTTTTTTATCAGTTTTCAGGACGGCCATAAAGTCTACTATGAGGCATTGCAGGGTTATCCATTCTTTACGGGGCACCCTCTATATATATATTTTATATAAGGATTTTTTTTAGATGGTAGATAAGTGGCACCGAGCAATCTCCTTTGTGTAGTTTGTTTCATCGAAAACGATAGCGTAGCTATGGTTGCGTAACCTCTATAATTCATCTGAAATTCATTATCGTGCTCAGTAACAATACATCTCAAGAAGCTCTGTGTCACAAACTTTCACTTGAATTTTAACGATTAAAATGTTCAACTAACCACGGAAGATGTGAGCCAACGTGCTTAAAAACATTTAACCCCAGATAACCAAAAAACATTTTGTTGTTTAAGATTTTTCGATATGAAAACGAATATTCCAAAATAATGAAAACGAATTTTAAAGTGGAAGATTAATACTTTCAGAGGGTGTGGTTTTCCGGTTATGTGAAAAAAAAATAAATGTACATTTTTACTTGCGATATACGTAGTATAGGGCAAGTTTAGGATTCGTACAAAAAAAAAATTCGAGATGATAATTTTCCCAAACATTACGATGATAGAGAACGCGAAAGAAGTGGGTCTCGCAATTCTGTCTGTCTGTCTGTACCTCGACCTGCAGCCTAAACCGCTGAACCGATCTTCTTCAAACTTAAGGTTCTTATGTGATTCCCTAGAGGGGAAATTGAATTTTTTTTTTGCTTAAAAACTAACGGTACCTGTCATACAGCCAATATACAAAAATTGATTTATTTCAAAAACGGCTCTAGCGATTTTCAAAAAAAAAAATTATGAGGTACTAAAATTACTTAACTAAATATTTTGGTAAAAAAAAAATTAATAACGGTTACTAATGGTACCTGTCGTACAACCGATTTTTTGGTTTTCAAATTTCTCGTTAACTTACTACACCGATTTCAACCAAAATGTTTATACAAAAGGTCGCTTACAATTTTAACAATTTTGCATATAAAAATTTTCGAAAAAATAATTTTTGGATTTTTTATAAAATATTGATTTTTTTTTTTGAAAATTCAATATCTTGAAAACGGGCTAATGAATTTTTTTATTTTCGATTTTGTGAAAAATTGTATTTTATTAAATACTACAAGTTGGCAAACCAAATTTAATTTTAAAAAATTTTCAAGAATTTTTATGTATAAAAAGTTAATTTAAAAAAAAAGCCGCTCTAACGATTTTTAATTTTTTTTTTTCATAAATTCGCATTTATTAAACAAATCAGATGGCGTTCTCTTTTTTGAGCTTTATCTGTTTTAGCTATTAAAATAACTTATTTATAATAATTCATAGTAATCACTAATTGTTTTTAAAACTTTTTTTTTTAATTATATCATAATGTTATGGAACCAATACATATGTATGTTGACTATTTCAAGCTACGATAAAGTTGTTAGCTAGGAGAGCAAGTTTTGTGCGATCCAGTCGTGTCCATTTTAAAACTAACTCATAAGTCTAAATAACAATATAATATCAACAATCAACAATGCCCATTAGGAGATATGCGGAATATACCTAAATGTATCAAGTTTAGTCGAAATCGTTAGAGCCGTTTTCGAGAAAACTTGATACAACCGATGAGCTACAACAAAACTTCGAATTTCACATCTAGCGAATCGCTTTAAAATGCTTCACACCAAAGAAGAAAATCGACCAAACCGTTTGAGCTCTAACTAGCTAGTTGCTCATCAGGACGCACAGACGCGCAGACAAACAGACCGATGGACGTCTTGACGAAAATCACTTTTTGGGACGTCTCCATCATCGTAATGTTAATGATGATTTAAACCTCGAAAGTTTTTTCTTGACACGAAACCAATACTTGCCCTAAAGAGAAACCAATAACTATAGGGGGCAGGTGTTATTATGAAACACGATACTCGTTTTTAATACGGAGTTTTTGTTAAATTACGATTACGAGAAACGATTGCAGTAGCGCGTATATGTCAAAATACGATTACGAGAAGCGAGAATCGTAAGAAAACGATACTCGCATTTTTATTTACGAGTGCCTTCAAGCTGTCGTTCGGCTTTCGTTTTGGTTGAAGTTTTTTTTTGTAGGGAGTTAAGTTATATTTCACCCCCGTTCTCAATTCCGTTTCGTATTGAATCCGTACACGAAATTGATTTCCGTACGGATTCAAAAAAGTGTTCTGATTTCACTTTCGTAGTAGCCAATATCCAAACCTATTTTTCTTTCGAAAACTGAAAAAAAAAACTTTATAAAAAATAGCGAACACAACTAAAACAAGAAAAACACAAAAGGGCGTATTCATAGTCATTTAAGAGCTGGGCCTGTGGTGCCAGTTATAGCTATCATTGAAAACCATCATTGAAAAAGTTAACTGTTGATTTTGAGACCTTTCGAAAGTTTAATCATTGAATATTTTAATGCAGAAATATAGCTTACGACTTCAAAATTATTTCTCCTCCAAAACAAATTTATTTTGACCCATATCTTCCCCACAACGTAACTTTTAATTTTTTCAATGATCATTGGTAAGGTAGTTCATCATTGAAAAATTAAAAGTCATTTTATGAGAAAAGTTGTACCAATTTAAATTTTTTTTTACCTCGAAATAAATATTAAGTCAATAAGCTTTACTTTGGCATCAAAATAATCATTTATTTTTTCTTCAAAATCTCTCAAAATTGACAATTAATATTTTCAATGATGGTTTTTAATGATAGCTATAACTGGACCCTTAAACAGGTTTAGTTGAATTTTCGGACGTTGGTTGATTCTATTTTTTTTAAGTTTATCAGTTCAAAATATGTGAAGCTATTTGTGTAGTACACCAAGTTGATTATCTTATAAAAATATAAGACAACAATTCGAAATTAAAATCGGTTTGTATTCATTGAGCCAAACTTGTCTTAAACTGTAGTTTAGTTAAACCTGGGTCTATCTGCGACTATGAATATGCCCCAAATAGTCTAGGAAAGATAGAAAATTTAATATGGGCAAGTGGGAACAAATTAATTCATGAAATTTTATTGCTGGTATTGACGCAGAATTTTATCCTCAACAACATATCTAAAGTCCCTCAAAATCCCCGCATTGTTTTTTTGTATAGACGCATTGAAAGATGTGGAGGGGGGGGGGGAGAAGGCGGGAGTTTATCAAGCTGAACAAATTTGTTATAATACAATCTAATCATATGACACATGTTCTAAGGGTGCTTTTCAATGCTGATTCTAAAGAGACCGAAACTTAAAAGATACATGTACCCCGTAGAAAGTTAAAGGCCTTTTTATGGAATGATGTCTCTTTTTTTTTAAGTACAACGAGTAAAATATTACCCAAAAACCATTTGAAAATAATGGGATATTATTGAAATTTAGTATTAATGTTTCATTTGGCAATTTTTAGCAAGAATCAAAAGAGTCCCCAAAAATATCTGTGGGTAAAGGGTGTTTTTTGACGGAGACATGCAAATGAGTGATTATTACCATAACATCCATGAACGAATTCTGACACTTATTAAATTTGTTAAAAATTTTAAATTAATATTGGCACCCAAGGATCAAATCAAATACAAATATTTAAGGTAAAAGGGAGCTTTTGAGGGTGTAATGTTTGACCTGCTTAACAGAAAAAAAAAGTAGTTTTTGCTTCAAAATTAATCTAACTTTTTTTAGGGTGCTTGTATCATATTGGTTTTCTTTTTATTAGATTTGGCGTTAAAAAATACCTTTCAATCATATATCATATATGTCGCTTAGAATCAAAACGGACCTATCTCGACCTTTTTGAAAATATAGAGTGTGAAAAATTTTCGTTTGTTTTTTTTTTTTTTTGTTTTAAATCGATCTATTTTAAAAGTTATAAGCACTTGAATTTTGAGTTTTGAATCAAAACAACCCTACCTATTTTTTTGTTAATAATCAAAACGGACCTATTTTTCACTATAAATGATTTTGTTTTCAAAACGGACCTACATATTCTGCAAATGACAACAAACATCTTAAGTTTGTTTTCAAAAAGGGTCTAATTTTTTCGCTCTGACAGAAGAAATAATTTGTAAAATTATGAACTCAGTTCACAGTCAGACGTCTAGCCGAAAAGTTTTTTTCGTGATGTAAATACAAATTTTGCAAAATAATGTTTAAAATGAACATAAATAGGTTGCAGTGAGCTAATGTTGATATGGAAACCAAAAATAAAGTGCAAGTGAAAATTGTCCAGTCCCAGTGGTAGATTGGTAGTCTCTCAAACCGAACTCTAAACCGAAAAAAATAAATGGCACTTTCAATTCAAGGCATCCAAACGTTTCTTACTTAATACTTTAAAAGTATAAATAAATGAATTTATGTTTCTATGTATGTTACCTTATACTTGCTCTAGAGGGCAAGTATTGGTTTCGTGTCAAAAAATAAGATTTTGAGGTTTTAATCAAAACTAACCTTATGATGATGGAGAAGTCCAAAACGTGATTTTCATCAAGACGTCTCGAAAACGGCTCAAACGATTTTGATTAAACTTTGGTCATGTCATCTTAAGACCAGTTCTAATAACACTGCATACCACGTTTTTACCAAAAAATACGAATAATGGCAATAAAAATATGTTTGTTTCTAATGGTCGTTTTTTATACTTATTAATGTATATTTCCTCATATCTCTTACTTCTAAGTTATCAACAAATATTACATTTGAAATTTGTGTAAATAATCTTTTTTTTACGAAAAAATTAAATAAAAGAATTTTTTTATTTTAAATCAAAAAAAAAATCAAAATTGCTATTTTAGCATGTTTTTATTTTATTTTCGTTAACGATATAAGAATATTTGTAAACCATCATATTATCTACATACACTGTCATTATTGTCTATAGCTACGAGGTACGAACAACGAGGTACGAGATCAAGTTCGTGCGATCCAGTCGTGATATTTTGTATGTTTGTCTAATAAAAAAATTCAATACTGGTTTATCAATTTCTATGCATTTCAGAATGAAAACGGTACTATATTTTGGTATTTAGATTCAAAAACACCTATTTTTATTTTTCACGATCAAAGAGGCCTAAAACAAGAATTTCGTTTTGTTTTAAAGTCCTGACGAGGTCCTTATATTTCATTTATTATTTTATCTTATAAAAAATTTCTAACCGATTAAAAAAAATTTACTTCGGATAATTATCTCCATTAGTTTAGAAGTTATAGGTTTTTGCCCTTTTTAACCACTTTCACTTCTTAAGGGTAGTTATGTGCATTCAAGAGGACACAAGCGTCCACATGTTTTTCTCAAAACCCACCTCTGTCTACCAACTCCTACTCTCACATCCTAGTGGTGAACATCGGGTGTCTAGTACCTCAGCTGGAGACGGGGTTTAAATCCCCGTGGAAAGCTGTTGGGGACAGCCAACGAGAGAGGGGGGGAGGAGTGTTCCCACTAAGGCACTTCTCCTTTCATCGAGGCGGCAGCGGACGAATTCTCTAGATGGAATCAACGGTGGCGTCTACAGTTCCAGTTAGGTTAAACTACTTAGTGAACACCTTATATGGGCTACTACGACATATTTGTAGCTCAGGCCTATAAGAAGAGGTTTATCCGGCTCCCTACCCTTGGAGTTATACGAAGGGTCTGGTCCTCCGGGTCGGGGGTTGTGCGTCGGGGTATCTTCCCTACCACGTAAAAAAAGTTGTTCCGAAACAACAACAAGCCTCGTATATGGATGATTTTAAAGTTGACGACCCCAGCAAACGAAACAAGGACAATGAATTTCGGATCTGCACGTGGAACGTCCTGTCCTTATACAGAACACGTGCAGCCGAACAATTAGTGGAGAACCTGGACAGGCTAAAGGCTGACGTATCAGCCATCCAGGAAGTGCGATGGGATAGGGAGGGAGACTGAAAACGTGTGACATCTACTACGGCGGGTGCTTGAAGGAACAGGGCCAGCGGTTCTTTGGTTGTGGTTTTGTGATAAGGGGAAGACTTAGGCAAGAAGTCTTGGGCTTCCGAAGTGTAAGCGAGCGCCTGGTCACAATCCGCATCAAAGGCAAATTTAAGAACATTTCGCTGATCTGTGTTCACGCCCCCCATGAAAGGAGAGAGGACTCAACCAAAGAAGCATTCTACGATCTCCTGGAGACAACGTATGATATGTGCCCGAAGTACGACGTGAAGATCATTCTTGGTGACTTCAACGCAAGATTCGGAAAGGAGGGCATATTTGGTTCGATAGTCGGAGGACACAGCCTACACGACGAAACTTCCGGCAACGGACACAAGCTGACAGACTTTGCGGCGGGGCGAAAGCACCTACTTTTTACTTATGATGAAGGTATAGCTAAAAAAATTGTTTAAACATTGTTAGTTTAAAAAGTAAATTAAATTAGTGCCCTTTAAACCGTTCTTTTTCTTGTACACATTTACTAGAATAGGGAAAAAGCCTTATGTGGTCACATTTATATAAAGAAATGTCGAACAAGAAAAATAAGCAACAAACCCTCTAGATTAAAAGAGTGGCAAAAAAGACTTTCCAAAGCAATGAATCAGTTGATTTAACGACTTGAGATCCTTCAGAACCACTTTAATAGCTTATCCGTTTCAGTGCGCATGATGTACAAAGTCCATATAAATGTTCATTGTCCTGAACCATTGGGTCCCGAAATGTTAAACTTCTATTTGACATAGAGACCCAGTAAAAAGACGAAGTGCGACTTTTGTTAAAAACAAACATCAATTTTAATATCTGAATTCTAATCCCTCTTGAATAAATCAATTTTTTCTTTGCCAAAATACACTTTACAAATATAAACAGAGCTGTCCATAATAAATGTACCCTAACAAGGTAACAATTAAACATGGACATCTTTTCTATACACTAACACGAAAACACCATGATCGTTGTCACCAAATTTGATTTAAAAAATCAGAATATTCTACCTGTAAAAATAAAAAACTTTTTGCTCATTAAGTCAGCACCTTCATCTGGACGAGAGCCCAACGTACCAAAACTCTTTTTCTTCTCTACGGCCAAAACTGATGATCAACTCCATAAAAGCCATCATGGCCACCAGACATTGCAGCGGCAAAAATACTTTGCATTTTAGAGCATCCAGCATCAGCATCACAACCAAATCTCAAATGGAGGATTGGGGTTGATATCCAATTTGACGAAACAATTCGAAAAACATTGACAGAGATAAACTGTCCTTGCCCAACATCGCTTGGCCCTAGTTCCACACGTTTTACACTTTTATAACATCTTTCTGATGCTCTGGCAAACTGCGAGGGACAAGAACCGGACGCCGGGGAAAACAATCTCCGACTTCTGTATCATCATGTTGAGGGCTGCCCCAGCAAGCTTACAAGATACTTATCGTGGCTAAAAAAGATACACTCTCAGATACGCCAGCAGTAGAGATAGACTCAGGTATCAGTAAGAAAAAAAAAAACAAAAACTTAAGACAAAAAAAAACAAATCGATTTCTCAACAAATTTGGAATGCCATTGCTTTAAAAGAAGCCGCGCTTGCGCTCATCATCAAAAGTCGGTTTGGCTCGGTTTTAAGTTGGATGCACACGGCCACTCCATTGGAAACATCGATGTCACCATCAGCCAGGCATCATCAGGGGAACATATCAACCAAAAGCAAAACGCGAATCCTAATTCCAGTGTTACCGGATTTTGTCACCATGGCTACAGTAGCTGCCGTAGAAAGAACAGAGCAGAGCAACATGAAGTGCGCACGCGCTTTTGCTTCGCGCATCCGCACTCAAAGCCCCACAAACAATAACAATGGAACATTTGTCTTGGATCAGCGACAGGGTGACAATGACCGCTTACGCCGCCGCTTGAATGATAGTTGCTGGTGAGAGGCTTTTGCGGAAAGAAAAATATTTGTTCGTTGCTTTAAACAATTGCATTGCAAACTGTAACAACACTGCTGATGCAACTACTGTGGGACTGCGGCTGATGGGGAGGGGCGAAGCAAGCAGCTAGGAGACGCGACGCGAGGACCCATTGATGTTGGATGGGAAGGAGGAATTGTGAAATTCCCAGTGCAATTCTTTTGATGAAATTCCTTCAAATTCCATCGACTGGCTTGCGGGCCTTTGGCGGAATCAAATACGTTACGTGGTTTTGTGTGTTTCTGCTTTCAAGGTTTTTTGCACTTGAAAAATAAACGTGAACTATTTGTACTTGCATTTTATATGAAGCACACAAGCATTGTTTCTATTATTTGATTTACACTTGAGGCTGATGGCTTTAATGTTTTCATGGTTAAAATGATTTTGCAAGCTAACCGGAGAGGCGTCTAGATACAAACCAGTTGAATTAAAGTTTGATTTTCCCACAAGCATATAGCTTTTAAGATTTTTAGAAAACTATGGTAAAATGTGGTTGTGTGTTCGACGATTGTATAAATTAAAGCTTAAGAAAGTCTTAAGAATAAAGTAGACGCATTTTTTTTGTATGTTCAACCAAAATTCATAGCTTTTTTTGCATGGATGTATGCGTAATGCGCAGTTTTATAAGTTGAAGATTTTTCAAACTCCAGCCCCACTAAAAATTATCAAGAACAAATAAATGATTGCCCCATAGCGTATTTCAAATACCCTTAATTGAACCCACTTTAACGTCTGTAGTCTTGTATTATTAAATGGTGGTACGGATCCTTACATTAAAACCAGAACAAATAAAGCTCACACTGCCTCTGGTATCTTGTCTCCAGTTAGGAATTCGAGAATAATATCCTAAGATACAAAGCTCCAGATTCTTCGATTCTTCTGTGTGACTTGACTTTTTTGTTTCGTTTGCGAGATACAGGGTTACCTCAAGTTGACGTAAAGAGGTAACCCTGTATCTCGCAAACGAAACAAAAAAGTAATATTTTTTCTTCGTAACAAATTAGCGAAAAATTACTTTTAAACATTTATCCACACTCAGGTTGCTTATCTACACTTTTGAGAAAGTTATGTCCTGCTAACTTGATGTCAATTTAGCAGGTAACCCCGTATCTCGAAATCCAACCGCGCAATTAATTTTTTTTCCGTTACAAATTAGAAAAAAAATTAGCAGTTCAGGACTATATATTTTTTTTATGAATTCTTGGAGTGGCCCTGCTAATTTTATACACGTGGCATTTTTTTTCCATCCCGGCATTTTTTTTACTACCTTGGCACTTTTTTTTGCCACCTTGGTATTTTTTAGCCAACCCGGAACTTTTTTTTGACATTCTTGCATTTTTTTTGCGCCACACTGGCACTTTTTTATTTGGCATTTCCAGAAATTGTAACTCCAAATTTTGAAGTCCTGCATTTGAAAAAATGTCATACTGCCCTTCCAACACCTTGACAGTGAAGTGAACAGGGCAGCATGATTTTTTTTTCAAATTAAGGACTTCTAAACTTAAAATTAGCATCTCTTGAAAAAAAAACTGCAAATTTCGAGCAATACTAGATGTTCCTAAGCAGGCTTGGTTCTTGAAATACACTATGTGACTTAACCGTAAAATTAGCCGAGTCAGTCGAATACACCTACTTTTTAATGAACTGCAAAATCAGGAATAGAAATGCAAAAATAATGCATGAAAAAACTGCGTTGCGTTGGTCTCGGTACTCTAGCTGAAAGTTGTAAGTCGGTTGCCGACCAGGTTTCGCGCCACCAAATCTATTTACCTATTTTAGCTGAAGTTAAGTTCATATCATTTTTAGTATATTTTTTTTTTTTTTATTGACAATAAATATAAAAATTACAAAACCAAATTTCGAAATTTAGAAATAATCGGGTTTGTAATTTTTTTTTAAATTAAAATTTCATCTGCAAATTAATTAATAATTATAGATACCTACTTATACAATTTACCAACAACTTTTTTTCTTAAAATTTTCAAAAATGCTTAGATTTCAAAATATTCAATAAAAATATATACCGCTTTTCTTAAAATTTCAAATTCAAAATTTCTCAATAAAACTTAAATACTGCAGTATAATGCTTACTCATTTTGGAATACAAATGTTTATGTAAATAACTTTGAAATAAGTTCAAAACGCTGAGAAAATATTTTAAGATTCAGCTGAAAAATTATGTTCGTGAGTTGCGTGATGGTTATACAGGGTGTCCCTTAATTGGTCAATAGTATTTTAGGGCATGATTCTTGGGTGTATTCTAAGAAAAAAAATTGTTCCACAGTAAGGGCCTATCTCCAATTTTGATATCATTTATCGGGGATTCAAGAAAAGTCTTACTTTGGTGTACCCTGACCCATGTAAACGTTGATTGCGTGTTAGTAATTATGATAGAAATTTCTTTAGGGCCTTTGTTTTTAGATAAATACCAGCCTTTGTAACTGCGTTTAAATAAATTTTATATCTTTTCTCAGTCTTAATATATTCAGTTTTTAGCCTGTTCCATTTTCTTACCCAGGCTAATTTTTTGACTTTGGGATCAATTTTCTCCAAAAAATGCGTGATCAAGATGATGTTTTAATAATTTTTTTAAATGTATATAATAATACTCCAAATAAAAGTCACTGTTAAGTTTGCTGAAAAACGCGCAGATTTTATGATAATTTGGAAAAACAGCAACAGGTAGAATTAAAAAAAAAAGTTTTTTAGCTTTAAGCTCGAAAAGCTATGAATACAAATTATTTGTATGGTTTTAGACAAATTTTTAAGTATGTTTTTTCCTAAAACAGTTGTAACGGGTGCACTCTGGCATTCTTTGGTTTGAATACATGCTAATTTTAGTATCCACTTAAGTTGAATTCTACAAGCTATCTGCAGTTGTGGTAAAGTGATTTATTAGAACTATTGGAGAAAATTCCATAGGTTCATCTAGCTTCATCTTATTCCTAACTTGATGGTGTTTCAGCTTACTTTACTCGGGAGGTTAAAAATTTACAAGATGGAGACGGTAATCGTTGGATAGGAAAAAGTAAGAGCAGCTCAATGGCCTGCAAAGATCTTCTGACCCTACAATATTGGATGTTTTTGAATGTGACAGAATGAAATAAATCTTATATTCAACCGAAATAGCAACCTAAAGTGAATTAGAAGAGCGCATGCTTAAAGCGTCCTCAGAAGTGAGGCAGTAGCCAGGATCATTAATATCAATATCAGTGAAATACGAAAACGGGCTCAAGCTTGCATACAAAATCGAAGAGGATTCATTTGAACACCTGTTATAACTGTTTTAGTTCACACATAAAATACAAATTATCGGTAACCACACATATCATTTTTTAAGCAAAAAAAACCTTTTAATTAAATTTTACCTGCCGATGGTTTTCCAAATTATCATAAAATCTGTGGGTTTTTCGAAAATATTGTTACTGACTTTTATTTTTAGTATTGTTACCTACATTCAAAAGAATTATTAAAACATCATGTTGAATTTTTGGAGAAAATTGACCCCAATGTCAAAAAATTAGCATGGGCATCAAAAATGGAACAGGCTAAAAACTGAATAACTTAAGACTGAGAAAAGACATAAATTGTATTTAAACGCAGTTACAAAGGTTGGTATTTTTTCTAAAAATAAAGGCCTAACCGAAGTTTTTATCATTAGATTTAGATTAGATTGGTTTTAATTAATTACCATTGATTAATTACATAGGTTACAAAAAATAACAAAAAAGCATGGCATTTTTGCCGTCTGCCTAGTTGACAAAACATTAAAATTAATACATTAAATAGTACAGTCAACGAAGGAATTTTGCTTGCAAAAAAAAGGCCCTCTGGATTATTTTTTATATCGTAGGGGTTACCCAGAGGTATAACATACCCAAAGTCCCCAGCCCAGGGCCCCGAGCTAAACTGTGGAGGGGGGTTCAAAGGTACCCCACTTTAGATTTTCGTGAACATGGGCACAACCTAGCATGTTAGATAGCCAATTAAATTGTCTATAAAATGATATATTCATATTTTTTCTAGTGTCAATAATAAAGGAGATGCGGGGGTAGAAAAGTCAACAAATCTAAAAAACCTGTTATTGTCTTAGATATTGAATGTTTTCTGACCAATTTACCTGAAAAGAACAAAAAATATAAATACACATTCATTCACTGTTATTTCATCATGTCGTGAGGCTAAAAAAGGGGTTTGAATTTGCTTGATGTAGATGTATACTAAATTAGGCAAAATTTAATTAGCAAGAGTTGCTTTCATATGGCGCCAAAAAATAATAATGTTTTTTTTTTTTTAAAGGAACACAATATAAAATCTATTTGCCATAGAGGGGGGTTCTTTCTTCCCCCCTTTAGAGAGGAGGGGCATTTTTTTAAAAATAACATTAAAAAACAACGGCAGCACTTACAACAAAAAAATTTACCTTTTTTGAAAGCCAAAACTCCGTTCTTTTATTTTATTTTCAAATCAAGTATTTGATGTCCATAGTTTTTGTAAAAATAATTTTCAAACTCAAAATTAATAAAAAAAAAAAAATTTTAAATTTTGTTTTTGATTTTTCTTTTTAAATTGGGAAATAAAATGCTGAATTGGCTTTTATTATTCACTACCCCTAATAACTCCTAATTGAAAACTGAAAAGTAAATGGTTCTATGTCTTTTAGTTTTTGAGAAAATTGAAAGTTGCGACGACAATTTTGTTGATGTTTTTTTTTTTGTATAATTTGTATGATTATTATAAAGTAGTATGTGATAGTAGTGTTTCTTTGAGCTTGAGGTTAAAGAATGAATAAATTCTTTGAACCTGCAAAGCAAGCCACCCATGGTACTGTGTGAGTGGTAGAGCTGACCCTTAGGTACATCATACTCAAAGTCCCCAGCCCAGAGCCACAAGCTTTAGGCAGGAGAGGGCGGTAAATGTCCCCTTTTGTAGTGTTTCTTTAATATTTGGAAAAGTAAGCGTAATAGAGGCAAAAGTCATAATGACAAAGTGAAAGAAAATTAAATTCCCTAAAAATAAAAGATATGTTCATAGTATTATAAAAGAAAACTAATTAACAAACATTAAATTTCTAAGGAAATTATATGTTTTTTTTATTTTTGTACGATATTTCTAATCTCGCATCTCTATTGCTTCCAGCAAAGCTGAGACCATATCTTTTATTTGTAGGGAATTTAATTTTCATTCACCTTTTCATATTGACTTTTGCAACATTATCATTTTTTGGCGCCATATGAAAACAACTCTTGCTAATTAAATTTAGTATACATCTACATCAAGCAAATTCAAACCCATTTTTTAGCCTCACGACATGATGAAATAACAGTGAATGAATGTGATTTTATCTTTTTTGATTTTCTTCAGGTAAATTGGTCAGAAAACATTCAATATCTAAGACGATAATAGGTTCTTCAGATTTGTTGACTTTTCTACCCCCGCATCTCCATTACTATTAACACTAGAAAAAATATGAATATATCATTTTATAGTCAATTTAATTGGCTATCTAACATGCTTGGTTGTGCCAATATCCACGAAAATCTAAACTGGGGTACCTTTAACCCCCCCCCCCCTCCTCAGTTTAGGCCCTGGGCTGGGGACTTTGGGTATGATATACCTGTGGGTAACCCCTACCATATAAATAAATAATCCAGAGGGCCTTCGTTTTTGCATCTATTTTATAATTTTGAGTCTTCGTTGACTGGGCTAAAAGTGAAATTAAATTTTTCTTCAAAATTATCAATAATTACTACTGTTTATATTTGTTTTAACAAATTATAAGAAACAAAAATACATTCTTTTAAAAACTATCATTTATAATTTGGTTTCTATATAGAAGAGCCAGCCTACAGAATTTTAATAATATTTTAATTTCCATATTGTTAAGCAACAGTATAACTTGGCTTTGCGTCAAAATGTCGCATCCAATAACATCCCTTCTTATTTGTTTTAGAATCGGACATCTTCCCATAAAGTGGAGAATATCTTCTCTTTCTCCTAAGATGTTGTATTATCAGTAAGTCATTTCTATGTGGTATAAATTTCAGTGGCATAATTTCTCCGCATAGTTTTACCATCATTGATATCTCGGCAGTACTGATATCATTCTTAAAGTAGTTCCTCTCTTCCAAGTTATGATTTAACTATAGTTGCTCGTATATAGATCCTGTTGCATGATTTAAGTATTTCTCTCGCTGCTTTAAGTCTACTTCAGAAATAAGGTGGCAAAGCGAAGTTTCTAATTCTTCATTACTAGGATTGTTCAGGTTTAAATTAATCCCACAATCTGTCCAATCAGCACACCAGCTTTTTTTAGTTCTTATGACTTGAAGAGCTACTATCTTTGGTAGTCGGTTATAATCCATTTTTAAAACTTTCATTATGTATTTATGTATGCATTTCTAAGGTTCGTATGAAAAGAGGCAATAATCCTGCTTCTAACATGATGACGTAGTTAGGTGTACTATGTGGCAGTTGGAAGATTCATTTGCAAAAGTACCGCAGAAGTTTCTCAACTGTGTCATACTGCTTCATTCCCCAAGTCTGTGCGGCGTAAAAAAGGAGTGATGCTGATACCGCTTCAAATATTTTGAACTTGCTGCTATGAGCTATACTTTTGTTATAAAAGCAACTATTCCATGTTGCGCTAATTGCGCCTTTCGCCTTCATTTCTGTTTCAGGTGACTTTCCATAGTCAAATTTCGTGTGAAATTAACTCCCAGGTATTTGAATTCCGTAACAATTTCAATGTTCTCACCATTATAATGCCATTTTTCGTTAGCATAGTTGCGCCCCCTTCCACGATTGAAAATTAAAATCTTGGATGTATCTAGGTTAACTATCAAGCTCCAAAGCTGACAGTATTGAAATAGGCGATTTATCATCAGTTGCAATGATTCAAGTGAGGCTGCCAAAAACTATGTCATCCGCGAACATCAATATTTTGATTAGCTTTCCGGCGTATTCAACTCCACAGGGCAAGATGTCTACAAGATCATCAATAAACAATGCAAACATGCTTGGGCTCAATGTGCAACCTTGCCTGACTCCCTATTGCGTTTTAAACCCTTCTGACAGTGGATCACCATTCCATATCTTAGCCACTGTGTCCCCGTAAAGATTCTGTATAACCCTTCCAAATTTCCATGACATGCCGTTACTATAGAGCTTATAAATTAGCGCTTTCCTTTCAATCATACCGAATGGAGATCTAAAATCTGGATAAGAATGTGATCAATCGTTGAACATCCTGCCTGGAACTTCCTCAATAGTTTGTTGTTATCGATTAATTCATTGAAGCGTTTTTGCAATATCAGCGTAAATATTTTGTATGAGGCATTTAAAAAAGTAATTCCTCTGTAATTGGACGGCTCGTTCAAATTTCCTTTCTTGTGAATCGGAAAAACAATCGATTCCTTGAATTCTTGTGGTATGATCCCGGTTTGTAAGACATTGTTATATATAAATGTCAACTTGTTGATTAGTTGTGCTGTGCCATACTTATAAAATTCGGCTGTTATGCCATTAGATCCTGCTGCTTTTTCATCTTTAAGCTTCGTTAATTCTAAGAACATTTCTTCATAAGTTATTGAAGTATCAAGTACTTCATTGCAAAAGAATGGAGTCGCATATTGTACGGTAGGTTTAGCTTGGACTGGATTCAACAATTTCTCAAAATGAGCTGCTAGAAGATTTGGGCTTAAGTTCGAGTGTATTGAGAACCGCTTTCCATTTAGCTGCTTTGCCTTTCCTTTGAGCTTTTACATAGTGCTAATCGTCGCGATTCGGCTTCAAAGAACGCGGTCTTTTTCTACTTACATATTGCCTTGTAAGTCTTATTAGCCATCAAGTACTGATTCCTGAAATAGGAATCATTTGAAGATCTAAATGCTCTTAACCAACAAAACGATAATTCTCTCTGATTTCTGCAGTCAGAATCATACCATGCTCCGATAAATTTCTGCCGAGTGTTATTGTCGGTATCCCCAGCTGGGCAAGAGGCTTTGATTATATCTTCCAGCAGAGGTAGATCACAATGAAGTTTTTATCATTATCACCAACAGCGCAATTACCGTTAACATGGGTCAGGGTACACCAAAGTAAGACTTTTTTTAAATCCCCGCTAAATAATATTAAAATTGGAGATAGGCGCTTATTGGCGAACAATTTTTTTCTAAGAATACAACCAAGAATCATGCTCTAAAATACTATTGACGAATTAAAGGACACCCTGTATTTTGTACTGACAATGATGCAAAAGCAAGACAATACTTTTTTCAGTGTTATCTACCTAGGTTGTATTTTGTCATATCTAGCAGGTTTTGTATGACATGACTGTGTATAATTTTGCTATAGCATTCCAACACAGTATTCTTATGCACTGTGTTACCACCCCTTTTTATTGTATTATTTTAAATAACCTATGGCAACATCTCGCACAATTGAAACTAACACCTTTCCTTAGTCGTTAGCCCTCCTTTAAAAATATGCACCGTTAATTTAAAATTGCAACTGCCACGCGCCCAATTTTGAGCGCCCAAACTTGAAACATAATACCGTTTTAACGAAGTGATTTACGTTTTATCAACACCATCACAATTTCAGTTAAATATTATGTTGACTTGTGCAACTAATCCAGAAGGTCCTCATTAAAAATTACCCTCCGCTTTGATTGTTAAACGAGGCAAATAGAAGCAACTGCTGCCTACAACAAACAAAGCCAAGAAAAAAACGTCAATTTGAGTAAATTAGTAGTTTCGGATTACATAAGGCAGACGCGTGCTCTTGCGCGCTTTAGACTAAAAAAAAAGAATCAAGATTTTTTTTTATAAATTTAATTTACCCTCTGAGGACCTTTCACTTATTGTCGTCTGGAAAACAAACAAAAATCTAGAAGGATTTGTAATACAACTTGAGTAAATGCATTGATTTACAATCGAATGCGACAGAGTAGGAAAAGAGGATCCTTGTGTGCTGGTTAGGTGATCAGTGATGCGATCATAAATCTTAGCATCCACATAAAAGGGAAACCACAAGCGAAGACTTGTCAACAAATTAATTCATTTTTAACACTAGATTTTGACATATCTCTCAGAATTTATATCACTTGAGATCGAGATGGAGAACAAGATCGAGATCAAGATGAAGATCGGGATAGGGATCGTGTCGCATCCCACAGAACAATGCCCATATAAATCTATATCGATTGTATGCCAGGATGGTTTAAACTTTGTTTTATTTTGTTTCATTGTTTTCATTGGACAATATGTGTGTATGTTGAAGGAGAATCCAGGAATTCTTCTTATTCAATCAGACGTACCTACGTACGACCGGCCGACGATGATGACGACGACACGAACGCGACATATATATATAAACGAGGGAATTGAAATGCACAGTAGCCGATCGGGGACCGATTTTAATTTGTCGTTTTTGCCTTTATCTCTGACGACTGATCTTGATGTTTTATTTTCGTCATTCGTTCGAGCTGCAGATAATCGAATTTGGTAACAAGGATTTTGTGATGTCAAATTAAAATTTCAAGTGATATCTGGGCTTCATTAGATTAGCATTTTTTTAAGGACATTGAAAAACGATTTAAAATAATTGGTGTTTTTAATTATAGGAATTGTCCCGAAATTTTAATAATACAACTTACTTCAACGATTATGCCTTTGAAGTCAAGCGATAGAAAGTATGTTGCTTACCAGGCTATAACAAAAGTCATAAGAATTAACACTGCTAATCTGTACCAATACCGAAATGTTTATAGAAAATGTAAAAAAGTGGCTTTTGTTCCCAGAAATTATTTAAGTGGAGTTGTTAGGCCGTGTGGGAATTGCGTTAAAATGTGTATTATAACTTGACGTTTGGTTAGATTTTGACACTTGCGTGGTGCATAAAATGTATTAAATTTAACTAACTGCGCAGCAGGCTAAAATAGTGAGTAATCTGGAATGCGAGGCAAACAAAGTCGGTTTGAGGATCAACGCCGGGAAAACAAAAATCCTCAATATTTCTCAATCTTCTTCTCAAGTTGTCATTGCGGGACAGCAGGTGAAAGCCGTGGACAACTTCCTGTACCTCGGTAGTAATGTCTCAAAAGACGGCGGTGGTACGGATGAAGATGTTACGGCAAAGCTAAAGCTGCTTTCGGCATGCTGTCTAAAGTTTGGAGGAGCAACGTCTACAGTACGAAGACCAAGCTGCAACTGTTCCGCTCAAACGTAGAGTCAGTACTACTATATATGGGTGTAGTACATGGAAAGTGACCGCCTCTGTCACAAGGAAGCTACAAACTTTCGAAAATAGATGTCTCCGAAACATCCTAAGAATTTTTTGGCCGAACACAATCTCCAACCAAGAACTCCGTCGGAGAAGGGGCCAAACTCCTATTGACATCGTTATTAGGAAAAAAAAAATGGCAGTGGATTGGTAGTGGTGCAGACTCTATTGCAAGACATGCAATGGAGTGGGATCCACTCATCCAAGATGGTAGAAGACCTGGAGGCCATAGAAAATCTTGACGCAGAACAGTCGACAAGGAATCACAAAAGCTCGCTAAAAGTTTGTGAGAGCTAAAATACATTTCCAGAAACCGAACGAGATGGCGTCTAGCGGTAGTTGACACCCTGCACAGTACACATATCTAAGGTATTATCAGGCGCAGCTTTCCAAATTTCAAGATATGGCTGTCCTTTTTGTAAGTACACAGTAAACAAAAAGAATTTTTTTGTGATTGTTTGAAATTCAAGATTTTGACAACATGCGCAGAACTAAAAAAAATGAACTGAACAAAAAAACAGGTAATGATATTACCTGTAATATATGTATCTTGGACACCCTGTGCCCCTTGGAGGGGTCAAGGATCTAAGTAAGTAAAATATGACACTAGTGGTTAAAATTTTGATGTTTCTCACGAGAGAAGTTTACAGTTGAAAATATTTTTAAAAGCGTAATGGACCGGCCAGAAATGTAAAAGTATTAACATAAAGAAGGTACTTCCTCAATTTATTATTCGACTTGAATGTACGAATTGATTTTTTTTTTAATTTTTTTTTTTATTTCTATTTTTTTGACAGCTGTGAACTCTGAATTAGTGTTTGAAGACTGAATTAACAAACTGCCACAATGGTATTTTTGATCGTTATGAAGTGGAAAATTATCGGTAAAAATAAAAAAAAAGTATGTGAAATTGAGAATTTCTTACATTTTCATAATAGAATATTTAACTTGATGTTTTTTCAGCTGGATTTTGTTAAAAAAATAATTAATTGAACATAGGAAAAACCATTTTTGAGGGTAATTTTGATTTATCTTGAGGGAATTTTAATCAAAGTAATGTCAAAAAAGTCCCATTTAACCCATTTTAAGCCAGTTCACACAGCAAAAAATTAAATTTGAATTATAGAACTTTGAAAACAGATTTTCGACTCCAACCCGAAAAATTAATCTTTTCAAAGCTCCACAAATCGAGAACTGACCCCATGGAGTGACTGTCAATGAATTAAAATGTTTGCGATGTTTATATTTATTAGTAGATACATTAACCTAAAATTACCACAGAGATTGCGGCTTTTGGCAGACGAATTCACATATAACACTTACTTTAAATTTTTTTGAAACTGTCTGTGGAAAGTATGCTGAAATAAATATTAAACATTAAAAAATAACAAAAAAATGGCAAAATATCAAAATTCTAAGTCAGCCATCGCATATGAACCATCCAAGTTGTTTTACAATTTACCTGTAGTATTTCTACGTACTTTTTTGTCTAATTAACACCCGAAAATTATTACGACTTATAAATATGCGTAGGCATAGCGCGTAGGGAATCAAACTTTGTAAGATTTAACATATTTATGGGAAATTACGTTTTTAACCTTTTCTTGTCCAATTCTCTTCAGGATTTAGCTCCAGTTTCTTTCGTTCAATTCGTTGCAATTTTAGTTTCAACTAAGTTGCCAACTAAACTGATGCTTCGCCACACACTACATAAACTTAGTTGAAAGACTTCTGCTTCAACTGTCAAAACATCATTTTTTCTCATAAGAATTATATTTAATCGAATCAAGATGTGTGAAAAAAGAAACTTATTGGCATTAGTTATTATTGCAGAGTTCCTAGATGACGATGAACAAGCACAAATAAAAAGAAAAATAATTTGGATGAAAGAATGAATAATTGATAAAAAAAAAATTGAGATTATTAACGTCTCTGTATTTTATCTCACTTTTATTTCTCGGTAAGAAAGGGATAGTTTGACAGCAAATCAAATGGCCTGTCTACACACACCTCAACTAATCCTGAGGCTACACGAGCCAGGACTGGCAAGCCAGTTGGCTACATAGATTGACTGTCAAGTTCGTATACGTGAATATGCTGTGACGTAGGCTGCAGGCAACTTGTAAGCAAGTTGCTTTCAATTACTGCGGTCACGTTCAGCTTTAACTAGGACAGCCTATCTAGGATTCTAAATACACAATTTTATTGAATTTGCTTTGGCATGGGACTTCGATTTTTTCTTAAACAAAAAATGACGTCGAATTCTGCATCAAGTCTTGTGATGGTCAACTCAAAATACTGCCAATGTGTTGACGGATGCATTGACAGACTTTTCTTTCGCGTCAAATTAACAAGGGTTGAATTTCATCTAATTCAAAAATTTGGATTTTTTTTATGTAAATAATTTAAAAATAAAATTTGTTTTTTTGGAGGTTTTTTAATCCATCATCATCGAAGCCATCCTTTAATGGAATTTGACAGTTCATGCGTTGACAGATAGGTCAGAAACTAAATTACGTCGTACGAGGAATATTTCGTTCCAAAATGTCACCCAAAGGCGCTGAAATCGCCTTTTCCCGCGCAAAAAATTTAATCTCAAAAAAATGCAGATATCTTTAAGTTTTTCAATGCATCATCTCGGTAGCAATCTTTCATTTTAATTTGACAGTCTATGGCTTGACAAATCGGTAACAGAATGTTCCAAACGTCACCAAAATCCCCAAAACTCTCATTTTTCCGAAGCAAAAAATATACTTCCAAAAAATTAGGATTTTTAAGAGATTTTGTTTATTTCATCATAATCATAGTCATCCTTCAATCATATTTGACAATCGCCTATTTGGAAATGTTAAAATTTCTTGGTCCCTCGTCTCATTAAAAGTTGTGATAGAAAGAATATTTAATTTTGCATTAAGTTTCCAACGAAAAGTTATCCATATATAGCTTTATATACAAGTCTGAACGAGAGCCGCGTAAAGTTAGCATGACAACTTTCGAAAAAGTGAAATCTGAGTAAGCCATTAATTGCCGAGTTATTGCCGTAAATATGCCGTGGAATTAAAAAAATTGACGCACTACGGGTTTGCCACAAAAGGCAATCCTGCTAACTTTATATAAAATTAGCATGACACTTTTTTGTTTTGAGGCAAAAATACCTTTTGAGTATGCAAGAAGTTGTCAAAATATTGCCGTAAATATGCCGTGAAGAGAAAAAAATTGCCGCGTCCTTCGTTTGCCCAAAAAGGGCAATCCTGCTAACTCTACGCGTAAAGTTAGCATGACACTTTCTTATTAGTAGCCCAAACAAAATATTTAAGAATGCCATTAATTGCCGAATAATTGCCGTAAATAAGCTGTAAAGAGAAAAAAATTGACGCACCATTCGTTTGCCCATAAATGACAAAAAACAATTTTCAGGCTAATTTGCATGTAAAGTTAGCATGACACATTTTTATTTTTAGCCAAAAATAACTTCTGAATATGCCAAGAATTGCCGAATAATTGCCGTAAATAAAAAAAAATTGCGGCGCCCTTCGCTTGCCCATAAAGGTTGACATATGGTGGACATGCTAACGTTTTTATGTACCTACTTTAATTAAATAATTATTTAAAACGGTAGTTTCTGTATAATTGTGAAAACCCTATATAACACATACGTAAATGTTAAGCATAAAGTGATTAAGTTTTTAAATCGTATTTTCATATGGCTTAGGTGGTATCATATTGAAATAGTTTGCGGAAGACACCGAATAGACTCTGAGAAAAACGAAGTAAGTAAAATATAAGTTTTTTAACAAATAAAATAACATTTCAGAATAAAAAGAAACATCTGCATCGTATAAACAAAAATAATAAAATAATAATAAAATTGCAAAATGACACGGACAAAATAAATTTCCTTTCAAGCAAAAATTAATACTTTTCAATGCAATTATTTGTAAAAACAACATTACATTCTGGTTAAGACATTATTTTTTTCTGTTCCACATGAGTTTTCATTTTTGCAGTTCAATTCAAAGATTTGTGTTTTTAACATCATGAACTTTTGTTTTTTAGTTCGAAGGTTTGTTTTTTACAAGCAAAGAATAAGAATGCTATTTAACCCTTTCGGTACGGATGTGGTACAAGACAAAGAACATTTATATGGACTTGTACCACATCCGTACCGAAAGGGTTAAAATCATAAAACCTAAGCTTTAAGAAATATTAATTATTGGTGGCTAACTAAATCCATGTAGGTATTAAGGTACTACATGGAAAGAATTCTTAGATCAGATCTAGAAAAATTAGCTACAAATCACGAAAAATGAATCCAGTTTTGGACCTTGGACCTTTTTGCGTATATTTTTATTTAGTTGTTTTTGTCCACAAACAGGGGTGTTTGCAGCCGCTTCCATTTTATTCTGAAATGTATATACAATTTTATATATTTGAAAAAGAATTTTAATTTTCTTACTTGGGATTCGATCCTGGCACCTTCCGCATATCAATCCAATACTCTATCACCTAGGCCATCGCACGATATAAAGGGACGATGTTGAAACTTAATCACTTCAAAAACTTATTTACTTGTTGGTTGATTCAAATCACCATATATATATTTTAAATTATTCCCCTGAAGTGTTAGATTACGCCTTAAAACATTGTAATTTACTGTATAGTTTTGCAAATAGCTATTTTCGTAAATTGCGATCGTGTGGGGTCAATATTTATATCGTAGCTACTTACATTTTGTTCGATTGAGCATTAAGAAAATGAAAATCACCATTTAAATTTCGCAAAACAAGATCAATAAGCTGTAAAATTAAATTATTCCCCTGCAGTATTAGATTGCGATTCTAAAACTTGTAATTTACTTTCAAGTCAACAAGCTCGAATTATAACTTTTGATAATAAATATCGAATTATAAAATTTTGCTTTTTACGATGATTTGAGTAGTAAATTACAAAATGTTCAGTTATTTTTTAATAAAAGCGCCTTGATTTACAAAAAAAAAGAGTTTCGTAAATTACAACCTAAAATTTTGCAATTGGTGATTTTTCAATTCTTTCCGTGTATAGATAAGAAAATGGTTTTTGCTCTTTATGAGCAAACGAAGGGCGCGGCAATTTTTTTTCTCACCGGTTTATTTACGGCAATTCTTGGCATACTCAGAAGTGTTTTTTGGCTAAAAATAAAAAAGTGTCATGCTAACTTTACATGGAAATTAGCCTGAAAATGGTTTTTTGCCCTTTATGGGCAAACGAAGGGCGCGGCAATTTTTTTCTCTTCACGGCTTATTTACGGCAATTATTCGGCAGCTTCTTGCATACCCAAAAGGTAGTTTTGCCTCAAAACAAAAAAGTGTAATGCTAACTTTATATAAAGTGGGCAAACCCGTAGCGCGGCAATTTTTTTGATTCCACGGCATATTTACGGCAATTACTGGCATACTCAGATTTCACTTTTTCGAAAGTTGTCATACTAACTTTACGCGGCTCTGAACGATGCCAGTGACTTCTCTACTGGCTTCCCAACTGGCTTCGAAAATGACAAGCCAATTGACGAGCAAGTTGCTCAGGTTTGTATGTGTTAGTAAGAAAATTTAAATCTATTGTAACTTGTAAGCAAGTACTGGCTCGTGTAGCCTCAGGATGAGTTTAAAACGATCACATCAGCTTGAAAAAATTCAAAATCTTTTGATTTTCTTCCAACTCAATCGTCAGCCTTCAAAAAAATCAAATTCAAGCCCACACACGAGTTGATTTGATGAACTTGACATTAAATTGAAAGACAAGTTGAACTGTGTATGCAGTGCTTTAGAGTTAATAGTCAATAACGTAACATTTTTTGGACTTAACTGGCTAAACACAATGGTGTAACTGTAGATGCAGCGTGTAGCACTGTCAAAGTAGAAAGGTACGGAAAAAGTATACAGCGTGTTGTGTATAGCTGAATTTAAACTCATTTCAACTTTTGCTGCACGCTATAGCTCCACTCACTGTGTTCAATGGGTATAAGTCAGCTTTTAAGGAAGTACCTAGTCATTTTTGCATTTAGTTTACTAGTTGTTTGGCACGAAGTCCTTTTTTTCTCAAATTTTCTTCGAGGCCTAGGTTGGGTACCATATTTTTTTTAGTCATAGATTCGATTTTAGGAAAATTATTTGTATTGTATTTAGCACTTGTATGTTTTGTAGTCTCAAACTCGTTTTTTTTGTTCCATTTCTTTCGGGCACTAGTCCAAAACATTTGCACGACAAATTCGTTTTGGTCTTAACAAAAAAAGAATAAGTATCTATATTTATAGGTAATTTACCCGTAATTTCTAAGACCCGTGATGTAAGGAATGGACTATTGACCCTACTGTACCTAAATCCCGTTATTACACAAATTAACCGATGTGGGTGCCTTGCGAAGTTAAGTTCCTCTCTACAGATTTTGAATACTACAAAAGGGGTTTGATCAGCCGTCTGTTTGATTTTCGCTTCTCGAATTGTTCATCCAAAATTTCAGAAAATAGCGAAAGAGGAAACTTTTAAATATTGTGAGTTTATTTTACGACTTGGAACTTGTAAAAGCTTAAGATTTATTTATAAATTTATTTGGCTTCAGTGTCGAATTTTATTTGAAAAGAATAAAGCCTTGAAAAGTATAAGCACATCATGCCTGGTAACTGGTTATCGGCTGCATGCATGCCGGTTAGACTCGGGTTTAAACAAAATAGGACACGCATCAATAGCCATTTTTGAATTGTGTAGAACTTAAACTTAGGTCTAGATGGATTTTTAGACATTGATTCTAGTTCTTGTTGTTGTTTTTTATTTCAAAATCGAAAAAAATACTACGTTTATGCTCGTATGTTGAGTAGAGAAGTAACAATTCCCATTGTCAGAGATTGTCACCCATTTGGGAATAACGCAATCCAAACTTAAGCAACGCACCTGAAAACGCAGATGCTCCATTTTGATCAGGTCGTCAACGACACGTCGTTCATCATTCCTGATGTGTGCTGCGGTGGTGGTGTAGATCGTTGTTCCTCTGTCTTATTTTTTGTATGCATCATCGTTGTCCATCCGTCGCTCATTGTTGTCGTCGTCGTCGGTCGCTTGTAGTCTGTTGGGATTCTTTGATTCTTTTCCAAAAAATATATCTACTTATATGTACCTTTTCGCGGGTTTAACAATTTCGAAGGTATTATGTACGTACATATGAAAAGACGATATCGGAAAGTTAAGTCACATATGGAATTTGGCCTTTTTACGAGAACGAATTCCGGACTCCTTGCGGGAATCCTTTTGGCATCCTCACCGATGAATTGGAATCACCACAGCCGCCAGCCAGTGTGCATACACTTTATGGAGATGGCTTTTTTGGATCTCACGGCTAGCCGATGGACTTGGTGGCGGCGGTGGCGTGCTCGGCGATGGTGGCTGCGGTTGTGTGTTGAACTCGCCCAAGAGCAGCATCAGAAGATATTTTTCTCCGAAAATATTTCGTGAATGTTATTCAGTAGCTGTATCCAGTAAAGACACACTGTTTGGCTTTGTACAAGGATTGGATATTGTTCGGTGCAATAATATTAGCCTGGACATATTGGGAGCACGAAGAACAAAGGTTTATAAGGCACACACAATTGGAACCATAAGGTGCTTCTGGAAATCGAATTCATTTTATCTTTTATGTCAACGATTTCAGAAGAGCATTTTTTTTTTTTAACTTTATAGATACATTTTATTGGCATATGGAACACTTCGGAATGGTCCAAGAAGGACGTGATTGTAGTGAGTACTAGTAGATACCGGATACCGCCGATGAAACTTTGTTTAAGCTATTCGCTTCCATTGAACTTTAAAGAGCAGATATTCCTGGCTGTTAAATATGTGGCATTTATCAAAACCACCATACCACCTATTTATAGACTTTGAGATCTCCTACCACAGCTTATATAGACAAAGCAGAGAGCTACATACATACAAAGCTCTTGAAGAATTTAGAATACTAAATAAATTGGCAGGACTTTGTATTGATTGACCATGACCAGCGTAACATCCTAACAAAATGAACACCGAAAGTGTTATAGCCTGATGCCTGACCTCTGTTGTGTGATAATATAAAGTTAAGGAACTTTCTTCAATAAGTTCAACGACATTTTTTAAACGACGTAAATTTAACCCATGATTCCGCACCAATTCAATCTGTAAAAAGGATTCATGTGTAGCTTACATGAATCCTTTATACAGATTGAATTGGCGCAAGCGGCGCGGCGGTGTTGCGATACAAGAACGGGCACTAGGTGAAGTTTAAGTAAAAAAATCTAAGAAAGAAAATTTGGTTAAAATTCAAATATTGCAAATGCAAAGTGTTGTTGAATTATTTTAATTGTGTAAACAACCACACGCACTATTATAAAAGCATCACCAAATTAACCATACAATGAAATAAAAGAATTTGGTTGAATTAACGTTATAATTTTATTAAAATAATGTTACCAAATTATTATTGTTCCTGGTTGTGCTCTGCGCTGTGGTTCAAATCAAAAAGGAAAGAAGAAAAGCTTGCATGCACAGGCAACAGCCAAAACGACTCAAACTACAAACCACTGCAACTGTGGAATTCCAGTGAGCTCTCGCAAAATATAAAGAAGTACCGCTTGTTGTAACACAGTAAAGATAAGAAACCTATTTAACTTAATAAATGCACTCAAATCTGAACCGCAATTACAGTGGTGGTGTAGATTGGTTTACAAAGCAAGTGTTTAATAAAATCACTCAAAGATGAAATTGCAAGTACAGTGGTCTTGTAAATTTAGTTACAAAGATAAAAATTTAAAATGAATTGAAATTGAATGAAAATTATATAAGTAATGAATATATAAAAAGTTCAAGTTTAAGTTTATAATTTTAGATTAGGTTGAGTATAGTCTTAAACATCCCGGCCCCCCTGGAACAGGTTTCAGGACTCTGGGAGTGGAGCCAGTTTTGTGATTGGGCGTAAAAATGTGCCCTGTTTTGTCTTTACTGACGCAACTCTCACGCGACCGTCTGAACCTGGTGTCACCGTTTCTATTTTTCCAAGAAGCCACTTTGTTGGAGGTAGATTTGGCTCCTTAATGACGACCAAGTCTCCTGGCTCTAGATTTTTTCTGGCCTGCTGCCATTTTGGACGTTCTTGGAGGGATGTCAAGTACTCCATTTGCCATCTACGCCAAAATCCTTGAACCATATTTTGTATGTGGTTCCAATGTGTAAGCCGATTGATTGGTGTTTTTAGCATGGTAGGCTCAGGTACTGCTGTTAGTGGTTCACCTATAATGAAATGAGCAGGCGTTAGAGGATTCAAGTCATCGTCAGAAAGAACACATAGAGGACGAGAGTTTAATACTGCTTCGATTTGAGTTAGTACTGTGTACAACTCTTCGAAAGTCAAAATTGATGAACCGATGACTCTTCGTAGGTGTAATTTGATGGATTTAACCCCAGCCTCCCACAATCCACCAAAGTGGGGTGCAGAGGGGGGAATGAAATGCCACGCAATGTTATCTCTGGCGAGCGAAGCTGCAATAGTCTCGTTATAGGTCTCTGACATTACCAACTTGTGCATCTCATTGAGACACCGCCGAGCACCCCGAAAGTTAGTTCCGTTGTCGCTGTAAATATTGGCACACAATCCCCGACGTGACACAAACCTTCGCAGAGCAGCAAGAAACGCATCGGTAGTAAGATCACTAACCACTTCAAGATGCATTGCTTTGGTCGACAAACAAACGAAGAGTGCGATGTACGCTTTTAAAAGTTTTGGTTTGCGGCCGCGGGATAACTTGATGGTTAATGGACCAGCATAGTCGCAACCAGAGTTAAAAAATGGACGACTTGGCTGAATTCGGTTGGCTGGTAAATCACCCATTAGCTGTGAGATGGTAAGCTTACGTTGCATAAAACACTTTTGGCAACGATTAATGATTGTACGGATTAAGTTACGACTGCCCAAGATCCAATATTGCTGCCTTACTATTGCAAAGGTTGCAGATACTCCTGGATGCTGATGATTCTCATGAATATCTGTGATAATGAGAGAAGAAATTTTATTAGTGCTGGGAAGAATAATAGGGTGTTTTATATTGAAAGAAACCATAGAATTTTTTATTCTTCCTCCAACTCGGAGAAGACCATCATCATCAATAAAAGGGGAGTATTTAATGAGTTGAGATTTCAGGGGGAGTTGTTTTTTAGTTATTAGGGTTCGAATATCGGCACTGAATGAGTTTATTTGCACGGTTTTGATAATATGTTTTCGAGCATATTGAATTTCGCTTAACGTGAGGCCAGAGCTAAGACGACAGGGTGCTGGGACAAGATAGTTAAAAATATAACGAAAGATGTACGCAACGATTTTTTGAACACGATACCAGCATGATTTATTGTCAATAAGTGTCTGAATGATATCCGATCCACAATAGGTAACGAAAACTTGGTACGATTGTTTTTGTTCGATTACGCCTTCGGTAAAATCCGGTTTCGTCATCACAAGTTTTGTTTTTGGCCAGTGGTTCTCTGCCAGAGATAACCACGAAGGTCCGGTCCACCAAAGGTCATGACTAGGTAGAGATGAAGGCCGCACACCTCGTGAAGCACAATCAGCTGGGTTGAATTCCGAACGTATGTGCCGCCACGAATTCCGTGGAACCGTTTCCAGGATAGCAGCTGTTCGGTTTGCAACAAAGGTTGTCCAACGTCGTGGTGGTGAAGAAAGCCAATGTAGTACGATCTCTGAATCGCACCATGCCCATGTATTTGTTATCTTAACTGTGAACGATGATTTTACAAGAGTAAGTAAACGAGTTAAAAGCAAAGCACCACACAGCTCTAAGCGCGGAATCGAAATTGGTTTGAGCGGAGCCACCTTCGTTTTAGCTGCAACAATTGTTACTTTGTACTCTCCTTCAGCATTTTTGCATCTTGTGTATATGACAGCTCCGTATGCAACTGACGATGCATCCGAGAATCCATGGAGCTCGATCTCTTCCAAGGATGAAAACGCAAGTCTAGGTACCCGAATCTGTTCAAAAAAGGAAAGTTCTTGCCTGTAGCCATCCCATCGTTCTGTTAGAAGAGGGGGTAAGGGATCATCCCATCCTAACATTAATTCCGATGACCAAAGTTCCTGAAACAGCATCTTGAACAAGACAACCGATGGAGCTAACAGTCCCAATGGATCAAATATCCGAGATACTTCAGATAGCAGAGTACGCCTTGTAGATTTGACACTGGGCAAAGATTGAGCCATACGAAACGAATACTCATCAGTCACTGGACTCCAGAACATACCTAAAACCTTTATTAGGGAACTTTTACGCTCAGTATCAACAAGGGAAAAGTCGCAATCCTCTTTGGGCAAAGATGCAAGGAGTGGCCAATAATTTGAACTCCATTTTCGAAGCTCAAGTTTACCTTTAGAGAGTAGCGAAACAAGCTCGGACCGCAAAGTTATCAGCTCATCAATCGTATTCTTTCCCGTCATAACGTCATCGACGTATACATCTTCAACTAGAACGCGAGAAGCATCTGGGAATTCGAACTTGTAGTCATCTGCCAGCTGTTTTAAAACTCGAACTGACAGGAAGGGAGCGGAAGCTGTACCATATGTTACGGTACAAAGGCGATAATGATCAATTTCCTGATCAGGATTCTCACGCCACACGATGCGCTGAAAATCGTTGTGCTGATCATCGACCCAAATCTGTCGGAACATTTTTACAACATCCGCGGTGAACACATACTTATGCTGCCTAAATCGCAAACAAACCCCAATCAAGTCTCGTTGTATCGGAGGACCTATTAACAACATATTATTGAGAGAAGTCCCTTTCGAATCCTTCGCCGAGCCATCGAAAACAACACGTAGTTTTGTAGAAGAGCTGTCCGGCTTAAGAACGGCGTGATGTGGGAGATAAAAGTGTTTACCAGGACGGGTATTAATTTCATCTTTAGGAATACGTCTCATGTGACCCAGTTTAATATATTCATGCATGAAGTCCGAATACAACTTGTACAATGTGGGGTTGCTCGCAAAACGACGCTCCATTGAGTACAATCGCGACACAGCTGTCGACAATGAATTTCCGAAAGTGACTTGAGCAGTCTTGAAGGGTAGTTGAACCACATACTTTCCATCCGATGACCTAGTGAAAGTCCTTGCAAAATGTTGCTCGGCCTGATCATCTTTATCGGTGTGATATGGAATGTTTACTTCTTCTAGCTCCCAAAACCGTTGAAGCAACAAATCTACGTCAATAGTGGAGTGAAAAGACGATAAGAAATGACTATCCTCTGACACCGTTGGTTCTAGGTACTCTCCTGTAATTACCCACCCAAACGAAGTTTTTTGGGCGAGTGGAATACCTTCTGAACCGTAAATCTGTTCACCTTCTAGTATGGTCCAGAGTTTATCGGCCCCTAACAGCACATCCACAGGTGCGCTTAAGTAAAAGTTAGGATCCGCCAATTCAAGTTCAAAAATGTGAGACCAAGAAGAAATATCTACGGACTTGGATGGCAAACTCGACGTCAGTTTGTTCAAAACTAGTGCATCAACGAACAAATGCGTAGAGTTAAAACGCGAACACAGAGTAAGAGCAATACACCCTTTTGTAAAGCCTGCCTCTGAAGAAGACAGCCCATGAATAGGAATTCTAGCATGTGAACGGGGGTACCCAAGTATTTGGGCAAAAGATTCGGCCACAAACGATGACTGTGATCCAGAGTCCAGTAGGACTCGACAGTCAATAACGTTTCCACGAGAATCTTTAATCTTTGCTAGCATAGTAGGAAGAATGGTTGTTTTACGGCGATTAAATTCCAGTGAATGGTTGCTTAGGAGCGGTCTTTGTGTAGCCAAAGCACCTGAAGAGGACTGAGTCTGGTGGGCAGACGACGACGACGACGACGGCGACGGCGACGACGACGGTTGGAGATGGCGAGAAGTTGGAGCAGAATTGTTTGAATCGTTCATTGTATCTTCTGGATGAACTAAAGTATTATGTCGGGATTTACAAACGCGACACCGATACGAAGAACGACATTTAAACGACGGATGTCCAGCCCGAAGGCAATTGAAACAGAGTGAAAGGCCTTTCACAAAGCTTCGGCGTGACGCTATGTCAAGATCAACAAATTTTGAGCATTGTGTTAAGAAATGGTCACTATTACACTTTGGGCATTGTGGTTTCTGATCTGATGTTTTAGAATCTGAAGTTTCAGCCAAATGCGATTTAATTGTTGTGGCTTGTGGCTTAACTCGCGACGAAACAGGACGACTAAGAGACTGGCAGGATTCGAGGGCATCACAACGATTTTGCAAAAAATGTAAAAGTTCGATAATGGTGGAATCTTCCTTTGAACCGATATGTTCTGCCCAGGCTTTATTAGTGTCTGGATCTAATTTATTTAATAATAGATAAATTATCCATGGATCACGACTATTTTTATGTAAGGCATTAAGACCACGCACGACTTGGTCTGCATCGTCTGTTATCTTTCGCAAAACTTTCACATTACTAACATTAGCAGATGGAAGCGATAGAAAAGTTTGAATGTACGACTGAACTATAATTTGAACGCGATCGTATCGTCTTTCTAGCCTCTCCCATGCTTCAATATAGTTCGTGTCGGAGATGGCTATGTCGTTAATTAACCCCGCAGCATTTCCACGAAGAAATGATTTTAAAAAGTGAAACTTTTGAGAAGGAGTAAGATTTGCTCTGCAATCGATCGACCCGGTAAAAAGGTCACGAAAACTAGGCCAGTCCTTGTAGTCACCAGAAAAGGAAGGCACAACTATTTTTGGCAAATCATTGTTTGTGGAATTGGTTTCTTTCGACGCATTTAACTTTTCAAGAAAAGAGGTTTGTTGCTTAGCTAGCTCTTCCACGACCGAATTGTCAACGTTTCTTTCCGGGACCGGTTCCGCGATCTTATGTAACCGAATAGCTTGACTAAGACGTGAATGAGCGGTGAAATATTTTTCTTCGTAATCACCAAACTCATTATCAAGATCACTACTATCTTCATCTTCTCCTAAACCCTGCAAAAGTTCACCATAGAGCGATGAGAATTCTAACCACGTGGTTTCCACAGCTTGAAAACGAATTTCAAGGAGCTCGAGAGGGGTGGATTCCTCGATATACTCTACGAAATTTGCCGCACGAGTAATTCTGCTTTTGGCATTCGCAATCTTAAGTTTTATAGCGTTCATGATTCAATTAAAACTCAATTTAAAAAAAAATACGAAAACCAAAACGATGATAGTCTAGTCTCACGTGAAATAATGCAAATTATAAGGTGCTTGTTCGGGCACTTTTTCACACACGTGACATGAGAATGTCTAGAATAATTTCTAAATTCTTGAACTTTGTCAATAAAATGTAGGTTCAATAAATTTTTACATCCGGCTCGAAGGACCAATTTATGTTGTTGAATTATTTTAATTGTGTAAACAACCACACGCACTATTATAAAAGCATCACCAAATTAACCATACAATGAAATAAAAGAATTTGGTTGAATTAACGTTATAATTTTATTAAAATAATGTTACCAAATTATTATTGTTCCTGGTTGTGCTCTGCGCTGTGGTTCAAATCAAAAAGGAAAGAAGAAAAGCTTGCATGCACAGGCAACAGCCAAAACGACTCAAACTACAAACCACTGCAACTGTGGAATTCCAGTGAGCTCTCGCAAAATATAAAGAAGTACCGCTTGTTGTAACACAGTAAAGATAAGAAACCTATTTAACTTAATAAATGCACTCAAATCTGAACCGCAATTACAGTGGTGGTGTAGATTGGTTTACAAAGCAAGTGTTTAATAAAATCACTCAAAGATGAAATTGCAAGTACAGTGGTCTTGTAAATTTAGTTACAAAGATAAAAATTTAAAATGAATTGAAATTGAATGAAAATTATATAAGTAATGAATATATAAAAAGTTCAAGTTTAAGTTTATAATTTTAGATTAGGTTGAGTATAGTCTTAAACACAAAGCTTATTCCGCTCGTATTTAAATCAATTCAAACATAGATAATCTTGTACTTAAAAGTAATCCAAAACGTACAAGTACATATATATTCAAATTCGAATTTTCAAAAATATTTGTTGTTAAAAAATATCTTAAAAATTTTTTTTCAACGCTTACCGGCCTAGAAAAATTTATTTTTCGTTCCACAGCACAAAAGCAATATAATAAGAAATTATTTTGCATAATATTTATAATTGAAATGAGCTGGAAAATAACTGTTCAATATGCAGCAGACAAATAAAAAAAAAAGGACTAAGTACTTAATAAGAAACGAAAAAGTACGCATACGCCCCAGTGAACCATTTATTTATAATTTAATTTTGTTTAGTACAGAAGTTCTTCGTGTCAATAAACAATAAATCAGAAAAGTATATTGTAATACTGATTAAATAAATGATTCCCCTGTTGATGGCAGTTTTCAGAGCATGATCTTACTTTTCGTGGGACTTTTAAAAAAGAGGGCACGACTGAATCGCACAAACTTGCTCTCGTAGCTTTCAACTTTAACGTTGCTAGAAATTGATGATGTACAAGTACATAGCTATTGGTTCCAAACTATTATGATATCATTAAAAAAAAAATTATTACTTTAAATTACTTTAAAGGAGAATGGGCAAATTTGTATGGAAATTGGGTGCGAGCAGCCAAGAATGGTTTTATTATTTTCGGATGTGGTTTGGTCCTACAAGTACGGTGTAGAAGTTTTTTCGTTGTGGTAAACTTCAAACTGGTATAAAATGCATTTATGTGTTTAACACTTTAATGGAGTTTAAGTTAGTATTGTGGCTAATGTGAATAGAAAAATAGAAAATGAAAGTGAAATAACAGCTAAAGACATGAGTTTCGGAGATATGTGTTAGACAAAGCCCATACATCATTAAATATTAGTACAATTTGCATACTTTGTATACCTAATAATCTAGGTATATGAAAAACATGTTTTTTTAAGTAGAGTGCCTACTCATACTCTATAATCGGACTTAATTCCGCTGCTGGTAATCAATTATCATCGGTTTGATTTCTTGAGCAGCCTAAATACCAAACCACGCACATAATATGCGCGCATCATCCGACTTTGCGCCTTCCACTCAGACAGTAACAGTAATAGTGTGCAATAGCTGCTCTCACATTCCTTTTTTCGGCCAATCCATATGACGAATAATAATTCCTAGAAAATAGAGCTTAACATGTCTAGGCTGCATTCGGATACGCAGCAACCAAATGTCTTTCTCTTGGATATATTGCTTACTTACTCGTTGTTCTTACATGTGATTTAAAGCTCTATTCAAATAGTCTTGCAGAACTTTCTTAGGTTCCGAAGCCATTGAGAACCGTTCTGACCTGCGTCATCAACCAAAAAAAGCATGTTTTAGCCTTACATTCGTGTAAAGTGGGCAATCTTAGATATGTCATTTGATACTCCATTCTTATAGAAAACCCTAGTGAACTAGGTATATTTAGACCAAAATGCAATAGACAAAGTGCATTTTCTCACCGAAACAGCCCAAATAAGCATGTCCTCCTCCGCCACCGGTTTTCTTAACGATTTGACTAAAAGTATCGGTTGGTTTCCTCTTTTTAAAAACCTGCGATGAAATAAGTAATCTCTTATTGTTGCCTGCTGTACTCGTATATGGGGCCAGTAAAATAACCGCGGGCTATCTTGACCTGGTACGTATTGTGCATTCAACATTTTGAAATAAGGATAACGCATAAGATAGTTTTTGAAAATGCCATCTCCCCAAAATATGCATTTGAAAAATGCATTTGCAAATGTCTTCATATCTCTTTTCCTTAATGCACTGCAACGAAATGCCCATACTGAAAGTTACTCCCTTGTAGCAGACCTTTCATTTGACACTAATTTCATTCGTGGCCGCTCGCACCCAAAAATGCCCATTCTCCTTTATTATTTTTATGATTTTGAGTATGCCATCTGATTTGTTTAATAAATATGAATTTATGAAAAAAAAAAAAAATAATAAAACATCGTTGGAGCGGTTTTCTTAAAAATTATTTTTTTATATATAAAATTTTTCGCTCATTTTCAAAAATAAAATCTAGTATACGAACATTAAGTATTTAATAAAATACACTTTTACACAAAAAAAAAAAAATTCATTAACCCGTTTTCAAAAAAACACTCCAAAAATTACTTTTTTGAATATTTGTATATGCAAAATTATTTGAATTGTGAAGGAGCTCTTGTATAAATTTTTTTGTTGAAATCGGAGCAGCTAACAACGAGAAATTTGAAAACAAAATAAATCAGTTCTATTACAGGTACCGTTATTAACCGTTATTGGTAAAAAAAATAGATTTCATTTAAAATATTGGCAATACCTTAAATAGTAAAGGCACATTCTTGGAGCCGTATTCGAGAAAAATAATATTTTTCTTAACGGTTTTTCAACATTTGTATGGAAGGTACCGTTATTTTTGAATTTAGAAAGATGATTTTTTCAAGTATTCTACAAAATAATAAAAAACTACCTTACACATTTGAAAATATTTTACAGTTTTGAAAATATTGACCAAGTCGTTTTAAAAATATTTAGTTTTCAAAACAAACAATTTATTTTTTTATTTTGGTTCACAATAATGTTTATACTTCTTAGAAGTGTTATCATATAAAAATGAAAATTTTCAACTTAACTGTTTTCGAGAAAATCAAAAACCAAAAAATGGTTCTACTGGAGGTACCCAAAATATTAAATTTATGAAAATAAAAAAATTATTTAAAAGTAGTGTTATATATTAAAGAAGTGGCAACTTGGTTAAATTGGGCTGAACACAACCTTTACCGACATGTCAAATTATCTTGATGTCAAATCAAATGTCATTCATTCTAGAGTTAGCCTAACTAAAAACGTGCACTTAACTTAACCTCGAATCTCATGAAATAAAATTGAATTACATATAAATATATTATAAAAAGTATTTTATTTTATATCAATTTATATTAAGTAGCATTTCCTTACTTAATTTATTTGAATTTTTTTTAACAAAATCCTCGGACCCGTTCTTGAGAAAAATATTATTTTCCTTTTTGGCGAAAAAAATTGTATGGCAGGTACCTTTATTTTTGGTCCTAAAAAAATTAAAAACACGTCTAGGCATATTAGTCAAAAAACGCTATCAGCTAGGTTCCAGAAATCACTTTCTATCGAAATGAAATTGAAATCGATGTGAAATCAAATTTGATGTTCCACAATTCACTTTTATCGATATCAATTTCATTTATTACGAAGTTAAAACTGATCGAATTTCCGTGTTCCACATTTCGATTTTATCGATTTTCACGTGATTTGAATTCGACCAGATATTCTCAAGTGAAATTGAGAAAACAAGCGGTTGCGTTCTAAAATATAAATGATTTTTCATATTTTATAAATATTATTCAAGTAAAATAACTTATTTCAACATGGGAAGCATACAATTACGGCGTAGCACGCTATATTTCAGGATTTTAATCAATGTTTTAATCAAAAACAATCGAAGTCTGAGTTTTTGTTTGTTAAAAAAGCAAATAATATAAAATATTGAAAACAGAATTATTTAGTGCAATGACTGAAAAGTATCCTTTAAAAAAGGGTGGGATCTTGATGTGGTTGCGACATTTTAATTTGTGTGCCGTCGACTCGACACATCCTATGACGCCAGGAGCACTTAATTAATCCATGAAATGTCGTTCCGTTGGGCATCTGACTGAGAGTATAATCTTCACACTTTCAAGGCTCGTGATAAGATTTTTGACACATTTCTGACGGCCCGTACCTACATCAGCATCTTTCCTAACCAATTGTTGAAAGTTACCTTCTGAAAAACAAAATTCAAAACAGCTGCAATGTGCACGGAATAAAAGATTTTGCTAGATACGGCGCAACAGCTTACATCAACCTTTTAAAAGCATTTTTACTTAAGCGGAAATATGATACAAACCTGAATTAAATTTCAATTATGTACTTACGCTGCATCAGCAATTCATAAGGATAAGAAACGTCTCTCACCGTATGTCTTAATTTTTTCTACCTATTGCAAATTTTTTTCCTTAAGTTCCAAGACAGCAGCAATGAAAACATCACTAATTTTTTTCAAATTTTATTAAAAGAAAAAAAAAATTGAAGAACGAATATCAATCAGCATGACAGATGTAAGCTGTTTTTGATTTCACTTAAAGTGATTTCGAAAATAATTTGAGGTCTAGATTTTTATCAAATTAACCATTAGGATAATAGAGAATATGAAAAATATGGGTCCTGCAGTTTTATCTGTCCGTCTATTTATTTGCATGAACCCAGGCCTACAGACTGTACAAATGGGTCGATTTATTTAAAACTTGGTACGTTGTGTTTTTAGGTATTTTGTATAAAGAATATTGGTTTTTTTTTGTTGACCAAAAACAACGGTACCTTCCATACAACAGTTTTAACACATTTACGGCTTCATCGTTAACGACAATGGTATGCACTATATTATATGCTTGAGTCTCTCCTTTTTTTTATTTACACATGTCTTGCCTCTATTTATAGCCAAACAAAATTTATGAGCATTTTAATAAAAAAAGTAAAAATCAATGATTTTCTGATTTTTTTAGGTTGGTTTTTGTTACATTTTTCTGTTTAATTTTTTATAAATTTTTTTAAACTGTCAATTATGGTAGAAAATCTTATTACCAATTAAAAGTGTTTCGGGGTAAATTCTCACATTCGGTATAGTTTAAGAGTTATACCAAAAACATTGAAAAATGACCAGTGTGACCATTCTCTCAGAAATGCATGGGTGAATTTGGTCGAATTTTGTGTTTTAAGCAAGCTTAAGTTCCAGACATATATATTCAAAAATAAAAACCCGTGAACGCAATTATTGTTCCTTACTAAATGGTATATTCACTATCCTAGTATTATAAAATCTCATTTTTGAAATAGTATTTTTGTAAACTTTTTAAGTTATAAGGAAAATAAAAATAACCTACACAAAACTAATTTTAATCGGAATGAGAAAGTCAAAAGTATGAAATGGTTCTATCAGAAGTAAAAAGTATTTTTTTTTTCACAAAAATTCTTGAAGCTGTTTTCGAGAAAATTAAAATGGTTTTTAACATGAAAACAACATTTATGGCATGGTTATTTTTGGTTCAAGGATTATTATTTTTTCAAAATTGTGGAAAGTGTAAAATTACTTTATAAACAAATGAACCTAGTCCTTTTCGAAATAAAGGGTGTTCAATTTTCTTGTTTGTATTTTCAAAACATAGCTTTTAAAAAATGCTGTTAGGTAGGAAGGTAAACGAATGCGATTCATGCTTTTTAGAATTTGCTCAGTAAAATATTTAAAAAAAACAACTGAACAGTTTTCGAGAAAATTAAAAACAAAATAAGATGCAAACTAAAAACAGGTAATACATAACGATTTTTCTAAACAAAAATGTCAAAAATTAACCCTTATAGTTATTTACTGGATTTTTAAAAAATGAAAATCGCATAAAGAAACCTTTTTGATAAAAATTGGCAAGTATGGCAGGAAACATTGCTTTTAGTCAAAAACAAAATAAAAAAACATGTGGACGTATTATCCAAAAAAAAAAAACAATAACTATTTAATTTGAAGAAAATCCATCAAGCCGTTTAGACTTTAGCCGCTTTAGGCTGTGTCGTCCTCAATAGATCAACATTTTGGTGATTTTTTGGAGTTAATTTAGAACCATAGTCTTAGCCCTGAGTTCTATAAATTCCGTCCCTCTCGAACTTGTGGAAGACACAGCTTGACCTCAGGACTTCAAATATAAAATTTAAAAAATCTAATGATGCACTATTTTGAATTTTCGGGCTTTTTAGTACCGCAGTTTGAGATAAGTTCTAAAATAAAGGAAGTTTTGAATTGTTACACAATAACCCAGAGCTAGGTGTCTGCATCATAAGACTTTTAAATATTCGGGTCCACCACACCGAAAGCTTGAAGAGGGTGACGTCATAAAAAAAAAAAATGTTTTTGCCTGCCAAAACCAAACCGATGGAAGTAGACATACACAACTTGGTATTTCAAATTATTTAATTCTACTTCTAACCATAAGTTTTTAACTTTTCTATTGCCAAATGTAGACAGTCTCCAATTCTGATCCGCAGGTTTGAGGGGGGAGTGAATTTTAGAACTCTGCTTCGACTGCAGTACTAAATTAGCCCCCAAAAAGTCCAAAACGTTGCATCAGTAGATTTTTGAATTCCCGCTGTGGACGACACAGCTTGACAGACTTCACTTTGTTGTCTTCCCTATCATCATAACACCAAGTTTGATCAACATCCCGAGTTAAATTTTATCGGTTACATTTAGAACTTTCCACCAACATTGGTAAGAATTTCGAAATGTTTTGTTTTCATAACTATTCATTCCGCACTTTAACCACTGGTCATTTGGTAATTGGGCCACCCACGGTACTGTTGTGGAAAAGGCTACAAAAAAAAGTCCGGAATTAATTATGAAAGCAAAACATTTGTGACTATTACAAAAATGCCCCTGAAAATTCTAAATTTTACCAGTAAATTCTAGAATTTCCCTATTTCGGAATTTCACACAGTAACTTACAAAAAACTATTTTGTCAAAATACCACTCAAGTCAGTGGCGGATCCAGATGGGGGGCTATAGGGGCTAAAGCCCCCCCTAGAGCCGATTTCTTAAATGAATTGAGTGATAGACAACAATACATTAAAAACGTGAGTTTTGAATTTTTCTTAAATATTTTTAACCACTAGAGTTTGATATTCATGTACCTTCTGTATGGTTTTTTCTAAGTCCGAAAATAATTGGATGAACAAAAATATGGGGCTAGAGTCCAAAGGGGATTAGATAAAAGCCCATTCAAAACGAGTAATAATTCCATAAAAGCTTCCAAAATCAGTAGAATTTTTGAACCTTAAATCTTAAGATTGTTAAGTCCGATGGAAATTTGATTAAAAAAGCTTTGATTAAAAAAACTCGGGGCTAAGGCTCGAAACAAATTATAAAAAAAAAATTGGAGTCAGGGCATAACGATTAATATTTTAAGTGCAACAACAAGCAACAAAACTTAGCTAAGTGGAGAGAATTTTCGGCTCTTAGCTCTAAAACTATCAAATTGGAAATTGTTTTACGAAAACAAATCGGAGCTAGCTAAGTCTTTATCACAAAGAGAATTGGACAAAGTACGGGTTTGAGCCTAACAGCGTAAGATGCATGTAAAATGCAAGTAGAATTGTAAACCTGCAAAGGCCAACGGAAATTATACTTAAAAAAAAACAAGGGCAGTTCACCTTAATTCTAGACACGAAATTGCTTAATTACTGTTGTGTTACAAGACTATAACGTAAAAATTTAGGCATACATTTACTGTTACAAGTTAATAAAACACAAGTTTAACTACATTTACCTTCTTTTGGCTTAAAGTACAAAAGTGATAAATTTATTTGGTTGGTTATAAATATTAAGGTACACGAACGTAAAATATTGGCACAATTTTCTCAAAAAATGTCATAATTTTGCCATTATGTTCCTAACTAAATTTTTATTAAAAAGAAATCTTAAATGGACGCAGTTAAATAACAATCAGTTTGGACATTTCTGACAAAATTAAAAAAAAAAAAACCAAAAAATCGTATGTCAGCTGTCTGTTCTAGATGACCTTTAACAAAAATTTTCCTATAGACGATACCTGATAATGCTTTGTTCCGAATTTGAAGTTGAGGAAAATTAGTCCACCTCTTAATAATCTGGCTCCAATTACAGTAGACACACACAAAAATTTTCTGTTTTTTTTTTTCCTTTTTCAAAATAGTGACATGAGTCAAAAGAAAAATTTTTAAAAAAATCTTCAAAACATTGACTGCGTGAAGAATAGTGGCAATTTTCTTTAATTTTAATTTTAGAACCAATTTCGTTATTAAGTTTGAGCCCCAAGCCCCCTCCACAGCCAAATCCTAGATCCGCTACTGACTTAAGTGATTCGGTATTAATTTTTTAAATTATTTTATTTAACATTGGACTTTTGGCATTTAAATCGTGTAAAGCGTATTCTCATGATGTGAAACAATAAAAGGGGTTGAAAAAGTGGAAAATTACCAAATTAAGTAATTTTGTTCAAAATAAAAGCTGTAAGAATTGTTAACTTAATTTTTTTTTTTTTTGTAAACGTTTCAATTTTAATTTCCATCTTCTTAATAGGCTTATACGACATCTCTTACTCTCAAAGAGAATCTACCACCGCCTCCAATCGAATTGCATTCATTCTGAAGAGTCCGGTGATGGAATCACTTCAGGTGAAATGCAAAATTCACAAATTGACATCCACACGAAGCAACAAAAATCGCATAAGCAGCATCTTTCAGTTCTCGTTTGTGGCTGCTTATGTGTTGGAGAAAGGATTATAACACATTAAAGGGAGAACACTCATATGATTGTTGGTATGATGACAATGCTTGATGGCCACTCAATGCCAACTCCATTAGAGAACTCACAAAAAAATCACCATTCACTCGTAAAAAAAATCCCAGCATGAGACACGGGGATATACCTCTATATTCTATATAAAACGTAACAAAATATCATCTTCCCCGTCGATTAGTGCTCCGTGTGTTCGTTTTCGAGGATGATAAGTGCTGCGCACAGCTTCCCTATACTTCACACATCAGTGGCTTTTCAAAGTGAAAATTAAAATCCACACAAAGTGCGCATTACGTTTTTAGAATTTATGTGACGGATTTCTTCCGCCTGACAGGAGTCGCAGAATAAGACTATGGCACACGGATTTTGGTGCTTCAGTATATTATGATGGTGGTTGGAATGAAATACCATATTATGGGACACACTAATGGATTATGGAACTGTGACTGCGATAAGCATCCAGCATCACCACCAGGACAAGGGAGTGAGTAATTATTGCATATAAGCACACAATAGAGCCGGAAGGATGCGCTCGAATTGGAATCTTCAATGGCATTTAGATTGGAATAGGCGTTTAAGGAAAATAGACTTTTTTCTTTTTCTTATAAAAATAAAAAGTATATGAACTAGAAGGCTCGTTTGGCTCGGTTCATATTCGGTTTGTACTCACTAATAATTAAAATTAAATAAAATGTATTAAAAAAAATTCAGAAAAACCGAAAACGAATTGAATATGTGTGAACGCTACGTTTACTTTGTGTTCCCTAGACCCGAATACGTGCCGTTTTGAAACCGAATGAAACCGATTGGTGTGGAGGGATCGTTCGGTGCTATACGGTTTCTATTAGGTTTTTATTTTTGTCGTCTTATCGTTTTACACATATCAGGCACAGCCGAATACAAACCGAATAGAGACCGAACCAAATAGAGACGAACGGTTTCATTCGGTTCGGTCTCTATTAGGTTTGTATTCGGCTATGTCTGATATGTGTGAAACGATAAAACGGTGCTCTACGGTTCTATTAGGTTTTTATTTTTGCCATCTTATCGTTTCACACATATCAGGTACAGCCAAATACAAACCGAATAGAGACCGAACCAAATAGAGACGAACGGTTTCATTCGGTTCGGTCTCTATTAGTTTTGTATTCGGCTATGTCTGATATGTGTGAAACGATAAAACGGTGCTGTACGGTTTCTATTAGGTTTTTATTTTTGCCGTTTTATCGTTTCACACATATCAGGCACAGCCGAATACAAACCGAATAGAGACCGAACCGAAAGTATTTGAAACGAGAAGAATTTCTTATTTATATTTAAATGTTTTTTTATAACATTAAACTTACAATTTTATTTTATTATTTATTATTTAAATATATTTTTGTTTCATACCTAAAATACAAATAACAGCCGTTTCATTTTAACATCTTCGTTTTTCATCCTTAAAAATAATTTAAAATATATAAGAACAAATAGTCCACTGGTTCTGTTGTATGGATTTTATCCAAAGGAACTCTTCGAAGAAAGAGTTGATGCCTTTAAAGATTGCATGTATAAAATCAATATAACTATAGCATATAACTTCCTATCCAACTTACTGTATGTGAGAAACATTAATTGGCAAGTTCGAGAGTCTTCTGTCCTGACAGACTGTCGACTGACCGCGTATTCTCAAAAAGACAAAGAAATCCAAGTCGGGTATTGATGTTTTTTTGGAAACAGGAGCTCTATCTGATGACGATGATTGATAAGAGCAAGCTTGGGATCTCGAGAAAAAGGTGTTGCAATTAACAGCTATGGAATTCGCACTTCCAATATATTTCAAACACAAGGAGATGTGGCATATTGTTATATTATTTCTTTAATGTCGGGCTGTATCAGATAATTCACAGGGTACGCCATTTAATGGAGAGAAAAAGCACAGCAGTTAATGAATATGAGAAACTTGTTGGGCTTGAAAATATAATAGTCCAGTGCAATTAGATGAGAATGCCCTGTTCCCGACAAAGTTTTTTCAAACTAATTTTTGCTGGATATTATTCAGAACATGGTCCTGGATTGTAGCAGAAAATTGTCAAGCATCCTGAGGTGGTGTGCAGCCACCATCTTTAAAAAAAAACACCACAATCTTTTACTTTCGGTTTTTGGCGATATCTTGGGAGCTAGTTGTCCTAGAAAGATCATTTACGGGTCATATGATCAGTTTATAATGTCATTGTAGACAACTATAAATTAAAATTTCAGTGTTGCCACTTTTCAGGATCAGGTTTTTTTTTAGATGTCATAGGATAGCTATCTACCATTTCTACGAACAGAATTTGAAATGAAAAACATTTCAAAAAAAGTCGAATAGTTTCTTTTTATGGCCTTGATTAGACGCATACTGGTTTCAATTTTCAGTGTTCACACTTTTCGGGATAAAACTTCCAAATCAGAATTGTCATCTTTATGATTTTGAAGTTGTCAGGTAAAATAACACCTGGAGTCCTAGACTAATGGCATTAATTTCCAGTTTTTGTTTGCATTTATATCCCATATTTGAGAGCGGCTAGACGGGAAGCACTTTTCTAAACAAAATACAACCAGAAATTCTTCTTACTGTGCCAAGATGTGAATGCAGTCCAAAAAGCCAAAAACAGGCTAGAACTACGTTGGGCGAATCCATGACAGTGTGTCGGCAACAAGAGAGTCTTCAAATAGCATCTCAACTCCCCCTCCCCCATTTTTAAGACGACAAAGAAGATGAGAACTCTTCCTTTTGCTTAGCTTAAAAGACCAGATTTCGCGGATGCTAGACCGCTTGGTTTTGCGCACTGGAACACCGTTCTTGCGATTGTAAGAAAACAGAGAACTGCCACATGTTTTAGCCAGGCACTCTGCATGAGTACGATGAAGCTTGTCAAGTAAGTAAGTAAGGCTATGCCTGATCCTTTACCCAGTAGGAAATTCACTCCTCAATGAAAAATTCCTTCATGAAATCCTATATGACACAGTCATACAGGAGAGACTATGCATTGATTTCACTCATGAAAAGTAATGCAGCCGGTCACCAGTTTGCAATTTAACTAGCATGTTGTGCTTTGATCAAGAAAAAATGTAGAGAATAGACAACAAAAAAAAATGATGATTCTACTGACGAAAAGTAATGCATAAGTACACGAGTTCGTTGTGTAAATCCACTCTTATGCTTACGAGAAGCGAAAAATTAGAAAACAGTTAAGTTCCATATTCAATGAATCTACGCATGAATGGTAATGCATTAAGTTCATAAGTCCATTTGGTTCATTGATGAGCGTTGATTGCGAGAAAAATATAAAACAAAACTTTTCCCGGAAAAATTAAATTCACAGTGTATTCATGCAGTGATATTTATAAAATTAGGTTAACATAATATTTCCATTACATTTTTAATGTAGTGGACTCTTACCTGAGAGACATGTATTATTTTTCAGTGTCTAAGGCCCAGTGCCGAAATCATCACATTTCAGCAATCAGTATTTTCAACAAAGAAAAAGGAGTTATGAATTCAACGATTCGCCGCGCGCATGTATCCTTTTTCTTTGACGAAATCATCACATCTCAGGAATCAGTATTTTCAACCAAGAAAAAGAAGTTATGAATTCGCCGATTCCACAAGCGCATGGATTTCATTATATCCTTTTTCATTGACTAAATCATCACATTCAAGTATAAGTTTTTACTTTTTCAGTAGCGATTTTTTGAATATTTCCTACTGGGATATATGTACATCTTTGAATTCTGATATAAACTTCCACCAATATAACTTTCTGCACAATAAATACAATGTTCTAAAAATTCGATTTATGAAATCGCACTAAATTCCAAACAGTTTCTTCGAATGTTGACTCATTTAAAATTGCTAATGCTCGAATGCATTTATTAGAAAGCTTTGCCTTGCTATTATATAACATTCTTAATTTTAAAACTATCCCTGATTTACGTTTCTCTATATAATAATATCAATGAGCAATGAATCACTACTAAACCGATAACTCTTGTACTTTCATCAATTACCAACCAGACCAGCCGGCAAACAAACAATTTCCATTGTGCGTTAGGGTGAACCATTAATCTCCTATTCACAGCTCCCATATTATTATTCCAGTGATAAAATGTAGCCCCAAAGCAGCTGAAAGCTCCTCTATCCACTGCCACTCTGACATTTTTGTACACACAAATAAAATGGAGCGATGAAGAAATTCATGATATTCTAGATCGTTTTTTCTAAGTGAGCTATAGAGCGGTAGCAAGCCCCACAGTTTCTGTTTCTATTATTGGCGCGAATATGCGACCAAGCACATTCATTGCTTTAGCTTGTGGTTGTTGCTACTTGCGCAATTGCTTTGTTTAATGTTTTATTTATGTCCAGTGTCAGTGGAATTTTAATACAATTTTCCGGAGCCGGAGTCGAACCAAGCCTATGTCTCATTCCAATTCCGCCACAGTACAAGACCAAGACCACAAACAACATGATGATGAAATGCGGAAACTTTCCAAACTCATGTATAATTCGAAGGACATTTTGTTGGATCTAACAGCAACGGTGTCGCATTGACACCTTCGGCGAATCCTTTTGGGACACATGTGCTATTGTGCGTCCGGTCCATCGCATCGCATCGTCGGTCGTCGTCGTCGGTTGTCGCCAAATCGTTTGCCAGTTGTGCTGCGAGATGTCTTGTTGCTTGTTGTCCGTGTCCCATGGGAGGAGAGCAGGCGACCTCAAAATAGAGCTCTGCAATCTATCTCTCTTCGTTATTTAGTTGTCAACTCAGGTGCATGCCGCTTGAGACTTGTATGTTTATATCAGAATCGGTGTTTGGTGTTTGAAGTTGTTCCTGATGATGGTGATCGTGAAATGGCTTTCCTAAGGTTGTTTGTCGAGAGAAATCTGTTTTCTTGTGTAAATGCCAATTGTTTTGTTTGGGGAATTATCTGCCACACGCTTCCCAAAACAAAACTTCTGCTTTGGGACAAGGGATACAGATACAAGTACAAGTCCCTATAGAATCAGCCGACTAACAATAAAAACAAACCACTAAGCTGTGATGGAGTGGCTTGTTGGTTGCTCCCTATGGGAAAGTTTGCGCAATTCCATTTATTAATCTTATAGTTTAACAAAGACGTTCTGTGTTGCGTCTATAGACGTCTACAAAATTTAACTTAATCATAACTTTGTGGATTTGATTCTTTTATGGAAAGATTTCTCAGGCAAATATAAGAGGGGAGGGCTGTTGTGTAGTATTTTTTTTAAGTAAATGTAGGAAATTCACGTTGCAGCTTGATTTTAACATAATTTAAAGTATTTAGGGTCATTTAATGTTTAAGCTTTGTGGCGAAAACAAACATTTTGTGTTCAAATTGAGATTATACCTAAGTGCGAAAGAAGTGTAACTTGTTTTTAAACATCGATCCAAATCATTAGGTACCTTCACATTTTTATGAGGACACTAACAATTTTTTTTAACTTCGATATGTAAGAACTTAAAGTAGTGGTTAGGATCACTTTTTTCCGTTTAACCTTGCTCACCTCTTATATTTAATTAAAAACAAACGCATTCCACAATCGTCTAGTAGCCATCATATTTTAAAATTGTGAGTATTCCTATAACAAGGGAATAAGCTGCTTTAAGTTTTGTCAATCCAATTAGCTGTGCACACAAATCCAAAAAAAAAAAAAAAAAAAAATTATGAAAGGTATGAAATGATTGAAGCCATAAATTGAACAAAAAACTTTCAAAAGGAAATTGAAAAAATGGGCACGACTGGATCGTACAAAACTTGCTCTTGTAGCTAACAACTTTAACGTAGCTTGAAATAGACAATTTACAAATTTATTGGTTCCATAGCATTATGATATCAATCTCTCATCATAACTCTCGAACACCGCCGCAATGTTTCATGTCTTTCGTTGTTTTACCGTTATTTTTATAAGCAGTGCTCTACTGAAATAGCCAGTTGCATTCCGCCCCTAAAAGAATTTAACCGTAATGCTCGTACTTTCAGGAATGCACATCAGTTTACCCTTGAGCCCAACTTCGGACGTACGGTCAAGTATAGAGATTCTTTTTTTAGCCGAACTACCCGAATGTGGAATGCTTTACCCGGCTCTATTTTTCCCTTCCATTTCGATATTCAAAGGTTCAAAACCAATGTGCATCGGCATCTCCTCTTTAATCCTTCCCTGTTTTCCTAACGCTCGCACTGTGTTTAATTTAACAATTTAAGGGTACCAAAAACCCCTTGAGTGCGCGTACTAAAAAAATACTAAAAAAAAATAATTAAAGAAAAAGTTTTAAAAACAATTTAAAATATAAATGATTACTATGAATTTTTATAAATTAGTTATTTTAATAGCTAAAATAGATAGAGCTCAAAAAAAAGTACGCTATCTGATTTGTTCAATAAATATGAATTTATGAAAAAAAAAAATCAAAAATCGTTAGAGCGGTTTTTTTTTAAATTAAATTTTTATATATAAAAAATCTTGAACATAATTAAAAATAAAATTTGGTATGCCAACTTTTAGTATTTAATAAAATACAATTTTTCACAAAATTAAAAAAAAAAATCATTGGGTATTTTCAAGATATTAAATTTTCAAAACAAAAAATTTCAATATTTTTTTAAAAATCCAAAAATTATTTTTTTTCGAAAATTTTGATATGCAAAATTGATAAAATTGTAAGCGACCTTTTGTATACAAATTTTGGTTGAAATCCGTGTGGTAGTTAACGAGAAACTTGAAAACCGAAAAATCGGTTGAATGACAGGTACCGTTAATAACCGATATAAAATATTTACTTTAGTAATTTTTGTACCTCTTATTCTTTTTTGAAAACCGTTAGAGCCGTTTTTGAAATAAATCAAACAGGTACCGTTATTTTTTGAGCTAAAAATAAAAATTCAATTTCCCCTCTAGGGAATCAGATAGGAACCTTAAGTCCAAAGTTTGAAGAAAATCGCTTCATCCGTTTAGGCTGCAGGTCGAGGTACAGACAGACGGACAGACAGACAGACAGAATTGCGAGACCCACTTTTTTCGCTCTCTCTATCATCGTAATGTTAGGGAAAATTCTTATCTCGAATTATTTTTTTTGCACGAATCCTAAACTTACCCTATACTACGTATATCTTAAGTACAAGTTAAATAGATAAAGACGAAGTAAACTGAAGACGAATAATTCCAAAGCGAAATATTCGAATACGAAACAATCAAAAACGAAATGAATTTTAAACGAAAATTAGTCAAATTTCCGAAAATCTTGGTGTATGGTTACAAAAATTAGGGTAGCTTTGAATTCTTATGTTCTTTGGGTTAGTGCCTATACAGTGTTGAAGAATCCGAGTTTTCCACTTCCCCATAACACCGCAGCACAGGTCACATCATCTTCAAAAAACAAAACTCTAAATGTTTGTACCTGTCCCTGGGTATTGGTCTGACAACGTAAAGTATTGAGTCTTGAGTTTAAGTTTTATTTTTTTTAATATACAAAGATATAAAAATTAACAATTTTTGTGTGCTATTTTTGAGGCTAGGTATTATAAGAACGACAGTAATTATTTTTTTAACGCCACAGGGTTAAAACAATGTTTTGTTTTCCATCTAATTTGGATTTTTTTTTTTGGGATTAGGGCTGGCCACGAGACGAGACTCGGCGAGACATTTCTAAGTCTCGTCTCAGTCTCGTTAAAATTGAAAATTTTCAATCTCGTTCAGACTATGACGAACGTCTTCAAACAAACATTGTATGAATTGCCTTGATCTTTTATAGTTTAAGGATTTAAAGCCGTTATTCCTCGAAAAACGCTATATAGATAAAATGTTAATTGACTAATTGCACTAGAAATATTTTATAGTAAATGCAATGACCTTTTGTACAATGTATAGGACTAAGTATCGTACTAATCAAGTTTCGAAAATATAAGTTTCTACTCTTATTAATTTCGCTACCACTATACTTAACTGATTTGTTGTTATCAAACTCATAGGTTCGATTTGTTTTCCAGAAAAATCAGTTTTAACTTTTTGGCTAAAAAAGAAAACTTATTGCAGGTCCTATTATATCGTATTACCCAAACAAAAAAAAAACACTACATCAAGTTTGGTCAGAGTCCCAGTTTCAATTTGTTTACCAATTCATAACTTGCCATAGGTATACAGTATCTTTACCTATAAATCGCGTTCCTACTTATAATATTTTTGGGTAAGAAATGGTTGTTATACTGTGTTATAAACTTATAATGGTACCTTTGATAGATACATTTCTTTGTTTTTGATTTTATCGAAATCGATTCAATTGAATTTTTTAGTCTTTTTTACTTACGATATACGTAGTATAGGGGAAGTTTAGGATTTTTAATGTTCTTATGGAATTCCCTAGAGGGGAAATTGAAATTTTTTTTAGCTCAAAAAATAAGGGTACCTGCCATACAACCAATATACAAAAATTGATTTATTTCAAAAACGGCTCTAAGGATTTTCGAACAAAAATTATGAGCTTCTATAATTACGACAATTAATATTTTGGTCGACAAAAAAAATGTATAACTGTTTTTAACGGTAGGTACCTGTCATAGAACCCATTTTTTGTTTTCAAATTTCTCGTTAACGGCTATACCGATTTGCAATTTAAATTTTTGAAAAAAATAATTTTTGGATTTTTAATAAAATATTGAATTTTTTTTTTGAAAATTCAATATCCTGAAAATGGTTCTATGATTTTTTTTCAAATTTTGTGAAAATTGTATTTTATTAAATACCAATAGTTGGCATACCAAATTTTTGTTTTTTAATTTTCAAGAATTTTTATATATAAAAAATTATTTAAAAAAAACCGTTCTAACGATTTTTGAAATTTATTTTTATACATTCATATTTATCAAACAAATCAGATAGCATAATTTTTTTGAGCTCTATCCGTTTTAGCTATTAAAAAAAAATTATATTAATTTATAGTAATAATTATGATCCTGAACTTTGCAGACAATGAGTCCGCTGAAGTTTAAACACCCCCCAAAGTCGTAATACTTGTTCGATTTTAAAAAACCTGAACGGCAATCGCTTTGTCTCTGCAAGACCTAGTGCCGATATTTTTTAGTTTTTTTTATTTGTCTTAAAAAAAAAGTTATGCCCAAAAGATTCAGAAACCACAAAAAAATTAACTAAAAAAAACTTTGGCCTCCAGTTACCACAGTAATTTTCGCCGCATTTTCATAAAAATTACGGCAATGACTTCGTCTTGGCAAAATCTAGTGCCGATAATTTTTAGTTTTTTTTTTATCTGTCTTAAAAAAAAAAGTTATGGCCAGAAGACACAAAAAAACACCAACAAAATAATTAAAAAAAACTTTGGACTTCTGTCACCACTGTAGTATTGGACGGATCTTCATAAAAATTTGTTGGTGGTTTTTGAATCTCTTGACCATAACTTTTTTTAAAGACAAATAAAAAAAACTAAAAAACATTGGAACTAGATTTTGCCGAGACGAAGCGATTGTTGTAATTTTTATGAAGATCCGTCCAATATTACAGTGGTGACAGAAGTCCAAAGTTTTTTTTTAATTATTTTGTCGGTGTTTCGGCACTAGATTTTGCCAAGACAAAGTCATTGCCGTAATTTTTATGAAAATGCGGCGAAAATTACTGTGGTAACTGAAGGCCAAACTTGTTTTAGTTTATTATTTGGGGTTTTTTTTAAATCTTTTGCCCATAACTTTTTTGTTTAAGACAAATAAAAAAAAAACTAAAAAATATCGGCACTAGATATTGCCAAGACGAAGCGGTTCCCGTAACGGTGGTGACTGAAGGCCAAAGTTTTGTTAGTTAATTTGTTGGTGGTTTTTGAATCTTTTGACTATAACTTTTTTTAAGACAAATAAGAAAAACTAAAAAATATCGGCACTAGATTTTGCCGAGACGAAGCGATTGCCGTAATTTATATGAAAATGCGGTGAAAATTACAGTGGTGACAGAAGGCCAAAGTTTTTTTTAGTTAATTTTTGTGTGGTTTTTAAATCTTTTGGCCATAACTTTTTAAGAAAAATAAAAAAATATCGGCACTAGGTCTTGCCGAGACGAAGCGACTGCCGTTTAGTTTTTTTTAAATCGAACAAGTATTACAACTTTGGTGGGTGTTCAAACTTCAGCGGACGCATTTTCAGCAAAGTTCAGGATCATTAATAATTTATATTTTAAATTGTTTTTAAAACTTTTTATAATGATATAATAATGCTATAGAACCACTTTATATATGCACATTGCCAATTTTAAGCTACATTCAAGTTGTTAGCTACGAGAGCAAGTTTGTGCGATCCAGTCGTGCCCATTTTTTATGGAGAAGCTTTTAAAAATTTGAATATTATTGCATAGAAACATTTCGGTCTAAGAAGGCATTTAAGTAGTAAGGCCCTCGCTCAGAGAACCAAGGAGACTTTATACATGACCCTAATCATCCCGGTCCTGCTCTATGGGTCAGAAGCATGGACACTGAAAGATTCGGATAAAAATCTGCTAGGGTGCTTTGAGAGGAAGATTCTTCGTGTGATATTCGGTTCGGTGTGTATGGAAGGAGTATTGAGGAGAGGATTCATCGACGAGTTATACGGGCTATACAGCCACGTTGACCTGGTCAAAAAGCTGAAAATACAGCGGCTGAGATGGCTGGGGCACGTGGAGCGTATGGACAGCAACGAACCTGCCCGACGAGTCTTCGAATCCAACCCCGATGGTGTACGCAGCAGAGGAATAACCCGTAATAGGTGGCACACACAATTGGAGGACATCAAACAACTCGGTGTGCGCAACTGAAAGCGGCTAGCTAGGGACAGAGCTGGCTGGAGGGGCTTGTGAGTTGAGGCCGAAGCCCATCCTGGGCCATCTAAAGTAAAGTACATAAGTAAGAAACATTTTTGAAAAACTGTTTTTTGAAATATTTAAAAAAAAAATTGATTTTTTTTTTAACTTGGTATAAAGAGATTTTTTAATAATTTTAACGAATATTTGAAAAAATCTTGTATCTATAACCAAAAATAACGGTACCTACAAAAGCCAGTCCGTGCGATCCACTCGTGCATTTCATTTATCTAAAGTTGGTTTTTGTTGACATTTTTTGCTTATTTTTTTATAATTTTTATTAAATCATCAACATTGATAGAAAATCTTTCATTTGCGACAAGGAACAAGTGTTAAAACAAAAATTCTAAAGTTCAGTTCATATAAGTTTTTGAGTGATACAAAAATGGTTTAAAAACTACCAATCTTTTAGAACTGCACTTCTGAATTTAGAAATTTAGAACAACTCATTGTTTTAAATAACAAACTATCCCTACAGCTGCAGATCTTGAATTTTAGTCTGGGTTTTTATTGAAAATTGGCTCGATTTTTTCAGCAAATTTTCATATAATAGACTAATACATTAGTAATAAACGAGTTTTGAGTCGAATTTATCCTAAAGTCGAGTTTATTCCTTACAAAAAAATCGAATCTAAGCTAGATTCGACTCGAAATTCCAATTTATTTAATTTTTGCAAATTATTTAGAAATAATCAAACTGTATATTCATTAATGTTTTAAAATAACTTTGATTCAAATCACTTTTGTGCTGTTGGCAGGAAGTTTTAAAGTTAGATAGCTAATGAAGTATTTAGTAGGTTTTTTATTTAGTGATTTTATTAAGGTTATTTGAATGTATAACGTGCATTAAAAAAAAAAAGTAGGTAAAATTAAAATTTTGTCTGGCAATATTTTGCTATATAATTTAAATAAATTTAATTTTTGTTCATTATTCAAAACGAGATAACCTTTAAAATTAATTTTTAATAATTGAATATTAAAAATTCAATTTAAAAATATAATTGTAGCTATATTTTGAAAATTCGCCCTTATTTTAAAATAACAACTTTTAAAATGTTCAAAAGTGGAATTGGAATTTCATAAAGTAATTTTTAAAAATTTCTTATAAATTTGACTTTTGAAAGTACATTTTAAAGTTTTTATGTGAAAATCCGCATGAATAAAATATTAAAATCGAAATTTTAATTCAAGTATGTAATTTTTAAAAGTACACGCAAAAAATTCGAAATTACCTAAATAAATTAACCATATAAACAAAATTGAAAATAATTTCAACTTCAAGATTCGAACTTTGTTAGGTCATTTTTAAAAATTTACCTGAAAAATTTAAATTTGAAAATAATTCTCACGAATATTTAAACATTACCTTTATTATATGTATGTATAAAATACATTTTTAACTAGTGAACGCAAGAACAAAGTTTTTACCGGAACACTATAAAGGGTTCTGGGTGGTCGGAATATTTAAATTGAAAACACAATTCGTTTGTTTTGAATGAATACTTTGGATTTTGGACACTTGGATATTGGTCACTTGGATAATGGCTGTTTTTTTTTTTTTTTCTAAATCTAAAGTCTAAAAGTCTAATGTTTTCATTTTTATAATAATAAGATGATAAAATTTAAATACTAAAAATACTTTGGTTTTAAGTGGAGTGAAGGAATATAATTCAATTAAAAAGTTCGAGTGACGTCAACTCTAGAAATTAATGTGTTTTCATTTTTCTCTCCTAGATTTTGACTTCTAGATTTTCCACTAGTTCGACACAATCATATTCAATATTAAAAACCCTTGAACGAAACTATTTCTTTTTTCCACTCTGATTCCGGTATATAATCAATAGCCTACTAAAATTCAATCAAATTTACCTATCTACATATTAAAATTGAATTTCTTAAAAGAATAACGGTCTTCCTGACAGTTAAGCTCCCAAGTAAAATATGTACTTCGAATAATAATTTTCTCTCTGCTAAAAAAAAAGAAGCTAGTGGAACAAAAGGTTTTAAATAAACAGAATTAAGCTGAATTTGTTGCATCAATTTTTGCCAATTAACGAATCTCCCCTTACTACTCCAGAATCCAGAATTTCCTCCTAAAATAAAATTTAGAAGAATATTGAAATAATTGCTGATACACAACTACTCAAGACCATAAACAAACTAATTCATGATCCAGCAGCCAGCCAATAGGTTGCATATCTATAAAATTCGTTTGGCTTCTGAACAGAGTTTATAGCTCAGTGTGATTCCTTTCATTTCGTATTCCTTCTTTATATTTACCAGAGACCAAATCAAACCAAATACGATTATAATAGTATAGCTATGGCTGAATTAAATAGCAGTGCGACATAATCTCAAGCTTCATTGATCGACATTACGTATAGTGTTGCACACGGAGCAATATATTTAACCCATAAACTGATAGCAGCCACCCTCCGGATAACTGCGGCTTCAATTTAATTTGTGTTGCATAACTATAAATAAAGAGGGGCTGTAATAAGACTTGATGGATAACGAAGAAAACAATCAATTCCTTACCATCCAAGCATGTTTTCTCTGGATCCTCAAGCCTCAGCATTAGGGTCAATTCTATTGACCCTGGAGGCAAATCATATTAATTTTTTGGCGGTAAGTTGATGAAACAATTTACTTGACCCCGGCACAGCTTCTGTCACAGAAAATGTTTTCGTCTTCCTGCCTCTTGAGACCCAATTTAACTTTGAACATAATATATGATTGGGGGGAGGGGGTAGCTGAATTAATTTGTGACTCGGGTTGTTCTTTGCTCTTCCCAAATGACTTTTAATTTTATTTTTACTTTAAATAATGTGTATTTTATTGGCAATAAGATATTTTCATCGCCCTCAACGACCCTCCCCCTGCATACAATTTTACAGAACCTCAACCATTTACTGAGGGGTTAGTTGAAGATGTTTTTATTTCGAAGAAAAGTTTCGTTGTTTGTCAGCAGGTGCGAATGCAGGAAACAATTTTAAATGTTATTAAATATTATATTTTATCACGAAAAGTCGAATTCTTGACTTGAAGGACAATAATGTTTCAACTCCGATTTAAATGAAAACATCTATTTTTAAAATTACAAAAGTTATTCTAAAAAAAAAACATTTTCTCTGAATTAAAACATTCCTTTGCCAGCCTGAGCAGCACAAGATTTTTTAGTTTTTTTTTTTAAATCGACAAAAAAACTAATTATTTCATAATCATTTGCATACAAATCTCAATTAGTTTATTATTAAGAAAGTCGAAATAAAAAAAAAAAAATATTTAAGGTCGGTACTGTTAGGAGGTTCCTGTTTTCATTTAAATTGTTTCCTGCCGATAATTAGGCTGATATTTTTTGAGAAAGAAATTATTTTGTTCATATTTGTATATGCATTGTGGTCCTTTTATGAACAAATTTCTATAAGCATTTATTGACTGGTTTGTATTCAAAGACTGCTAAATTCCAATTCTTAAGAACTTTGGGCGAGTTCGTATTGCAGAAATCTGCGGCACGCCTAGTACTTGCTAAGCTTCTGCATATCGATTTTATTTGTCTTCTGCCCGCAGAAAGCAAGCAGGCGGAACCCCTAAACCCCCCCCTGCATTTGAGCCTGGAGTAGTATTATAGGTACATACATATAATTGAGGACATGGATATCTACTAAGGTTACAACATATTATATCACCTGGAAAACTGAAAACTCAAAAATTAAGAATGAAATTTTATGGCGAGCAAGTTAAATTCATACATATCCGGGGGAGGGGGTGTTAAACCCCCCCTGCGTCCGCGCCTGTTTGTCAGCGATATGATCATCAGCACCTGGCTTAAGACCATTTGCAGCCACTTTGTTTACAACTTACACAGTGTTAGAAGTTGTGTTTAACGTGTTGAACAAATTGGATAAAATTGCGCATTTTGGTTTTGAGGATTAATTTTTGTATGAAACCATGAAATTTTGAGTCTTAAAAGATTTTCGCATAGTTCTCTAAAAAAAATAAACCAAAGTATGCATTTGTTAGGTTCGGGACTAAGAGCATTGTTCCGCCCAAATCATCACAGTTCCCTCATCCCTATTGTGTCACTCCCATTAAAGTGTCCTTGTCTTTAAAAAAAAAAAAAAATAAAACATTTTTCCTAATCCCCTTTTGAATAAAATATGAAAAAATTGAACACTTTAGATAAAACATAATACTTATAAGCAGCATCCTCATCATCGTTGTCATATACACATATAAATCCTTAAATCCTCTTTATCTTTGGTTTTGAATAAATCTTATTTTCCCATGTACTTCAAAATAACACTCTCCCGAATCTGGATGGGTTGGGTAGGAGTGACCTATGACAATGGGTGATCGAATGTGTAAACATATTTCTACCGGATTAAGGGGATTAGCAAGCACTCTGAAAAATTCTTTTCAAGGATATGTGTAATGCCATTTCCTCTATATAGGGTCAGGGTGGTTTGATGTTGATGATGGTCCTTGTCCTTTTTGCTTGTTGTTGTTGCTTGCTCATGTCACATGGAATAATAGAATCAACATGTTTACTCATTGTAATACTTTGTGATAAGTGTTGTTATTGGGCTTATTATTTTATTTGGTATTGAGAGAGGGTTCTCTATCAGCATGGATTATAAGCTGTTTTGTCAACCAAAATGCTAAAATGATAGACAGTGGGCATAATCAAATATGAAAACATCATAATTACCCATCATAGGTCGACCTTTCGCTAGGTATCTACTGATTTGGGGTTAATAAAGTTGAAGCATATGCTATTTAGGGTTGATGTGGTTAATTTCGATTTGACACTGTTTGCAGCTTGTATTATTTTTGTTTTGAATTTAAAACAGTAATAGTTGAAGTAAAAACTATGAAAGAAAATAACTTAAGCATAATAATTTTTAATTATAACTAAACACATTAATTAAAATAAAATCGACGATCAAATCACACGAACTTGCTAAGCGTAAAAAAATAAAAAATAAAAAAAAGACATAGACCCAAAATATGGTTTCCCAAAGAGTGAACAAAGTGAAAAGTCTAAAATATTTTTAATTTTGTTTTTGATTACAATTTCGTTTTGTAAAATTTTGAAAGGCAATATTTTTGTACGAAATTGTAAGACGCAAATTTTGGTTAATGTTTACCAAGTCTTATACAAACCACAGCATGAAGATACTTACTTCGAGTTTTATTATTCCAGAAGAATTTTATTCATATGATAAGAAAATAAAGACCACCGCTAGTTGTAGAAATTTAAAAAAAAATACCCTGGTATAATAAAATTCCCAGTACTTCTTATTTTTATGAGAGTATCCCCAAAATTTGTAAATGCAAAAATACTGTATAATTTGTTAAAAACTATTTCTTTTTATGTACATTAAAAAAAAATGTATGTCATTAACAAAAGGAATCAACAACAAACACTTTTAAAAAAATAGACAAACCTTTTAACGAATACAAATTCCGTTAATATCCCATTATATTTAAAAATGGTTTTGGATAATATTTTACAATAATATTATTCTATAAAAAGGAATTAAACTTTTTGTAGAATACTTTTATCTTTTAAGTTTTGGTTCCTTTTGATTCAGCGTTAAAAAGTTCGCTAGAATCAATCATGTGTCATATGCTTAGAATTCTGCTTCGATACCAACAATAAAATTTCAAGAATTAATATTTGTTCTTGGACTATAGGTATACTCGTTTCTTACAGAGAAATTTGTTTTCCGTACGCAGCTTACAGGTAAAATAGGACATATAAAGCGAAAAAATTCATACCCCCATGAAAATTGCTGAAATCGTTACATTTACCATATAGGAATGAAGAATCAAAAGTGTCTATAAAAATATTTTGTAGCGAAGGGTGTTTTTTGTTTAGGGTTATATAAATCGGGTATAATTTACATGTTCTGCGGAAAATAAAGTCATCTTCACATTCACTCCACTTAAAATAGAAGTACTATTTTAAGATTTAAATTTCTTCATATTTGTTTTACATAAAAATGACTATAACTTTTTTCCGGCTTTCGTGTCGTCTTAGTTTAAAGGTCATTAGATTCACCATTAAAAAGTACCTTGAAATCATGTACCATATGCATAGATTATGTGACAAAATCATTCTTACCTTTTGATGCACAACAATCCCCCACCTCTCCTCCTGAAAAAAGCACCCTTCCATCGAAATATTTTTATAGACCCTTTTTTATTCTTCATCATTCTTATAATAGTAAATGTAACGTTTTTACCAACTTTCATGAGGGTATGAATTATTATTTTATCGAAGGAAATTGTGTACTATTTTACCTGTAGGTAATATTTTAAAAATGTATCTAACTTAATTTTTGTATTAAAGTTTTTTTCCGTTGACCTTAGCTTGAAGATTTTAGTTGGTTTTATTTATTCTTTTAAAAGTCAAAAAAAACATGTGAAAACCATTCAATGGGAATATACCAAAAAAAATATGTTAACAAAAATTACTGACTTCTTCAAATAAAACATCTACGTCCCCTATTTTGTCGGACATTATGTGGTGAAATAAAACAAATTGATATCGGTCTTCAAAGCTTATAAAATGCTAACTTGTAGCGAAAACCAAGCAATTATAGCTTACATAGTTCTTAAGCTATTGAAATGTCTAATTTTATAGTTAGTGGAACAATACTTAAAGAATCAGAACACTATTGCGACTGGCAACCAAATCTGTAGCCTTACAAATGATCTTCCACTGTGAAAACTCCGACTCTTGTACCTAAAATATAATCTGAAAATTCGAAAATAATAAATCACTTTTGATTCCCAAAATTGTAGATTTTTAAATGTTAATTTGTTGCGCAAAAAATAATTTTTCAGCTTTTATGGGTACATTTTTATTTGAGTTTCAAGTCTTCAAAGTGTACATCCGGTCTACTCTGAAGTTGCAGTTGGCCAACAAAGTTAAACAAAAAAAAAAAAAAATAGTTTTCATTTTGTTTGCCATAAATTGTAGCTTGGTAAACAAAAGTTGAAAATATATTTTGTTTCAGACTTTGTCTTCCAGCTTCAGCGGACCGGAAGTGCACTTTTTAAGGTTGAAGCTCAGTTACAATATTACCCATTAAAGCTAAAAAATTAATTCTTATACAACAAATTAGATATATTTAAAAAAAGAAGACTACAATTTTTGATAGCAAGAGATTTATTATTTGTAAATTTCAGACTTATTCTAGAGGAAACTATAATAACTTAAAAACATTGCGAACCAAAAATGTTTGATTTGTGCAACAAATTAGTTTTTAATGAGCAACAAAGTTGGACAAGTTCTTTTGCTTCCAAAACTAAGGTACCTACGTTATATATCTCTCTGACACCAGTAAGAATTTGTATATTATGTAGGTGTTAATTTTCCATTTAGTTTTATTTGAAGACCCTGGAAACTATTTGAAGGCCCTTAAAAATAGTCCACTATTGATGGGAAAATAAAAACTTAGGTCTTAAGGCAAAGTTAAAATAATAAATCCAACTGCAACCTGCATAAATTATCACTGCATCTTGAACTTTTTATAGAGTTGAAGAGTTCTGAAAATAGATTGCATTTCAATCTAGAAATGTTTTCATTTGAAATATTTTATTTAATTCTGACATATGGCTTATTAATTAATCTAACGAGTCAAATAAAAAACTTTTACCCCAGTTATGTATTTGTGTCATTTAAAATCAACACATTAACTACTAGAACGATTGCCTTAGTGACGTTTGTCTTTTGCTCTTGATTAAGCTAACATAACTCAGTCTTGTAGAACTTTAATTACTTTAACGAAAATCAGGTTTTAAAGAATTTCGACCCGTCCGTCGTCGGTTGCCGTTTGTTATAGTTGGATCTCCAGCTGAGTTTTCTTAATCATTTCGGTGCAAACGAATTAATTTAACAAATCAAAGCAACTTTTGCAATCAAATTAGTCACAGCAACAAGGTGCCAACAGAATTCCAACCTGCTACCATTAAGGTTAACTTCATCAAATCTAAAAAAGTAATTTAACGATCACTTCTCTCCAACATCATATAAATACACTTATATAAAATAGCTTACCTTTATGAATGAGGATTACTAATCGATTTTATTTGAAACTTTTATAAGATTGTTGTTGGGTTGGATCTTTAAAGAAAAAATATCAAAACACAGAACGCGGAACTTCCACAAGCTGGCGTAGGTAATTAAGAGAATACATCAGAATCTATCTCATCGCTAAAGGTTAGATTAATTGCATTTGTCTAACACTAACACCCCATGACATTAGTTGATCGACTTTGAGTCGTATATTATTCATTACCATTTTTTTTTTTAATTTATTTTAAGTCTAACAGGGGAGTAACATTGAGTGTCGTGTTTATTTTGTTTAATCATTATTCCGTCTGTCAAATGCGCTGTCAAAGTTGGACTTAGATTCAAAGCAGTGATTGACTCAAATTGAACTTAATTTCTTCTTCCTCTTAAACACTTAACTTACTTATGAATATAATATCTATCTATCTGCACTGGATTTACGACGAAACGACAAACCAACAACAATAACGGGACAGACGAACGCACCACAACAAATCTGCTAGGCTTGTAGCTGTAGCGGGAGTGATATGGACAATGTTGCCAACGATGATTATTTTGAAAGGTTCATATCCTTGTTAAAAAGAAATGTTAAATAACATTTCAAGGAAGTGTTAATAATTATTTTTAAGCTGGACTAACTTGGACAAACGGTGGACAATCGATTACACTTGAGACCATTTTCCTGCATTTTTATGTTGGATACTATAAAAAACGAATTGTTGAATAAAAACGATTATTTTTGATGGACCAAGCGGTGGAAAAACGGGGGGAGGGGGCGGTGGTGGTCGACAAGCTTTTTTGGTTTTAAGGGTGTTGCTATAAAAAAGAAAAATTGAATAACTTTTGAACGAATTGTGGACAACCTTTTTCTTACTGGACTTAGGCCCCAGTTATAGCTATCATTGAAAACCATCATTGAAAAAGTAAGCTGTTGATTTTGGGGGCCTTCGATTGTTTAATCATTGAATATTTAAATGCAGAAATGTATCTTACGACTTCAAAATTATTTCTCCTCCAAAAAAAATTAATTTTGATCTTTATCTTCCCCATAAAGTAACTTTTATTTTTTTCAATGATCATTGGTAAGGTAGTTCATCATTAAAAAATTAAAAGTCATTTTATGAGAAAAGTTGAGCCAAATTGAATTTTGTTTTACCTAGAAATAATTATTAAGTCAATTAGCTTTACTTTTGCATCAAAATAATCTTTATTTTTTCTTCAAAATCTCTCAAAATTGACAATTAATATTTTCAATGATGGTTTTCAATGATAGCTATAACTGGCACCTTACCTGGATAAACAGTGGACAAACGGTGGACAAACGATTACACTTGAGATAATTTTTCTAAGTGAGTTCTTAAATGTTTACACTTTGAGCTATAAAAATTAAAAGTCTTATATTTTTCTTTCTGATGGTGGAAAAACGTTTGTTTTTTTGTGGACAAACATAAAGTCTGTGGACAAACGAACACAATTAGACAAACGATTATATTTGGTTAAAAGTCGTACACAGATGGTGGAAAAGCAAACCAGCTTAAAACCATCTATTGCTATACAAAATAAAAGCCTAATATTTTCTTTTCCTGAAGGTGGAAACAAATTGTTTTTCTTTGAATGTCATGAACAACCGTTTGACAAACAAACTCACTTAGTCTCACCATCCTAAAATTTCATCTCTTGGAGGCTGTAGACGAGTTTTTTTCTTTTAAGGGAGTTGCTATTAAAGAACTTATTTCCTGAGGGTGGATAAACGCTTTGTTTGGTTAGACAAATATGGACAAAAAATGGACAAACGATTGTGATAAACCCTATCCAAAAAAATTGAGTTCGGGGTCCTACTTCACACAGCAAATTGAGCCACTTAACGACAACTGGACAACATGGTTGGTGCGATTCTATGAAGCAAAGCTCGACTTTCTCGGGTTCGTCGTCGGTGCAATTCCGTTACAGTTCGGTTGCCACAAGGAATGCTCATCAGTTTACCTTTAATTACAACTTCGGACGTACTGTTAAATATAGAGATTCTTTCTTTAATGACACATTCCCCCCCCCTCTCTCCACTTTAATATTCAGAATTTCAAACACCTAACGCTCGCACTGTGCTCGTTCATAATAAGGGTAGTCAAAACCCCTTTAGTGTGCGCTCTACCTAAAAAGTGTAGTGAGTTTGTGGGCAGTGATTCGCAGTTCCGTCGAATTCACATAACCAAGTGGTGTAATCCAAAAAATGTCTCCAAAGTTGGCAGCCATATAAACACGATACTATGACGTTGATTCGCATTTTAATTTTTTTCGATCGTGGCACGCAAAGCACCAGTAGAACGTGAGGCGTTTCATTCAACAGCTTTTAAAATAAAAAAATGTACTCGTATATGAAAGGGTCAGCTTCATGACAAGCTGTTACTCATATAAACAGTATAGCACTGTCATCAATATTTTAGTGTGATAGTGGCATTCGCATTAGCATTAGTTGACACATCAGAATCAACAGCATCATGGACTTTTTATCTAGCGCTAGTCCACATAACTGTTGTATGTTAGTTAATAGATCCCAAGTAGCACTATAGCACGTTACGAGGGCGATGATGATGGGCATTAAGATGTTGTGTGATGGCATTGCCGATTGACTTTGGATCGCTGATGCTGGCTCTGGCTTTGACTGTGTCATGCTGCTGCTCTGATATACTCTATGTTCTCGTAGTTAAATTTATAGTTTGATCCACCCTCATGATATACTCATGATGATGTCGCACATTGTACCATCATTGCGGTGCTTAGAATAATTAAATCAATTGTAGGTCCATCACTACACCAGCAAGTTGCTTTGATTAGAATCTATGGATTTGGCAAAATAAAGATGTAGATATATGGAACGTATATTTGAGACAAAACAACAAAAACAATTAAGTGTGTATTGCTGATTGATATAAGTGGTATGGTATGAGGGTATCTGCTATAATATTATATTAAATTTATGCAAACTGCTAGTACATTGTTCGAGTTGTTTTGAATAATTTTTATATAAAAAATGCTTACATACGTCGTTATTCAGAATAGACAATTTTTTTTTTTAATTTTATAACAGCTTAGTGTCTGAAGAGCAAAACCAAATTAAACTTCTCACTCACATATAAACCCTGTAGTAAGGAACAATTGCGTTTATTGGTTTTTATTTAGGTCTAACTTAAGCACACAAAATTCGATTAAATTAACCCATGCATTTCTGAGAGAATGCGGCACTGGTAATTTTTCAAGAATTTTGGTATAACTCGAAAATAAAGCCTTATTTCAGAATCTAAGTTGAAACACTTATTCTTGAAGAAATTATATTTTCTATCAAAATTGATGGCTTTTGTTACATGAAATTTGGCCCGAAATGAAAAATGGCCCAAGCGAAAAATGAAAAATGGCCCCAAACAAAAAAATGAAAAATTGCCCAAATTAATATAAGAAGCAACAACAACAGAAAGATTACAATCGTGCAAATAATGTTTTGCGTCTGCCTGGGAGAGCCTTACAGGGTTACAGGTATGTTGCCTGGGGCCGCTTCGCGGAGTAAAGGATTTTAACTCCCTTTTTGGGTTCTCTGTCCCGCTCACGCGAAACCGTCGCGTCGCTCCGCTAAGGGTATGCTCAGTCGCCTGTCAGGCGTCTATGTTGTCAGTCAGTCGATCCTATCAAAGTTTTTGTTGCAAAATATTTTGGTTTAACGATAAAAAGTTGGGGCTATTTTTCACAATGAAATTTCACCTCAAATTAAAAATGAAAAAAAGGCCCCAAAACAATGATAAACGACCCCAACAATTTTTGTTTTTGTTGATTCTCACATACATTTTTGGGGCCAGTTTTTATTTTATGTTTCGGGCCATATTTCATTGGGCCAAATTTTATGTAGCTTTTCATAACTCTACTCGGTATGGAGGTATTAATTTTAGGCCAAATTTTAATTTCGAAACGATTTTGAGTTGAAGAATTTTTTAAATTAATAAATTTTTGAAAAAAAAATTGATTTTAATCTTTTCAAAGGGTGCTTAAATATTCAAAATTCAAAAATATTCTAATTTTGTTAAAAATTCGAAGTCGATCTCGATATGGTTGTTTTTTCTCAAGATATACGAGTTGAAACATTTTTTAATAATTTTTTTCCATTTTGAAAAAAATACCAGAGTTGGACTACGTCATTATAACTAGGATTAGGTTCGGAATCATTATTTTTTCTTGAAACTTAAAATATTACAAATACGGGCTATTAGTACTTGAACTTAAATAAAAGTTAAAAAAGTGTTTCCTGCAAAAGTAGTTTTCAAAGGAGTAGATTTGGGCTTATTTATAGATTTCTTGAAATCGAATATACTAGATCAAAGACTTTTTTTGGAATTAATATGTTGTAAATTTAGTGTTCTAAAGTTTTTATTTCTTCGGGAACGAAAAAATGAATAAATGTAAAAAATAAAAAATAAAACGACATGCAACGAATAAAGCCACACCAAAAAAAATTTATGAATTAACGAAAGATGGTTTAATTGCCTACAACCTTGGCCTTACAATATTTTCTCTTAGATCAACAGTTTCTGAGATATAGATCAATTTGCGTTTTCCAAAATGGCGAATTTCCTCAGGGGTATGGCGTCCCGAATAATAGAACTTAAGCTTTTCTAATAGGTCTCTTTAAGGTATACAAAATTCAGCTGTCCTATATTTTGTTCCATAAAACGATTGTTTTTTCACTAATTTTCCTGTAATTTAGTATACAAATTTGAAAAAATAATTTTTGTAGTTTTAAAAACACATTACCTTTTTTTTTGTGAAAATTAAATGCATATCTTGAGAACAGATTAATAAATTTGTATTAAATTGTATTATATTAAATACTTAAAGGTTAATATTATATTTTGTTTTTAATGTTATAGAAATTTCATGTAGATACATACGAGTATAAGAAAATAATTTTTTAAAAATCCCTCTAACTATTTTTTTTAATCACACTCGAAACATCGCATCTGATAAAATTTTAAACAAATCAAAACAAGACCTATAGCCCATGAAAAAGTCATATACTTTATTTTAAGTTCTAGTTTTTTTTAACTATTTATGAAACAAAATAATAGTTACTTATAATTGATAATAGTTTATATTTTAACATGTTTTTTCTTATTTTTTTACGATTTCATAATTCTATTGAACCGAAATGTCTGTTCCTTTACGTACTCTTAATTTCTGTGATTTCTATGCATTTTGGTCTAGAGTTCTGTCTAAAAGACTTCGGACTAAAAATCCCAGTAACTCAAAGTAAAGACCTATGTTCCTATACATCTTAGCTTTTAGCAACGTTAAAGTTCTTACCTACGAGACCAAGATGTGGGATCCATTCGCTCATTTTATATACATGAAAATCGGTAACAACAAACTTTTGAAACGCATTTTTAATGTCATAATTAACAAGATTCTGCGACTAGTCAAACAAAATAACCAAAAGCACTCCAAAAAAGTAATTTTTGATTGCCAATCTCGAATACATTAGCACTTTATATATTAGAAATGGTGCGTTTTAAAAACCCTGACCTGAAGAGGGTAAAATGTAAAGGTATTATAACTTTTTTAAATTAATTTTCAAAAGAACATACTGTTAATTATAAGCTTAAATTTAATATGGGTTTTTGAAAAAAAGTGGCGTTTGTAAATAATTTATGGGGCTTTAGTTTTGCTTGTCAAATAAAGTTTCCAATTTCCAAACATGCCTGTCTTAGTCGATGGACGGTGTTCACATTGGACTGACTCTTCCGACAATTTTTGACTTTTCTGAAATTTATCTCACTCCTCCTTCATAGTTAGAAAGGGAGAAAAGTAGTACATTTTTAAAAAATATAAAGATTTGTGGACTTTTTTTGATGTTCTCTTTTGTAAATTCGGAAGAGTCAGTCCAATGTGAAAACCGTTATGTGTAATTTTTCTACACTAATTCAAAATCTATGACAATTTTTGAGTAAGGTACACTCAGAGAAAAAATATGTGTTAAACTGCCTTAAACGCCTCATAGGTAAAAAATTTTGTATGGATGTTATCTCCCGAGCATAAATCTGCCCAGAACTAAAGCAATTTATGTACGTTCTTTTTAACGTAATATAGCCTAATTTGTCTTAAAAAACTAAGGTAACATTTTTTGTATGGAAGTTATTAGACAGTGCATCCTAGGTAACGCAAAATAGCATAAATACGTTTAAAAAACTGAATTGCCTAAGGTTTAAGTTCATTTAAGCTTGTAATAGTGAAATGCTGACGCCTTAAATGTCTATATTTGGAACTTTAACCAATGCCTAAGCGAATTTTACCTAGGTTCTTATATGTTATTTACCTATTCCTTATATTAACTAAGGTCTAATGTGGATTCCCCTTAGTTTGAGGTATAGATAAAAACAAAAAACTAATTGAAGTTTTAAGTTTCTAATTATTTTTCTGATTAAAGATAATGAATATAATGATATCCTCACTATTTCATAATTTAATCAAGTAAATATCTTATTTAAAATGTTAAATAAGTGTAGTTAGTTTTCAACATCCAAGTTTTGTATTGGGAGTTGGCCAAGTGGAAGCGTACTGTGCTGGTAACCGGAGCGTCGCATGTTCAAATCTCATCGGGGTAAGTAAAGTTTTTTTCAAATAAAATTTAATTTTATACATTTCAGAATTATAACACAGCGGCTTTGCGCAAGCCAACTACACGTCCCATAGGTAAAATATAGGTAAAATACTAGGTAAACTCTACCCAAGCAGTAGGTTGAGATGCATAAGTATGTAGGCAAAATTGCCTTAGGCAAAACAAATTATTTTATTTTTACCTTAGAATTTAGGGTGAGACACTAAAATGTTAGGCTGAATTCAACCAAGAAAAAAAAAATCGGGTGGCACAACGGCTCATGAAGAACCAGGGCCTAGTGACTAACAACTCGCAACCATTCCTGTGTGCGCCTTTTGACAGGAATGGAAGGGACCTACAATTTTATGCCGAATCCGAACGGCTAGACGAGAAGCACTTATTCGTGACAAGTGATACTCTTGGAGGATTTGTCAATTCCTCGCAAGAGGCAGTAGCCCTGAAAAAAACTTTTTAGTTTTTAGGTGGACGAGGCTGGGAAGCGATCCCAGACCTCCAGCGTGACAGTCGAACGCACTAACCATTACGCTACGGGCTACTACGAATTCAACCAAGATTAAGGATAAAATGCCATAGGCAAACTCGCTTATATCTACCAAAAATAAGGCAAATTTTATTTATACATTAGGAATCTAAACAAAGTTACCTAAGAACTTACCAGGTTCAAAAAGGCACTAGGACTTACTTAATTTGTACCACGATTTAGTTTTATTTTACACAGTGTGTTTTCTTTGGGTGTACATAGAATGATTCAATGTATATATGTACAATGATATCACACATATCTATGTTTATGCTATAGGTACGTTTGTACATGTACCTACACCACAGGTAACTAATATTAAATAAAAAAACAAAATCCTCCATGTTTGTCATGTTTAATCCCTCCGCACCGCACCCTTTATTTCCACCACGGACATAGAGCCTTATAGTATATACCTACATTTTGTTATCTAAAATTCAAGTGCACGCGATCAAAACACGACCCCATCAGCAAACTCTTCCGCCATGCATAGAACCGGCCAACAAAACAAAACCAAAGCAAGAACAACAAAAAAGTAAAAAAAAAAACAACAAAATATTCAAAACACGCAAAACTACCAAACGAAAAACCACAAAATGTGGCCGCAAGTTATTCCCCATGAAACCAGAACTTTGAACAACAACAATCAGTTGGGTGATGTGTTTGCTGGAAAATGGCATTTTGCGTGCACACGTTTTCCAACCACACCAACTACCTATACCCACCACCATACCACCACCGCCAACTAAAGGCAACCATTGCGTGTTTCGTTTGCATGTATATATTTTGCAAAAAAACAATTATTTTCTAACCGCAACAGTTCACTATATGTATGTATGTATTGTATATCTGCTTTTATACCTATGAGTTAGATTCAAAACCCGCCTGAAAGAATTCAAGAGGTAGGGCTGTCCAAGTGTCCGTGTCCATGTCCATTCTGGCCGTCCCCGTCCAGTCCAGTCCCAGCTCTAATTCAACATGCACCATTAACTACTCATTTCAATGTTCGAGGAGTTAAATGAATTCCCAGTCCAAAGGCAAAGTTTTACTTTCCATCCAATCTCTGGTGTCCAAATTATCAAAACATAATTAGGATAATCATTGATTTCGCATAGAATCGATGTCGGACCAGGCCAAGCCAGGCTATGCCATAGTTCCGTTTTTTGAGCAAACCACAATTAAGTATGGTGAAAGGAGAACAGCGCACCAGCACCAGAGTAGCAACACTCACAGAATCAAAAATAAGTTCCGAACGGAAAACGAAAGTGGTCAATGGGCGGGCTGCACAGGCACACAAATAGGCGCACATTCACTCAAATGCCTATTAACTGCCCACATTTTCGACATTCGAGTTAGTTGAAAAGCAGTTTAAGTGTTTGATGCCGAAGTTAATCATCTTCACAAAAAAAAAAATCAACTTAATTTTTTTTATAAGGAATTTTGCTTATAATAGCAAAAGGATGTTTGGAGAAAAATAAAAAAAGATTTAATAAATTTATATATAATTAGTCTGTTAGAAGTCTACCCAAACCTAACCGTAAAGTTAATTTTTAAGTCAATTATGAGAAGACCAATTTATATTTTAGCAAAAGAAAAGTAAATTTCATGTGTTTGACTAAGCAGTGTGGCGATGCATTTTTGACTTTTGAATGGTACTTCGGAACTACCGTTATGTTTTGCCCTAGGAATAAGATTTTTTCCAATTATTCTTTAGTCTAAGGTCTTTAAAAATTACTTAAAACAAAGCTTCACCAAAATATATATAATCTTTTTCGAAATACATATATTTAGTTTTCAAAGTGCTGGGATACACGAGCGCAAAAAAGAATTAATTCACGAAAGAGAACGGATGATTTTTAGAAAGAAAAAAGGGATGGCATTTTGTTTCCATCCTTTTTTTTCTTTCTAAAAATCATCCGTTCTCTTTCGTGTATTAATTCTTTTTTGCGCTCGTGTAGAACAGCACAAAGAAAATTTTAAGTTTTTTTTTTAATTTCAAAAAGCAGTTATTCAAAAATGTGGTTAATTCCATTTAAATTTCTAAAAAGCTTCAATTGAATCGTTTCGAGAAAATCAAATATATGGTTCTACCTCAGGTGGCTCTAGTAACCATTTTCTATTGCACGAACTTGCTATTGTGTAGCTAACAGCTAGATTGTCACTTGTACTAGACATTGAAGCATTGACGATGTATGTTTATAGTACAATTAGGTAATTTTTAAAGGGAATTAAAATAATGAAATTTTAAGATTTAAATTTTCTATAAAAAGTTTTTTCTAAGAACATGGATAGAAATGTACAGAAACATGAAATAATTTTTTTTTAATTGCTTAAGACCCTTAGCTAAACTAATTTTAAAGTTAAAGCTAAGCTAAAGTGAGTTTAGAGAAACAAAATATAAAAATATGAAAAAATGAAAAAATATGACATTTTGAAAACGTTTTTAAGAGAAGAATTTGGAACACGAATTGAGAGTAATTACCTATATAACTATATATATACAGTGCTGCCAAAAACATTCCGGATTTTCCCTCAGTATAATGTTTTTCTTAATATCAAGTAGAAAACTAATAACTTTCCATAGGTTTTCCATAATTTGTAAAGGGTATGAGACAATTTAATAATAACCTTAAAAATATAATGCTCCGATGACAAGAACAATAAAAAAAAAATATTTTATAAAGTTATTCAATAACATGCCTGTGCAAAACTAACCGGATTGCAGGAAGATTGCGAGTCTCGATTTTAAAGTAGTGGGTTTTTCGAGTCTTTTGACTCACGCCGTAGATTAAACAGACTTTACAAGTTGAGAGCTGTGTTAGTTGAAATTATATAGTGCAGAAAATGGCTAAAACACGTTATAGCAACGCGATTCGATACAAGGTAATAGAAATGTTCCAAGCCGGGACAAAACAAAATTTAATATCTGAAATATTGCAAATTCCAACGTCAACGGTTTGTGACATCATTACAAAATTTGAAGCGGGAAATCAGTAGAAGCAGATCATTTTGGTGAACGCCCTCGCAAAACAACTGTTCAAACTGATAGGCGCATAAAGAATTTTGTGCTTAAAGACCCTTTTGCAACTTCAAAGATAATTTGTGATGAACTAAATCTACCTATAGGGCCAAGTACGGTAAGGAAGCGTTTAAGAGATTTCGGTCTTTTTGCATTTCGACCAGTGAAGAAACCTCTTCTTACTGCTTAACATCGTAGAAAAAGGTAAGCCATGATAGGTGTTTGGAAAAGACTTTAAATTCCCAATCAAAACATTTAACTCAGGGTTGAATTTGCAAAAAATCATCTTAACTGGTCTTTAAGCAAATGGAGGAGCGTGCTTTTCAGTGATGAAAGCAAATTCAACTTGTTTTACTCCGATGGTGCAACGACAGTTAGGCGCTCAAAAGGTACGCCATTAAAGCCTGCAAATGTACTCCCTACAGTTAAGCATGGTGGAGCCTCGGTGATGGTTTGGGGCTGTTTTTCAGGCGCAGGCTGCGGTCCAATACACCAAATCACAGGAATTATGGACCGTTTTCAATATAAGGACATTTTGGAGTCAGTAATGCTTCCATATGCAGAGGAAGAAATGCCTTTGCGTTGGGCTTTTCAGCAGGATAATGACCCCAAACATTCTTCAAAGCTGCTAAAAGAGTGGTTTGCGACTAAAAACATTCGTGTTTTAGAATGGCCGTCTCAATCACCCGATCTAAACCCAATTGAAAACTTGTGGGCCATTTTAAAAAGGCTGGTTGGAAAAAAAAAGCACACGTCAACAACTTTTCTTTTTGCAGCCTTGAAAAATGAATTTGAGAATATTCCTGCTTCTATTTTCGAAAATTTAATTCGGTCAATGCCTCGTCGATGTCGAGCTGTGATAAAAATAGGGGTTACTGGACAAAATATTAAATACAAAATAATAATTAATTGTACAAGATAAAATCCGGTTAGTTTGTCACATTAAAATTCTGAATCAACTTTAATTTTTGACTATTATTTTTTGTTTTAATGGATAATTTACCATGTTTTTTGTTTAAAATGATACAATTGTTTAATAAAAATGGCGAAAAATTACAAATATTTGATTTCTTCATTTTTTCTCACAAACCAACACTTAATGCAGTTGACCAAAAAAATACGGAATGTTTTTGACACCACTGTATATACACTTAAAAATTAAATTTCAAAAGCCCATTTTTCAAAAATCGATTTTTTATCAAAAATAGTTTTTTTTTGGAATTTTGATATTCAATTGTTTTCATACTTTTTAAGGGCATCTTTAAAAAAAAAAACTGGCTTAAAATTTTAAACAACCTATTGTTAAGGGCTTAGCAATTGACTAGTTAGCAAAACACTAGATATTTATAGTAATTTGCTAGGCGCAGGGTCAAAAGTCCACAGGTCAAAAGTCCATAATGGACTTATGACCCACTTGGTTGAGCCAGAAGTCCACAATTCTGTTGTGGAGATTTGACACACCCAAATGGGTCAAAAGTCCACAAAAACATGGGTCAATATTCCCTAATTTTAAAGAGAAAGAGAACAACAAGAGTTGCAGAATAATTAATAATTATTTAATTATTTGGTTAAGAATTAATTTTTATACTCCTACTACACGTTAACTTAAAACACACTAACTGACAACATAGCCGCCTGCCAGACGACTGAGCATACCCTAAGCGTTGCAAGGTCAAAAGTCCAAAGGAAAAAAGTCCATGACTACTTTTGTCCCACTAATCTGGATCAAAAGTCTATAAATCAATTGTAGACTTTTGACCCACCCCGAAAGGCCAAAGATGTAAATATTATAACTAAACTTTTTTCAAAAACAGTATATAAAAGGACTAAACAAGCACTTAACGACAAGCAACCGAGGGAACAAGCAGGATTTAGAGAAGGATTCTCAACCACTGACCATCTTCAGACAATTAACTAGCTAATTGAAAAACATAACGAATACATAAAACCACTTTACCTATGTTTCATTGACTTTGCTAAAGCTTTTGACACTATGGAACACAATAGTATTTGGACGGCACTAAGCAATCAAGGGATTCATCCTACCTTAATACAGGCATTTAAAAACATATACAGAAATAACACCGCAAGAGTAAAAACTGACAAACTAGGCAGAGAATTCCATTTGACAAGAGGAGTGCGACAAGGTGAAACCATGTCACCACCATTATTTTCTGCAGTCCTGGAAGATATCTTTGGAAACTTTAAGTGAAAGGGATCAAAATTCAGAGAGATAATTTATCAAATTTAAGATTTGCAGATGACGTCGTTCTTCTTTCGGAATCAGCAATAACCATACAGTCAATGTTAAACGAATTAGATATAGCCTGCAAACAACATGGACTATGCTTAAATCTGACCAAAACAAAAGTAATGACGAACCATTTGAAAGGAGATATACTGTTGGGACAATATAAAATTGACTATGTTGATGATTACGTGTACCTTGGACAAATTAAATCTGTTAAAAATCATGATGAAAAGGAAATCAACAGACGAGTATCTAACGGATGGAAACAGTTCTGGAGCTTGGAAGAAATTCTGGACTCTAACTTAAGTAATGATACAAGGAAATACATATGTGACTCTTCAATTTTACCGTTTTTGACGTACGGTCTACAAACCCAAGGACTAACATCAATTCTACAAGATAAATTAAGAATCTGTCAAACAAAAATGGAACGAAAACTATTGAATATACGACTAATACAAAGAATAAATAACGAAGATATAAGAAGAAGGACAAATATAGTTGACGTGATGCAACTAATAAAACAATTAAAATGGAGCTGGGCAGGCCACATATCAAGAATTCAAGGCCGAAGATGGACAAAACTTGTGACAAAATGGACTTTAAGTGACGAGAAGAGAAAGAGGACGACCAAGAAAAAGATGGGCTGACGATCTTAATTAATTCAACCAAAATTGGTACAATGACGCAAAAAATAGACTCATATGGACAACTATGGGGGAGGCTTATGCCAGATAAATAAATCATCAATATTGAAAGTATTAGGAATTTGTAGTAACTACAATATATACAGGGTGTCCAGTAAATAATGGATAACCTTGGAATGCCTCATAGTAGACCTTATGACCATCCTGAAAACTAATAAAAAAAAGTCTATCCCAACCACAAGAAAAGATATGTGCATTTTTTTGTTCAGTGCATTATTTTTTGCGTTACTTTCCATTTTTGAATACCACGACTACGAGTGAATGAATTCTACCGTTTTTTTTTCGTAGCAATATTTAACATTGTTTGTGCCAAAACATAAGAAGACAAAAATTATAATAATTGTTGGAATTCTTAGGGAAACAAAATATTGAACTTTGATTTTCGATGCAAAATTTGAAAGAAAATAATTTTTGAAAAAGTTAAATCATCTGTGGTATGAAAAAGTTAAATCATCTGTGGTATGAAAAAATGCATGAATACCTAATTGGCCAACTATTTTCAAAATATGCGTGTCTAATGCGAATTTCAAAATGGTATAGTTTATTATTGTATCTAGAACCAAAATCAACTTATTTGTAAAAATCTGCAATACTAGAGTTAATTTACCAAAAACAAAAGTTTTCAAAATTAGCACAGTAAACGTGAAAATAACACTATACGTTGAACATGGTAGATTTTTGATTGATTGCCTGTCTTAATAATGTTGTCCTAATGATAAATCCAAGCTTCTAACTTCTATGGCCGAATGCAACATTACCAACAATGTTAACAAAGTGCAAAAAACGGCTATATTTTAGAGCTTGTTTTGAATTATACCTCTTTAATTGGCCTTTTAAAAAACCATCAAATATTTTGGTAGTGGTTATTACCAAATTAATTTTTTATAAGAGGTACATTGAATAAATCGAATACAACAAGCCGATCAGCTTCGCAGAGGAGTTATGCATTCTTGTGCAAGCCGCTGCATTACAAATATGCCCGTTTTATTGGGGCTGCATTAAGAAAATCGTGTACAGCAAGCCCATCAGGTCCTTTGAGGAGATGAGAAATCTTGGGGAGGCAGCTGCATTACAAGATTCTGAGCAAAAATTAACAAGATTATTATAAGATTTTCGTTTATTCAGAAGTGCAGAACCTGTATTAGAATGGGTGAAAAACAGTTTGAGCATTTGCTTTAAATTAAAAAAAATATCTACTTTTGTTTTTCTTTTCTAACTAAGTGATCAAGTGATTGAAACTTAGCTCAAAACTCAAAAGACTAGCTATTTGCTTGAAGAAAATAACAAATAAATAAACTAAAAGCAACTGCGAAAATATTTTATGGTATGGCCCAATAGACCAGGTATAATTCAAAACAAGCTTGAAAATGTAGCCGTTTTTTGCACTTTGTTGATATTTTTGGTAATGTTGCAATCGGCCTTAGAAGTGAAAAGCTTGGATTTATCACTAGGATAATATCATAAGAACAGGCAATCAATCAAAAATCTACTATGTTGGACGCATGATATTATTTTCACGTTTAATTTACTAATTTTTAAAACATTTGTTTTTGATAAATTGACTCTCTTGTTGCTGATTTTTACCAATAACTTCCTATTGGTTCAAGATGCAATACTAAATTATGCCATTTTGAAATCCGCGTTTAACGCGTATATTTTTCAAATAGTTGGCCACTTAGGTATTCACGCATTTTTTCCTACCACAGATTATTTAACTTTTCCAAAAATTATTTTCTTTCACATTTTGCATCGAAGATCAAAGTTCAATATTTTTTTTCTCTAAGAATTCCAACAGTTGTTTTAATTTTTATCTTCTAATGTTTTGGCACAAACAATATTAAATATTGCTTAGAACTAAAAAACGGTAGAATTCATTCACGTGTAGTCGTGGTATTCAAAACCGTAAAGTAACGCAAAAAATAATGCACTAAACAAAAAAATGCACATATCTTTTCTTGTGGTTGGGATGGACTTTTTTTGTATTAGTTTTCAGGACGGTAATAAAGTCTACTTTGAGGCATTCCAAGGTTATCCATTATTTACTGGACACCCTGTACATTCAATTTTAAAATAATAATAATTGTTAAACTATTTTTCTTAAGTATCTACATATATGTAATTAAACCAATGAAAAAACTTTGTAACATTGGCGAATAAAGCTTATAATAATAATAAGGGTACCAAGTACGTTTGCAAAAATCAGTGCCAACTTAAGTGTCCTACTTTGGCCACAGCAATGATGCGAATATTGCTCGTTGCACTTATAGTTAACATCATGTTTCTTGACAAAACTTTTTGATGAATTTGGATGGCATTTTCAAATTTCGTCTTGCAATATTCTAGACTATTTGATTCCAAATTTGGATTGGAAAATCTTTGACCTATTTTTTGAGTACTTCAAAATTACCTAGTTTTTAAGATTTTTTTTTTAAATTCATGCTTAGATAGCAACACAAATATAACATGCATGAATTTAGAACTAATGCGATATTGTATAAAATTTTATAACAAACAAGTTTATAGTGGATGGTTTTTTCCTAAGATGCATATGTGAAAAAATGGGGTGAACTTAGCGCTTTTTTCACTGTTGCATTTTTCCTGCAGCGAGCACAGGTTTTTCGAAGTCGCAAACTTAGCTACAGGCCACTCTAGCATGCCCCAACAACATATCAAAAATGCAGAACTACATCGCTCCTTGCGATTTTATTGTCGAATTTGACTGGGCTAATAAAGGGTTTTTCAATAAGAGCACTACAAAAGTTTTTTTTTAAATAAAACAAAAACGGTTTTGGATATCAATGAAATTCTTTATTCCTGTGAAAGAACGTTTGATGCCATTATGTATGGATTTCGATTTCTTTTGCATGGCCACCACGGGCACGCTTGCAGAAGTCCAGACGCTGAACCCAATTTTTACGGTTTTCAAGCATAAATCGGCCGATACTGCTGCAATTTCACGTTCGATATTCGTACGAAGTTCATCAATCGTCGCTGGCTTGTTGGCAAGGACCATAGACTTGACGTAGCCCCACAGGAAATAGTCTAACGGCGTCAAATCGCACGACCGTGGCGGCCAAGCGACTGGACCATTTCGTGAGATAACACTTTCTCCAAACTTGGTTTCCAATAAATTGATTGTGACGTTCGCTGTGTGGCTTGTCCTGTTGGAACCACATGTCCTCCAAGTCCATATCATCCAATTGGGGCCAAAAATATTCGGTTATCATTGAACGGTAGCGATCCCCATTCACAGTAACGTGCCGGTCTTGATCATCACGTATGAAGTACGGCCCAATGACGCCGTCGGCCCATAAACCACACCAAACCGTAATTTTTTCGAGTGATGACTTATGGAGTACGTGTGGATTGTTGCCTGACCAATACCGCATATTTTGTTTATTGACGAAGCCATTCAGCCAGAAATGAGCCTCATCACTCTTAGCTCGTAGCGCTCTTAAAGTTGAGGCCATTGACTCCGAATTTCGGTAGTAAATTTTAATAATTTCGACTCGTGGTTGGCTCCTATATCTTTCCATATAGAAATGGCAAACCTTACTGAAGAGAAATGTCAAAAGAACGGCAAGAAGTATGCCATCGTTTGCTGTCCCTGTTACTCTACTTTTATAGCGTCCCTGTTGAAAAACCCGATATATAGATTAAGCAAATTGCTAAATAGTTAAAGTACCCATATCGTGATTTTAACTTTAGCAAATTGTTAAGAGAAAGTTAGATATTAAAATCGTTTAAAATTAGCAAAATCTTCTTTTTACCTTAGTAACTTACTAAAATGGCTTTAACAATTTACTAAATGTTTTAAAATTTTGCGCCACTGTTTTTATTAAACTTAAATTCACCAAACAAAAAACTTTGTTAGCGAATATCTTTTTTCACACAGCGATTTTAAATGTGCTTGCCAGGTAACTATTGTAGCACATGAAAAAATACCTTTCAATAAACGTACATCTCGTTCTTTTTGGTTGCACCAGTTCATTTTCGCCTATACTTCATACCTACAAAATATACATTTTCTATACTAAAATTCAAAACATCACAATCTTAATTAGCGAATAACTATTTTCACACAAGGATTTGAGGTAAGCTGTCAAAACAGCAATTGTTGTACCTTTTCAACGCCATATGTCTCGTCATTATTGGTTATATAGACTGTTTTGTCCGGTTCTCCTTTGCACTAATGAGAACATAGTATTAGAAATACTCGTATCAATTTAAATGTTTAACAATATTTTCCCCACAAACAATTTTCTTCTTGGTTATACATCACAGACGATTTTCCTTCACACTGTCAGAAAGCTTTTTTGTCACCAAGTCTTTATATCTTTTTATTAAACTTCGGAGCCTCATTCCTCCTATGAAATAACTCTATTTCCTCGATCGCGCACTTTCATACTCCTCGCCTCTTTCCTTTGGAAAAGGCAGTGTTCCCCTCTGTTCTACTACTACGGTTCTTGGAGTTACTGGATTATTCACTCATTATTTCATTGTTCTACTATATTGTTTCAAAGTTAATTGATGTTTGAATTTACTCAATTGAATTCAGTACCTACTGTCAAAGCAAAATTCTATTAAATCTTTATTTTAATGTTAGCAACTCAATTATTGAGCTAAGTATCTTTCTCACCCTGTCGCTACTCCCACATACAGAAGTTAAACCTATCTTCTTATAAAGACTGAATAACTTCACTGATGTCCATCAAAATCATTGACCATGAGATACAAATTGGACCTTCACTTGATATATTTTGTGTCTATCTCTATATAAAGTCTATGTGGCTGTCACGTTTGCTGTGGCTGCTTGCTGCTAGCTGCTTCTCTCCGGCGACATGCACCTAGACTTACTTTACTATACCTACTACCAAACCTCAAACGGCAGACTTCACCCGCTCAAGGGGTGGCACTCAACTAGACGTATAATTTGAGCCGCTGTCGACCGGGTCAACCTTGTCATTAGTGGTCATTAAGTTTGATCTCGTTGTTGTGAGTTGTTTCGTTTCCCTTTTTGCCGATGTTGGTACTGTGCTACAACATAGTCTTTTTCGGTTTCCTTTGTTTTATATTTTTGTCCTAAAAACATATTTCCTCTGGTATAAATGTATTTCATACCTACCGTTGATGTGTTGTAGGTACTTTGTAATATCATTGTGGTCGGTCGTTCGGCGGCGTTTGTAAAAGGACCTTTGTGACAGAGGCACAAGGTGAATGGACTTTTGATGTACACATCAGAATTATTGATCCGTAATTAGGGTTTACGGTTAAGAGGTTTTTGTTGCAAAGCCTAAAAATAAGAAAAGCGAAATTTTGTAGCCTATTTTAGTTTAGCTATCAATCATATAAAATTATAAAAGCAGTCAAAGATATGCCAAAAGAGGTACATAGCGTAAATATGTGATTTCAAGGAGCAAAAATTTGATTTTTTCATTTAGCTCGTTGTAGCTGCCTCACGATTTAGGTTTTATCAACATTTCTCGACACACAGCACACAGGTTCTTCTTATAATAAGAATACAAAATTATTTTCTTGTTTACTTTTTAATCGTTGGATAAGCTCTTTTATATCCATGCATTTGTATCAATAAACATAAAGCGTCATCAAGTTCCTTATAAAGTACTAGTCGATATCTATCTCCCATATTTATTTGATTTATAAATCATTGTTGAAATCCCGCTGAGTGATTATGGAATGATGATAATATTATTTCAATGCACATTCACTTCAATTCCCTGGAATACATACAAAATCTTTGTCAACAAAATAGATTGAAAAGTCAATAAAATAAAAAAAATTGCGTATACGCCCTAGTGTACCTATGTTTTTTAGTCGTTAGTAGATTAGGCGAGAGTGACTAGCAACTCAGCAAAATGTTTACACGCAAAACAATAACAAAACAAATTGTTATAGAGAATTTTGTTTGTGTTTTCCGTGTAAAACTGGTACTGAATTTCTAGTTACTCTTCCAAAAAACACGGCTATAGTAGAATATGTAAGGGGCCAGTTATAGCTATCATTGAATACCATAATTGAAAATATTAATTGTCAATTTTGAGAGATTTTGAAGTAAAAATTAATGATTATTTTGATGCCAAAGTAAAGCTAATTGATAAATGATTATTTCTAGGTAAAACAAAATTGAATTTGGCACAACTTTTCTCATAAAATTACTTTTATTTTTTCAATGATGAACTACCTTACCAATGTTCGTTACGTTAGTGGGAAGATATGGGTTAAAATGAATTTTTTTTTGGAAAAGAAATAATTTTGAAGTCGTGAGCTATATTTCTGCATTAAAATAATCAATGATTAAACTTTCGAAGGGTCTCAAAATCAACAGCTAAATTTTTCAATAATAGTTTTCAATGATAGCTATAACTGGTCCCTAATACCCAACTAACAATTTTTCCTCTATAAGGTTCATTTTTTGAATTTCTATAAGTTATTATTTCTACAAGACTTGTATTTAGTTTGGACACCGAAGTTGCAAATTTTCTAAGCTATATTTTTGAAAACAGATTCCTACAAACCTATTACAAGCAGAATCTTTAATTTTCTGCAAGCCTGAATATTTATAATTTGGTTATAGTTTTCGTAAGGCTTCCCAGAAATTAGTTTTGAGAGGCATGCGAAATAAAAGCAAAGAAAAAGCTTTCATTAGGAAGCATTGCCAAGAGCTCTAGAAGGGCCTGCTTACAAAGGCCTAAATCAAACTATTATATGTACAAAAATCTAATGGAATCATAATTGTTAGTGGAATTATGTCAATTTATTTTGTTTATGTAAGGCCCCTGAGGAAAAGCCTAATACAAGCATTATCTTGTGTACTGTTCGGCGCATGTATGTTCCTACTGCCGAGAGAGGGTTACCACAGGTCAAATTATTTATGAAAATAAAAATAGGTGAATTTGTATCATTTTAAAAATTTAAATTAAACCGATTCATTGAGTATAGGTAAAGCTTTTAAATTTTGCAAAACAAACACGGAACAAACATTTATTTTCTGCATTGAGATAAATATGGAAAAACAAAACAATTTATTTAAGTTCACTTAAATAAAAAAAATATATTTATGCTTTTTACATGGAACTATAATTATGTAATTTATATTCAGAACAGCAGTACAAATACAAATTATTTAATCATTTTTTTATTAAATGGTTTAACAAAAACAGATAAACTTTATTCATATTCGTTGTTTGTTTTCTTTTTTTAATTTTTATAAAAAACAATAATACCCCGGATCCCACCAATAAAAATGATTTCCTCGGAATTAAATTTGATCGGAGTGGTAACTCTGATTAAGCATGACATCCAATTTTGGTTCTATATCTTATCAAACACAAGCCCGACACAAGCATAATAATTGTGTGAACTCTGTCAGACGCATGAGCGAGAAGCATTCATTTCGATGAATTTGCCTCAGCAAAGTGATGTCAGCCTAATTTGTTTCTATAAGACCTGTGAAGAGGTGTTTATGCAAATATAATTTTAATCATCCTCTCAGGCGCATGCGCGGCATGTAATAACTCCGATTATTTGGTCCTAGCGAAGTGTTGCACACTCAACATGAAATCATTAAAAGCTGGTACTTCGCATGGAAAGTAGTATTGATGTGAAAATAAGCTACTGCTGGCTGAATTATTCACAAACGAGGTGACCAAAGTATAGTTTCTGTTTCATCGTTAAAAAATATTGTCACGAAATTCGAATGATTTCAAAAAATTATCTTAGTATGAAGCCTTCATTTCTCAGTAGTTTTTTAATTACATTTTAAACGTTTTCTAATATCTATACTACATAGTTTATTTCAGTTGAAAAAACTTAATGATGGTCGTTATGGTTAATGTTTTTTATTTTGGCAAATTAGTGTTTTTAAAAAGATGCGAATTAAAATTGGCAGTAAATGGTTTGTGTACAAAATGAAAAGTACATATTTAATGGAGCATAAAAGAGTTTTTATATTTTTTCTCAAATCAAAGCCTTTCATTCTTAAAAACAATCGATTTCAATGAAAAAGGAACTTACATATATTTAAATTGTTGTCCAACAAAATGTATGTTTGCGTGACCACTTCCATATTTTCTCTGATGCGTAATCATGGAAACATTAAAAATTAAAAAAAAAAATAACATTAAGTAAAAAAACTCCTTTGCAAGCAACAGACAAATGGTCACCTGTATTTTTTAAATTAGTTCAATTCATTAGGAAGTCCCAAGGAAGTTTTTAGGAAGCTAATTTCGGTTTCAAGTGGTTCCAATTTGGCACTCATTTTTCATATGCCAGGCTAGCTCAATACGTAAGGTGCCCGACTCTCAATCCAACCATCCTCGGTTCAAATCTCGCAAAATCCGTCAAGTAAGTAATGTGTTTTTTTCAGATATAAATAATTATTGTGCATTAAGTTCTAGAAGAAAATCATTACTTGCATGAAAATTAAGGAGAAAATGTAGAAATAAAAATAAAGAACTTTTTTTTTATTTTGTTTTGCATTGTACTTCGAAAAGGCTTCTCCTAGGCCTCGACAAGCCTTTTATAAGGGTTTTTAGATGTGCCTATCGAAACACTTGAACAAAACTACACTACTATATTTGCAATGTTTGAGTGTAGTTTTGTTGTATAAGGCCTTAGCGAAATAAATTGATTACTTCCAACAAACCTGTAAAAGATTGCTTAAAAGCCTTTCGAGCTTCTCAATGTGGGCCGCATGTGTTTCTCTAAGGCCATATAGAGACAAATTTGCTGATTAGGAAATAGCTTCGATAGACCCTTACAGAAGTTAAATTGTTAGTTGGGTAGGTTAGACTACAAAATATTTACGACATCATTTTGCTTTTCGGCCTTACATGAATTTTAGCATTGCAGCAGATATTTTCTCTAAAGTGAAAATGATCATTGCGACTTACTTTTCTGACATAGCTACATATGTACTAATTGTTTGTTTTAGAAAAAGTGGTTCAACTTCGATTGAAGATTTGAACCTTCAGATTCGGTGGACTAACTGTATTTCATCTAGGGTTCAGGCAATTTATTGGCTTTTAGCATAAACCAACTTGTCATCCCATCAGTAAATATCTCAAATTGGTAAACTATAAATTAATCAAAAAATCAAAAAATTCAAAGCGTATTTTTTAAATTACTTGCGTCACTTTCTGAAATTCTCGTTTAGTTCAAAGATTCGTAGACAAAGGCAAATAAAACGTGTACATCGTCTACAACTTCAAGTTTATACACTTATCGAATCAGATCCAATCTCTTTAAAGTTTTTTTTTTCTTTGAATTTTATCAGAACCGTTACAATATGGAATGAAGCCATTTCTTTATTCTTCGATTTGTTGCAGCAATGAGTAAACTTATTATATGATGAAATAACCCTTCCTAAAAGGGTTTGTAAGGATTTAATACCAACACTTTTGCAACAAAATGTTTTGGCATTTAAAAAAAAAACAAACAGGATCAGTTTTTGAAGACTATCCAGGCTATTAAAAAAAAGTATGCACGACTGGATCGTACGAACTTGCTCTTGTGGCTAACAACCTTGAATTCCTAAACCGAGTTGATCGATATTATTAGCCGTGTTTTTTGAGAGAGTGACTAGCCACTCAGTAAAAGTTTAACACGGAAAACACAAACAAAATTCTCTATAATAAATTGTGTTGTTATTGTTATGCGTGTAAATATTTTGCTGAGTTGCTATTCACTCTCTCAAAAAACACGGCTATTATTACTTGCTCTATAGGACACGTATGTCTTTCGGGTCAATCAAAACTTCGAGGTTTTAATCAAAACTAACATTACAATGACGGAAAAGTCAAAAAAAGTGATGTTTGTCAAAACGTCCGCTGCGCTGGTCTGTTTGTCGAGCTAGAGCCTAACCGATTAGACCGATTTTCTTCAAATTTGGTGTGAATGGTTTTTATGTATAGTCCATTGCAATAATTATAAAATTTTATATGGGGGACCCAGCAGTTTGTACCACCCCCAATTTTGTTTTTCTTTAATCTATAAAGAGTTGATTGAATATGATAAATTTCATTTTTCGCATTCGTTACATTTACCGTTTTGCCGCCATCTTGGATTTAACTTTTTACTAAATATCTCGGTTCATATTAGTCCTACAAAAAAACTTGTAAGACATAAAATGCGAAGAATAAAATTTCCTATTTTATGTGTTAAAATTTTCTTCGTTATTGATAATATTTAAAAAGCTACAGGCCAACAAAAAACAAAATTTAGTATTTTCCTCAATTTAGGTTATTTTTATTCAAAAAATTGAAAAAATTTCTACGACAAGTTTGTTGGGCTCAAAATTTCGAACAGTTAAGTCATATATCTTTTTTCTGTATTTCAATAAATAAAAAAGTTATGAATATTTTTCTATTTAAAAAAATTTTTTTACACCAGAACTCATTTTTTTTTAAATCTGAGATATCTTAGCTGAAAATCTTGATTTGGGCTCGCTATAGTTAGATTTTCTCTTTGCTAAAACTGTTTTTAATATTTAATTTTAGTTTTTCGCTTTTCTAATACAAAACAACAATTAATTTTTCCCGAGTACCGAATATTAAAATTTTTTTGAGGCTCCATACGCAAATTAATTTCTCTAGTATATCATTTTGTTTTGGAGTCTGTAATATTTAACTGAAAGTTTAGTAAAAAGTGACAAAAATGAACACGTATTTGATTTGCTGTGGACCGTTAGAATTTGGCAAGATTGCTTATTAAAAAAAGGCATACAAACTCTTTTATCAGCCAGCATTAGGCTGAAACAGCACGTGGAAATGCTTAATGCTACGAAATGATAGTAGCATAGAAATCCATGTGGCCTGCTGGAAAAAATATGGTGACTTACATCGAGTTTCAGCATTGTCGGGAAGTGCGACCATCGCCATCGTTGGATTGGAAGCGCCATTGGATTATATAATTGTGAATTCGACTATGAACACTTGTGCTTTATATGTGGGGAATCAGCAGAAAATGAGTCACGGGGAAAGTTGATCTGGTAAGAAAACTTTTTCTTATTTGGCAGTTAAATATTACAGACTCCAAAACAAAATGATATACCTGAATTTTTGTTTTAGCTCATCTAGTACGGGTAGCTGCCATACAACGATTTCGGTCTTATTAAACTTTCCCGAAAACAGCTTTTCCGATTTTGGCACTACTCTCGAAAACAGCTTTTCCGATTTTGACTACACTTTGAATATATTATCTCTAGACGATCTTAACGAAAAATTCGAATAAATAATAAATAAAGTTATGGGTTTTTAGAAAAAATAAAATGCTTTTTATACTTATCTAGGTACATATGTATATTCCCTCATATTTCGTCATTGTATTTGTTGATTTTATCACTATTTTGCAATTCGTTCCTTTTAAGTTATTCAACATATATTGCATATTAACTTAGTATAAATATTTTTTTTTTTTACGAAAAAAATAAAATCAAAGAAAAAATAATTTAATTTTTTATTTTTATCTTTTTTTCCAAATTCTTTTGTAGCCGTGTTTTTTGAAGAAGTGACTAGCAACTCAGTAAAAGTTTTACACGGAAAACACAAACAAAATTCTCAATAATAATTTGTTTTGTTATTGTTTTGCGTGTAAACATTTTGCTGAGTTGCTAGTCACTCTCTCAAAAAACACGGCTTGTGTTAAATCAAAGAATTTCAAAATTGATACATGAACGTATTTTTATAACATATTTTTTCGTTAAGGACAGAAAAATATTAGCAAACCATTGCCATACAGTCAATGTCCTTCTACATTCTATAGTTTTGCTACGAGAGCAAGTTTGTGCGATCCAGTCCTGTTGCACATTTTTTCCGTCGGTAAAACATATCATTATTTAATTACGTAGTTTTGGTAAGTTTATACATAAACTATAATTTAAAATAATTTAAGCATTAATTTTTGATGGAAAAACAAAGGCTACCAAAAACAAATAAAGTCGAAATGTAAAAGTTCAATTCACTGGAAGTCAGCGCTCGGACCTTACTTTAAATGAAGTAGATCAACTTCGCTTTAAATAATGAAACAAAATTTGCTTCGACAGTTCCCTTTTTTAAGATGTACTCCTATTTTTCACACAGAAAAATAGACAATATACTTAAATTATTGCGGTATTTGACCAACAAATATCACAACAAGATGAATTTATCTTCTTATTTTAAAACTGGTTTAAGCATTTTTCTTTTTATTGAAACTATTCTCAACAGAAAATCATGGAGAAAGTAACGAGCTTCCGCACAATTTATTACTTATTATTATATTTTTAAAGTCTGATTCTAAAAATGGATGCAATTAAATTTATATTATTAAATGTTGAATTTAATTAACAAATCTACTTAGAAAATGTTGGCTTTACTTCGCTTTTTTTCTACATCTGCTTCTCTTTAGGAGAATTTGGTTAAATAGGTTCACCTAGAAAATTGCAGCATCTAAATTTCCTATAGGTTTGCAAAAACAGTTTGGAATGCACCTGAATATTATTTGGTGATTAAATTTTGATTTTATGTGTTATTGCTTGGTTTTAAACAGTTTTTATGTCTGGTATCTGTATAAGAAATTTTCTTTCCTTAATCCGTGTTTTTCTGAAAATTTCTTATATAAACCTACATAATATGTAGGTATATATGTATAAGAAATTTTCGGATATTATAAGAAACAAATAAGAAATTTTCTTTTTAGTATCCGTTGTTTGCTTCTAAGAAAAACTTGGATATTAAAAAGAAATTTCTTGGATTTTCAGAGTTTCTTCTATCCATGTTGTACTGCTTATAGTTTGCAGTTTTTTTAATGCTGTACATTTTATTCGTATCATTATCACTATCAACGTTTTGCGTCTTAAAAAAGTAACATATTCTAACTGAAGAGGCCAGGTGTTGTTATTAGAGCCGAAACGCAGTTGGAATAATTGTCACAAAAAACTCTCAATTTAAGCAAAAACAAAATAGCTTTTTACACGGGTAGGAAAGTATTTTTTTAATATAAAAATAAAATTAATAACTTTCAAAAAAATCTAAGGCCCAAATTTTAAGTAGTGAGTTAAACCCGAGTTAGTTAACTCTGAAAATATATTTGTTGACAGTTACGTGAAGAAGCAGTTTTTAAGTTGAGGGTAAACGCAGAAAATTAAAAAAAATAAAAACAGGGAAGATAAAATATCAAAAACTTTTGTTGAGTTAAAACAGAGTTAACTCGACAAATTTGGTGAGTTAACTCGGGTTTAACTTTAACCCCACACTGAAATACTGACCCTAAGAATCTTATTTATCTTACTTTTGTTCCTAACTCCTTTGGTATGGCGAGGTATCAATTATTTTAGCCAATTATTTAAAAACAGACTATTGGCAATCAAAATACCATAAATCAGGGTAGTGTAATTTAACAAAATAAATAAATTATTGCAAGGAATATAAAAAGACAAATCATATATCCAAATTTTGATTTTGAAACGATTTTGAGTGTAAGATATTTTTTCAAATTAATATACATTTTTTAAAAGTCCTGTGCAATATTTTGATTTTAATGTTAAAGTTGCATACAAATGTTGCAACATTGCGTTATTTTATTAAAGCTGAATGTTTGATATATTTTAGGGGATGGTGTCATTTACTTTATTTGACAATTATACCGGACATCGACAGTGGGACCTAACGTGAGCCAGACATTTAAAATCTGTCAAACTAATCGTGGCAATTACATAACAAAATCAAATCAAGATTCTTCTTTTGGCAAATATTCTACAATATTTTCTTAAAAATGTCAAAATAAAAGTTCTTTGTTACTAGAACTTGATTGAATACGCTGATGAATACGCCCCACTGTAGATTTGTGACTGATGGGGAATTATTTTTAAACAGTTGCCCATAGAACATTTAAATATTAGCTTTAAAACTACAACGTAAATTGCTCACGTTAGGCCCCACTGTAGATGTCTGGCAAGTGTCAAATAAAGTAAATGACACCATCCCCTAAGACATATTTAGCTTTGAGACAAGACTCTAGAGGCAACAGTTGGCGTTTAAATAAACCCAAATCTTCGACATTCTCTCCAACCATGTCATCATTATGATGAAATTAGTTTTAATAAAATATCAATTGCCGCCTCCAGGGACGTGTCGTTTTATTGTCGTTTTAGTGGCACGACAACCGTAAAAGGGGTGATTATCTATAAAATAAAATTCATCCGATATCGATTCGTTATTCTCGAGATATTGTGGACGAAAAAACTACTCCGAACGTACGTACATATATACCACACATATCGACATCTTGCTAAAAACGACGGAGTCTGATTCTATAGACCTCAAATCGTAAAGATAATGTCAACATTTTTAATTCGACAAATCACACCAATTATAGAATAACATCCAATGGGAAAGTTAAAAATCAAAGAATAAGGCCTAATTTATTCGCATTCCATTAAATTTAAATTCTCTATTAAAAATTATAAATTTATCGATTTTAAATATTTGTATTAATTCACTCTCCTTTTTAACAACATTTTTTATATCTTTTTACCAAAATTTAAAAACTGTTTGTAATGCTAGTTCAGAAAAATGATATTTAAGTGGTCCTACTGGCAAAAGCTCATATGTGTTTTGACAGTATCAGTCCTCTGAGATCTTATTTTCTTTAATTAGCTCAATCAATGAACCTACCTGTTTTCTTAAAATTGTCACTGGAAAGCACGAAAACAATATTTTGTGGATCGAAAAATAAAATATCAAAATTTCAAGACCTTTAGTCGGGCATAAGAAACAGCTGCTCTAAAAAATAAGCTGCACGGCCCAATTCTGCAAGTGTTAATGAATTTTACGCTGCACCTACATACACTTTATATTCCTGCTCAAAAAATGTGTCGATAAATTTGTAAGTCACTCAGGAGTCTATAGAGATTGTAAATATTCATGTCCACTTGCAAGGTTTTTCTGATTTCACAGAGTTTTTTACGCTTTTGGAATTTGGCTCCTCGACTAGAAAATTTTTATTGAATTGCCTAGCCCAAAAATATTTTGTATGTATTGCCTTAGACCTTTGAAATTTTGAAAACTAAGCCCCAAAATTCTCTGAGCCCAGCCAAGGACGTAAGAAACAATTCCTGTTGTATTAAACATTTACACTAAGCTTTACACCCCGGTGATCTCTTATTGTTTTAGCCTCAATTGCGTTTCTTTCGTTAAATTAGCTATGTTTTTAGTGTAAACAGTTGTTGCTTTTGACATGTAAATGTTAAGCCCCGACCACGTTTTTTTTAAATTATATCTTCAAGCTTTATCCCCAACTTCGGACTTTGGCAATCCTTAAAACATGAAACATGTCCATTATTCATAGCCCACAATTGGTTTTTTCTCCAACTCACTTCAAGCTTTAGCCCCAACCTTAGGGCTTAGAAAAGAAGTTGCAGAACATGTAAATTGTTCAGCCCCAACCACGTTATGTTGTCCATCGAAATTCTTATCTTAACAATATTTAAGACGAATATAAAACTCTACACGTTGTAATGTATTACTTTCTACATTTCAAATCACTTTAGCAATCGGATGTGGGGGGGGGCTTTAGCCCCTATAGCCACCCCCCTGGATCCACCACCGCAGTTAACTAAAAACGAGTGAATAAATGAAAAATTAATGAAGTGTTCTTAATGACAATTTTATTTTAAACGTGATATTAGTTAAAAGGACACAATTCAGTTTTTAATAGACTGTGAACAAATTGGGCTTAAATCTGTTTATTTAAACTTTTCATTTTTTTCAGTTTTCACACTTCTCTATAACAATGCAATTTTATAAAAAATATAAAATACTAGCCGAGCCGATACTCTGCGTGTGCTGTGCTGTCACATTTTATAGAAATCTCTTTATTGATTAAATAATTAAATAAAACAAAAATAACAATGATAACAAAAGTTATGTGAATGCACATTTGCTCCAAATTTATAAAATTCAACTTCGTTCAAATATTTTGTTCGTCGTTTGCAGTTCTTAAATTGGCTTCAAATAGCTGGCACCTACCAATATAATTATTTTTCATGATTCGAAAGTCGTGTGTCTCCCCTTAGTTTCAGAAAACAATACCATCATTTTAAAACGTCCCAATAATCCGTCAAATTTTTGTTCTTTTTACAAAATTATTATATTTAAAATTGGTTCCTTATTTCTTTTGTTAAAACCTTTTTTTGAATTGAGGTGGTTTTGTTTTCTTAAGTAATAGCAATTGATTTTTTAGCATTGACACCTCATAATTGCAGCTTTTGAAGACTCCTAAGTTGCCAAACAGTAATTTACTTATCCTAATTGATGTATCATCAAGAGAAAATAATATGTGTGCGTTACCGATGATTTGTGGCGCGACGCACAAGCTTAGAGCACACACTCCACGCACACTCGACAAGAAACAATTCAGAAAAGGTTTAACAATAGTCCTCTCGTAGGTGAATAGGTTCAGGCTCCAGGACTCGCGGTAAACAAAGGAATCCTTTGCAATGGCAATACTTGTGCTTTGCCAGAGCACCCTTAACATTATATAATCGCTATTTGAGTAACAAAAGAATAAAATGCCTTTCAACGTCCTTTGCTGCCGATTCAAGAAGCACCCAGGATAAAAAAAAAAATACATCATAACGAGTTCCTCTTCTATTCGAAACACAGCAACGATCTGCTGAGCTCCTGGTGGCCGCCTCTGTGCACAGAGGATTTCTCGTCACCTTTTGCTTCGTGGAGTGAGTACCAACCTATTTTTTGTGTTTTTTTTTTGTAAGTTTAACTCACAGTATAGGTACACAGTTGTGTTCGACAATTGTCGCACCAAAGTGGGTGTGGTCGTAGTTTTTTAAAGATTTCCGGACCTTCTTGTGTTACATCTTCAGAACATTGCCAAAGGACAAAGGGGACTTTTATTTCCATTTCGTCGTTTTTTTTTTTTTTTGTTTATGTCTTCTGTTCTGCCAACAGTGCACCTTTCACAGGACACGTTGTAGGAAAGTAGAAAGAGGAATTCCGCCTTCCGTCTTATATAGATGAGAATGAGAACAATGGATACCTATTGCGCAATGTTCACAAGCGCTGTTCTGAGATTCAACAACTAAAACATAAAAACACTGTGTATCCTTTGCCATATACGAGTACTCGTACCTTTAAGGATTTGAATTGCAAAGGTGTCGTATATTTGAATTTTTTTGGTGAATTTTTTATCCGATCCAGGCTAGGAGGAGTGGAAATATAGTTTCGAATTATTGTCTACAAAAAGGTGTGTTTTTCTTTTTTGTTGATGCTCAAAAATATGTTAAAGTTTCCGTTATGAAGAGGGACTTGATTTCTTAAAGGCACACAAGGAATGGGTTAAATGCGTATTGCTAAGGAGGCGTTGGAATCATTTCCAACAGCTAAGAGAGTGATCGTTTTCCGATAAATCGGAGCAGCTGAAAATAAAACAACTGCTGAAACTAAAAAGAGGACGTGTTTTATTCATTAAACTCAAAAAACTGACAAGCTATTTCTTAACGGTTTTGACGGTTTTGAAAAGCACCTGCCAGAAATGTTACTTTTCTTACCCTAATCCCATCCTGAGTTCACAGATTGTCTATATATGTATGTATATGTATGTAAATGCCTTTGCTATACAAATAAGAAAGTTATCGAGAGAATTAAACCCGGTGCTTTCAATTTAAGCCAAAATTATGTATAGGAATATGAGCTTTCAAAATTGTCACTTTTTGAATTCAAAAAACAAAAACTAATATTTAAATGAATTTTTTTAATATATAAATTCGCAGTTAAAGTGACCTCAAGTAAAAATGCGTTTCGACCATCAGGCAGGACATTGGGCTCAGAGGCGTATACAGCTTTAGTTCTTGGGGGGGGTCATGCAAAAAAAATAACACAAACTAATATTTGTTAAAATTCAAGTGCCTTATATTTTTTTTTTTTATATTTTACTGTGCGTAGCTATATAAAATAAAAGCGAAAAAATCATAATTAACTATACTAAAGGGTTTTCCAATAGGGACGGATTGATTTTGGCAGCTCGTGGCGGCCATATTGTTTCTTTTACCTTCGGTCAAAATATCGTCTTTTAATCATTCACTACAGACAAATCATCATGGTGAGTTACAGCGTCGAGCAACACGTACAAATGATGTTTTAGAGCAGTTAGAAGTTTATCCCAATTTTGGTCGAAAAATCATCTTTAGCGATGAGGCCCGTCTTTGGATGAATGGGTACGTGAGTAAGCAAAATTGCCGGACTTGGGACGACACTAATCAACGCAAGATTTACGAGGTGCCAATGCATCCAAATAAAGTAACTGTTATGTGTGGATTTTGGGTTGGATGCCTGGAGGCGTCATCGGTCCGTATTTCTTCGAAAATGATGCTGGCCAGGCCATCACCGTCAACGGCGATCGCTAAAGGTCGATGATCACCAACTTCTTGTGGCCTAAATGATAAGGACACTGAAGATATATGGTTTCAACAGGATGACGCTACGTGCCACACAGCTTAATACACAATCGATATTCTGCACGAGCAGTTTCATGGTGTGGTTATCTCGCGCCGAGGCAACGTGAATTGGCCACCAAGATCGTGTGATTTGACCCCTTTGGACTTTTTCTTGTGGGGCTTTTTTAAGTCGCAGTCTATGCGAATAAGTTGCAAACCAGCTCGACCCTTAAAGACAACATAATCGATGCCATCGGTCAAATTCAGCCTGATTTATGCGCCAAAGTCATCGAAAACTACATTTTCACTAAGCCAATTTAGGCAATTTCGTTGAAAATATATATTTCGAACTGCCAAAGCCTATTCAAAATTAAATGAGCTACCTACCTTTACAAAAAAATTAACAAATTTAAGACGAAAACACTTTTTTGGTATTTGCAAAATTACCTCATTTTCGGTTCCAAAGAAAATTAAAATAAACAACTGAGTCGAAAGAACCTTCATTAGCTGGACCAGTGAACACGCTATTCGTTTTTATTCCTGACTGTTACATTTTTTATTTCGGAGGGCCTCAGCAACAGCAAACAGCAATCTCCAGTTGCCTGACCAAAGAAAATCAATTAAGCTAGCTGTGAAAATACTGAGGAAAAAAATTTTTTGGATTCGCTTGATCATTTGTTTTGAATTTTATTCAGAATTTATTTTAATCCTATCAAAGTTTTTATTTCAGCGAATTGAAGTTGCAGGAAAAATTAGTAAAATATCATAGGTACTGTGCACTGTTTTCTGTTTCTTAATTTTAGTAAATAGATATAAATATTCACTACTGAAAATGAAAACAATAGCTCTGATTTTCAAAAATGACCACTTGTGCAAATTGCTCTTTTTACAATAGTGGAAAAACTAAAATACATTACTTACTTACATTACTTTTGATGGCGCTCACAGCCCAGTATGGGCTTCGGCCTCAACTAACAAGCCCCTCCAGCCAGCTTTGTCCCTAGCTAGCCGCTTCCAGTTGCGCACACCGAGTGCTCACTTGATTGCACCACCTGTTACGGGTTCTTCCTCTGCTGCGTACCGCATCGGGGTTGGATTCGAAGACTCGTCGGGCAGGTGCGTTGCTGTCCATACGCTCCACGTGCCCCAGCCATCTCAGCCACTGTATTTTCAGCTTTTTGACCAGGTCAACGTCGCTGTATAGCCCGTATAGCTCGTCGTTGAATCTTCTCCCCCATACTCCTTCGATACACACCGGACCGAAAATCACACGAAGAATCTTCCTCTCAAAGCACCCTAGCAGATTTTTATCCGAATCTTTCAGTATCCATGCCTCTGACCCATAAAGCAGGACCGGGATGATTAGGGTTTTGTATAAAGTCTCCTTGGTTGTCTGAGAGAGGGCCTTACTACTTGAATGCCTTCTTAGACCGAAGAAACAGCGGTTGGCAAGAGTAATTCTTCGCTTGATCTCTGCACTGATGTCATTCTGCGATGTAATAGTGGAGCCCAGGTAGACAAAGTCCTTGACAACTTCGAAGTTATATCTGTCCATCCGGATATTTTGCCCGAGTTGACGATGTTGAGATTCCTCTCTCGATGACAGCATATACTTCGTCTTGTCCTCATTAACCGCCAATCTTATTCTAGCCGCCTCCGATTCAATGCTCGCAAATGCCCCTGCCACAGCTCGCTTCGTTCTGCCGACAATGTCTATGTCATTCACATATGCAAGCAATTGAACGAACTTTTGATAGATTGTACCGCTGGTGTTGATATGTGCGTTGCGTACAATGGCTTCAAGAACGATGTTGAATAGGTTGCATGATAACGCGTCGCATTGCCTCAATCCTTTCTCAACATCAAAGGAATCGGTGGTCTTCTTACCAATTTTGAGGGAGCAGCGAGATTTCTCCATCGTCATCCTGCACAGGCAGACGAGTTTGGCAGGGATGCCGAGACTCGACATGTTTTTGTATAATTCGTCCCTTGATACAGGTGGTGTGTATCGATCTGGAATTCCCGGGATTTTTCTAAAATCTGTCGGAGTGTGAACATTTGATCGACGGTTGACTTGCCTGGCCTAAAACCGCACTGATAGGGGCCGATCAGATCGTTGAAAAAAGGTTTTAAGCGGTCACACAGGATGGCCGACAAGATTTTATAAGCGACGTTTAGGAGACTAATTCCTCTGTAGTTGGTACATTTCAGAACATCTCCCTTTTTATGGATGGGGCACACTATACCGAGGTTCCAATAATCGGGCATACTTTCCTGCGACCAAATTTTGCAGATGAGCTGGTGTATGCTCCTAGCCAATTTATCTCCCGCTGATGAAAATACATTACATATTCGTATTATAATTGAATACAAAGATTCTTTTTCGTTGCGTTTCAAGAATAGTGTGAACAAAGTTCACGAGTGATTTCGATATGCCTCTGATTTGGAAAAAATGTATGTCACTAAGACTGCCACCGATGGAAAAGTGAAAGGCACCTTCCAAAATAAATATGTACATCAAATATACCTAATCTTTCTTACCAGTAAGCCTTTCTGATAAAAATAATGGACAAAATTGTTAAATTCTAGGAGCCTAGTCGCTTTTCGTCAATAATTCCATCCGACTGGTCAAACGGTTCACCGCAAGGAGTTCCAAAAAATTTCCTTTACCATAGCTATTGGTTTTTGCATTATGGGATTCATAGGTTACTTTGTAAAAGTAATCCACATCCAAATCAATAACAATATTTTTCGATCGTAAATATTGAATAAGAGCAAACAAAATCCTTTCGTAATAGGTTTTAATCATAGTTTTATATATTTATGTCTTTTATCGTTAACATTAATATTGTTTGGTTAGAATAACTATAAATCGAAAGTTATCACTTTTTTGTTTTTAAAAATAATTTGTCATACAGAAATCAAACAAAACAATTTCTGTATGTGATCTATAATGTGTTTAAAGATTTTATTTTCAGAAAAAAAAATGTTCTTTTTTTGAAAATCCTATTAGTTTTTACTTTACTGAGTGAACATTTGGTAACAACTCCGCACTTTGATTTCTGTTTGGTTTAACAGGTTTCGGCTGTCATCTCAAAACGGAATCTAGCCTATGCATATATTTTAAGATTTGAATGTATTATCATATGAGAAGTTTGTTGTTGTGTTAAATTTCTTATTGAATTGAAGTTACCAACATTCAAATTCTCTATTGAATTCTAAATTAACAATCAAAAATCCTACTAGCTTTCTAAGTAACCAACTTTCATTTTTTTTTTCTATTTGCTTACTAAATAATTATTTCAGATCAACAAAATAATCTTGAGTGCTCGGGGGGGGACATGACCCCGTGACCCCCCCCCCTGTATACGCCGTTGATTGGGCTCCATCGACGGCTTGGCTAGGAATTTTTCTTAGGGGAAGAAATATGGCATTACCAGTACAAGGCGTTCAACATTTCAAAGGACCTCAATAATTCAACTCCGATTAAAATCAAACAAGTCGACTTTTAATGTGACAAAATTATTCTAAAAATTAAAAAATTGATTTGCTAAGCTGAGAGACCGCATTAATTTTTTTGGATTAAATTTTTTTTTGTTGGTACTTTATTTAATCTTTTATAAAATTTACAATTGCAATTGTTTAAATTTAGTATGGCATGGCTTAAATTTCTCTGCTGAGAAATGACAACAAATTTAACATTTTATTTTATCAAAGGCTAAATAAGAAATATATAATATCTAGCTGACCCAGCGAACTTCGTTCCGCCTAAATTCATTTATGTAAAGAAAACAATAATTCCGAGCATGATATACAATGATGTTTCATGTAATTCGGTCAATAGAAATTCTTTATTCTAAAGTTTTATTAAATACAATAAAATAACTAAATTAACAATGTCGATGTGTTTCAATGAAACCAAAATGATTGGCGTGTCGGCCAACCTTCCGCTTCTTAACTGAAGAGTTTAAATGGTAAAAAACATATTTAGTTTTATATTCAGGCGCGTACACCGTACACGTACAAAGCGGTAGGTTTGCCGATACGTCAGCACGCCACATACAACTGACCATGTAAGAAACATATGGGAATTCAAGAATGATGCCACAAACATCCAGCGATTGTCGACTTACGATTTATTGATTTTCAATTGTCATAGCAAAAGCGAGACGCACTGGAAATTGAAGACGCTTAAATACGAATGGCAAATCGTTCGGAATAAGCGGAATCCGTGGAATGAGAACATCTTCACCTTTGAATTACCCCCTCAAAAGCGCTTGGCCTGAATATTAGATTTGATTTGATTCGCTTCACAACCAAACGCGTTCCGTTACAAAGTTTTGGAGCATTGAGGTTGCGCAGCAAAATTATAACTGAGCCGACTTTCAATTTTAAATTGTGTGGTGAAAAGCCCGGAACATCCAAAGAATTCAAAATATCCGTGGGATAGTTGGTGGCTTCATTTTCATCCATTACGGAGTCCACGGATTTGAATAAATGAACTCACCGACCGACGATTTGATTTTAAATGACGAAATTCAAATGATCTCTTCCAGCGTTGTTTTAAAATAGCAAAAAATCGGTGGAAATTCAATAAGGCTGGTGACTTTAGTCCACTGGTATCACGCCATTGCCCATCGCCAATAAATTGACTGGAGAAATCTGCAGCGAACTGGTCATTTCGTAAAGCGACTAGCATTTTTGTTTTCAATTGCAATTTCTCCACGTATTGCAATAAAGCCGATGCTTTCAGGCCCTTCCTGGGGCCAAAACGAATTTATCAAGCCCTAAATCGTGAAAATCAAAGTAACCGTTTTCGAGTTATGCACTAAAAACCAGATGTTCCCGGATTTTCAAATTTCGTTGGACATTTTAGGGGATTTTCTTCCACTTTCCTATGCCCTTCCTTGAACTAATACGAATTTATCAAGACCTAAATCGTAAAAATCGAAGTAACCGTTCTCGAGTTATGTATTAAAAAATGGATGTTCGCTGTTTTCCAATTTTCCTGGATTTTCCCTTAGTGTCCTATGTCCATTCTTGAGCCAATACGAATGCATCAAGCACTTAATCGTAAAAATCGAAGACACCGTTCCCGAGATATGCATTAAAAAGTGGATGATCCCTGATTACCAATTTTCCTGAACATTTTTCGGGATTTTTCTACAGTGTCCCATGTCCTTCCTTGGGTCAATATCAATACGTATTCATCAAGCTTAAAATCGTGAAAATCGAACGATCCGTTCTCGAGTTATGGGCGCACACACGGACGACATTTCTCTTTTCTTAGAGTAGGTATACCTACTCGTAATTTTTACAAATATATATTTATAAAAAAAGAAAAAGTGTGGATCTGACATTTTGTATTTTAAAATTTTTCATTGATTATTCCTGTTCTGTAATTAAGCGCTGAGTGGCAATAAGAAGCAAGTTTCCCCCAATTTTCACTGTCGTTCAGTATACGTTTTACTTCTTCAATAGCCATTAGATTGACTACATAATGATATCGCCTTATTTCTTTCAAGATGGGACAGGAAACAAGAAAGTGCACCACGTCTTCGTTTTCCCTAGTGTTGCATTGCATAGGCAGCAGGTAGGTTAAATAGCCCCACGATGGGGTATATAATTAAGCTCGAGTAGTTCTCCTCTCACTCGGATTACCATAGAAATTTGTACAGTACTGAGGCTAAGGTTGAGATAGTTAATCTGTTGGTGATCGAGATGCCGATACAAAAACCGTGTTGACGAACTTTCTGCTTGTGTAATATTTTCTATTTGTTTTGCCTGTTTCACATCAAGACCGAATTTTTGGGTTATGTAATACCACTATAAATAAATAAATCGGGTGGCACAACGGCTCATGAAGAACCAGGGCCTAGTGACTAACAACTCGCAACCATTCCTGTGTGCGCCCTTAGACAGGAATGGAAGGGACCTACAATTTTATGCTGAATCCGAACGGCTAGACGAGAAGCACTTATTCGTGACAAGTGGATTGGAGGATTTGTCAATTCCTCGCAAGAGGCAGTAGCCCTGAAAAAAAACTTTTTAGTTTTTAAGGTGGACGAGGCTGGGAAGCGATCCCAGACCTCCGTAACACCACTCTGAAATATTATTTTCTGTAAGATCTAGCAGCATGTTGTACTCATAGCTGCGACATTTTCCCAGTCCTTGTAAAACATTCTTTTCGTCCTAAGTGCCTTCCTGACGAGAACCTTGGTAAGTCGTGAATCGTCTGGCTCGTTAAGAACCTTGGAACATAATACATGCTGAGTTGGAGTGTAAACACATGAAGAGGTGACATTCCGCTTTCAATTAAGAGCATATAATTGGGCGTGGTTGCTGGTAGCCGCATAAGTTTTTTCAAAAAGATACGCATTAATTTTTCTACATCTTCATGGTACCCCAAACTTTTCCACCATAGCACATAATGGAGCCCATAACAGCTTCAATTTTTTTTTATTTCGGATGGTAATTCAACCCTAGAATTCGAGATAAGATTTTTCCAATTTGAGTTTATGGCTTTTTTCGAATCAGAATGTTAAAATTTAAAATGTTGTTTGAAAGAAAGGTCATGACTTATTGTAACTCCCAGATACTTATATGTAGTAGCCCGTAACGTAATGGTTAGTGCGTTCGACTGTCACGCTGGAGGTCTGCGATCGCTTTCCAGCCTCGTCCACCTAAAAACTAAAAAGTTTTTTTTCAGGGCTGCTGCCTCTTGCGAGGAATTGACAAATCCTCCAAGAGTATCACTTGTCACGAATAATTGCTTCTCGTCTAGCCGTTCGGATTCGGCATTGCTGTCGAAAGGCGCACACAGGAATGGTTGCGAGTTGTTAGTCACTAGGCCCTGGTTCTTCATGAGCCGTTGTGCCACCCGATTTATTTATTTTTTAGATACTTATATGATCCTCTCCACCATATTTCCACTTTTCAAATCCACCTAAGCGGCCCCTTCCTTTTCTAAATACAAGCACTTTAGACTTTGCTGTGTTGATTTGTAAACACTTGCAGTCATTTTCTAATTTGTTTATCATAAGCTGAAGAGAGCTATGTGATTCTGCTAAGATTACCAGATCCTCCGCAAAAAGCAATGTGGTGAATTTAATACCTTCAACTGTGATTCCCGGTGGTAGGTACTCTGAGATATCATCCAGAAACAGTGTAACAATTAGCGGACTTAGCAAGCATCCCTGAATAACACCAATTTCTATTCCAAACCTGTCTGATAGCTCATTCCCATTCCATATTGCAGATTTGTTGACACTATAGAGATTGGTAAGAATACTAAGAAACTTATTCGATACTCCGATTTGGGAAAATTCGTAGAAAATACATTTTCTATTGATCGTATCAAATGCATATAATTTTCTTCCTTTGTTAAAGTAGGTTTGCGCTATACTTGTTAGGTTGAATATCTGATCCACAGTAGAATAGCCTTCTCGAAATCCCGCCTGAAATTGGCTAAACTTTCTATTTTCTTTAACCCATTTTGTTAGGCGTGCGTTCAATAAGCCAGTAAAAATGTTTGCTATTGTACTCATAAAAGAAATTCCTCTATAGTTCGCTGCGTTATTTGGATCGCTTTTCTTGAATACTGGGAAGATTATTGACTTTTGAAACTCTCAGGTACATGTGCTTTTTTGTAGATATGATTTAGGGATTTAAGTACTTTTTCAAGGAAATTGATTGTAGCATTTTGGAAGAACTCATAGGGGATTCCATCTTCCCCCGGCGCGGCGCTTTATTTTGTTTTGCTTTTCGCAACACCTCATAAAGCTCTTCGATGCTGAATGGTGGCGGTGGGTCCAAGATTTCATCAAACACTAGTGGTACTGTATACATTATATGAAATTTGTGGTCCCTCTGGATTAAGCATTGTTCGGAAATGGTTTTTAAGAGTGTTAACTTCAACTAGGTTACCAACTTTGTATGCATTTCCGTTGGGTTCTTGAGCAATTGTCCAAAAGACTTTGCTACTGGAAACCTCACCTACTTCACTTGCCATTCCATTTAAATATATGGTTTTCTGTGATGTGACTCACAAATTGTTTTATGATGAAAATTTGCTTCAATATAAATTTGTTTCGCTGTATACATGTTTAGTTCTCTAAACAAGTTGAGAGATCCAAGTGATTTTTTCCTATCTTCAGCGCAGTCTTCATCAAACCAAGGTTGTGTTTTAACTAGATTGTTGTTGCTATTTTTTAATTCAGCTATGTTTTTAATTATGCAAGTCAAAAAAAGGGGGTTCAAAAAAACATTGCCCCACTCAATTTCTAGCATTATGACCCATTTATCTAGTTGGCGGTGATATTCATAGACCCAGCAATTTTTCCAAATAAGTTTCGGTAGTAAGGAAAGATAACAGGAATGTTTGTTTCTGTTCCGCATTTCATGGATAGGGGCAGGTGATCAGAGGAAAGAGTTGGTACTTCCATATCCTGTATCAGTTTGTGCCAATTTCCATTTATCAACGCATAATCAATTACTGGCCATCCATTTATCTTTAAAAACGTAATATCGTTTACCGTTCTACCATTTAAAAGACACAAATTAAAAGAATCATATGCTTCTATACGTTGTTTACCCTTAGCATCAATAGCTTCATCTTTAGACTCGCTTATAACGTTGCAGAAAAAATTATATTCTCGTTTCTATATAGGTGCTACTTGTACTTGCATATTTTTGCAATCGGAGCTGAGTAAGCAATCAATAATATCTTTGTATTCCATTTGCCAGTTGCAACAGTTTATGTAGACTGGACAAATCTCCATAGCTTCTCCCCTGATTTCTATTTTTAAAAAATCTCTATTTTCTCTCCTTATAAAACAGAAATTTGTTTTTGACGAAGATTGTTTATTTATCCCAAAAACCGTTCCCTCACTTGCTCTTCCTACTGAATGTGTTATTCGGATTGCAGCACTTCATAACAATTCGAATTCATTAAACGTATTTTCGAAATTTTCATTATTTTCCACTACGAAAGTTTCATATAAAAAATAAATTTCATGTTTTTTAACTCATTCAAAAAAAATAGAAATATTTACTTTTATTTTTGAATCCAGCTACATTATATGAAAATGATTTGTGTAAAAAAAAAACAATTCGTACGTGCTCTATAGGGCAAAGTATTGGTTTCGTATCAAAAAAAAATGTCGAGGTTTTAATCAAAACTAAAATAACGATAATGGAGAAGTTCAATCTTCAATTTAGAAGTACAAGTTACCTCAACTCAACAGACTGTCTGAAGAGCCCACTGTTATACCTGGTCGAAACACAATATTATTTCTGAAGTTGAGGTCACTTGTATTTTTTAATTGAATTATATTCATTCACTCCACTTAAAACATAAGTAATTTCAATATTTTAATATTTAAATTTCTTCATATTCTTATGATAATGGAGAAAAGCAAAAGTGATTTTCGACAAGACGTCTGTCGTCGGTCTATTTTGTCTTTCCGTCTCTGCATCCTGATGAACATCGAGCCTAAACGGTAGATCGGATTTGCTTTAAATTTGGTGTGAAACATTTTTATGATTCCCTAAACAAGAAATTCGAATTTATGTTTTAATTCATCTAGAACGGGTAGCTGTCATACAAATATTTCGTTTTTTTTTTTTTTGAAAACGGCTTTAACGATTTTGATTAAAATTCATTTAAAAAGTACAAGTGACCTCAACTCCAGAAATAATCGTGTTTCGCCCAAAGTACAACAGTGGGCTCTTCAGTCAGTTTGTTATACCCTACTAAAACACAAATTTTTTGGGTGCACGAATTTAAAAAAATTCCCCTAGAATAATAAGATTCACAGTATCTTTTTGCTGTGATTTTTATAAGAGTCGCTAAACATCGACCAAAATGTGTGTCTTAGTAGGGTATAACAGACTGACTGAAGAGCCCACTGTTATACCTTGGGCGAAACACAATTATTTCTGGAGTTGAGGTCACTTGTACTTTTTAATTGAATTTTATTCATTCACTCCACTTAAAACTAAAGTAGTTTCAATATTTTAATATTTAAATTTCTTCATCTTATTAAGATTTTGATTAAACTTCGTACATGTAATCACACTAGACCAGTTTTAACAACACTGCATACCAAAAAAAAATCGAATAATTGAAATAAAGTTATGGGCGCAAAATTTTAAACATTGCTCGTTTAAGGAATAAAACCGGATCAAGTTAACGTAGTCGTTTAGTTGTGAACCCTTGTCTAACTATTTCTTAATTTTAAACACGTTTAACAACTCTTCTAACTAAAGTGGACTCCGCAACGTAACGTAGTCAAATTAAAGTTGAACAGGCACACATTTGACAGATGAAGAGAAGAGACAGTTATAGAACAACACAAAATGTTCAAATTAAACAAACAACTTCAGACAAATAATTTAAATATAACTATGTGCGTGTCGTGAATATAGATTATGATTGTTTTTTGTTTAAATGTTTAAAAGAAGTCTACTCGGATTATCCCTGATTCTAAAAAAAAAATCAAGCGCATGGATAATAATGAGACATCTTTGTACATATGTAGGTACCTACGTGTATGTTGGTTGACGGTGTCTTGTGTGGATGATGTGTGTGCCCATGTTTCGCAGAAAAAGTGAAACATTCAATGCCGCAGAGCTCTTTCAATACATTTATAAATACTTTTCATTTTTAACAAAGCTGTAAATATTTAGAAAATAAAATTAAATTCCGAAATTATTTTACTAACCTACGCCTTTTTGTTGTTACAAACTTATTTTCAAGTGGTAAAAGTATATTTTATGAAGTTAAACAAGCGGTTTGCTGCTTTTAAAGTTAGAAGAGTAGTTTAACGTTAAACTATACTTTATGTCGTTTAAAATTACCAAAGAGTTGACTCTCTCTTTAAAAAGAGTTTTTAAAGCCGTCCCCCATTTTTAAAGTGATTTAGAGTCTCTTTAAAATTTTGCGCCATGGAGTTTAAAAAAAAACTGCCTTTTTTCATATGAATTTGTTCAGGTATATTCTCGCATATCTCGTTACTTTGCAAAGTTAGTTTAAAAATATTATGCATTCAAAATTTGTAAGAATATTTTTTTTTTAAGAAAAATCAAATCAAATTATAAATCATTTTTTTTTAACTTTTTTTCTTTTTTTTATATGTATTAAATAATACTATAGGTATTTGATTTTCATTTTCTTATACTGAAATCTTTAAAAGGTCTGTTATAATATTTAAAAGGAATTTAGATAAGAGCGATTTTAGTGAACGTTTATGAAATTGGCCATAAGATACGTATAAGGATAGTTAAATTTAGTTTTCACTTTCTTAAAAAAAAATAGAAGAAACACAATTTAGATTCATCAAACCATACAATCGAATTATTCTAATAAAAACATTAAATATCTAGATTCTATTAATTCTTTTGTGTTTTTTTGTTTGTATTAAATATTTACATTTTTCTGAAGTATACTCCACTTATGCATAGATAGAAAGGGTGATATACAAAACCTTTTTAAATTATACTAATTTCCACCATTTTAATACATTTACAAACCCCAAAACATATTATTATCTACCTATAGGTAGTCTCTTTCTATGCATGCCAACCAGAAATAAATTAAAACAAAAAGTTTCCCGGCCCGCCTATCCATTAATCGAAATGAAATAGAAAACAAAAAAATTAAGTTGTTTTATTAACGCCAATGATAAACAAAAAAAGAAAAAAAGATTTCCTCCATTAAATTAACCAGAAATCACTTCACCATTGCGCTGTTTAGTGCTTCTGTGTGGATGGGCTCCTTCCCTCTCTCTTATACCAACAACAAAAAAAAGAAAATTACCACAAATTTACTTTATATGCCTACCTACATAAACGTGTCCTCAACACGCTCCCCTAGTTTACAGTAGAATGCGACAATCATTCCTACTTGTGGATTATAGTCGAAGCTATAAAAGTAATCGATTTCCGTCATTAACACCAATAGAGTTGTCAAACGTCAAACTATAGAGTGGCCATTAAAAGTAAGTCCACCACCATCTTGCAGCCCCACCTTCACTTTAGACAGGTACATGTGGTTGTGCAAAACAAACTCTTTTCTATGAGCCATCAGTAGTTCCTACTCGCATAGGAATCGTGGTGATAAGCGTGCTCACTTTAGCCTCTATTAATCACCAATCCTCATCCTATCTAAACAATGATACCTACGACTCGCATTATTATCCAAACCACCAGCTTCCCGTCCCCCACGTTGTACAACATTCCGGTGGATAAGGATGCATTTTTGCAGCTTGTTGAGTGACGCTACGCGGCGCGGCGTTTCCTTCAGCAAAGTTAATAAATTAAAGTTCACATTCGAGTGGTAATCATGGAACGTGAAGATATTTTGTCGCAGATGAATCGGTTTTTAAGAAAATTCATTGTACTTGTCGCATCTTGGTTGACAATAACTATAGAGACACGGCCGTATTCAATATGATGGCCTTGGAACTGCAAAGGAAATGGGAAAATCATACTTCATATTAACAGGTTTTCAAGATTTACAAAAAATACTCTCCAAATTAAAAAATGCAAAAGTTGCTTCCAGGCCAAACTTGGACTTTCTTTATAACACATTTTTTTTTGTTTTGAAATACATGTACAAATATTTATATGTATAGGTAGTTACTTAAGACAAGATCTTTCTATATAGTTTTTAACCTAGTAAAAAATATGTAGGTACTCCTTCGAAATTCCATTCACCCCTGTTCTGATTTCCGTTTCGAATTGAATCCATACACGAAATTGATTTTCGTACGTACTTAGGTCCTCGGACCTATTATGTCCGTGATGTTTCCCTTACAGGACATAGGGCCTCCACTACACCTACGCGCCATCGTGTACGATTTCTTGAAATATATTTCAGCTCTCTCCAACTTTTCCCCAGTCGTGCCGATTCCTGTTCGACCGTTCTTCGTCATGTACTTCTAGGCCGGCCCACTTGTCTTCCCTCCTGTGTGAGCGGGTTCCACTGCATTGCTTAAAATGCAATGCACCGATCGCCTTTTGGAAGCGTATGGCCAATCCACTGCCACTTTCTTCTTCGTATAATGGAGTCTATGGGCTCCTGACCCGTTCTCGCATGAAGTTCGGCATTGGAGATACGGTTGGGCCAGAAAATCCTCAAGATGTTTCGTAGACATCTATTAACGAAGGTTTGCAGCTTTCTAGTGACAGTGTCAGTGACTTTCCAAGTGCTGCATCCGGAACGGAACAGTCGTAGCTTGGTCTTTAAGCTAAAAGAGTTGTTTCTCCATATTTTGGACAGCATTCCGAACGCAGCCTTTGCTCTTCTGATTCGGCTGTTTACGTTTAGTTCAGTTCCGCCACCCGTAGAGACAATACTCCCAAGATATTGGAAATCCTCTACCATCTCTACCGGTTGTCCAGAAATATTTACTTGGATTGATGAGGAAGTTCCAAGGCTGATCCTTTTAGTTTTTGCCCAGTTGATCTTAAGCCCTACGATTTCTGCTTCTCTCTCCACCCTTGTTGTCATTTGATGGAGATCCATGATCCTATGAGAGAGTAAGCATACGTCGTTTGCGTAGTCCAGATGTTTGAGGTGAGATTGCAGAGTCCACTGAATTCCTCCATTCCCATTTGACAAAGCTGCGTGCAGTACTCCACTTATCACCAACAGGAACAGTATTGGTGACAGTATACAGCCTTGCCTAACTCCACTTTGGACTTCAAACTCCTCTGACAGCCTACCTTTGTGCAAAACGTGACACTTGGATCCATCATATGTAGCCTTGACACAACACAACAAAAACAGGAAAAACACAATGGGCAACAAATCTAAATATTTTTTTTTTTTTAATAATAATTTTAACTATATGTCTGTAAGACCTCAGGTCTTTTAAATGCAATGCACGGCACTAGTTAGAAAGAATAGAAGGAAAGATTTTTGTTGGCACAGTGGGTTGAGAATTAGATGTTAATTATTTCATGAAATTCCACCGGTGGCATCAAGTTAAGCTGGCGAATATAGAAAAGAATGAATGATTAAGAAATATTATTAAACAAAAATATTTTCAAAAAAATGTGATTCTAAGAAATTTCAAATTGATTCTTCGTGTGCGATTTCATTTAAAATGATACAGTAAGTATCTGATTTCACTAAAATTGGCACAGTTGTCTAGAAAAGATAGACAAATTAATATGGGTAAGTGTTCCCACTTTTTATCCCACAATTAATTCATGGACTTCGCTTGCTGGTTAAGACGCAGAATTTCATCCTGTACAACATATCTGGGGGAGAGTACGATAACATAGGCGCCAAGAATTGATAACGGTTTTGTGTAGAAGAGTTAAATATAAGCTTTTGTTTGATATGGGTAGGGGGGTGTGCGGTCTAACTGCCCCCGTTTGGGTGGGAGAGGGAATTTAATAAAAATATACTAAAAATGAAAAAAAAATATTTAAAAAAAAAACGGTAATAGTTACAATTAAGTATTATACCTTGTGTCAAAGCCAACACTTTGTATACTATAGCAATGCAATTTAAATCTTTTCTTTTCACGGTTAAACATTGTAACTTTTTTATGTTTTTTTCGGAACTTACCGCGTACTTAATAAGAAATATTTATTTATTTCTACTTCCCGACGTTTCGAAGAAATTGCATTCTTCGTGGTCACGGGATAAGACTGACGTTTGACGTATGTTGTTGTTCTCTTGTTCTTAACTTATACCTGTGCGATGTTGTTGGTGCACTTTCAATGGGAGTGGGTACAAGGCAATTTGGATCATGATGTATTGAGTGTACATATTCTTGTGTGCATACAAAGCTTACAACGTCAGGCAATTCGTTTGCTATTTTTGTCGGTTTGAGCTTACTAACTAATGGATCCCATGTTGTTGATAGTTTGAAGCTAGCATCTCTGCTGAAGTTTTTGTTTTTTCTTATTTCAATAGCTTCTCTGACTATCCTCGGTACACAAAACCTTTCGGTAGCAAATAATCTGGCTGGATCAAAACGAATATAATGACTTTCGTTATAAGCTAAATGCTCACAAATTGCAGACTTTGTGACGGCGTGTCTTTATTGCTCTTTTAGTTTCGCCAATATAACTTAATCCACAACTGCATGGTACAGAATACACTCCGGGATTTTGAAATGGAAGAGTGTCTTTTACTTACTTACTTACTTTACTTTTGATGGCGCTCACAGCCCAGGATGATTCAACTAACAAGCCCCTCCAGCCAGCTCTGTCCCGCTTCCAGTTGCGCACACCGAGTGCTTTGATGTCGTCATTCACTTGATTGCGCCACCTGTTACGGGTTCTTCCTCTGCTGCGTACCCCATCGGGGTTGGATTCGAAGACTCGTCGGGCAGGTGCGTTGCTGTCCATACGCTCCACGTGCCCCAGCCATCTCAGCCGCTGTATTTTCAGCTTTGACCAGGTCAACGTCGCTGTATAGCCCGTATAGCTCGTCGTTGAATCTTCTCCTCCATACTCCTTCGATACAAACCGGACCGAAAATCACACGAAGAATCTTCCTCTCAAAGCACCCTAGCAGATTTTTATCCGAATCTTTCAGTGTCCATGCTTCTGACCCATAAAGCAGGACCGGGATGATTAGGGTCTTGTATAAAGTCTCCTTCGTTCTCTGAGAGAGGGCCTTACTACTTAAATGCCTTCTTAGACCGAAGAAACAGCGGTTGGCAAGAGTAATTCTTCGCTTGTTCTCTGCACTGATGTCATTCTGCGATGTAATAGTGGAGCCCAGGTAGACAAAGTCCTTGACAACTTCGAAGTTATATCTGTCCATCGTGATATTTTGCCCGAGTCGACGACGTTGAGATTCCTCTCTCGATGACGTCTTGTCCTCATTGTCTCGCAAATGCCACTGCCACAGCTCGCTTCGTTCTGCCGACAATGTCTATGTCATCCGCATACGCAAGCAATTGAACGGACTTTTGATAGATTGTACCGCTGGTGTTGACATGTGCGTTGCGTACAATGGCTTCAAGAACGATGCTGACTAGGTTGCATGATAACGCGTCGCCTTGCCTCAATCCTTTCTGAACATCAAAGGAATCGGTGGTGTTCTTACCAATTTTGACGGAGCAGCGAGATTTCTCCATCGTCATCCTGCACTAGCGGACGAGTTTGGTAGGGATGCCGAGACTTGACATGGCTCTGTATAATTCGTCCCTTTTCACACTATCATACGCGACTTTAAAATCGATAAAGAGGTGGTGTGTATCGATCTGGAATTCCCGGGATTTTTCTAAAATCTGTCAGAGTGTGAACATTTGATCGACGGTTGACTTGCCTGGCCTAAAACCGCACTGATAAGGGCCGATCAGATCGTTGACAAAAGGTTTTAAGCGGTCACACAGGATGGCCGACAAGATTTTATAAGCGACGTTTAGGAGACTAATTCCTCTGTAGTTGGTACATTTCAGAATATCTCCCTTTTTATGGATGGGGCACACTATACCGAGGTTCCATTCATCGGGCATACTTTCCTCCGACAAAATTTTGCAGATGAGCTGGTGTATGCTCCTAGCCAATTCATCTCCCGGTGTTTTGGTGTTCTTAAAAGTTGGCGGACTTTGGTTGGTGGTTTGAAAATAGTTTTTGTTCCGTATTTTCCCGAAATTCGTCCAATTCCATCTGAAATCCCTTTTATATACTGTAAGAAGGCTCGTTTTTCGGTTGTTATTGATGGAGTATTCTGTAAGATATTTATCTTAGGCCTCCAAGTTCTTTGCTTAAAACTATACCCATTCTTCGCACGAGATTCAACTCTTCTGGCCAGAATCGCATTTTGTGTGCGCCCGGTTAACAAGTGCGGATACAACAGAAGTTAAATTAGCCAGGTGATGGTGGGACGTAGCTTGGAGATATCTATCCGTATGAGTGTTTTTTCCTGTTAACGGTGTGACCTATAGAAATATCTTGTTTTTTAATGAGTTTTACGTCCAGGAATGCCAATGAATTTTCTTTTTCAACTTCTATAGTAAATTGTACTTTCTCGTGTATAGAGTTAAGATGTTTCAAAAAACTATCAACCATGTTTTCTTTAAGGATGCAGAATGTATCATCTACATACCGCTTCCAAGTGGATGGTTTTACTGGAGATTTTTCTAATGCTAGTTTTTCAAAATGTTGCTTACTACTGGCGCAACAGGCGATCCCATCGCAACACCATCTATCTGTAAATAGTATTTACCACTAAATCAGATCTAACAATTTGGAGTCATTTTGATGGTTCGATAGTTTCAATTTAATTACATCTAGGCATTCTTTGATTGGAACATTCGTGAATAAATTAATAAATAAAATAATTAATTGATATCACTTCTTTATTCACGAATGTTCCAATCAAAGAATGCCTAGATGTAATTAAATTGACTAAACTTCTTACTAAGAAGTGGTAATTGTACCTACTTAAACATTTTTCTTTTTTTTTAATTTTTTTATTTAAATGTAAAAATTAAAAATAATTTTGTTGATAATAGCTTGCTCCCGAAGAAGACTGAAAACTCAGCCGAAGCGTTGGGAAATCTAATGAACATCTTTCATTAATTAACTATAATGACCAAGAAAGCCGAAGAAGTGAAAACTTCAAATTTTAAATTTTAGAAGTTTAACCATAAGAAAATGAAAAATTTCAACTTAACTGTTTTTGAGAAAATCAAAATCCAAAAAAATGGCTGTACTGATGGAGGTAGATACCAAAAATATCCAATTTTTTAAAATAAAAAAAAACTATTCAAAATTAGTTTCTCTTTATTTAATTTTTTGAATTTTTGCAACAAAATCCTCGGACTCGTTTTTGAGATAAACATCATTTTCCTTTTTAGCGAAAAAAAAAATTGTATGGCATGTACCGTTATTTTTGGTCCTAAAAAATTGAAAAAATGTGTGGCCATATTAGTCAAAAAACACTATACCAAGTTTGAAGAAAATCCGTCCAGCCGTTTAGGCTGTAGCGGCGAGGACACAATTGCAACAGCCACTTTTTGTGCGTTCTCTATAATCGTTATGTTAAGGAAAATTAACATCTCGAGTTCGATTTTTTTTGCGAATCCATAACTTACCATATAGTACCTATATCCCAAGTAAAAATCTTTTTTCAAATGCAACCCAAAATATCAAAGTTTAAAATGTCCTGAAAAGCAAGTTTTAGTTAATTCCCAGCGGTTTTTCAATTTTTTCATTTGAAAACCAGATTTCTTCATGAATGTCCAAATTTCAATAAATTCTAGAGTTTTAATGCCTAATAGAGTCAGTAAGTGCCAAACATCTGTGGCATACTTTTGTTTTCAAATTATTCCTTATTAGTCCAAACATACATTTGGACAATCAATTTGGCCAAACAATTAAAAATAAAAACCATAAACAAATCGAAAAGTTACCCTCTTCTAATGGTGAAAAAACGCTATTCAGACTGTACAGTGGACACATTCCTTTGTCCAAATACAATTTTTTTTTAATGTTGTGCTGTGTTTCATAACTAATAAAGGTTTTCCATTTAAAATAGTAAATTTAAATTTCTAAAACCTATAATCAACCCTGTCAATATAGCTTGTAGCTTCTGATATAAGTCGAGTTGCGAAAAGTTGTATACCTTTCTGGAAATAGCAAAGGCATAGCCCATGGCCCTGAGAAATAAACGAATTTCGAGTCGAATCTAGCTTAGATTCGATTTTTTGTATGGTATAAACTCGACCTTAGGATAAATTCGACTCAAAATTCGTTTATTAGGCTCGTTTCACACATATTCGGTTTCATTCGGTTCGGTCTGTGTATTCGGTTCGATTTCGGTTTCCGTCTAGACCCCTTCACACACAGACGGTTCATATTCGGTTTGTACTCTGTAATAATTAAAATTAAATAAAATTTATTAAAAAAAAATTCAGAAAAACGAAAACGAACGGAATATGTGTGAACGCTACGTATTCTTTGGGCCTTACCAATAATCAAATTTAGAGATCAGTTAAATATTTAAGTGGACTCTAAATACTGAACCATAACAATAATCAATTTAATAGTCAGCTTTATACTAAACGTCACTTTAAATTTTAGAGTAAAGAAACGCATGTTTAAACTCATGATTAGGTGCAAACGCCACGTTTGTGCTATCATTCTAAAAAGCAAAGGAGAAAAATAATTACCCTTATCATCTATGTTTGTCGCTTACAATTTAATTAAATTGCTTGTTCGTGAATTTTGTTTCAAAGCTACATATATAAAACTAATAAGGTAATCGAAATAAACAAATAGATTTATTCCTTCTTATTTGTTTTTTGTAAATTTCAATTTGAGAGTGAATGGCGAATAACTAACACTAAAAATCGCACGCAGCCTAAAATTTGTTTGATGACTTTTTTTATGATAACTAAGATGTCATTGGCCGCGCTCAAAAACCTATGTACAGCTATCCAGATAAGTTTTTGTTGTTGTTATCCCATGTACAAAAAACTGCTGACTACAAACCAGCTTTTGCTGTTTGATAGCTATCCCTGCTATCCGAAAAATGTTGGTATACGTTTGTATCCCAAGCGAAATTGATAAAAAAAAGCCGACTACAAACTGCAAAACCGAAATCTGTTTGCCGTCATCGATTTGTATTTTGCTAAAAACACTTTCAGTTAACCTATCCGGTTTTGGTTGATCAGAAACCTATATGGATAGGAAGCTATCTTAGATAGGCTATCGCATCGATTCTTGAACGCGGCCATTTCCATTCACAGAAGCTGTGTGTTTGGCAACAAATGTAGTAGATAATGTAATAGAGCCACTGATTAGTTAAAGACGTGTTTAATTTTGTTATTGGTAAACACAAAAATTAACTCGTCTCTAAAGTTTAACGTGGCGTTTATCTAAACGCTTGCTTAGTCATTAATTATTGGTAAGGCCCTTTTGCCCTAGACCCGAATACGTGCTATTTTGAAACCGAATGAAACCGATTCGTGTCGAGGGATCGTTCGGTGCTATACGGTTTCTATTAGAATTTTTTTGCGATTTTATCGTTTCACACATATCAGGCACAGCCAGTAGCGGATCTAGGATTTGGCTGTGGGGAGGGCTTGGAGTTTGGAGATTCAGTTTGAGACCTTAAGTAATAAATTTTGCTGGTTCTAAGATCAATTTTATAATTTATAACAAATAATAGAGATGAGTTTAGGTTTAATGCAAGACCGTACTCAACTTCAGACGAACTACACTTCACGACAACGCGGCAAAACATTATTTTTTATTAAATTTTAGGAGCTATATCGCACTAAGCGGCAACTGAACTTCATAAAAATTCATACGAAGTCGTGTAAGTGTAGTTCCGATGCAGTGCAGTTCCGGCGAGTGCGGCCTAACCTTTAAGGATCAAGCATTTTTTTGTGAAAAAGATATATGGAGATTCATGTGTCGTTATATAAAAGACATCGAATTTTGACATTCCCACTTTTCCTTTAATGATATCCGTTTTTGTGTGCCTTTATATCCGCTCCTGTCGCGCTTTAAAATGTTTTCAATACAAAGTACAGTAACAATTATTCATAATTGCTGTAGCGGAGACAGAAACAAATTCAAAGGCCACCAAAAGATGATAGTATCTGGTATAACTAGTTATTGTATTAATAAAATTAATAATTTTTAGCCATATATGCTTGAACCATGCGTACAAATTCGTTTATTTATATTATTTAAAAATGGATTAGGTACCTACATAATGAAGTTATATTTTTAAATAAGCTGTGGGTATGTTTTGAACTTCCCATTTTTGACAAGATTTGAAAACTGTTTATAATTGGCTAGTTCAGAAAAATTATATTTAAGTGTTCGTACTGGCAAAAGCTCATATTCATATGTGCTTTGACACGGTATCAGTCCTTTGAGATCTCATTTTTCCTGAATTAGCCAAATCAACGAGAAACTATTTTGTTCAAACTGCCACTTTAGGATATAAGAAATAAGCCGCCGCCCAATTCTGCCAGCGTGAATGAATTTCCGTCTATACGCTGCATACACTTTATATTCATGCTAAAAAAATATGTCGACAAATTTGCACGTCACTCGACGGCCTAGAGGGATTGCAAATATTCATTTGCTTTTGCATGATTTTCTGAGCGCGAGTTACAAACCCAAATATGCAAGCTTTGCATTCTCACAAACTGTGTTGCTCCCACAGTAATATAATTCTTTGCACATGTCATATCTATAATTTTCTTGTTGTGCATCTTCTATGCACATTCCATTATAAAAATTAATATGAAACCTGGCTTTGCACCGTCTGTGCAATTTCCTGGAAATATTGTTTGGCACCTTAAGTGCATGAAATAAAATTAAATTGTATCAAGAGTTAGTTCCTAAGTTACTGTCAGAGAATAAAGTCATAAATAATATTCCTTTACGGAATAAAAAATAATTTTTTTTAATAAAGTTTTTAATAAAAACTTAAGTGGCGCAGTCGGTAGGATAGCACAAACCCGTTTAAAAATACGTGTGAATTTTTTCGTTAATAATTCAATATCGGCAGTATACTGATAGTAGTGCGTATTTTAATAAAAAGAAACGGTGAAAGACTTTTATAAGCAACAACAATATCGGAAGCATACCGATAATAAAACGGTGCAAGAACTCTACAGCAGCTGAAAGACTCAACACAACTGGCCAGAGGAAATGGCTTTTTCCATTATATTGTAAGTTTGATTCATGTTATAGAAACTATATGAATATCCTTAAATCCTTACTAACTTGATAAATTCAATGCCAAACAAATATAAAGATAGATTAAGACCAAAACCATATCAAAGAGAAATTATAGATAACGAGAACTTAGATAATAGTGAAAAAACAAATAGTGAAATAAGTAATAGTGAAGCAACAAATAGTGAACTGAGTTGTGAAAATATTGCAAGTGTTAGTAATAATTTAAATCAATTTCTTTTAATAAATCAAACCAATATGGCGAATAATAATAACAACCCCGGTCAAGTTGACCCATTTTATTCTCTCAAAATCCCAGACGCCATAAAAGATTTACCAAAATTCGATGGTAATCCACGTCTTTTATATGACTTTATTACGAATGTAGAAGAGATCCTTTTAATTGTCACATCTATAAATAATCCTACCTATGGTAGAATCCTTTTACGGGCAATCCGTAACAAAATCGATGGACCTGCAAACGAGGTTCTCAATATGTATGGCACACCTTTAGAATGGTCTCAAATTAAGGCTAACCTAATTCTTCACTACGCCGATAAGCGTAATGAAACTTCATTAATCAAAGACCTACATAACTTACGCCAAAACAATAAATCCATAGAACAGTTTTATAGCGAAGTTATAGAGATTTATTCTACAATAAGGAATCATATCCAAATCCATAATAATGATTCTAATGTTGTGAAAGCGAAAGGAGACTTATATAGTGAAATGTGCTTAAACATATTTTTAACTGGATTAAAAGAACCGATAGGTTCTACAATAAGATCCATGAAACCTAATTCATTAGCAGAAGCGTTTGCTAATTGTATTAAAGAACAGAACACGTCCTATATCCGATACGAAAACAAACCATTACCAAAACCATCAATAAGTTCTAACCCCCAAATAAAAAGTCTACCCTTCAGACAACCATATTATAGTCCAACCCAACCATTTCAGAATTTAAAATCTAGTCAGTTAAATATAAGACCACCATCTTTCCAGCAACAATATAGACCCCAACAACATATCAACTTCCAAAGACCGCAACAATACGTACCCTACCAACAAGTTGGTTATCAGAAACAACCATTCTCACAAGTACAACAACCATATAGACCCCAACAACAACCTTATTTCCAAAGACAAAATACCCAAACAAAGCCACCTATTACTAAAACGGAACCAATGGATACACTTTCGGCACAATCATTATTAAAAAAATCACCCTCTGGACAAAATAATACATTCAGACAAAACGCCCAAATCCATAACATTGACGAGCTAGATATACCAGAAACAAATAATAAAATAGAAAACGAAAATAACCCAATTAATTATGTCCCGCAGGAACCCATAGACCACAGTTCCCTCCAAAACTACTATCCACTATTAGACAACTACTACGACGTTCCAAACGAATATCCTTTTAATACTAATTTTGAGTATGAAGACGAAACAAATTTTCATCTTCCAGCCTCAGGACACCCATTTACTTAGACATTAACAAGCATGGACACTTTCTTCCGTACATAAATATTTCCTCGCCTTTCGGTAAAACTTTGAAATTTCTGATAGACACGGGAGCTTCCGCCTCATTTATAAATCCAGAATACGTACACCCCGACGATGTTAAAATAACCCAACCCACAACAATTGCCACAATTTTGAAAGAACAAATTATAGACAAACAAGTGACTCTACCAATTTTTTTTGAATTTCAACAACCTGGTAATCAAAAGTTTCTCATATATAAATTCCATGGCTATTTCGACGGACTTTTGGGACTTGATGCCCTTAATGTTCTTAAAGCTAGCATTGACCTACCCAATAAAATATTAGTTACAGCTAATACAAAAATTCCACTTCTATATAAACCCAACTTTATGTCACAAAAGTTTGAAATCACTGCATATTCTAGTTTATTCGTAAAACTTCCTGTAGATAGGGAATTTGGTGACATCCTTGTCCCAACTACAAAAATTGAACCAAACATAGATATTATCGAAGGTATCTATTCAGCAAAAAATTGGCACTCTGAAATCGAAGTTCAAAATAATACACCAATAAACCAAATCCTTTTCTTACAACATCCACTGAAAGTACAATCCCTTGCCAACTTTGAAACTAGAGAATTAAATAATTTAGATATCCAAATGGAAGATTATGACAGACAAAATATTAATGACATTTCTACAGAAATTCGGTCAGAACATTTAAATACCGAAGAAAGAAAATCTATTTCAAAACTTTGTCGAAATTACTCCGATATCTTCTATCAAGAAGGAGAAAGCCTCACATTTTCTAATGTAATAAAACATCAAATTAAGACTAAGGACGAAATACCAATATATACTAAGACCTACAGATACCCCTATATTCATAAGACAGAGGTTCAAAATCAAATCTCCGATATGTTGAACCAAGGTATAATACAACCAAGCTTTTCCCCATGGAGTTCCCCAGTTTGGGTTGTACCTAAAAAATTAGACTCCACAGGTAAACAAAAATGGAGGGTAGTCATTGATTATCGCCGTCTTAACGACAAAACGATAGACGATAAATACCCTCTACCTAACATAAACGAAATTTTGGACAAATTAGGCAAATGTCATTATTTCACGACTCTCGATTTGGCTAGTGGTTTCCACCAAATCGAAATGGATACCCGTGATATTCAAAAGACGGCTTTCACCGTCGAAAGCGGACACTACGAGTTCGTACGAATGCCTTTTGGGCTGAAAAATGCCCCATCCACATTCCAACGAGTGATGGATAATGTTCTCAGAGAGTTTATTGGAAAAACTTGTCTTGTTTATTTAGACGACATTGTCGTTTATTCAACATCACTTCAAGAACACGTACAGAGCCTACAAAAAATATTCGATAAATTAAGGGAAGCAAACCTTAAAATACAACTAAGTAAATCCGAGTTTTTACGCAAAGAAACCGCGTTTCTCGGACATGTAATTACAAGGGACGGCGTTAAGCCTAATCCCGATAAAATAAGGGCTATTAAAGAATTCCCTATACCAAAAACAACAAAGGAAATCAAATCCTTCCTCGGACTAATGGGTTATTACCGGAAATTTATTCGTGATTTCGCGAAATTAACCAAACCATTAACTAAATGTCTGAAAAAGGGTGCAGAGATAACTCTTGACGATGAGTATAAAAAAACGTTCGAACTATGTAAAGATATTTTATCAAATGATCCCCTCTTGCAATACCCTGACTTTTCTAAGCCATTTGTGCTTACTACAGATGCAAGTAATGTTGCACTGGGTGCCGTCCTATCCCAAGGACCCGTTGGTAGTGACAAAACAATTTGCTTTGCAAGCAGAACCTTAACGACGTCAGAACTTAACTATTCTACAATAGAAAAAGAACTGCTCGCTATTGTCTGGGCAACAAATTACTTCCGCCCTTACCTTTTCGGTAACAAGTTCAAAATCGTCACTGATCACAAACCATTGCAATGGCTCATGAGTCTAAAAGAACCACACTCCAAACTTGTTCGTTGGAGATTGAAACTTGAAGAATACGACTATGAAATCGTATATAAAAAAGGAATTCTTAATGCTAACGCCGATGCTCTTAGTCGCATTAAAATACCAGATAAAATTGAATTTAATCTAAATGATACCACAGCTGCTACTATACATTCAGCTGAAGAGAATCTAGACGATGGTATCCCTATAGCAGAAAAACCCCTTAATGAATTTAGTTTACAAGTAATATTTCAACTATCATCAGATAATCAACCTCAAAATATATTAAAATTAATCTTTAAAAACAAACAGAGACGAATTTTTAGAAAAGAATCATTTTCTGAAAACGACATTATCACATATTTCAAGGAATATCTTCCTCCGAAAAAACTTATTGCAATTATGGCAGATGAAGAAACATTTAAAATGATTCAACAAGTTTATTCAAAACACTTTGCTAGGAACAAGACCTTCCGGGTATTAAGATGTAAACAAATTTTGACTGACATAACAGAAAGCGACGAACAAGACCAAATTATTTCCGACTACCATACGAAATCTAACCACAGAGGCATTACAGAGACTTACCAACACTTACAACGTGATTACTTCTTTCCTTACATGAAAGACAAGATAACTAAAACAATTAATAACTGTACTACCTGTCAAACTCAAAAATACGAAAGACGGCCCCCTATAATAGCTTTTGAAAAAACAGAAATACCATTAAAACCACTCGATATAGTGCACATAGATGTTTATACCATTAACCATAAGAGTATCCTCACTCTTATTGATAAGTTTTCCAAATTTGGCTCTGCCTATACCTTACCAACCCGTAATAGTGTAAGTATAGTAAAACAAATTCAACACTTTATAAGCCTTCACGGCATACCGCGGAAAATTGTATGCGATCAAGGATCAGAGTTCACATCAAATATTTTCCAAGATTTCTGTAAACAATTCAATATCGAATCCCATGTGACTTCTTTTCAACAAACTACAAGTAATGCTCCTGTAGAAAGGATGCATTCAACTTTTACCGAAATTTACAGAATCATTCAAGAAAAATACAAAGACAAAGATCATGAGGACATACTTTACGAAACTGTTATTACCTACAACAACGCAATTCACTCCTCGACGAATTACACACCATACGAACTTTTCTACGGACGTACATACGACTTCAATCAAACATTGACATACAATGACAAACATGATTACTTACAAAAACTCAGTGCGTTTCAGAGAGAACTTTTTGAATCTGTTACAAAATTATTAGAATATAAAAGAAATAAAAACATAGAGAAAAGAAACAAAAATAGAGAAAGTCCAAATGATCTTGAAGTAGGAGAAATTATTTATCGAAAAGAATGTAGAAGAAATAAAACTACTCCGCGATTTAAACAACAAAAGGTCCAAACTAACAACAAACTAACAGTAATTACTAATGACAATAAAAAAGTTCACAAAGCTAGAATAAAAAAGAAAAGAAAATTTCAGATTACTAATGACAGCAACAGCAATACAAGGACAGAAGCTTGAGATACATAACTTAACAGATAATAACGGACTTTTACCACTCCGACTAGGACATGCTAAGGTAATAGAAACCTACAAACGATTTATTCATATCATAAACCTGAAAGATTATGAACAAAGTATAGAGGAAATTCGTAAATCTTTGGACACTCTAGAAAATGACCAAACTAACATTGATACAGTAAAAATAGCAAACATTAAATTCAGCCAGCTAGAATTCAAACTTCTAACACTTTTACCCAAGCATAAATCAAAACGAGGGTTAATAGATGGATTAGGGACAATCATAAAAACAATTACAGGAAACATGGATGCTACTGACGCAATAAATATTAACGAAGAAATAAAAAACTTAAATTTGAATCAAAATATGTTAGAAAGCGAAACCAACCAACAAATAAGTATCAATAAGAAGATGACAGAGAGGTTTGATAATATTACTCGCCATATAAATGAACAACAAAAAACAATAGAAACATTTTTGTATGTTTATAATTCTAATATAAATAATGCACTCAGAACAGATCAAGAAATCCTGAAACACCTCCAATACGTTCACAAGATTATCTTCAATATTGACTTGCTTTACAATCACTTAGTAAATATAGCAGAAGCTGTAACTTTTGCACGATTACATATAATTTCAAAACAAATATTAAGTAAAACTGAACTGAATGAAATAAGATCTCTTCTTGAAAAACAATCTATTAATTTCTCTTCAGACGAAGAAATTTATGAAATTTTACAATTACAAGCATATTACAATAATTCAAATATTGTGTTTAGTATTGAAATCCCTATTACTTCCCAAACAAATTATTCCTTCTTTCATCTCATCCCCCTCCCTATAAACAAAACCCTATTTATATCTACTTACCCATATGTTGCTATACATGAGTCCGACGCACTTTATTTTGGGAAAGCTTGCGACCTCATAGAAGACATCTACCTCTGCGAAAGCAAAGACAAGCAAAAAACTAAATTCCCTGAATGCGTACCAAAGATCATAAATAACCACCCAGCTATATGCAACCTGTCCAATGGTTTGGAACCCAACCAGATACTTCAACCCGAAAATAACTACATACTTCTTACCGATGTTCGAAATATTAGTGTCGAAACAACATGCGGCATCAACAAATATAACATATATGGCACCGCACTTTTACATTACCAAAATTGTTCCATAACTATTAATAATATAACTTATGATCCAAAAACAGATATTTTTTGGGACAACATTGTGATTCATCCTCCAACCCGCAGTCAGATCAACTCATCCACTATAAACCAGCATCTTTCGCTAAACAAACTCCATCTGGACCAGCTTAAAAATAGAGAAGAAATCCACCTACTTACCACGAAGTCAACAGCCCACATCGCGTCAATTTGGGTTCTTTTAATTCCGCTGACAGCCATATTGACATTGATGTATTTTCGAGTCAAGACCCGAAAGAGTCCCAACATTGAGGCTCCAAGGATAGAGGACAATCAAGGCGCTCCTTCGAGAGGCAACATCCTCTGGCAGTCGCTTCGCTAAGGGGGGAGGAGTTACAAACCCAAATATGCAAGCTTTGCATTCTCACAAACTGTGTTGCTCCCACAGTAATATAATTCTTTGCACATGTCATATCTATAATTTTCTTGTTGTGCATCTTCTATGCACATTCCATTATAAAAATTAATATGAAACCTGGCTTTGCACCGTCTGTGCAATTTCCTGGAAATATTGTTTGGCACCTTAAGTGCATGAAATAAAATTAAATTGTATCAAGAGTTAGTTCCTAAGTTACTGTCAGAGAATAAAGTCATAAATAATATTCCTTTACGGAATAAAAAATAATTTTTTTTAATAAAGTTTTTAATAAAAACTTAAGTCCCGCACAGAGAAAACTCACGCTTTTGAAATTTGGCTCCTTGACTAGAGAATTTGTGTACAATTTCCTAGTACACAAATGTTTTGTATGTACAATTGCCTTCGACCTTTCAAATTTTGAAAACGTAAACCGAAAAATCTCTAAGCTCAGCCAAAGCCGTAAGAAAGAATTCCTGTTGTATTAAACATTTACATTTAACTTGACATTCCGTTGTTCTCCAGTTGTTTAAGCCTCAACTGCGTTTCTTTCGGTAAATTAGCTTTGTTTTTAGTGTAAACGGTTGGGGCATTTGACACGTTAATGTTAAGCCCCGACCATTTTGTATCTCTTTTTACTTATCTCTTCAAGCCTTAGCCCCAACTTCGGAATTTGACAGTCCCTAGACTTGAGCCCCCAAAACTCTCTGGAATTAGGTTAGTTTTTAGGGAGTAAGTTGCTTAACCGTGGCTAGGTTTTTTGTCCAAAATTCTCAGACCTTATTGTTCCAAAGCTGGTTTTTTCGTCCCAATTTTCTAGGTTTTATTTTTAGGGAAAAATTGTCGTGGCATGAAACATGTCCATATTCATAGCCCCCAATTTGGTTTTTGTCCAATTCGCTTCAGGCTCTAGCACCAATCTTTAGGCTTAGAAAAAAAAAAATACATAATACGACGTATGTAAATAGTTCAGCCCCACGTTGTTTGTCTATCAAATTTCATATCTTAGCTATATTTTAGACGGAAAATAAAATTCTACACGTTGTAATGTATTGCTTTCTATATTTCAAATTATTTTATGATTCGGCTGTGGGGGGGGCTTTAGCCCCTATAGCCACACCCTGGATCCGCTACTGGGCACAGCTGAATACAAACCGAATAGAGACTGAACCGAATGAAACTGAATGTGTGTGAAACGAGCCGTACTAAGGGTCATAGAAATTGAGAGAGTAGGTACATTCATTTAATATAATATATATAAATAGAAAATGAGAACGTTTGAAGTTGTGAATTGTATACGATTGTACATGGGTCGATTCTGTCCAACGATGCTAATAATACAATATTAAAGGCTCAGTCGCTCAATACTTAAAAAATTAATTTTATTTCTAAAATTCTCCACCTAAGAGTTTTTTTTTTGAGAGAAATCTTTGTCGTATCCTAAAATAAATCGTAAAACTGGTTTTCGGCACTTTAAGAAAACAATATCTTGAAAACGTTTGGGTAAGAAAATCAGTTAACCATTTTAAAACAAGTCTAATTTAAAAAAACAAACAAATACAAATGCCTTGACAAAAATGGCTAACAATTTATGTATCGTAGTTGGTGGCATGACATAATGTCCAAAGACATAATGTCCATGGAAATTAAGTCTCCACAAACGGACATACGGTCCATGGACATTATGTCTTTGTCATATTGTCCATGGATTTAATGTCTTTTGAAAGAGAAAAATTCTTCGGAAATAACGTCCATGAACTTTTTGACTGTTTCCAGCAGACATAATGTGCATGGCCAATATGTCCGTTTTAAGAAGACATTATGTCCATGGACGCTATGTACATTTCAAAAAGTCAAACCGTCCATGGACATTATGTCCTATTAAATCATAAATGGACATTATGTCCGTTTAAAAAAAAAGAAAACCGACAGAATGTCCAAACTTAAAATGAACATTATGACAGTTTTATGCGGGAACAATAATTGAAAAAAATTCTCATACTCTGTTCGTGTCGCCAACAATTGTAAAACTCATTAGCACTTCTCCACAAATGACAATAGAAGATATGCGATGGATGGAACCTTCTCCGTTGTTCCTGCTTATGGTAAGTTTGGACATTCTGTCGGTTTTCTTTTTTTTAAACGGACATAATGTCCATTTGGACATTATGTCTCTTTCAAATGGACTTTAAGTCTGCTTTCAACGAAAATAATGTCCAAATGGACATTATGTCATTCTTAATTAGACAATATATCCAAATGAACATTTTGTCTTTTTTAAACGGACATAATGTCCAAACGGACAGTATGTCTTTCTCAAACGGACATAAGGTCTATTTGCACTTTGCCCTGGTCATAATGTCCATGGACCTAATGACCGTTTTTGGATTGGACGTTATGTCTAGACACAATGTCCATGGACCTTATGTCCGTTTGTGCAGACTTAAGGTCCATGGACATTATGTCATCTCACCTTATTTATCATTAACAATTTGTTAGGTAAACGCGCAAACTTTCATTTGAACGAAAATTAAACTTGCGTAGTTATTCAAGGACGACAGAAAAAAAATGTCTGATTTCTGCAATCCATTTTTATATATACATAGATGCAGAAACAGAAAACGAGTAAATAACAAATCTATTCTATTCATGCATTTTTTATTGAAGGCCTCTAAATGATTAAATGAGGCCCTGCAAATAAGACTTGACATTATGTCTTCAGCTTGATGGGGGCCAATGAAACCAATTTGTAACCTACATCAGGTTTTATCTATCTATACGTAACAACTATTTATACCTGTGCATTGGCACATACCTATATCTACCTACCTTTCAATTGAACGGATATGGAAAATTAAGTTTTGAAATGTAGGTATAGACAAACGAACGGGTTTTCCCAAGCACACCATTTTTGTTACATGAACATCATGCATGTAAATGTAAATTACAATAGGTGTATTATACATCCCGACAATAAGATAAGAGTTGGAGGTAAAGTTGGAAAAGTGCCACCTGATTTGACCGAATGTCCTCTGATTTATTCATAAATCCAAATGAAAGGGGTGCCCTATGTTATCCTATATACGAACTTATACCCAACACGAGGTGTTTGGTTTCTCAAGACAAGTTATACCTTTAAGAGTAGATATACCTATATTTCCCCCATAAGTCCCCATCTATCTACTTGTTTATCGACTTAAGTCTTCGATCCTCACATATTTTCAAGTGATAGTCATCGAAATTGAAAAATATTTCTAGAATTGTAATTTAACATTATTTGAAAATAATTGCAATCACATATTATATCGTCGCCGTGCGTCGTCGATGTAAGATTTTATTGGAAATTGATAATTGCATGGATACAATGGAATGAGTTTTTTTTTAATAAGGCAACCACCACAAGAGAGTGACACAAGTGTATCTGATTTTCTAACTTCGATTGATGTAAGCCAAAGACACACTTCAATAACATGGTAGGTCCGTCGTGAAAAGTCAATTAAATGGACTTGAATTGATGGTGTATCGTGGTAGCCCGGCTGGCCGGCGCAGCGGCGGGCGACGCAGCGGTGGATTCGGAAGGGGTACCTCCATAGATATATAATTACTGTTTTGGAAAGTTATTTTAATTTTATTTCCTGACTTACTTATCCGTGGGGTTTAATCATGAACTTGTCCATATAATGAGAGAAGTATAATGACTATAGTTGAGGTAGTGTAATGATATGATAGGATGGCCAAGGTGAAAATACAAATTATTTTTTAAGTAATTTTCTCTTGAGTTTTTTTTTTATGCGATGAATTTCTTAAAGTAAATAAGACATTGAGTTGAATTGGTTTAATAGATTAAGTTGTAGGTATTGATAGGAGGGTAGGTGCACATTCTTGGCAAAGTTAAGTCATTTCGTCGATTATAATCGCCTTTTGAACAATGCATTGATTTTGAGACAATTAAATTCTTCGTTAAATCAAAACACATAGGTACATTGCCCAAAAAATAACATACAAGAAAAAAATTGTTTAAATCGACGAAGATGCATTTTAAAAATTGACATATTTTTTTAAATAATTTTAGAGCCAAGCTATAACGAACTTATACCCAACACGAGCTATAACTTTTAACTTGTATAGACACTCGTTAAAATTTCTTATTTTATTCAATCTTGTTAGATAAATGGAAATAAAATACCTTACTGATTTACGCTTGCCAAAATAATTTGAAGGAACAATGCTTTTTCAGACGCGAAAAAAGTGGGTCTGGCAATTCTGGCTGTCTGTCTGTACCTTGACCTGCAGCCTAAACCACTGAAACAATCATTTACACTTTTTTGTTTACACTTTTGGTTCTTAGGTGATTCCCTAGAGGGAAAATTGAATTTTTCTTAGCTCAAAAAAATACTGCAAAAACGGCTCTAACGATTTTGAAAAAAATAAAATACGAGGTACTAATAGGACTATAATTAGTATTTTGATAAAAAAAAAAATATAACGGTTATTAGCGGTACCTGTCATAGAACCGATTTTGTTGGTTTTCAAATTTATCGTTCACGGCTACACCGATTTCAATAAAAGTGTTTATGCAAGAGCTCCTTCACAACACAAACAATTTTGCATATACAGAGTTTCGAAAAAATAATTTTTGGATTTTTAAAACAATATTAATTTTTTTTGTTTAAATTCATTATCTTAAATTTAGTGCCTAATTGTATTTTATTAAATACTAAAAGTTTCCATACCAGATTTTATTTTTGGAAATGTGCAAAAAATTGTATGTTCTTATAAATTAAAGAGCGTTAAGAGCTAATTTAAATCAATAATTTCCACAAGTATAATTTATTGAATAAAGCTTATGTATTCTGTAGTAGGTGTACATGAAGTCTAATTGTGATAATAATTATAAAAATGGACATCTCTCGAAATACCACTTTTTGTAAAAAAATAATGTTTCCAAAGCTTTTTTTTTTTAAAAAACCTTGGAGCACATCTGCTGCGTAGTAATAGTTTAACAAAACATTGACCCGATACTTCTCGTCGTATTGTTGCCAAAACAAATTGAGGCCTTGTTTCTTAATTTTTTTGGTTTTCAAATAAACATTTTTTAAACCAAATGATATATGAACAAAAAGCAGAAAATCGTTTTTAGGTATAATGTTTAGTTGCTTCGCAAAAAATTTTCAAAAAATACCAGGATAGCAGACTCCCATAAGGTTCAATAATAGCTATCATTGGAAACCATCATTGAAAAAGTTAGCTGTTGATTTGGGGACCCTTTGAAAGTTTAATCATTAAATATTTTAATGCAGAAAGATAGATTACGACTTCATTTTGACCTATATCTTCCCCATAAAGTAACTTTTAATTTTTTCAATGATCATTGGTAAGGTAGTTCATCATTGAAAAATTAAAAGTCACTTTAAGAGAAAAGTTGTGCCAAATTGAATTTTGTTTTACCTGGATACAATTATTAAGTCAATAAGCTTTACTTTGGCATCAAAATAATCATTTATTTTTTCTTCAAAATCTCTCAAAATTGTCAATTAAAATTTTCAATGATGGTTTTCAATGATAGCTATAAATGGCTCCTAACGTATTTTATATCATTGTACTAAAATTTATAAAATTAAAATCAATTTATGTTGTATAATTAGAAACATTTTATTGGAAAAATAATTTTTAGCATTTATTTGAAGGATAAAATAAGCATTTGATTAGAAAGTAATAGTACCGGAGGCGACCGTAGGTTTACCTACATATCTCATCGCGGCTGTGGAAAAGAATTATGCAAACTCATAGCTTTAGTCTTAACATTAACAAAACCGCTGGTGGGACAAGGTTTTTCAGTTGGCAACGGGTAGAAAACGCACTTTTTCGTTGGATTTTTCGCTTAGGATACCTAAGCCATGATGGATTATTATAAATGGGGCATCAAATGAAATCTAAGACTGCTCTCTTTGCAAAACCAGTGGTCGGACAGACTTTTGTTGGCTGTTGTGGCGAGTCCGACCTCTTTTATCAACAAAATACAACGCTGAAATTTATTAAAAAAATAAAAACAGAAAAAAATAAGGTTCAAGAAATAATACAAAATTAAAGTAATTCTTTGTTTGTAGAGAAACAAAAATTCCACCTTGCTACTCGTTACACAACTGATCTCGCCTCAAAATACTTTCAGTGGCCCTTTATATCTTTATATCTGGTGTCACACGGTTTGATACCCTAATTCAAAACGGTGAATTAAGCCCTCAAATGTATTTATTTAGCGCTCATGGACGACTTATTTTGTGGAAAAATGACAGCAAAGTCAAAAAAACGACCTAAAAATGCAAAAAATCTGGGTTTGATATTTTATTGTGGTAAAACCGTTATACGAATAGAAAAGAATTGTATGGCAAGTGTAAAATGCTCCCTCCCTTTGTGTAAATAAAACAAAAAAAAAATCAAGAATCGGATGCGGTTTGGCAAAGTTAGAGCTAGTTAAACGAAATAAGATAAAAAATCATAAAAAGCGTTATAAGTCGAAGAGGAAGCGAAAACGAGAAAATTACCTCTTAAGTTTTTGACGTTGCGACACACATTTCATGCCGTATTTTAATAACATATATAAACAATTCTATCCGACCTAATAGGAATTGGAAAATCGATCTCAAAAAAGAAATGTGATAAATGATGATAGGGAAGTGCTGCGAGTGTGAAATTAGTATTGAAGGAACAATAAAACGCATAGTAAAGGATTTTTCAACAGGGGCGCTACAATAGTAGAGAAACAGGGACAGCAACGACGCCATCTTTCTTGCCGATCTGTTGACATTTCGCTTCAGTAAAATTTGCCATTTCATGATGGAAAAATATACGAGCCAACAACGAGTCGAAATTATTAAAATTTACTACCGAAATTCGAAGTCAGTGGCCTCAACGTTAAGAGCGCTACCTCCCATTTATGGTCGTCATAATCGTCCTAGCAGATCAACAATTGAGCGTCTAGTGGAAAAATTTTAATCCACAGGCATAGTACAAAATGTTCCCGTTCCAGTGAGACAATGAAGTGCCCGTAGTGTCGAGAATATTGCTGCCGCTGAGGCTTCAGTTGCAGAAAGCCCAAATGTGTCTCTCATACGTCGTTCTCAAGCGTTGGGCATCTCTGTGACGTCGTTGTTGCGAATTTTGCGAAAAGATCTTGGTTTACATCCTTACGAGATTAAATTGACGCAAGAACTGAAGCCGCTTGACCACCAGAAGCTCTGTAACGACCATTGTTGACCGAAACGTTGTTCCCAGCCTCGTTTTCGAAGAAAAATGGTCCAATGATGCACCACGCGACAATCCGCACCAAACTGTCTTTCTCTATGTATGCTTTGGGTTCTCGATAGTAACGTGTGCGGGTTTTCCGAGCCCCAGATGGGGCAATTTCGTTTGTTAACGATGCCGCCAAGATGAAAATGTGCCTCATCAGAAAAGACGATTTTCACATGGCACTCACTGTGGAAATAAGTTTTCAATATTTCCCAATGTTGACAAGCGTGAAGCGACTTGGAGGTATAATACTGACTTCCCGTCAAGATTTCGATTGGGAAACAGCTAACAGTGTAAAAATAACATATGATTCAAAAACAAACCCCTAGATGACCCACCCTTTACATGTTTTCCTGTTTTAATTAATTTTTTTTTTTTTTTTTCATCAGAATGTTCTTTTTTCTGCACAATATGCCCGACGCCGATTTGATTTCTGCGTACATTTGATGTTTACGAACGTAATTTGTTTTGCAGGCCTGCTGAAGTCAGATTTCAATTTTTGTCTACGAACACAAACTTTGCAGATCTAAGTTAGTCAGACGGTTATCAATTCGCTCTTTATGTTCAATTTTTAATTTTAAAATTAGTATGCCGTCAACTAGAATTGAACCTGGACCAGCTACCTCTGAGGTGTATGACATGGAAGACATGGCTCTGATCACTGGTTACGGCCTTGAAAATCAATTAAATAGAAGTGATTTCCTGAACGATATTCATAGGTATTGAAAATCACGAATCACGAAAAATTATTTTCCTTGCTTCTTCCAACTAGTGCCGCTCAATTAAGGTTGCATTTAAAAGAACTTATGTCTTATAGGCATATACATAATTAAAATTATTGAAGAGGAAACCATGTCGTCTAAATTTCATACCAAATCACAACTTTTGACTTACAATTTTACTTGTTTACAATTGAACCACAAAATTATAGAACCGAAAATATGTAGGTAGATATATGATCAAGTGAATGACTTCGCCAAAGAGTTCAAGAACCTTGATCGGTAGATATCTTTTCTCTTAGCTTGGGATATTCTCCAATATATTTTCACCTGCTGCACTGCACTGCAGACGCTTCTTCTAATCCTAAAAAGCAATCTGCTTCACATGCAATCTTCCGCACAGCAGAGGCAACCAGTTTCTTATAAATACTTAGCTGAATATAATATGACTTCCGTTCAATGTTCCAAAGCCATATCATTTGGAGAAAAACCCATCAAAGTCATAACATCCATTTGTACCTTGTCCAACATCTTGTAAACTCGATTACACCATGCTCGTGATGCTTATCTATCCTATCCTACAGGACAGGACGCACCACCACCATCATCCATAGTACTGAGCATCGCATCACATCACCATCACCACACATCACCTCATCATCGTCATGATTGTCGTCGTACTCCATAAAATATGCAAATCTGCACGTAAACTGTGATCCACTTTACCCCACCCAGATTTGCTGTGGCATGCAATTTTCATAAATTTCCCATTCAGGAGAAATATATGTACAAGCAAAAGGTTATAGCAAAGGTTTTTCCATCAAGCACCTCGCTCTCATCTTTGCTCTGAGTTGGAGCTCTGATGATGGAAGTGGTGGTCGGTTGGATCGGTGGGTGATGCTTGTAGAGAAGTGGATGCCAGCTCAAGCCTTTCATTCTTACGGGACAAACCGATTTGCATGTGTTCCTTTATGGTTTCAAAGAGAAGAGTAGAGAAGTCGCCCCAATCTGTGGAGTGGAAAAGGCGGCCAAAAAAAAACGGCAAAAAGTATAAAAAGAAAAAAAAAATATAACAAAAACCAGGAACAACTCCAACGCAGCCATATTTAATAACAGGGCTTCGGTTGCTTTTACATACCTCAGCGTAGCCAACACTTGACGATAAGAGGAGCGGTTGGTTGGCTGGCTGGCTTGGCTATATCTTGTGCTTTTGCATTATACGGTCGGTTTTAAGTATCTTGGTCGGTGTTTCTTTAGTTATTGCTTTTTTTTTCTCTCGTCTTCATCCAATATGGCGAAAAATCAAGGGACGTATGTGTGGCGGAGCCAACCGAAAGAACCCGATAACAATATCTGGACAAAGTCTCTGAATAGTTAACTATACCAACCTATGTAGGTATCACAACGCACATAACATTCAACCAGGATCGTAATCTATATATAAATAGCCTTAAAAAAAATGTTTGGTACCATTTGCTCCAAAAGTATCCAATCAATTTCGATAAATTTTATAGGGTTGGAAAGCCATAGGTGCGGCGATGTGCAGAATATACCTGAGAAGCGCATTTACACACTGTGGGTCATTTTTGATTTTGCACTGACGATCACTTTGCATACAAAAATTAAATTTAAAAACTAAATAAAAATTTGTGTGATTTAATTTTCAAACAAATTATTTGACTCTAGACTCTGTCAATATGAGTTTTTGCGGGTCGAATTTCGGCCAGTGGGCTATATGCTAGTAAATTATTATTTGATAGAATTTGGGCGCCAGGATTGAATATGTGCGATATTTTACGTTTGTAATCATGTTATGGTTATTGGAGTTCTTAATAGCGTAACACCTTTTCTTGTATGATTGCCCGCCCACGCATCCTTATCTCATAGCTATTAAAAATAAACACATCGGTAATTTATTTTATTTATTTGATATCACCATTCGAATAGTTGAATATTTTTGTTTTATCTGCAGTTTTTATTATTTAAAGGTGTTTTCTCGTGATAACACTTGCAGTTAGGATGCATAGCTTTCGCTCCGTCATATTTACATTGAAGGTTTTGAATGAAAAACAACCACTTGTGTTGGCTACCACCAAGTATTACATAGGCTGGAATTATTGCAATTTCATGGCTGCCACACCAATCATCAGATTCCTTTTTATTATTATTTATTATATTTTTTGTTGTCTGTGAAGTTTGGCCGTATAGGTGGGCTAAACTGACAAAACAATACTTACTTTTTTTGACGCAGCAACAAAGTCCATTGCCTAGGAATCCGATATTGTCTACCTAAAAATAAATAATTTTAAATTTTGTTTGATTTATGTTATCATACAAACAAAAATCTTGAAATACCTCTCTAGAAAGTTCCGGAATTTGTATTGATTACGTTTAAGCGAATGGCACACAAAACATGGCTACCTATACTTTTTGCTCAAACATATGTACACAGGGTGATTCACTTATGGTGTGACAAAAAGCTTCTAGGATGAGTCGAGACAAATCATAAATCGTATGGGAGGTTACATTCATTATTCATACATGTTGTATGATGCATGTAGCATTTTGCATGTTGAATGTTGAATGTAGCATGTAGCATGTTGCATGTTGCATGTTGCATGTTGCATGTTGCATGTTGCATGTTGCATGTTGCATGTTGCATGTTGCATGTTGCATGTTGCATGTTGCATGTTGCATGTTGCATGTTGCGTGTGTTGCGGGCGTTAAAAATAAAATGACGCCCGGGCGTCAAAAACAAATTGACGCCCGGGCGTCAAAAATAAAATGACGCCCGGGCGTCAAAAATAAAATGACGCCCGGGCGTCAAAAACAAAATGACGCCCGGGCGTCAAAAACAAAATGACGCCCGGGCGTCAAAAATAAATTGACGCCCGGGCGTCAGAAATAAATTGACGCCCGGGCGTCAAAAACAAATTGACGCCTGGGCGTCAAAATAAAATGACGCCCGGGCGTCAAAAACAAAATGACGCCCGGGCGTCAAAAATAAATTGACGCCCGGGCGTCAGAAATAAATTGACGCCCGGGCGTCAAAAACAAATTGACGCCTGGGCGTCAAAAACAAAATGACGCCCGGGCGTCAAAAACAAAATGACGCCCGGGCGTCAAAAAAAAAATGACGCCCGGGCGTCAAAAATAAATTGACGCCCAGGCGTCAAAAATAAATTGACGCCCGGGCGTCAAAAAAAAATGACGCCCGGGCGTCAAAAATAAAATGACGCCCGGGCGTCAAAAATAAAATGACATGCAACATGCAACATGCAACATGCAACATGCAACATGCAACATGCAACATGCAACATGCAACATGCAACATGCAACATGCAACATGCAACATGCACCATGCAACATGCCACATGCAACATGCAACATGCAACATGCAACATGCAACATGCAACATGCAACATGCAACATGCAACATGCAACATGCAACATGCAACATGCAACATGCAACATGCAACATGCAACATGCAACATTCAACATGCAACATGCAACATGCAACATGCAACATGCAACATGCAACATGCAACATGCAACATGCAACATGCAACATGCAACATGCAACATGCAACATGCAACATGCAACATGCAACATGCAACATGCAACATGCAACATGCAACATGCAACATGCAACATGCAACATGCAACATGCAACATGCAACATGCAACATGCAACATGCAACATGCAACATGCAACATGCAACATGCAACATGCAACATGCAACATGCAACATGCAACATGCAACATGCAACATGCAACATGCATCATGCAACATGCAACATGCAACATGCAACATGCAACATGCAACATGCAACATGCAACATGCAACATGCAACATGCAACATGCAACATGCAACATGCAACATGCAACATGCAACATGCAACATGCAACATGCAACATGCAACATGCAACATGCAACATGCAACATGCAACATGCAACATGCAACATGCTACATGCTACATTCAACATTCAACATGCAAAATGCTACATGCATCATACAACATGTATGAATAATGAATGTAACCTCCCAAAAACAAAATGACGCCCGGGCGTCAAAAACAAAATGACGCCCGGGCGTCAAAAATAAATTGACGCCCGGGCGTCAAAAATAAATTGACGCCCGGGCGTCAGAAATAAATTGACGCCCGGGCGTCAAAAACAAATTGACGCCTGGGCGTCAAAAACAAAATGACGCCCAGGCGTCAAAAAAAAATGACGCCCGGGCGTCAAAAATAAAATGACGCCCGGGCGTCAAAAACAAAATGACGCCCGGGCGTCAAAAAAAAATGACGCCCGGGCGTCAAAAATAAAATGACGCCCAGGCGTCAAAAATAAAATGACGCCCGGGCGTCAAAAACAAATTGACGCCTGGGCGTCAAAATAAAATGACGCCCGGGCGTCAAAAACAAAATGACGCCCGGGCGTCAAAAAAAAAATGACGCCCGGGCGTCAAAAATAAAATGACGCCCGGGCGTCAAAAATAAATTGACGCCCGGGCGTCAGAAATAAATTGACGCCCGGGCGTCAGAAATAAATTGACGCCCGGGCGTCAAAAACAAATTGACGCCTGGGCGTCAAAATAAAATGACGCCCGGGCGTCAAAAACAAAATGACGCCCGGGCGTCAAAAATAAATTGACGCCCGGGCGTCAGAAATAAATTGACGCCCGGGCGTCAAAAACAAAATGACGCCCAGGCGTCAAAAAAAAAATGACGCCCGGGCGTCAAAAATAAAATGACGCCCGGGCGTCAAAAACAAAATGACGCCCGGGCGTCAAAAATAAATTGACGCCCGGGCGTCAAAAAAAAATGACGCCCGGGCGTCAAAAATAAAATGACGCCCGGGCGTCAAAAATAAAATGACGCCCGGGCGTCAAAAATAAAATGACGCCCGGGCGTCAAAAACAAAATGACGCCCGGGCGTCAAAAATAAAATAAATTGACGCCCGGGCGTCAAAAATAAAATGACGCCCGGGCGTCAAAAACAAAATGACGCCCGGGTGTCAAAAATAAATTGACGCCCGGGCGTCAAAAAAAAATGACGCCCGGGCGTCAAAAATAAAATGACGCCCGGGCGTCAAAAACAAAATGACGCCCGGGCGTCAAAAATAAAATGACGCCCGGGCGTCAAAAATAAAATGACGCCCGGGCGTCAAAAACAAAATGACGCCCGGGCGTCAAAAATAAATTGACGCCCGGGCGTCAAAAAAAAATGACGCCCGGGCGTCAAAAATAAAATGACGCCCGGGCGTCAAAAATAAAATGACGCCCGGGCGTCAAAAACAAAATGACGCCCGGGCGTCAAAAATAAATTGACGCCCGGGCGTCAAAAAAAAATGACGCCCGGGCGTCAAAAAAAAATGACGCCTGGGCGTCAAAAACAAAATGACGCCCGGGCGTCAAAAATAAAATGACGCCCGGGCGTCAGAAACAAATTGACGCCCGGGCGTCAAAAACAAAATGACGCCCGGGCGTCAAAAATAAAATGACGCCCGGGCGTCAAAAATAAAATGACGCCCGGGCGTCAAAAATAAAATGACGCCCGGGCGTCAAAAACAAATTGACGCCTGGGCGTCAAAATAAAATGACGCCCGGGCGTCAAAATAAAAATAAAATGACGCCCGGGCGTCAAAAACAAAATGACGCCCGGGCGTCAAAAATAAAATAAATTGACGCCCGGGCGTCAAAAATAAAATGACGCCCGGGCGTCAAAAATAAAATGACGCCCGGGCGTCAAAAACAATATGACGCCCGGGTGTCATTTTATTTTTGACGCCCGGGCGTCAATTTATTTTTATTTTGACGCCCGGGCGTCAGTTTGTTTTTGACGCCCGGGCTTCAGAAATAAATTGACGCCCGGGCGTCAAAAATAAAATGACGCCCGGGCGTCAAAAACAAAATGACGCCCGGGCGTCAAAAACAAAATGACGCCCGGGCGTCAAAAATAAAATGACGCCCGGGCGTCAAAAACAAAACGACGCCCGGGCGTCAAAAATAAAATGACGCCCGGGCGTCAAAAACAAAATGACGCCCGGGCGTCAAAAATAAAACGACGCCCGGGCGTCAGAAACAAATTGACGCCCGGGCGTCAAAAACAAAATGACGCCCGGGCGTCAAAAATAAAATGACGCCCGGGCGTCAAAAATAAAATGACGCCCGGGCGTCAGAAATAAATTGACGCCCGGGCGTCAAAAATAAATTGACGCCCAGGCGTCAAAAATAAAATGACGCCCGGGCGTCAGAAAGAAATTGTCGCCCGGGCGTCAAAAACAAATTGACGCCTGGGCGTCAAAATAAAATGACGCCCGGGCGTCAAAATAAAAATAAAATGACGCCCGGGCGTCAAAAATAAAATGACGCCCGGGCGTCAAAAACAATATGACGCCCGGGTGTCATTTTATTTTTGACGCCCGGGCGTCAATTTATTTTTATTTTGACGCCCGGGCGTCAGTTTGTTTTTGACGCCCGGGCTTTAGAAATAAATTGACGCCCGGGCGTCAAAAATAAAATGACGCCCGGGCGTCAAAAACAAAATGACGCCCGGGCGTCAAAAATTAAATGACGCCCGGGCGTCAAAAACAAAACGACGCCCGGGCGTCAAAAATAAAATGACGCCCGGGCGTCAAAAACAAAATGACGCCCGGGCGTCAAAAATAAAACGACGCCCGGGCGTCAGAAACAAATTGACGCCCGGGCGTCAAAAACAAAATGACGCCCGGGCGTCAAAAATAAAATGACGCCCGGGCGTCAAAAATAAAATGACGCCCGGGCGTCAGAAATAAATTGACGCCCGGGCGTCAAAAATAAATTGACGCCCGGGCGTCAAAAATAAAATGACGCCCGGGCGTCAGAAAGAAATTGTCGCCCGGGCGTCAAAAACAAATTGACGCCTGGGCGTCAAAATAAAATGACGCCCGGGCGTCAAAATAAAAATAAAATGACGCCCGGGCGTCAAAAACAAAATGACGCCCGGGCGTCAAAAATAAAATGACGCCCGGGCGTCAGAAATAAATTGACGCCCGGGCGTCAAAAACAAATTGACGCCTGGGCGTCAAAAATAAAATGACGCCCCGGCGTCAGAAACAAAATGACGCCCGGGCGTCAAAAACAAATTGACGCCTGGGCGTCAAAATAAAATGACGCCTCGGCGTCAAAAATAAAATGACGCCCGGGCGTCAAAAATAAAATGACGCCCAGGCGTCAAAAATTAATTGATGCCCGGGCTTCAAAAATAAATTGACGCGTCAGAAATACAATGACGCCCGGGCGTCAAAAATAAATTGATGCGCGGGCGTTAATATAAAATGTCACCCGGGCGTCAAAAATAAATTGTCAACTTTTTTTTTACGCCCGTGCGGCATTTTATTTATAATTTTATTTTTGACGCCCAAGCGTCAGTTTTTTTTTGTCGCCCCCGGAGTCAAAAAATATTGACACTCAAGCGTCAAAATAAAAAATGTTTAGTTTTATAATGTTGGGAAAAAATTGATTTGGTTCCAGTAAAAAGCGTATAACTTCAATTCAAATGGTCGGATCTTCAAGATTGTCATCTTAAAATGACGAGAGAAATAGGCTCTTATTTATGTGCATTAAAGATAGAAGGAACAATTAAAATTAAAGCAGTTGAATAGTGTTTAGTGGATATTTTAAAGAGAAAATGTAGGTAATAAATTCCAATGAATTTACTCTTAAAAAATGAAAAGTCGTCAAAATATTTTGAAAGTTAATTGTTTTTGTAAGATTAAGAAATATTTCCATCGTCGTCAAACAAGTTCAAATATAAAAAAATTTCTTGGATAAAAGTACCTTAGGGCGATGAAACTTGTCGGGTTAAAATGTTTACTCCATTTAAGAATCATCTGTCCGCTCAGAAAATATCGTTGCTCTGCTAAGGGTTCTGCTAAGGGTATATTCAGTTGCCAGGCAGGCGTCATTGTCAAAACTAAATTTTGATTAATAGAATTTCACACTTTCACTGATGCAAGCTACTCAAGCTTGATTTGCGTTTATTAATTTGGGTTTAACAATTTAAATCAACGATATGTTTTATACAAATTATATTGAAATGTTAAATCGGAATTGATGAGTTTTTACAGACTTAAAACTTAATTGTGTTAACTTGAGCCCAAACATTTGGAAATTTTACTTTTTATTTTTGTTTGTAAAAGATGACCAATTATATGACCTTTTTTGACAATCCCATCATTGATTTTAAAAATGGGAGGCTAAAAGAACGCTGCCCCCAAGATATCATTTTTGTTGTTTAAATTGGAATAATGATTTCGATTGGCGTATTTTCCTACCCTTTAACTTTTGTTGACCACCACAGAAAAACACATATTAAAAAAAAATTACCGTACAGTTTTTATTTGCTCTATATACGGTTTCGTGTGAAAAAAATGTTTATGTTTTAATCAAAACTAACATTACGATTATGTCCGAGAAAGTGATTTTTCGTTAAGACGTGTCCTTTATGGTCTGTTTGTCTGTGCGTCCCCATGTTAATCGATGTAGATCTTAAGGGAATGGACAGATTTGCTTTTAATTTGTTGTGAAGCATTTGTATGTGACTATCCTTAAAATTTTAGTGTCATATCAGTGGCGTTGTGTAAGTTTTAAGAGCGAAAGTTTTGGTCAAAAGTAAAAAAATAATAGTTTTTACACAGGGCCAGTTTTACATGGTACACTAGGGTGGATCGTCTTCAACATTTTTTGCAAATCACTGTGTGCAACTCATAGTTTATGCTGGACGGTTTTCTGAACTTATCCTCATCATTTCTTTTGAGTCGCCCATGGGAAAAACAAAATCGGGAAGCAATCGAAAATTGGTCTTTTTCACAAAAAAAATTATAAACCTACCTATTAAGAATAAGGGACACGAATAGTTGGCGCAAAATAAAAACGGATTCTTGTAGAGGGACTAAAAACAAGTACTTTTCACCATAGAGGTAGGGGTCTATATCCTTCCGTATAGGTGGGAGGCGAACTTTTTAAAAAATACTTAAAAGTGAAAATAAATCATTTAAAAAATTATTTAAGAAGAACTGAAACACTGATAATAAAGAATGATACATTTTTTGAAAGCTAGAAGTCTGTTCTTTTATTAAGCTTTTGAATCAAGTTTTTTCTGTTTATAGTTTTCGAACAAAATATTTTCAAACTCAAACTTAAAAAAATATGAACTGATTTTTTCTTTCAAAAATGTGGAATTAAATAAGAAACTGGCTTAAATTCCTTAGTGGATAAGTGCTTTTATTAATTCTTCATCAACCACTGAAAACCAGATGACTTTATGTCTTCTATTTTTTTAGAAATTTAAAATAACGAAAAATATTTTTTGTATTCAATCATTTTGTTTATAAAATTGACCTTCCTGCCTATAATGAAAGAGATAGACCTGTCTCCCCATGGTGAAAAATACTTGTTATTGGTCCCTCTACAAGAATCCGTTATTTTTTTGTCGCCAAATATTCCCAACCCGGATTCATAATATATCATTTTTTTTTGAAAAACTACAAATTTTCAATAGCTTCCCGATTTTGTTTTTCCCAAGGGCGACTCAAAGTAATAGATGAGGATATGCTTAGAACACAATTAAGCATATACTATAAGTTGCACACAGTGAACAGGAATTTGGCAAAAAATGCTGAAAACGATCCACCCTACCCAAATAACAATTCAGCTTCTTTTATCTTAAAAATATTGATGTGCCGCAGGTTTCACTTTATATAAAGCTACGGTACGGCCTTCGGCGGAATTAAATTTCTTATACATGTAACGAGCTGGATAACTACTTCTTTAAAGCTGAATAGAAATAAGAAAAAGAAGGCTTACCGAGTTTGCGAGCTGTCACTCGAATAGGATTCCAAAATTGATATTATAGAAGATGATTGAAGATGTCACTTTAAAAAGGCTGCATAAAATGTTTATATAAGTTGCTGCCTTTAAAAGTTTTCTGTAACCATTTGCAATAAGCTTTATTGAATACTTCGATACGACTTGTTAAGTCTTACTAAAGAATCATAAAAGAATGGCCACGTTCGGGTGGTAGGCAGACATATGGCATCTACTTTAGCATCTGATACGTTTTCAAACGACCAAAACCGTGTATGTTACCAAACCAAACGAAAACCAACAAAATAAACAGGTGAGATATCAGCTGTTAGTATGAAGTATCTCTCCCAAACCAACGTGAAAGCGGCGCGGAACATTCGCCGACAGCATTTTTTTTTGTTGTTTAGCATTATTTATTTGTCATTAATTTTTTATGATTGTGAATGATTCGCCCTGCATAGCGAATGTTCCGCGTTGGTTTGGGAGAGCCTTAATCTAAACAGATCCGAACATTTATGGGATAGCCTTAGATTTCTTTTTGATATCAGCTGTTTGGTTCGTCGGCTGGTTTTTTCCATAGGCATTACAACAGCACGAACAAATCTAGATACCATTGGCGACGTTCCCAAACGCGGCCAATTTGTCAATCTATGATATAGAAGCTCGAATTTGTATAAGTCATTTTAAAGAAGCTTTTTAAAAAAACTCTATTCACATTTATAATATATTGAATAATTTGAACACGTGGAGAGAAAGATAATTCTTTTTACTTGATTTGTCTTTTTGAGCATTCGGAAAGCTACTTTTCGTTGGTTTAAGACATAAGCTTCAATGCACCATAAACAGAAACGAGGTTTATGCTCATCAGATAAACATAACATTCGGCATTTTCGTATATCTGGGTATATGTGACCCCACGGTCAGCTTTTATGTTTTTGTGCTATTTTAAGTGAAGACCATAATTAATTTAAGTATTTAAATAAATTGTTTTTAAATTCTCAATGAGCAGTTTAAAAATAGAAAAAATAATGAGCGTACCTTGTTTCTGTGAATCGTGCTTAAGTCGCCGTGTTTTTTCGGATTGAAACTATCAAAAATATGCATTATTACTTAGTTTATTTTAAGACTATTGATATTAATTTAAGACTATTGAAATGAAAATGGAGCAAGGGGACTGCTAAACAAATCGTTTAGGTACATTTGTTTCCTCACGTGAAATGTATAAGAGAGTTAAAGAAATCTTGTTCATGTGTGAAAATTTTTATAGAAGCTCGGATTTATTTAAGGAAAATTTAAAGTTTTAAAAAAGAAAAAGGCTGATTAAGTTTTTGCATCTTCCAAACTATATCTAAGATGGCTGAGTGGTAAGAGTGATGGACTGTCACGTAGGAGTTCTCGAGTTCGATCCCTAGAGAGATAAAAATATAATTTATGTTTTATAATTGTTTCCATTACTATAATTAATAAATTATTGAATTTGATACTTGATTTTTCAGATAAAATGCAGTAAAAATCACATTAAAAAACAAAATTAAAAATTTATCTTTCTTTTTTTTTATATATTTTTGTTCACCTTCTATAAGACTTGTATTTCACATTTATACAACCATGTCCGAAGCTATCTGTCAAGTTGAAGTGTCATTTAAATTCCCAATATCGCTCGTTAAAACTTCGTATCGGCTTCTTTAGGCTTTTATACAATCTGCTACTTTTAAAAGATCTGCGAATAAGTTTATAAGAAGATTTTGCGAAATCACGTATACAAGCTATATTAGATTGTATAACATTCTCCCATTTATGATTAAGTAAACTTTACAAACGTCTTATGGAACTTTTAAAGCTTATTCTATTAAGCCGAACCGAAGCTGAAATGTAAGTTGTGTAGTGTACACTTACCGTAATAAGTTGCACTTAGGTTAGGCATGTCTTAGAGATGGTGATACCAAATTTGTAAGCAACTTATTGTGGTTTATATGTAGTTTTCGATAGAATTTAAGTAAGAAGGTGCCGCAAAAGAGTGTCATATCCAAAAAAGAAATATTTTCGACAATTTGGTCGTTTTTGAAATCAATATTTTCTAAAATTTACTTCGACTAACTTTTTTTTCCAACTCTCAGATTTATAGGAAAGTTTGTCAACTCACATGTCTGTACCTATTTTCAGCTGATTTCGAGTTGTCCTGAGTGCAATGTGTATTTTTAACTTCGTACTCCAATATTAACGGCCATTAAAATGAGATCTCAAAGCTTTTGCTCCGTCAAACGATGAGCAAGCGAATCCAAAATTTGTTTCCCACAGTATTTTGACAGCCAAACGGCGAATCGCCGCTGCAAAAAACTGAGCCCTCTGAGATCACCTAATTTCAACAAAAAGAAAACTATAAAAAAATCAATAAGTTCTTGTGAAGTAAGTTTTTTTTCTTTTGCGCGTATAACATTTTGAATTATTTTAACAATAAAACGATATTTTTCTAAAGTAACTTCGGCCCTCCTTAATAGTAATTTCAGCCCTGTTAGTTTCCATCACATCAGACCGTGTGGTTATGAATACCTTGGCAGGGTGCTGCTTTATTTATATGTTCTTGTTTTTAAGTTTCATTTTTTGTTGTTGCTTTGTGTGCGGCATATCTACATAAAGTATCTTATATGCGAACAGGTACACAATAGGTATAAGGCCCGTTTGCTGTTGCATGATAAAAAATTCATATCGTTGCCATTGGATTGGGTGCCAGTGGCCCCATGTATATTTAATATTGGGGCATGTTGCATGCAGAGACCTTAGAGCACCGCGCCGGCCGGGAAGGCATTTCAGTTTTGTTTTTTTTTTGTTTTAGAGGAACAACAACGACGTTCTGTCGTCATGCATATGTACAGAGCGTAGGTTGAACGTACGTATAGTGGGATAGAGTTGGAGTCGTGCACGGAGAACACACATAACCTGCAACGTATCGAAATGACATGCATCCAGAAAAAAAAAAAACTAAAGGTACTCCTATAAGTATACTGATATTGGTATATAGAGGTTTTCAGTAAGCAGAATGATGTTTCCAACTGCGGTTGCCTCATAAGTTGACTGCATTATTGCCGATAGCAGGAGGCGTCATCGAAGCTATATAAAAAAATCGAAAAAAATAACGTTCAAAATGGGAATTCGAAATATTTTTTTTTTGTCGGTCTTGAGGTTTTCTGGTTATTCGGGATCCTTTATAAAAAAACATAGTTTTTTATCCCTCATGTATATGCTTGTAGCTTGTAGGTTTTGTTTTTATTTGGCCAAAGCTTTCCTATATAGCAGTGAAGGAGAAATGGCGTCCATCATCATATTTTTACCTCGTTCAGGCAGCACGATATATAAAAACAGAAATCTCACAAGGGAGAACCAAAAGATGGAAAAATACATTTTTTGATTAGAAAAACATCATGCAGTGGTATGTATTCACATTTGACCCGATGGATTTTTTGATTAGATAAAGTATTATAGTATTGCGCCGTGTAAGAAGTATTACGTGTATTTTCTATGTTTCCATCTTGTCACAGCAGTGATGGCAAAATATAATAACAGATTTTGGGTATATGATTGAAGTCTCTTGCGGATTTTCCTGACTCAGCACACACGAGGTTTTTGATTTTAAGATGAAGACTAAACAACGTGGTACTTTTGAAATTTAAAAATGTAAGTGTGAACAGAGTTTAAGGCTAAATACCAACAACGATTTGTCATATATCGTTGAAAAGGTCTATTAATGTACACAAAATGTTTGTATGACAGTTTGTCTTGATTCGCTGTGGGAAAAAAAGTTATGGCCCAAATAGAAAAAGCTTATGTATGTACTACATAACTATTGTTTTTTTTTTTAATTTCTATTTCATTTTATATACATTTCTTATATATTTGCTATAATATTATATACATACATAAATATACGAAAGAAGGATATTTACATCAACAAAATATATGTAAGTATGACCATCAACATTACATAATTTTTAATTGAAGTTATCAACTACAATAACATCGTTAAGAATCGCTGCTGGAGCATTAAAAGGTTGGTATCTTCCGAGCCCAAGATACCAAACGGTAGATGTGATGTTTTGATGTGTTGAGTTTTGAACCCTATCAATTAATTTTGTAACAGAAAAACGTTCTTCCCCTGACATGCCGGGACTGGATACGACCTCTTAATTACCAAACATGGCAGAAAGTTAATATTTAAAAAAACGGAGTTGTCTCGAAATACTTATTTTAATTGTTTCGTACATGCAATAAGATTATTTGGCAAACCTCTACAATGTCGTGCTTACGCACATAATCAGACATCGCAGGTTGAGATTGAAGCATAATTCTGGTGATAATTCATAAAGTTGATGTTGATACCTTCGATTATGAAGCCCACGTTGGCAAAACACACAATATATAATGCCCTTCCATTTAAATCACAAACAATCAAAAACAAAAAGAAAATAAGCGCATTGAATCACTTTAGAGCTTTCCAGATTAATTCTTAATTCGCCGCGATCAATTCAAATGTCTTCTGCACAGGTCAATCGCCAAATAACGAATTATCCATTACATAAAATCAAGCTTCTTTTTTGACTTCCTCCATCCACTTTTTCCATTCCGCTGCTTTTGTAAAGTATCTCGTACCTTTTCTTACTCTGTTCTACTTTTAGGGGTCTATAACTTTTTTCCCACAGCGAATTGAGACTTATTGCCATTCAAACAATTGATCTACGCAAAAATACCTTTTTAATGATGACACATTGTTATTGGTCTGAGGGCCAGCTCCCATACAAAAATTGAAATTGTCCTTTAAATATTTAAATATTGAAATTACTTCTGTTTTAAGTGGAGTGAATGAACAAAATTTAATAAAAAAGTTCAAGTGACCTCAACTCCAGAAATAATTGTGTTTCACCCAAGGTATAACAGTGGGATCTTCAGTCAGTCTGTTATACCCTACTAAGACACAAATTTTGGTCGATGTTTACCGACTCTTATGAATATCACAGCAAGAAGATACTGTGAATTTTATTATTCTAGGGGAATTTGTTTAAATTCGTGCACCCAGAAAATAATTAGTATAACAGACTGACTGAAGAGCCCACTGTTATACCTTGGGCGAAACACAATTATTTCTGGTGTTGATGTCACTTATACTTTTTATTGAGATCTTTAAGTTGTTTGAATCTACTTTTTGGTGAAATCCCGGCACGATTACTGAATTCTATTCAAGTCATAACAAAAACTGATAACAATCAAACTTCAAAGAGAAGATATGTCAGTTCGTTGTGTCAAAAACAGCAAGGTATAAACACAAGGGAAACAACCGCTGTAGTGGATGCGGATGTTCAAGCATCGTCGTCAAGTTTAGACGGGGCTACAAATCATTGACATGCTCCCGTCTATCAGACAACTTCCAAGCTTTCAACATTAAGAATTTTAAGTTATAATGTTGCAGGGCTTAAAAACAAATTTCTATATGTAGATTTTTTCAATTATATAAATGAATTCGATGTTTTTGTTTTGTTTGAAACACACGTTTTAGGCAACGAAGTTATTAGATTTAAAAATATATTTACAAACTATAAATTAGAATATATACCGGCGGTGAAAAGTTCCTTGTTTGGAAGAGGAAGTGGTGGAGAGCTTTATGGATATCGTAAGGAACTAGGTGGAGTCCAGGTTAAATTTATTACAATCGAAGGCACGTGCATTCTGGAGCTTAAAATTAATGACATAACTCATCACATAACACCAGTTTACCTAAATTGTAGTCACTGGCAGCCTGATTACAACAATCTACGGGATTCGTTAAATAATTTGGGATCATCAGATTTAATGCTTGTTGGCGATTTCAACGGAAGGATAGGCCTGTCTCAAAATAGCTTTGCCTTAGGAATGGTAACACCAATGTTGCACTATAATCGCAAATCGAAAGATGAATCAAGTGATGCTAAAGGTGATAAGATTTTAGAGCTATCAGACGCTTTTGACTGTAAGGTTCTGAATGGAAGCTGTGGTGGTGACTCGCTTGGTGAATATACGTTTATAAGAGGTTCAGCGAGTTCAGTTATCGATTATTGCTTTTTATCTGGAAACTGGCTAACGCATTTTAGTGATTTTCGAGTAGCGATTAAACCCTTTTCTGATCATATGCCCTTAGAAGTACTGTTTAAGTTTTCTGGCTCTGTAGAAAAAGCTGCTATTACACAATTAGAACTTATTCCAAAATTAATATGGAGGGATAGTCATCGTCCCATTTTTCAACGAAATTTAAACAAAGAAATTGAGCTTTTAAGTGCTTCGAATGGGTGTATAGAAAATATCAAATTCGAAAAACTAACTGAAATGATAAAAACCGCAGCCCCAAAATTCAACAATCTAGCTTCCAGAAGCAAACAAATTAAGCAAAAGCGGTTTGATGATGAATGCAGAAAAGCAAGAGATATTTCCTTTGCATTTTTACGACTGTTTCGGAAAATGAATAACAGCTTTATACAAGCAAACTATGCAGCAGCAAATAAAAATTTTAAAAACCTATGCTCGGCAAAGAAAAAAGCATATGACCTTAAAAACATAGATTTTATTAACGAAGCCAGATCGCCAGCAGAGTTTTGGAAAGCAGTTAAAGTGGTTGTAGGAAAAAGAAATTCTATTGCAGTTGGTCTTCCTGCAGACCAGCTCAAAACTCACTTCACGCAGCTGCTTAATGCAGAACAATTCTCACCAGCCATTCTATACGCAGCTCCTCTTACATTGGATGTACAGTTGGACTCGCCAATAACACTGCTTGAGATAGAAGAGGTTATTTACAAATCCAAAAATAATAAAGCACCAGGTGAAGACAGAATCTCGTTTGAATTTTTCAAAAACTGCACACCGCAGTTCAAAAACCTACTCGTAATAACATTCAACAGAATCTTTGAGAAAGCTGAAGTACCTGATACCTTCCTGAAAACAATTATATATCCGCTTCACAAAAAAGGAGACTTCGAAAATCCAGATAATTATAGAGGTATAACGTTTCTGAACACAGCCGCCAAACTATTCTCATCCGTTCTTTATGAAAGGCTTACTCATTGGGTGGAAAAGAATCATATTTTGCATGAGTTCCAAGCTGGCTTCAGGAGAGGCTATTCAACTGTTGACCAAATATTTTCGTTGTTAAGCTTAGCAGAGATATACAAAAATAGGAATACAAAACTTTATGCTTCCTTTGTCGACTTTCAAGCAGCCTTCGACTCCATACCACGAGAAGCACTCTTCTATAAATTATATATGCTAGGGATATCGTCAAAAATGATAAATGTATTGAAAGCTTTGTACCATAACAATACTGCTCATATTTGGGACGGAAAACGTCTTTCCGAAGATTTCGAAACAACAGTAGGAGTAAAGCAAGGGTGCGTTCTTAGCACACTACTTTTTATCTTATATATAAATGATATCACAGATGCTGTTAAAGGTGGAATTGAGCTCCATCAGACGAAAATCCCAGGGTTATTGTTTGCAGATGACATTGTTTTCCTCGCAGAGACAGTTGAAGGCATGCAGCTTATGATCAACAGATTAGGAAGATATTGTAAGAGTTGGAATCTATCTGTCAACCTGGTTAAATCTAAAATGATGATCTTAAGAAGTGGAGGAGGAAGATATTCACGGCTGGAGAAGTGGACGTTTAACGGACAGGAAATAGAAATTGTAAAGGAGTATAAATATCTGGGAGTGTTGATTTCATCGAATTCCAATATGAAAAAACATCTCCAAGGCAAACTAGCAGATGCGAAGCGAGCTATATGTTCTGTTTGGGGCAGCTGCATAAACAAGAAGAGTATTTCACATACAGCAAAGCAAGCGATATTTCGTGCAACTGCAACAACCATTCTTCTGTATGGGGCACAAGCATGGGGTTACCGACCGTTCGAAACAGTGGAGAAGTTTCTACGTTATTTTATTAAGAGATTTTTTAGAATACCCACTAGTTCCCCAAACTATATGATACATTTGGAGACTGGTATTCCGCCTATGTTTTTGGATACTCTTAAGATTCACTTCAACTATATAATACGTGTATTAGCAATGCATGAGCAGAGAACGCCAAAAATAGTACTTATGCACTTATTGTCGATTGAAGGAGGATGTGTCCAAGAGTGGAAGAAACTGGCATCCGAATGTGGATTAAACCTGCTATTTACAGTTGAAGAGCAAGTGGAATCGCTTAAACCAAAACTTGACGAATTGCTAAAGAAAACAGGAAACCGAATGTACCACAAATTCATGGAAGAAGCGCAGAATTCGCAGTACAGGTTGTACTATAGCAAATTGGACCACTACTTAAATGAAAGAACTTACTTTTTAGCTAACCATTCTACGGAATTAATAAGTACAATCTTTCGATTGAGGGGTGAACTATTAAACCTCAATTTCATACCACACCGTCCAGATTTACCTATTATATGTACTTTATGCAACCGTTATGAAAGAGAAGATGTGTTCCATTTTATGGCAGTCTGTCCCGTTTTAAATGAATTTCGAGTGCAGTATTTTGGAGTGCAGTCATTGGAATTAGAGGAAGTGCTAAAAATTTTAAATGGATCACGTGGCTGGGAAGTACTTTTTAATTTCACTAGAAAAACATTAAAATATCGAAATAGCATTGTAAACGAACATTTTTGAAAAAAAAAAAAAAAAAAAAAAAAAAAAAAATCACTGATGTCATTTTTGCACCTTAGTACATTTTAAGAATTAATTTTGATAAGTCTTACAAATGTTAAACCAAATTTGTTAGTACCGATTCCGCTTTTATACTAACGACACAAATGTTAATTTTGTGAAAATTCAATTCAATAAAATAACAAATTAAATTACATTTGGGAAAAAACTGCCTTCTGGCGCACGTTTGACTTATATGCTTAATTCGCCTATTATTGCCTTACATGGTTGAAAATCTTAAAATAAGAACGCATTTCGTATTATATCCTATACTTGTCTATTATTAATAAAATAAAATGTTTTAAATTTGAAAAGTACTAATTTATATTTTCAATTTATTTTATCACTTTTTTTTGTTTAAATAAAATGTTTAAGAAAATTACTAGATACCGGTAAGCAAAGTCTCACTTTCAAGGTGCAAAAGAAACTTGTCTATACTCTGTTCAGTTCGTATTTTCAGTACAGGGAAGATAGGGTGTTTGCCTCTCACCATTACTTATAGTAAACTTACCAATATTTAGTCATTATTCATTTATTTAACTAATTTCTCTTATAATTTTTAAGTTTTTCAAAATAACTCTACTTAAAACATTTGATATTTAGCATTCATCATCTTAGAACTTGGTTCCTTTTTTTAACATTTGTATTTTTAGTGCGATACTAAAACAATTTACTTAATAATTAGTAAGACTTCAGATTCAATGCAGAAAATTAACCTTGTTAAAGGCACCTCTCAAAAAGTCAAAGTTGCCCCGTGCCTTACATTTTCAATACAATGATTATATCAGCTAAATTCCTATGGAACATTTATTCGCGATAAAAATACAATTCCGAAAAACACTTTTGACCATCGTTCAATTTCGGAATTTTTGTGCGATGCAAACATTAAAGTCTGCTTTAACAACTTGCAAGGTTATCCATTATTTATACCGTGCTTCCATCATACATAATTTCCAAAACAATTTGATGTGCCAGTTTTAAGTTATTATATGTATGTAATTAAAGTGCTTACATAAATTTAAAACAAAATCACCATTAATTTGACTATAATCTTCTTTAGTCTTTTTTTTATTGTACATTCACTAAAGGGGTTTAAACTACCCTTAAACTGTTTAAATACGAAACAAGCGTTAGGAAAATAGACAAGGATTTAAGAGGAGATACCGATGCACATATAGGTTTGGAACTTCTGAATATTAAAATGGCAGGGAAAAATATTGCCAGTTTAAGCATTCTACATTCGGGTTGTGCGGCTAAAAAAGAGTCTCTACATTTGACAGTACGTCCGAAATTGTCCTGTACGAGTATTACAGTTCAATTGTTTTAAGAGGAAAATGCAACTAGCTCTTTCATTAGAATACTGTTTATAAAAATAACGGTAAAATAATGAAAGACAAAAAACATTGCGTTGGTGTTCAAGACATGCAAATGCAAATGCTTACGTTATTTTTCTTTCGCCTATCATTTTGTTTTTTAATTCTAATTCTAGTACCTTTTCTCTAACGTTAAGAGAAATGAGAAACCTATTTTCTCTATTGCAAAGAGAAATTTTAAAGTGCAGCAACCCTGAGTCTTAGCCATGTTCTGGCAGAAATCTCGATGACACTATAATACTTACATATGAGAATTAAAAAAATAAAAACTAAAACAAAAATATCTTGTGATTTAATTATGAAACAAATTGTTTGACTCTAGAGTCTGTGATGAGGTTTTAGTGGTCGAATTTCGGCCAGTGGGCTATACTATAGGTATTATAAAGGAGAATGGGCATTTTGGTCTACCTATTGCCCAAAAATGAGATATATATCGTTGGAAAAATCAGCCCTAGGACATCATTTTTTGTATGGACACAAAGCTGTAAACCATGGGGTTTAGGCAGTATATGGCACCAAAGATTGAAATTGACAAAAATTGAATGACAGTATTGGTCACTTTCAATGAATTGAATAGACCCCAAAGTAAAGGAACTTTTATACCAATGACCAATAATATCGAATAATATCATGGTTGGCAAATAATTCGCTTAACAGTAAGAAAATTCTACTTTTTTTTATTCGATTTAGCGAACTTAATGAATGGGAATAATTGTGCGTCTAGTGCCCCCAATTGAGATATACAACATTGGAAAGCTTAGTTCAAGTGCATAACTTTTGAATATACATCACACACAACTGTAAACCATGTAGTACAGTCAACGAAGGAATTTTGCTTGCAAAAAATAAGGCCCTCTGGATAATTTTTGTATATGGTAGGGGTAACCCCCAGGTATAACATACCCAAAGTCCCCAGCCCAGGCCGCGAGCTAATCTGAGGAGGGGGGTTAAAGGTACCCCTCTTTAGATTTTCGTGAATATTGGCACAACCTAACATGTTAGATGAAAAGTCTATACTACTTATTTAGAGACAATTAAATAGTCTATACGTTGATATATTCACATTTTATCTAGTGTCAATAATAAAGGAGATGCGGCAGATAGACAAGTCAACAAATCTGAAAAACCTGTTATTGTCTTAGATATTGAATGTTTTCTGACTAATTTACCTAGAAAAAACAAAAGAAGCTAAATACACATTCATTCACTGTTATTTTATCATGGCGTGGGGCTAAGAAAGGGGTTGAATATCATTATTTTTCTATACATCCGAAACTATACGAAAAAGTAGATGTGTACTAAATTAGTTAAAATTTAATTAGCAAGAGTTGTTTTCATATGGCGCCAAAAAATGATAACGATTTTTTTAAAGGAACTCAATACAAAATTTTTTGGCCATAGAGGGGGGGTTCTTTCTCCCCTCCTTTAGAGAGGAGGGGCATTTTTTTAAAAATAATATTAAAAAACAACGGCAACACTTACAACACTTACCTTTTTTGAAAGCCAGAACTCCGTTCTTTTATTTTATTTTCAAATCAAGTAGTGTTTCTTTGGGCTTGAGGTTAAAGAATGAATACATTCCTTGAACCAGCGAAGCAGGCCACCCACGGTGCTGTATGAGTGGTAAGCTGACCCTTAGGTACAACATACTCAAAGTCCCCAGCCCAGGGCCGCAAGCTTTAGGCAGGAGAGGGGGTAAATGTCCCCTGTTATAGTTTTTGGAAAACGTAGCGTAATAGAGGCAAAGCCAATATAACAATGTGAAAGAAAATTAAATTCCCTACAAATAGAAGATATGTACACAGTATTATAAAAGTCAACTAATTAACAAACATTAAATTTCTAAGGAAATCAATTTTTGTTGGATATTTCTACTCTTGCATCTCTATTGCTTCCAGCAAAGCTATGAGCATATCTTTTATTTGTAGGGAATTTAATTTTCTTTCACTTTGTCATATTGATTTTGCCTCTATTACACTTAGTTTTCCAAATATTGAAGAAAAACTACAAAAGAGGACCTTTACCCCCCTCTCCTGTCTAAGGCGTCCACACCATTAAAATACAAAAATTCAAAATTCTAATGATGCACGAATTAAGAGCTTTTTTGAAGCTCATACATTTTCGCAATATTAAATTGAGTATTCCACGATTTCACCTTGAAAATAGGTACCGAATATGCTTTGAATTGGAGACTTGCTGTATTTGACAATATAGAAAAAATAGAAAAAAACTTGTTAGACGTAGAATTAGGTCATTTGACAGGGTAAAAACCTTTTTTTGATGACGTCACTCTCCACATGCTGGGTCCACCAAAACGACAATTAAAAATATAATCAAGCTGAAACTTAGCACTAGGTCAGTGCGAAGCAACTAAAATAAAATGTGCTCTTAAAAAACTATATTTTAACATTTTCCATACAACATAAAACATAATAATATAAATTTTTTACCAAAATTGTCACTTAACTACTGAGACTCAATTGCCTGTCACAATTCTCAATTACATACTGACAAAATTGTAGTTTGTACTTTTTTATCTTTTCCATAAAATACTACTACACTACAAATTTTTCAAGGAATTTGTGACAATTTTCAAAAAATCCCTGGCAATTCATTGTCATGACAATTTTTTTATGATCCGAAATCTTGACAATAGTCGCAAATTCCCTGAAAATTCTACAAAATTGTCAATTATGTTATGGAACAGAATTAAGACAATTGTCAAGTTGTCATTTACAAATTTTCACCTGACACCTGTCAATATTTATGAAATAGGGCCCAGGTCCCATATATTTTTGCCCATTCTGCTTTGCTATTTTAATAGCTAAGGCAGATATAGAGCTAAAAAAGGTATGCCATCTGATTTGTTTTATACATAAATTTTATGAAAAAAAAAAATAAAAATTGTTAGAGCAGTTTTCTTACCAATTATTTATGTATACATACAAATTCTTGAAAATTTTTAAAAATCTAATTTAGAATAACAGCTTTTAGTAAAATATAATTTTGCACAAAATAAAAAAAAAAAGTTATTTACTCGTTTTCAAGATACTGAAGTTTTCTCTTGCATAAACATTTTGGTGGAAATCGGTGTAGCCCTTAAAGAGAAGTTTGAAAACCGGTTCTATGATAGGTACCGTTAAAAACCGTTATTGGTAAACATTGTTTTGTTTCAAAATATTGACCATACTCTTAAAAGTATTTCGTATTTTTTTTTGTCAAAATCGTTAGAGTCGTTTTTGAAATAAATAAAATTTTGTATATTGGTTGTAGGGCAGCTACCATTATTTCTTGAGCTAAAATAAAATTTCAATTTCCCCTCTAGGGAATTCCCAAATAACCTCAAGTCCAAAGTTCGAAAAAAAAGACAGACGGACTGACAGACAGAATAGTGGGACCCATTTTTTCTCGTTCTCTATCATCGTTATGTTAGGGAAAATTATTATCTCGGTTTCAATTTTTTTACGAATCCAAAACTTACCCTATAGTAACTACAATTATTGCAAGTAAAAACTGTATGTACTTCTTATCTGGTAAAGAGATTTACCAGATATTTTGTCTATTTTTTTTTTTTGCTTGCTCTAAAGGGCGAGCATTGGTTTCATATTAACAAAACAAATTGAGCTTTAAATCAAAACTTACATTACGAAGATGGAACACCCCTTATTTTTTGGCGGACACTTTATGGCGGCATCAAAAAAATTGTCATCTGTCTTTTTAGCTAACTAAATGCTAATGTGTTGCGAAGAATACAAATTTGTGGTTTGTCTAGTTTTTAAGTTTTTTTCAGGCTGAATGTAGTGGACAGAATTTAAAATAAAGACAATTTTGAAGTTTGATTGCCAGCCAAATTGTAGCTTTTTAAATGCTTTTCAGCGTTCAGATGTCAACAAAATTTCAAATTTCCGCTAAAATAAGTCTGAAGTTAGTCGACGAAAGCTCGTAAATAATAATTCTCTTGATGTCCAAAATTGTATTTTTTTTAAATGCTAATTTGTTTCGCAAAAATCAATTTTTTAGCTTTTATGGATTTAAAGTTAAGAATTGCTCTTCCTGTGTGCTGAAGCTGGCGGACGAAATCTAAAAAAATGAGATTTTCATGATTGTGCAAGCTTTAGGAAAATAGAGGATGATTTAAGGGGAGATACGAATGCACATTGGTTTTGAACTGCTGAATAACAAAATGGTAGGGAAAAATAGAATCGGGTAAAGCATTCCACATTCGGGTAGAATGGCTGAAAAAAGAATAGGTATCTATTAGACAGTATGCGATCGAAATTGAGCTCGAGGGTAAATTACGGTTGAATTATTTTTTAAGGCAAGGAACGCAACTGGATATTTTACTAGAAAATTGTTTAAAAAAAATAATTGGTCATTGGTCTTTACTTATAACATCTATATGCCCTTGATGTACTAAATTACCATAGATACCATACATCTTAAATTTGTAAAGCACAAATTGGAGCTTACAATTTTTTAATAGTAGAATACTAATACCTATAGTCATTATGTAAAAGTTGGATTTTTTTGTTTTAAATTTAAGTTGAATTTAAAGTTTAATTATGTAGAAGTGAAAGAAAAAAAAAGTTAATAACATGAAGACATCATCATAAGCAATCACTCCATAATGATGGTTTTGGATTGACGGAAAAAATCAATCTCCCCAGTCACGTTGATGCTGCAATGGAAAAAGCAAGTCAAACCTGCAAAAAAAAATATTAAACAAAAAAAAACTGAATCCATAATGAACCAGAAACCAGTTGCCAACTTTTTACTCCACTTTCATCTATGGATGAAAAAGTCTTATATACGTGCTTGCTCCCTAAGCAAAGTATAGGTATTTTTTTTTTGTATTTCTCTATACGTCAAACCTCACCGTCACCATCAGTCACCATCACGAGCACGACCACCTTCTGCGTCAGTTCATGAATAGTTGACGAACGCCATCATGGATATTATTTCATTCACGTTCCTTATTCTCGCATGACTGCTTTTTTGTGGTGGCTTTGGGCTTTTGGGGGGATGAATAGCTATAAGGATCATGCGCGTGGCGGTCCATCATCATCATGGAGCCGTTTTTAGGATAGGAAAGTGTCTTTTTCTTATCCTTGCCATGATGGGGTTGGTCATCTGATAATGGGTGGCGAAGTCGATAGCGGTTATAATCGATTTTTTTCTCAATCTATTACGCTGATTGCGGCTTGTAGCGGGTTTGCTACATTATTTAATTAAATTTATTGATAATACCCTACCCCCAACCTTTTGAGTACTTAACTCTGTGAGAGATCACAGCTCTTAAGGCAAATAATAATAACATATTAGCATTATATTATCATAGTGTCAGGCTCGGGAGCGTCCAACTTCGTCAGCTGAAAAGGTGTTATCATGTCCGCAGCCATCTGATTAAATAGTTTTTTTCTCACTATAGGAAATTCTATCTAGCCTAGCCAGAGCACCTGATCTTGGACTTTATTAACAAACGAACAATAACAAAACATCATACCCTGATGAAAATGATGGAAATGAATCACTTTGACGTGACTATATTCGATGGAATAGCAGTACAGCAGGGCCAGAGGCGGGTAATGGTAATTGAAAACATATATAGCGCTCGAGCCAGTTGTGTGTCAGCTCAGAATATATGCATATTGCATATATACCGATGGGGAGCTTTACAGCAGTGATGGTGGTACAACGTATAGGTTGGCACAGGCAGTTCATCCCATCAGGGTGCAACATTTCTTTATCCGACATCATTGCATTTCCATAGAAATGTGCGAAAATTATACGTTTGGCGGTCATGAAATTGCACAGTTTCATGGAATCTAATATCTTAAATTGGATGCCATGCACTTTGTATAAAGGTGCTGACTACTACATATATGCTGACGTTGTGGAAAGGGGATGAACAGAATGCGGAGCTCTATCTGGTTAAAGGTGAGGATAAATGACTTTACTCACGTCATGCTCTTTATACAGAATTGATTATTTTGCTTTGTTTTTAAAATCAATTGGAAAATAATATCAATCAGGTTTTGGATGTACTGATGAATCATTCTGTATATATTTACGGTTCAAACTTTATTATTTGGTCAACAATTGAATGAGCTTTTTCTTAGATTTTTGTTTACTAAATAAAATAAACGAATTAATTTGACAACTAAAGAACCACTTACATGAGAGCGACCAACGACCGACGAATGAACAAACAAATGGGAATTAAAAAATTAATAAACCTTATAAATTATTCACAAAATCTAGTCAAAATGGTAGAATTCTATTTAAGATTAATTTTAAAATAATAAAATCTGAATTTTAATTCCTAAAATGTGAGAAATTTGAGAAAATAAATTAGTCGACATGAATTGCGGCCATTTGCGACGACCAATTTTTTTCTTTTCGCAAATTTCACTTACAAATTTCAAATACAAATTTCAGCTAAGACTCGTGCGCCCCCTGTTATAAGGCACCTCCCCTATATCAACTGTTAATAGAGTTAAGAGAAGAGGACTCAAATTACAGCCCTGCTTTAATCTTTTTTCAACCTGATGGAACAACTTAGTCATTCTGCTTCCAAAGACGATTGCAGAAGTTGTTTGTGGGAACCCCGAAGTCAACATTTTTGGATGGGGTTTATCAGAATCGTTTGTCCAACCAAAACAATTGTTTGTCCGCCCTCAGGAAAAAAGTTATTAAGCTTTTCTTTTTTATAGCAACTCCCCAAAATAAAAAAAAACTCATCTACTGCCCCCAATAGATGACTTAGGAAGATGAGACCAAGTGCGTTCGTTTCTCCACCGGCTGTTTAAGATTATTCACCAAAAATAATCGTTTTTCCACCCTACTACTAAGACGTTATTAATCTGAACTAAGTTAGTTATTAATCTAAACCCCATCCTAAAGCCTATCTGATATTAAACTCTCTTTCGAAAAACTGTTTTTTAGAATATTAAAATAATTAAATAACAATTTTCTAATAGAGACTAATATTGGAAGTGTTGCCGTTGTTTTTTATATTTTTATTTAATATAAACTATTTTGTTTAAATGCCCCCCCCCCCCATCTTTAATGGTGCACCTAACTTAAGACACTCATGCGAAACCTTTGTGCCTGTACCCAAGGCCGTAGCCAGGCAAATATTTCGGGGAGAGGATAAATAAATAAATAAATTGGGTGGCACAACGGCTCCTGAAGAACCAGGGCCTAGTGAATAACAACTCGCAACTATTCCTGTGTGTAACTGTCGACTGGAAAGGAAGGAACCTACAATTTTATGCCGAATCCGAACGGCTACCCGAGAAGCACTTATTCGTGACAAGTGATACTCTTGGAGGATTTGTCAATTCCTCGCAAGTGGCAGTAGCCCTGAAAAAAAAACTTTTTAGTTTTTAAGTGGACGAGGCTGGGAAGCGAACTCAGACCTCCAGCGTGACAGTCGAACGCACTAACCATTATGCTACGGGCTACTACACACTACTACATTAAAGAGGAAGTGATTTTCAAAAAAAAAATTGTATTTTTATTTTTCATCTTGATTCTTGAATTTAACAACTATCGATTTGGTACGATCTTAAATCATTATTAGTTGATACTAAGTTAAAAATTGTATTTTGCTAATTTTAAAAAAGGCTATTTAATCTTTTAAGTATCGTACTAAATTCTTGACACTTTGACGTTTATAAATGTCAAAATCAGGGAAGTTTGTGATGTTTTTGTACGAGCTGTCACTTTTTTGGAAGTGTTCAGCTGAAGTTTATGAAGGAAATTGGTTAAGTAAGATACTAGTTAAAAAGTATTTAAAATTTTAGTTAACTGTTAAGGAATGAGAAAAATGTTAAGTAGTATCATACTAAACCCTGTTTAAAATGTTGCGCCATTGATAAAGCAATACTTATGACTCATTGATAACACATGCTTACAAAATCAAAATTTTTAACAAATGTTTATTTTACCGAAAGCTTTTGATGCCCTGATTTTAGATATTCCAATCTAAACATAAAAATAACCGTTTTTTGTTATATTTGAGGTTAACCAAGAAACTCGTAATGGCATCAGAAACTATTCGTGTGAGCCTTCTAGAGTCCCCACTATTTTAAAACACAGGTCTTTTTTAATGCCGGGAAGAACAAAACAGTTTTTGATTAGGTCTTTTATACTTGTTCCAAAAGAGAAGGGTTATCAAGCTAAAACAACTAACAAACTATTTTTTCTCGAAAAGTAAAGATCGTATTTGCAATATTAAATTGATATTTTTAGAGGAAAATTATTTAATTTAATTTTTTGAAAAAAAAATATGAACCTCAAATAAGCCTAAGAGGGTTTTTTTTTTTCATTTTGTTTGGATGTCTCGAAAACCACGAAATTAACAATGTAAAATCAGGCATACAATACAAATACATCACTGTAAACCTTAAGTTATAAAAACATTTTTGGCAAAATTTGGTCATTAAAACTGAAAAGTAAAAGAATTTTTTTGCATATGACCAACCAATAAATTAGTTTTCCGAACTTAGATGCTCTAGAGTTGCCAAGAAGTATCTACACTTTTAAAGATTTTGCTGTGGAAACAATTTATCATCAAATTTGATGACACTAATATAAGATGAGTCTATACTTTTTCAAGAGGAAAGTAGGAGCAAGAAACACATTTTGAAGGGGGAGTCAGACCCCTGTGAATCCCTGTCTACGGCTTTGCCTGTACCTGTATACACAAAAAATACAGAAGCAAAATCAGAGTTAGCTTACAAACATGTCATTTTATTAATTTTGTTCTCGTTATTTATTATAAGCATACATTGATACCTTGCCATGGATTTATTAGTTTGAACAAATTGTTTGACTACAATTTGTCGGTAACTTGGTAAAATGGCAGAGAAAAAATAAATAAAAAGTATTAAAAATTTAATTATGTATGCATAAAAAAAAATTACGTATACGCCCGTGTGAACCATGTATGGGTACTACCTGGGGAAAGTTTTGGCTTCGTAAAGAATCGAACTCAAGATATCGATTTTACCTAACATTATATTATGATAGTGAACTCGAAAAAAGTGGGTCTCTCAAGTCACAATATAATTTCTGTCTCCATCTCGACCTCATGTTTAAAATACTCAAGCGATTTTCTTCAAAACAAGTATTCCGTCTAGTTAGGCTATTGAATATACCTTTAAGTAAGGAACAATTTATTGCGTTCACGGATTTTATTATTGAATAAAATTCGCGTAATTTCACCCATGCATTTCTGAGAGAATGGTCACACTGATCATTTTTCAATATTGTTGGTATAACTCGAAAACTAAACCGAACTTGAGAATTTAACTTATTAAGACACTTTTTGTAGGAAATTAGATTTTCTATCAACTTTGGTGGATTACAAAATTTTATAAAAAAAAATTAGAGCAGGAAAATTAACCAAAAACTGACCTAAAAAAATCGAAAAATCACTGATTTTATTTTTTTTTACTTTAGTGCTCATAACTTTTTTTGAGAAAAGATTTGCGCATGACATATCAGAATGAATCAAATACAAGAGTAACTATATACATTCACGTATGCGTCAAATCTGGTATTTCTGAGTTTTCGCTGAGTTGTTCAGGATATTGGCCTAGTAAATCACTTAAGCTTTCGACCACGAGCGGCGACCGCTTTATGGCCAAAAATAAAAAAAAAAACGCGAATTTTTCGGGTTTTTTTCAGTTATTGGCCATTTAAGTCTTAAAGACGTAATCTTAACTATTATATAAAGACGAAGGAATTATTTTGTTCTTTCGGGCATAACTCATAAAATAAATGACTGATTTACGTGAAACAAGTTTTATAATATTCTTTATGTCTATGAGACAGTTTTAGGCTATTTTTTATTTCTTAATTTTTCAGAATATTATTGTTTTTTAATTTTTTGTCACCTTTTTTCTAAGAGTTTCTCCCAAACATTCACTCATATATTCAAAACGAATTGATATTTTAAAAAAATAACAATTTTATGATAAACTCAACATTTACACGAACATTTTATGACCTATAGACCTATACAAGCTGAGCAATAAATATATAAACTTTTGAAAATTATCAATTTTTTTAAATTATTTCTCTATAGGAATGTTATTCAAGAGCAATCAACGGGTAGCTGCTTTGTTTTTTTGTATTTTTGTTTTGTGCTTTTCTTCCGCAAACTGAATTCATGCCTGCTGGCTGAGCATAATGGTGTAGTTGTAGAAATAGTACAGGCAATGGGGAAAAATCTGAAAAAGTTTTGACGTCTGAACAATTTGAATGCAGTTTTGAAGAGGGGTTGCTTCTTAGCATAAATCTCGATTTGCGGGATTTTTGGTCTTGTGTGGCGTCCGCCATCTTGGAAAAACGACATCTTTTGATAATTTGCGTTTTTCTCACTTCCTGTGCTTTTTTATGAAAAAAATTTTATATACTTTTTTGCTTTAATTTAAATTGCCTACAAATCGGTATATAAATTTTTTTTCTGGTGTAGATAATTCAAAATTTATTAATGAAAAACGAGTACAAAATTAGGCCTTACGGGCTTAGTTATCGAATAACTTCCGTTTAGGCGGAAGGGGCAATTTTCTAAAAAAAATGACTTAAAATATCAAGAAAATTATTAAAAATCAACGGCAACACAAAATATCATGTGATAGCTTTTTTGCAAGCCAAAAACCTATTCTTTAATAAAATTTTTAAATCAAGTTGTTTGAGCAAACAATTTTTGAGAAAATAATTTTTTTTTCTTCTTTCCAAGATGGCGGACAAGACCAAAAATCCCACAAATAGAGATTTATCCTAAGAAGCAACCCCTCTTCAAAACTCCATTCAAACTTTTCAGACGTCAAAACTTTTTTCAGATTGCCCTTGTTTGACTCCCCGTTGCCGTACTAAAAGATAAAAAAAAGTATATGTAGCAACACAATGTAAAGCTACCATTGCAAGAAAGTGTGTGCGTGTGTGTGAACTAGGAAGGTATTCTATGAAGGAAGAAAAGAGTCACATGTGATCATGTTACGGGTGGAAAAAAATGATTTGGTTCGAGTAAAAATCCTATAACTTGACTTCTTATAGTCGGATCTTCAAGATTGAGATCTTAAAATGACGGGAAAAACAGTCGTGCGTATTAAAAGAAAGAGGTATAATAAATATTAAAGCAATTGAATGGTATTCGGCGAATGTCTTAAAGGGGAAATTGTTATAAATAAATTCAAATGAATTCAGTCTTGAAAAACGCTTCACATATTTACATAATGGCTACACTGCATAAGTATGTAGGTAGGATGGTATGCAAATATAAACAAACTCTTTTAATATTATGTTGTTTGCGAAGCGACACGAGCACGGATCGGCTAGTTTTAAATAAAAACATTGTTTCACGATTTCAAAGTAACCAATTTGAGCCATCTCTGTAGAAACCATCTCTGTAGACCGAATGGTTTCCAAAATACAGCATTTCAAAATTTAGCGATAAAAAACAAAATATAACAAATAGTATTATCAAACAGTATAATGGAAAATAAAGAATGTTTGACATAAATGCATCAAAGCACTGGAGCGTGTAGGTTGAGCCAACATAATAGGACAATCATACCGGAAGGGGGTCTATATACCCCCGTTAAAATGGGAGGGGCAATTGTCTAAACAAATTACTTAACGTAGAAACAACACTATTGAAAAACAATGGTAACACCCACAATATTCTCCTATAGCTTATCTTGAACCCAGAAACCCATTCTTCAATTTTCTTCTTAAATAAAGTTATTTTAATCGAAAGTTTTTGAGAAATTAATTTCCAAACTCAACATTCTGAAAAATAATTTTCTACTATTTACTTAGTAAAAACAGGATCCTTGGAGCAAATTTCTTTTTCTATATTTTTAGTTTGGAAATTAATTTCTCAAAAACTATCGATTAAAATAACTTTATTTAAAAATAAAATTCAAGAATGGGTTTCTGGGTTCAAGACAAGCTATAAGAGAATATTGTGGGTGTTACCATTGTTTTTCAATAGTGTTGGTTCTACGTTAAGTCATTTTTTTTAGATAATTACCCCTCCCATCTTAACGGGGGTATATAGACCCCCTTCCGGTATGATTGTCCTATTATTTTGGCTCAACCTACACGCTCCAGTGCGTTGATGCATTTATGTTAATTATTCTTTATTTTCCATTATACTGTTTGATAATACTATTTGATATATTTTGTTTTTTTTTTCGCTAAATTTTGAAGTGCTGTATTTTGGAAACCACTCGGTCTACATAGATGGTTTTGGGCTCAAATTGGAGAGAAATAGGTACTTTGAGATCGTGGAACAATGTTTTTATTTAAAATTACGTCTTTAAGAATTAAATGGCCAATAACTGAAAAAAGCGCGAAAAAATCGCGTTTTTTTTTTATTTTTGACCATGAAGTGATCGCCGCTCGTGGTCGAAAACTTAAGTGATTTACAAGGCCAATATCCTGAACAACTCAGCATTAAATTAGAAATACCAGATTTGACGTTAACGAGGCCTTCCATACAAACGACAAGGTTACTGGACTAAAAGCAGATGCTCAAGTTTTTATTATGACGGACTAAAAAAATGTTTTTGATGAAAATTGGCGAAAATATATCCTTTTAAAAATAACCTTTTTTATATTATTTTGCAGCTTTTGCTCGTTAGCATCTTTTTGAAATCCGATGACCATACTTTATTTACGAGCCAATCATGATTTTTGATTTCTGTAATTTGTATTTAATACAATGATTTTGGGCTTTACCAATTTTGGAGTGAATATGAATTCTTGGTTTTCTCGATTATTGTATTTCCTGATTTTTATTTTCCGAGATTATGGTGGGTTTGCAGGGGTTTGTCCCCGAATGTGTACTAATACAGCATTATTTTTGTTTAATATTTTGAGTCAGGACTATTAAATTACACTTATTTTAATCTATTTTTTTATTCCTTGGAAAAACTGCATATCATCAAAATCAATCGCCTTTTCCACAAGTATTATTATTTAAATAATTTATATTTACAGTAATTATACTCACTATACTATAATTTAAACCAGTTATACGAGTAACTATATGTAAGTAGGTGAATACCACTGAGTTATTCATGAAATAAAGTTTCCTTTTCCTTGTGATGCTTCAATTTTTCACCCTGTAATTTTGCCACGCCTTTGCAGCGGCAAAAGTAGAACGCGCTACATCAACACAACTTCATAGATATTCATCATACTCCATCGATAAATCGACATTCTCTGGAGCCATGCATATGCGTCAAATGCTCCTTTGTTCCACATAAATCCCAGGGTAGATAGATGAAAGTCGAGATGCGCCATTTTGAATTTAAAGGCAGAAACATGTCTCACTATTCACTGTGCAGCATCAGAGAAGGGGGAGGCAGTAGGCGCTCCTCTATGCAACGGAATCTTTTTTTTTTTTGTTAAAACCATCATCCCTTCAATGTTTGCGTGTGGGGTTTCGGCTTTTGATATTGTAAAAGCAAGTTAGGTACAGAAACAACAACAAAAAAGAACGAAAATCAATCAAGCCAAGCAACGTGTCGAGAGCATCTTGGAATGGAGGCATCAACCTCTCATCTGCTGATCCTGGCACCAATCCAATCTTTAGCTCCTCGAGGAGAAATCAAGTCACGTATTTGATTAAACATTTCCATGTCAAGCCATTTACCTTCGATTTAATTGGTGTTCACTTCAGGTTCTATCAGGATCTCAACTTCAGCTTGTTCTTCATATAGCTTGGCGATGTGCAACACTCTGATTCGGGTGCAAGAGGTGGTGACCGACGACGACTTGACGGGGCTCTTTGCTGAGGGATAAAATGATTAGCTATGCTCCGCATCATCAGATGCATCAGATCCTATTCCAATCGATGGCAATGGCTGGGTGGAAACGCATGAAACCTATCATCATCGCTTTTAATTGAACTTCTCGCTCGCTGGCTGGCTATGATGCAGTTCAACGTTTCATCTATATTAGTTGTGGACGAGAGTGCTTCTGACGCTGCTGTCGGCAGTGAATGTTGATGTACCTGAAGGTGATGATGGCTCGAACTTGAAGCTGCAGGAAATGGTTTTAACCAGCAAAAGGATGTTCTATTTCATGATGGGGGTAATATTATGTGCTTATAAGTCTATAGACGCTTAAACACGTCCGCACTGATGCAATGCAGGTGAATTTATAATTGAATTGACTTCTTGTGTCAAAAGAAATGCAATTGAGCTAAGATGGCAATGCTGTGATAGGTGATGTTGTTGTTGACATATCGCATTGAGAGTGTAATCATCACGATTGTGTTCATTAAAATACCTATAGTGGATTTTACTTAAAGGTGTTCTAGATTACAGTTGAGGTTTTATGTATTATGGTCTTTTCATAAAAATTATACCCACTTATTTTGAATTCTATGTTACATTTATAATTAACGAAGGCATAGGTTGGTGCATATTTGCTGCAAAAGAAATATAAAGTACGGTAATTTTTGTCTATATAGTCCAAAATGCTGTAAGTGTAAAATTCTGTTTTCCAAAAAGCTACTAACGCCAAGAACAAGTACCTCAAACGATTGCATCTAAAATTCTGAAATCCAAATTCTAGAAAACCCAAAAATTGGAAAATGCCAAAATTCTAAAACTAAAACACGTGCTGTATTCATCGATCCAAATTTGTGTTAAACTCTAGTTTAGTAAGAAACGGAGTTTGTTCTTATAAGCAACTATGATATTAAAATGGCCTCAACCTCAATAGAATGAAAATAGCCTTTTTCTACGGAAGTCAAGGGGCTACCAATTTTTCTATTAAGCAGTTTTGCAATTTATCAATCGAAATGTTGAAGTTAACTATACAAATTCTTCGAAGTGAAAATCGAAAAGTACGAACTATACTAAGAGCCAGTTTTTTACTGTGGAGTTTAAATTAAACCCATGTTAACTTACCAAATTTGGCCAATAAGTCAATTTTGCTTTATAAGCTTTAATCAATTGTGAAAATCACTATACCAAATTTAACCCACTCTGTAAATAAACTAGCAATTTAAAAAATTTAAACTGACGATAACTGGTTTTTATTTGCGATTTATAGGTACTAATATAAGCCCCCATTTTGAGTACAAAAATATAGGTAGTACCACTGAATCCTGCGTCCCCAAATCATTAAGTTTACAAAATTTCATTAATTTCCAATAAGAATTGGCGTGACAAAAGATTTTTGTCCACAGAATTCAACAAACGGAGCACTGTGGGGCGGTGCCAAGGATTTAATTTAAAAAAAATAATAAAATAATTATAATAGGGAAATGCTCAATTTTATTTTGGTTATTTTTTTGTACATCTCTCTATTACAAATAAGTTTTTTTAAGTGATTGATAAGCAGGCTAGTTTATGAATTTTTGACTAGCTTTAATTTAGTTAAAAAAAAATGATTAAACAAAAAAAAAATTTGTTTGTTTCTTTTTTTCTACAAAGTTTTGCCATCATTTAGATAAGGTAGATTTAGATTATAGAACCAATATTTTCAAAACTTTATTAATTTTTAAATTTCGAAAAAAAACTTTTCATGAACTAGTTTTTTATTATTTTATTGATTTTAAAAAAAAAATCTAAAATTAAAAATAACGGTACCTACCTTCCATACAAAAAATGTTAAAAAACGTTTACGAAATATTTAATAAGTACATTCTACTTTTTAATTACAAAATATTTCTTTTTACGTTCTGATTAATAGTACTTACCGTAGAACCATTTTTCATATTTTTGACTTTCTCATTATAGGATAAACCGATTGAAATAATTTTTTCTATGCCAGATGCACTAAACTAAAATGTTTTTTTCAGGTCTACTGCCTCTTGCGAAGAATTGACAAATCCTCTAAGAGTATCATTTGTCATGAATAAAGGACCATTGACATGAGAGCGACCAACGACCGACGAATAAACAAACAAATTGGAATTCAAAAATTAATAAACCTTAATATTTCACAAAATCTAGTCAAAATGGTAAAATTCGATTTAAGATTAATTTTAAAATTATGAAATCTGAATTTTAATTTGCTTAAATATGAGAAATTCGAGAAAATAAATTGGTCGTAACGAATTGCGGCTATTCGCGACGAACAAATTGTTTTCTTAAAAATATCTTGTTTTAACAATTAAAATGAAAATTTTAGTGTCTTAAAATAATCCTCAATTATATTTCTTCCATTTTGTCTAGATTTTGTAAAAAACTTAGGTTTATTGATGTTTTAAATCTCATTTGTTCATTCATTCGTCGGTCGTTGGTCGCTCTCATGTGTACAGTCTTTAAGTGCTTCTCGTCTAGCCGTTCGCATGCGGCACAAAATTGTGTGTTCCTTCAATTCCTGTCGAAACGCGCACACAGGAATGGTTGCGAGTTGTTAGTCACAAGGCCCAGGTTCTTCACGAGCCGTTGCGCCACCCAATTTATTTATTTTATTTTTAGATGCACCATAAAAGTTTTAATAATATTGTATATCTAAATGGGAATTTGAAATGTTTTTTAATTAAATTTAAATAATAATTTTATCACTTTAAATTCGCATTCCAATTTTTTTTTTTTTTTCAAAATTTTATATACCTATATAAAATTACATATTTTAAAAACCACTCCAACGATTTTTTAATTTTTTTTTTCTTCGTCAATACTTCAATGTCTAAATACATTCCAGTTGATGTTAACACTGCAAGAGCAAGTTCATGCGATCCATTCGTGCATTTTATTTAATAATTGAAGCGCTTATAAGATGTAGGAGTTAAGTGACATTTTTTGAAATTTGGCTTTTTACCTACAGATGAAAGTGTTATATGAAAACTTAAATGTCTGACTCGTCTGTACTCTTCTATCGTCTCTAGATTCATATTTAGCCAAAGATGAAGGTGTTATATGCAATCACTTTAATAATAAACTTTGTGGATAATTGTGTTAAATGCGCTTAAGTCCTTTATATTAAGTCCTTTATACAAAAATAATTGTATCTGAACTTTTCATTTCACGCATAAACCCGGGGTTTAGACAAGCGAGTAGAACTAGTAGCATTTGTATCATAGTGTTAGTTTTATGGATGTATGTGTGACTAGTAGCTCTCTGCGCGTTTTGTCAACTAGTATGATTTTTTAAAAATATTTCATACAGAAAAATATACAAATTATGGAAACTATGGAAACAATACAAATAAATGAAAACAATATACTACACCAGCAGGATAACTGGCAGGCTACTCGCAGGCAATAATATTATACTATTTGCCCTGCTAGTCGGCTCTCTCGTGTTCAGATACACTAACACACATATACGCTACTAGTTCTACTCGCTTGTCTAAACCCTGGGAAAGGTGTTAAGTGGGCACTTTAAGATAAGACATTGTAGGTGAACACCACAAAAATCAGTGCATGTGCAGGCAAGAGGCACCAGCCAACACACACTACTTCATATTTGAATATTCCGACGCAGGTGGCTTAACATGATGGCTAAATTTTGTATAGTCTTACGCACAATTTGAAAGCGTTATTTTTCACACACATCTATAAGTCTAAGAGCCAACGACATTAAAAGTAAAGTCATTTGCATAATGTTGTAACACATACCAAAACATAGCTGATACCCTTGACGAATGGGTGTTAAATTGACCTAAGGTGTGACAAAAATGACAGAAGTCAAGTCATTTGCTTAACATTTGCTTCAGGACACTCTCACAGGCTTAAGTTCAAAAACGAAGACCGAAATTACGTGAAGGACACCCCAGCAAAAAACTTTTATAGTCAAATGGATCGAGAACGTCTGACTGGGGCGGGTATATATTTGGGCCAAGAACCAAACTATCTGTACCGATGGGACAGTCCACAAGCATTTTCCAGGCGGAAGGTACGCCGAGATTTTTGCTGAGTTAAACAACTTAACTCAGCTTGTTGACGAGCCTACTCGGATTCCTGACGTTGCAGGTCAATCCGCTAACACTCTAGACTTGTTCCTTACCTCTGACCCTGATAAATACACTATTAGTATATTATCGCCTCTAGGCACATCAGACCATTGTGTCATATCTGCTAATTTCTCATGCCAACAAAATCCAGTTAGAGAAAAAACTCCCAAGAGAACCGTTTGGCAATATGAGAAAGCCAACTGGGACGGTCTCAATGATTTTTTCAGGAGCTTTAACTGGTCACTATGCTTCCTTGATAGTGACGTAGATGCCAGTACAGATATGATCACAAATTTAATTCATTGTGGAATGAGAAATTTTATCCCGAATAGGGTAAAATCTATCAAACCCAAAGAAAACTCATGGTTTGATTCGAGCTGTAAAGAGGTTATTAGGGTTAGAGAATTAAGTTTCCGTAGTTATAAAGCCAACCCTACTGAGGAAAACCGGAAGAAGTTTCAACAAGCTAGAAAGACCTGTAACGTTCATATTCGACGAACCAAATTTTTACGTGATCAAAAGTTACGGCAAAAAATACTACAATGTCCAAAAGGTAGTAAAAATTTTTGGTCATTTGTAAAAAACATACGAAACACCACCTCGTCCTCGGTTCCAACGCTCGTCTTCAATGATACTCCTTTTGTCAGCTCGCAAGATAAAGCCAATTTGCTTGCAGCACAGTTTGCTGTTAATTCGACGCTGCCAGAAAGTGTTATGACTCCTCCCGTACTTGAGAGCGCAAACGATTTTATGGAACAAATCTTCTTTCGCACTCGTGCAGTTGCTAGAGTTCTAAAAGATCTCGACGTTCACAAATCCGCTGGCCCGGATAGTATCCCTCCCATTGTTCTGAAGAGGTGTTCTTCAACGCTGGCAAAACCACTGCGTAAGCTTTTCCATCTGTCCTACTCTACTGGTCTCTTTCCGAGTGGATGGAAAACAGCATTTGTCCAGCCTGTCCCTAAAAAAGGCGTATCTTCTTCACCCTCTAAATATCGACCAATTTCACTTACGTCCCTTCTTTCCAAGGTCATGGAAACGCTGATTAATTTTCAGCTCAAGAAATATCTCGAGGAACGAAAGCTTCTTAATGACCGGCAGTACGGCTTTCGTAGCAATAGGTCCACTGGTGATCTGATGGTATATCTCACCGAACAGTGGCACAAATCTTTACATCGTTTTGGAGAAAGTAAGATTATTGCGCTTGATATTTCTAAAGCATTTGATAGAGTTTGGCATCAAGCTCTCTTATCGAAAATGCGTGCATTTGGTATCGATGAATCTCTTCTTCGTTGGATTAGAAATTACCTTTCGGACCGCTTAATACAAGTTGTATTGGACGGTTTCAAATCTGAAATCCACAAAATAAATGCTGGTGTGCCCCAGGGCTGCGTTTTGTCTCCGACCCTCTTCCTAATATTCATAAACGATCTCTTATCTGAAACTTCTAATCCATTAAACTGTTTTGCTGACGACAGTACCCTCAGCTTTTCATATTCGTTTCTTGATTCACATACATGTCCTTCGGATGTGGAACTTGAACGGCAGCGTATGATAACCTCATTAAATTCTGATCTTGACAGTATTGTCCACTGGGGAATAAAAAACCGTGTAGAATTTAATGCTTCTAAAACTCAATGCTGTCTCCTGTCGTTAAAGCGGAACCCACCCCCAATGCTGCTATCCATGAGCGGCACTTGCATAGAGGAAACTGAACAGCTTTCAGTCCTCGGTATGTGTGTCACAGACCACCTTTTGTGGAACGACCACATATTTGACATCGCCAAAAATGCTGCTAGGTGTTTAGGTTTTCTCCGTCGATGCAAGAAATTTTTCTCCCCCTCCGATCTGGCTGTGATCTACAAAGCCTTTATTCGTCCAAAACTTGAGTACAACTCCCATATTTGGGCAGGTGCACCAATAACCAACTTGAGTCTATTGGATAGAATTCAAAAGAGAGCTCTTAAAATGATAGGTGAAAGAACTATAACGGAAACGTTTACATCTCTGGAGCACCGTCGAAATGTTTCATGCCTTTCGTTATTTTACCGTTATTTTAACAAAAATTGCTCTAGCGAAACAGCCAGTTGCATTCCTCCCCTTAAACAATTCAACCGTAATACTCGCGCTTCTAGGAATGCCCATCAGTTTACCCTTGAGCCCAACTTCGGACGTAGAGTTAAGTACAGAGATTCTTTCTTTAGTCGCACTACACAAATGTGGAATGCTCTACCCAGCGCTATCTTCCCCTCCCATTGTGATCTACAGACATTCAAAATCAATGTACATCGGTTTCTCCTTTCAAATCCCCTCCAACCTACCTAATCGCTCGTGCTGTGTTTATCACTTTAAGGGTATTTATAACCCCTTTAGCGCGCGCTAAATATAAAAAAAAAAAAAAAAAAAAAAGTAAACGCCATTGGTAAATGTGCAGGACGTAACCTTGAAAGAAACTGCCGAATCGTAACATTGCCATCATGTCAGATAACCAAGCCGTGCTTAAAGCGTTAAGCTCCTATGCCATTAGCTCAAAACTGGTATGGGAATGCTTGCGGAGGTTAAATTAACTGGGCAAAAACAACAATGTCTAACTCTATTGGGTACCGGGTAACGCGGGTATCGATGGTAAAGAGGAGGCAGACTCCCTAGTCAAAATAGGAGCAACAACAACCCTAACAGGGCCTGAGCCCTATTGCGGCGATTAGGTGAAAATGTGATCAAAAACAAGATCAAATTAGAAAAGGAGGCAAAAAGATCCAAAATTTGGAATGAACTCCCAAAACTGAGGCAGGCCAAACTACTACTTGGGAACTACAACCAAGAACGCTACAAAGCCTTCATAAATCTCATCAGGAACAGCTTAAGAATAATAACGGGCAATTCGAAGTTTTTGAATGAAATCTAGGTCTTGTTTTAACGTTTTTGTTTCAAAACCCAACCGGCAGTGACTCTGCAAAAAAGCAGACGAAAATTCCTTCAGGAATACCCCAGCAGAATAATTTTATTTTTACTTTATTGCAAGGTTCAATTTACAAAGAATGCTATGATGAATATGTTTCTTATAGTAAGGTTATTATAGCCAAAAGTAACAAATGTCCTGACTATAATGCCAAGATTTTATGCAAAGAGAGAACAAATTGAAACAACTTTCTGCAGGAAAAATTAAAAATTTAAAAGGACAGATGAATTTCGTTCGTGTAGAATATCAATGGTTTTATTTAAATGCAATTTCAGCAGATACTGGAGAAGGGAAAGAGAAAAAACAAACAAAAAATAAGTTAATTACAACATATCAAAAAGTCACTTAACACCTTTATAAAAACAGAATTAAATTTAATACAAAAAAGTTCCTAGATAAAGGTGTTAAATGCACAAAAGTGTTAATATGTCAACAACTATTTGCGTTAAATAAAAAAGATTCCTAAAAGTAAATTCACCTGAGTTTTATTGACTTTAAATTATCCATACAGTATTTTTATTATTTTCATAAAAAAAGTTATAGGCAATAAACTTTAAATGCTTATAACTCAAATGTTTAAAAATGTCGCTTACGTCCTTCATCTTTTAAGCGCTTCAATTGTTTATCTATTTTAAGTAACCTTCTTTTTTTTTGAAAAATCGCCCCACCTAAAGGGGGAAATAAATCAACCTCCTGAACTTTTTTTTCTTATGTCGACTTACCCTTAACGTTTAAGTCTTATTTTTACTTGCGATATATATGTAGGTGCTATATGGCAAGTTATGGTTTCGTTAAATTTCGTAAATTTCGAGATAATAATTTTCCCTAGAGAACGCGAAAAAAGTGGGTCCCGCAATTCTGTCTGTCTGTTCTCGCCCGTACAGCCTAAACGGCTGGAGAGATTTTCTTCAAACTTGGTATTATAGTGTTTTTTGACTAATATGCCCAGACGTTTTTTTATAATTTTTTGTATGACCAAAAATAACGGTATCTGCCATGGAAATTTTTTTACCCAAAAAGGAAAATTATATTTTTCTCAAAAATAGGTCCGAGGATTTTGTTAAAAATAAATTCAAATAAATTAAGTACGGAAATGCTACTTTTTAATATTTTTTTTTCCATAAATTGAATTTTTTGGGTACCTTCAATTTTTTGGTTTTTGATTTTCTCGAAAACATTTAAGTTCAAAATTTTCAGTTTGTTTATGGTAAAACTTCTAAAAAGTATCAAAATTAAAATAAAACTTTTGAAAATTTAAAAAAAAAATCAAATTTTTTTTTTAAACTATTTTGAAAACGGCTTGGTCAATATTTCAAAATATAGTTTTTTTTTATTATTTTGTAGAAAACTTGAAAAAAATTATCTTTCTGAATTAAAAAATAACGGTACCTTCGATATAAATGTTGAAAAACCGTTAAAAACAAAATTATTTTTCTCGAAAACGGCTCCAATACAAATTTTACAAATAATTGTTACCAATAACGGTTAATAACGGTGCCTGTCATAGAACCGATTTTTTTTGTTTTCAAATTTCTCCAATTTCAACCAAAATTTGTATACAAGAGCTTCTTCACAACGTTATTGATTTTGCGTCTGAAATTTTCAAAAAAAATATTTTTGGATTTTTAAAAAAATATTGAAATTTTTTTTTGAAAATTCAGTATCTTGAAAACTGGCTAATGAAATTTTTTTTTATTTTATGTAAAATTGTATTTTATTAAATTGTACATCATCAATTTCTAGCTACGTTAAAGTTGTAAGCTACGAGAGCAAGTTTTTGTGATCCAGTCGCGCCCATTTTTTTTAAACCGCTGAATCGTTGGATTTGAAATGATTAGCTCAAACTACAATATAAAACCAATATTACCTTATGATTACAAAATTGTATAAGCTCAGAAGACTTAAATAATAGAGGCTGATCCAGCTCGCAAGATATTTTAAAGTTCATAGTCCACCTAGATAAAACCTTGTTCATTAATTTTTTGTGGTATAACTATTTCAACGACAATTTGCAACACTTTATAAATTGTAGCTCGTTACCTTTCATTGAATTAGTGTTGTTTTTATTGTTGTGACTAATAATATCATTACGTGAAACGTTATCCAGACGAAGGTCAACCAGCATATTAAGTTTATAACAGCATCCCTGAGTGGGTATACGTATAAGAAATAATCATCATCAATTCACGCGAATAAAGAACAAACGAATATGACAAGGGTTACAAAACAATCTAAATTCCCTTTCAAGTGTTCTGTATACGTATATCATAAGGAAAGGCAATACCTAACGTAATGGGTAAGTGTACCTATATTGAAATGGCAAGGACGGATGATGGGATTGATGCTCAAGACTGGCTAAGACAAAAGGTGTAACTCATTCCATCCCTTAATTGAGTATAATTACAGAGAGGCAACAGAATTTTCATCGTTTTTGCCTTCGCTTCTCTTCTCTTCCACCTTTTACCAGTCCATCCTCCATCCACATCTTCATATATTAAGGGAGAATAAACATTACATCCCTTGAAAACAATGACAACACCACCGAGAACCGACCACAGCCGTCGTCCGTCACCCGCGCTGCCGTTGCTTCCGCCCATATATACCTCCAGTCGTATCGTGAAGATGAAGTTGGAATGTGAAAAATGTTTTGTTTATTGTTGAACAATAGCAACACCAAGTGGGGAAACAATGAATTAAACAGCGGAGCACCCAGTCAACCAAACCAATAAACCCAACAATCATTACCACCACCACCAGCAGCATCTAGAACTGCCATTTACCATCTTTTGTACAAAATTTGCGGTCCTGGATAGCTGCAACGGGCCGAGCCAACTTACCAATGAGAGAGGAAGTGTGTCAAGTGCAATTGCATTGTTTTCTCATTTTTTTTTTGTTGTTAAAGATTTAGATTTTCAGAAACAAAAAAAATAAAGAAAATTGTTCTTCGTTTTGTTTCTTCACATTTTGCTTTGTTTTCTGTACCAATTTTACATTGTTTTCCACTCCTATACTTACATATGAGCAGCAGTTTACTAAAGAAATTCAAGTGTCTGCGATGCGATTTGGCGCATTTAAACAATGCACCCTCTCATCAAGTTCTTCGGGAGTCATATGGTGGAACAATAGAATTCCGGATATCCGGATTCAGTAACGGCCCTTGGACAGTCAAATATACATATGTACATAAAAAAAAGTTTTTTTTTGTTTTCTGTTTTTATTTTGTTGTATTTTGCAATATAAATATATATACATACATATACATGCATATACTCACTATATTTTATATTACAAGGAACCCACTGTATTGTTTCTTCTCTTGTTTTGACATCAGGACGATTTTTTATATAGAGTTTCTTGCTTGTTTTTTTTTTATATAAGGATAACCGCATTATATCTATAGAAATAAAAGATTCCAATAGTGAAGGTGGGTCTGTTTTCAGTCTCATTTCCAAAACAGTTCAATGACGTTATGGTTCACCAATCAAGCGACCACAACCAAACCAAGAGTTCCGAGTTTTGTTGACTTAAAAATACTTAGATGGGTTAAAATTCTTAATAAAAAATTTCTTTATAAACAAAATAGAAATGTCGTGCGTGTGTGATCACATTAACTCGAGAACAGATCCTTCAAATTCATATTGGCCGAAGGAAGAACACATAGGATACTGGAGGACAATCCTGGAAAATTTCCAGGAAAATTGGAAATCGGCCTGATTGAATTTCGACCTTATTTTTGCCGCACTTTATAACAACGCCGGAAGAGCGTCATCACGAATCATGCTATAAACATTACAAGGTATGCTGGATATGTGATGAAAGTTCGCATTCTTGTATTCGTGGGACGTCATTGCGAGTGACAGGTGGTTTTGATTGGTAGATTTCGTTTGCGAAAGTATGTGTGCTTTATTTCCTTTTCTTTTTTTTTCCATCTGACAATTGTGAACCAAATTGACCAGAACTGTCAAACATACCTTGTATTCTTTATATCATGATCACGAATGCTTTCCCGAATATCGCTCAGATGTTGTGTGTTTTGATCATAATTGGCTGAGTGTACGAGCGGTTTTGGCTGCTCAAAAACAAGGAAGTCAATTATTTGAATTTCGTCAAACAAACTTAAAAAAGAGGGTAACCTGATATTGCCAATAAATTGAGCACACAATTTGTAGAATTCCGTAAATGGTTTGGTTTTTTTTTTTTTGAAACCTTAAGAATTTCTTTTCTACTTTTATGCAGAATTGTTCTGACTTAAAATCGTCTTTAAAAAAAAAAAACTTTCCCAAAACAAGAGGTCCATCAATGCAACTCGTGGTGGAGAACGGGAAGACCATTTTGTTAAAGCCAATCGAAGAAGATGTGGGCCAGCTGGTAAATCAAAAGTATGCTGTCAAGACGTATTCCTGGAACCCGAAAATGTGGATTGGCAAAAAAGTGAAAGGTATAACTTACTTACTTACTTTACTTAGATCCTTGACCCCTCTAAGGGGCACAGGGCGTCAACTACCGCTACACGCCATCTCGTTCGGTTTCTGGAAATGTATTTTAGCTCTCCCCAACTTTTACCGAGCTTTTGTGATTCCTTGTCGACTGTTCTGCGCCAAGGTTTTCTCTGGCCTCCAGGTCTTCTGCCATCTTGGATGAGTGGATCCCACTCCATTGCATGTCTTGCAATAGAGTCTGCACCACGACGTAGGGTGTGATCAATCCACTGCCACTTTCTTTTCCTAATAACGATGTCAATAGGACTTTGGCCCGTTCTCCGAAGGAGTTCTTGGTTGGAGATGGTGTTCGGCCAAAAAATCCTTAGGATGTTTCGGAGACATCTATTTTCGAAAGTTTGTAGCTTCCTTGTGACAGAGGCGGTCACTTTCCATGTACTACACCCATATAGTAGTACCGACTCTACATTCGACCGGAACAGTCGCAGCTTGGTCTTCGAACTGTAGACGTTGCTCCTCCAAACTTTAGACAGCATGCCGAAAGCAGCTTTAGCTTTGCCGATTCGGCAGTTAACATCTTCATCCGTACCACCGCCGTCTTTTGAGACAACACTACCGAGGTACAGGAAGTTGTCCACCGCTTCAACCTGCTGTCCCGCAACGACAACTTGAGAAGAAGATTCAGAAATGTTGAAATTTTTGTTTTCCCAGTGTTGATCCTCAAACCGACTCGCATGCCTCGCATTCCAGATTAGTCACCATATGATGAAGATCCATAATGTTGTGCGAGAGCAAACAAATATCGTCAGCGTAATCAAGATGTTGCAGGAACGAAAACATTGTTCATCGAATTCCACGCGCTTGCTCGGCTAGAGCTGCATGAAGGACATCCCCTATAACCACCAGGAAAAGTAGTGGAGATAGCAAACATCCTTGACGAACTCCGCTATGGATATCGAAGTCCTCTGATACCTTTCCGTTGTGTAAAACTTGACACGATGCACCCTCGTAGGTAGCCTTTATAATGGCGATAATCTTCTCGGGTACTCCTCTCCTACGTAAAGCTGACTAAATGAAATCTCGATTTAAACTATCGAAAGCCTTTTCGAAGTCAATGAAGAGCAAATGAAGAGGGGAGCGGAACTCCGCGCATTGTTCTATTATGATCCTCAGATGCGATCAATGCAGGATGGGCCTGCACGAAATCCCATTTGCTCTTTGTCGAGAGTAGAATCGAGATGTTCTTTGATACGTTCCAATATTATTTTCGCCATTATCTTTGCCACCGCGGGGAGGACACAGATCCCTCTCCAGTTTCCGCAATCCGTAAGATTTCCCTATCTATTCCTTCTCAACCCACATGTAACGGTTATTTTGTTGGCTTTTCTTGGTGACTGGTGTAGTTGCCAAGCATCCAATCAACATCGACACCAGTTTTTCCACACACCAAAAGTTCGTTCCACAACATTACGTCCACTATTGTGGCTTTTGTTAAACCAAATAAATGTGGGCAGTTTTAAGTTAGTTTTGAATGACTTTTTATTTCAAATAAACAATTTAAAATGACATCTACATATACATAGTATGATAACCAACAAAAAAAATTGTTTGTTTTATTTAAAAAATAATAAATTGTTAACAAATTTGGGTGCGACGTTAAAAATTTTTTTTATATGAAGAGCTCACTAAAGGGGATTACTACCCTTAAAATGTTTAAACACAGTGCGAGCGTTAGGAAAATAGGAAAGGATTTAAGAGGAGATACGGATGCACATTGGTTTTGAACCTCTGAATACCGAAATGGCAGGGAAAAAAAGTGTCAGGTAGAGCATTCCACATTCTTGTTGTGCGACTAAAGAAAGAATCTCTATACTTAACAGTACGTCCGAAGTTGGGCTCAAGGGTAAACGGATGGGCATTCCTAGAAGCTCGAGTATTACGGTTGAATTGTTTAAGTAGAGGCATGCAACTGGCTATTTCACTAGAGCATTGTTTGTGAAAATAACGGTAAAATAACGAGAGACATGAAACATTGCGGCGGTGTTCTAGAGGTGCAATTGCTTCCGTTATATTTCTATGACCTATCATTTGTATAGCTCTTCTTTGAATTCTATCCAATAGACTCAAGTTGGTTATTGGAGCACCTGCCCAAACATGAGAATCGTACTCGAGTTTTGGACGAATAAATGCTTTATAGATAACAGCCAGATCAGAAGGGCTACAAAATTTCCTGAATCGCCGAAGAAAACGTAAACACTTACCTGCATTTTTGGCTACATCAAATATATGATCGTTCCACATAAGGTGATCCGTGATACACATACCGAGGATAGAAAGCTATTCGATTTCTTCAATGCAAGTGACACTCATGGATAGTGGCATGGGGGATGGGTTTCGTTTTAACGACAGTAGACAGCATTTATTTTTTGAAGCATTAAATTCTACGCGATTTTTGATTCCCCATTGAACAATGCTGTCGAGATCAGAATTTAATGAGCTTATCATACGCTGCCGTTCAAGTTCCACATCCGAATGACATGGATGTGTATCTAAAAACGAATATGAAAATCTGAGGGTACTGTCATCAGCAAAACAGTTTAATGGATTAGAAGTTTCAGACAGCATATCATTCATGAATATGAGGAAGAGGGTCGGAGACAAAACGGAGCCTTGGAGCATTTATATTGTGGGTTTCAGACTTAAAACCGTTCAATACAACCGACAGGTAATTTCCATCCACTCGGAAAGAGACCAGTAGAATAGGACAGATGGAAAAACTTACGCAGTGGTTTTGCCAGCGTTGAAGAACACCTCTTCAGAACAATGGGAGGGATATTATCCGGGCCAGCGGATTTGTGAATGTCTAGATCTTTTAGAACTCTAGCAACTGCACGAGTGCGAAAGAAGATTTGTCCCATAGAATCATTTACGCTCTCAAGTACAGGAGGAGTCATAACACTTTCTGGCAGCGCCGAATTAACAGCAAACTGTGCTGCAAGCAAATTGGCTTTATCTATCGAGCTGACAAAAGATGTATCGTTGAAGACAAGCGTTGGAACCGACGACGAAGTAGCATTTCGTATATTCTTTACAAATGACCAAAAATGTTTACTACTACTGGGACATTGTAGAATTGTTTGCCTTAATTTTTGGTCATGCAAAAACTTGGTTCTACGAATATGACCGTTACAGGTCTTCCTGGCTTGTTGAAACTTCTTCCGGTTTTCCTCAGTAGGGTTGGCTTTATAACTACGGAAACTTACTTCTCTAACCCTAATAACCTCTTTACAGTTCGAATCAAACCATGAGTTTTCTTTGGGTTTGATAGATTTTACCCTATTCGGGATAAAATTTCTCAATCCACAAAGAATTAAGTTTATGATCATATCTGCGCTGGAGTCTGCGTCACTATCGAGGAAGCATAGTGACCAGTTTAAGTTCTTGAAGAAACCGTTGAGACCGTCCCAGTTGGCTTTCTCGTATTGCCAAACGGTTTTCGTTGGCGCTGTCTCTTTAACTGAGTTTTGTTGGCACGAGAAATTAGCAGATATGACACAATGGTCTAATGTGCCTAAAGAGGCGATAAAACACTAATAGTGTACTTACCAGGGTCAGAGGTAAGAAACAAGTCAAGAGTGTTGTCGGATTGACCTGTAACGTCTGGTATTCGAGTTGGCTCGTCAACAAGCTGTGTCAGGTGGTTCAGCTCAGCAAAGAGCTCAACATACCTTCCTTCGGGTGTTGTCTGACCCGAAAAGCGAAGCCAACTAGAATTGTGTACATTGAAATCGCCCGCAACGACGATTTCAGTGTGAGGGTAATGGGCAACAATTCTTTGGATGGAGTCGGACAGAGCATCAAATTCGTTACAAGTTGAATTTCTGTCCAGGTTAGGACTTCGATAAAGAAAACAGGTCAAGAAACGACAGCTGAAATAATATAAATATAATATAAATAAAATGATAAGGAAGTGAAGGAATCGTTAATATAGTTCATTTGACGAATTCAGTAATTGGCCTCGTTCACGTTGCACTGAGATATGTTATCTCGAATACTCGAGTATCAGTATATGTTTGTGAACTACTAAAACCGGATAGGTTAACTTAGCACACAATTCAACGTACAATTTCAATTTGAAGTAAGCTGTTCTTGACATTTGTCTTCAGATAACTGTGTATCCGAGAATTTTTGAGATAGGTTGAGATTTCTTGCTGTTTTATCATGGGCTGTTTTTTCTCAAGAGATAACAACAACACAAACCAATTCATATTGCTTGGAATGGGTTAGTGAACGAGGCCATTCAAATAAACGCAAACGTGAACTCACTGCGAATTTGGCCAACTCACCGGGAGTCGAATATCACGAATTCAGTAATCAGCATGCTTCTGTTAAAGTTTAAATAGTTTTCGACTGCAAAAAATAAATTTCAGTAATAATAAGTATTAAGAGATGCTCAACAACTCAACTTTATGCCCAACGATGAAATTCTTTATCAACCATCAACATTATTTGAATTCGAAGTTGTTTCTGAATTTGATGTTCTAGAAAGCATTCGCTCAATCAAATCTGATGCTTTTGGTGAAGATAGAGTGTCAATTAGTTTTTTAAAAAGAATTTTGCCACATATTTCTAGTGCTTTGACACATTTGGTTAATTATTGCATAACATCCTCATCGTTTCCTGAGAGCTGGAAAATAGCTAAGGTAATTCCTGTAGCCAAAAAATCGAATGCTAGCTCTTGCTTGGATTTTCGTCCTATAAGCATACTTCCTTGTTTGTCTTTGAAAAAATTCTAGCCTCACAGATGTCTGATCACATGAATAGGTTTAACTTACTGTCACCATTCCAATCTGGTTTTCGTCCTAATCATAGCTGTCAAACTGATGATATAAGAGTGCAATATGACCTTGACTAAGTGTCTATACTCTGCTTACTGGATTTTTCAAAGGCTTTTGACAGAGTAAACCATGACATTTTGTGCAAAAAGCGAGATCTGTATGTCTCATTAAAGATTATCTGTGCAACCGTAGCCAAAGGATCAATTTGGGTCAATTACAATCCTAGACTTTGAATTTGCATATGGGTGTTCCGCAGGGTTCTATTTTAGGATCCATATTGTTCTGCATTTACATAAACGACCTTCCAAAATCTTGTTCAAATGTACTGCTGCACCTTTATGCAGATGATGTACAATTGTACATATCCCGTCCAATTGGTTTGCAAGAAGATTTGGTATGCAGATTAAATGAAGATCTCACAGCAATACACAAATGGTCACTTCAAAATTGTCTTACTCTTAACCCCTCAAAGTCACAACTCATAGCGATATCCAAAACAAACATTGATACTTCATCTTTGCCTCCAATTTTGCTTTTTCAATCTCAGCTTGAATTCGTGAATACTATAACCAGTCTTGGCATAAAGATAAATAAATCACTTTCGGCCGGAAACCACACAAATTTTGTAGTTGGAAGAATCTACACTGGTCTGCGTAAGCTTTGGCTCTTTTCTACCATAACTCCGGTGGATACTAAACTTAGACTGGTCAAGGCCTTACTTCTGCCCTTATTAACCTATAGTAGTACAGTTTATTGCAAACCTGATTCCCATTCCCAGCATAAACTCCTTGTCGCTTTTAATGATATGATAAGATACGTATATGGCCTTCGGAGATATGAGCACATATCACATTATCATCGGCTTGTCCTTGGATGCTCTTTTCAGCAATATCTTGATGCAAGGTGCTGTATGTTTTTGCACAAAGTTATTCAAAGTCAAACACCTTACTATTTATATGAAAAACTTAGATTTGCTCAATCCATTCGATCTGTAACCCTTTTGGTGCCAAATTTTAACTACTTGAACTTTTCGCGGCTCTTTATGGTCTATGCTATTAGGATATGGAACGCTCTCCCCATGTCTATCAGGAAGATAATAAGTGGTTCAAATTTTAAAAGTGCGGTTGCTGCTCACTTATGTTAGGATTTTTTTTTTTTGTTGTATTCTCTCTATATTTCTTTCTTTCTATTTTCTCTCACTTTTCTTTCTCAATTAATTTTATGTACATATAAACTACATTTGAATTATGTAAATTATATTATTTATATACAAATATGCTTTAAGTAAATAGATTGTATTATCTAGATTAAGTAAGTTTAATTATTATTGCTTATTATCCAATTGTTAAGTACTATAAAAGATGTAAGTCTTACTTGTACGTTTGCTCTTAATAAATTGAATTGAATTGAATAAGCCGGACCCACACCTGTCTCGTGTGTTGTGTTGTGTAGCCGTGTGTCGCTGTCATTCCATATATTTTATGCGCCACACTGCAACACAACACACGAGACAAATAGCTATGGTTCTACAGTTATGAAAAACACTGTACCGATAGCGACACACGACTCCACAACATAACACACGAGACAGGAGTGGTTCCGACTATAGATAGCTTAAATAAAGTGATAAAATTTAAAATCTAAATAATATTGATAAACAATCTATTGGAAAATATGTACCAAAAAAATGTTTTTCTACTCGAAGAAATAAAAAAAGGTTTTAAAAATTAAACTTGGTATCATTGTTTGTCACTAAATACGGGGATAACAAAGAAAAACTTTAAATAAAAATCATATACGGGTGGGCTAAATACAAGTTTCTTTTTTAAAATGCAATAAAATGAACAAGATAATTTTTTTTCTCCTTGTATAATGGCTTTGTTAATAAGAGCAAACATTCCCATTAATTATGGAACACAACGTCGCGTCATTCAAGTGGCTGCCTCGGCTGGCTTCGCAGTAGCCTATTCTATCACTTCAATTTTCCAAGACCTTGTTGATGGGTTGGGCTATAGCTAGCGGATTGCCTCAGTGCTTAAATCGTTTCCGGATTGTTGGCATAAGTTCGGTCCTTGACGGTTCCCCACAAAAAAGAAGTCCAAAGGGGTCAAATTGCAGCTCCGAAGCGTCCAATTGATATCCCCAAGACGGGTGATAACACGATTTGGACATTTGGTGCATAAAAGAACGATTGTGTTGTGACATGAGCATGGCGCGCCAAACTGCAACCCAGAGGTCGTCCAAATCCGCCTTTAATTTCAGTTAAAAAAAAGTCAGTCAACAAAGGCTCTGTAACGCCCCTTGTCAGAAAAGATGATTTTTCGCCCAAAATCTTTTTTCAATTCAATCTGATTTAAAGCCCAAATCCCAAAAAGCGTTATTGACTTTCTGTCAAGCGGGAAACAGTTGTCAGTGCCAAAATAACCTATGATTTAAAAAGAAACCACTAGATGGCCCACCCTCTATGTATCCGTAAAATACCGTACATGTACCTGTCTTTAAAATATTCCATCTCTCAAATTAAAAAAAAAAAATTATAAAATTCCAACAACCACTAAACAAATAAAAGGATATAACAGCATCAATAATACAATAAAAATGTTGAATAGGACATTAATGTCATAGGGTAATCAAAACATCACAACGTGATAGAAAAAAAAAGGGAGCGCACATCACAGGCCATCAGACACACAGGATATTCCCACATCCCAACAGGGGTGCGGATGTTGAGGAAAAGGAACTTTGTTACACAACCCACAATCAATGGCCATGCCGCATAATGATCCCGGATAACTCTACTCTCGTGTCTAATGAAAGGGGCTTGTGAAGACTGTTCCGACGATGTTTGACGCCACCATATATACTTACTGTGTACATGTACAATCCTCTGCCTTCGTCAAAGAATTCTTTATCGTCGTCGTCGTCGAGGACTCCTAACGACCATATCGTGATGGCTTCTAGAAATCTATATTTTTTTTCTGCGTATTTTCAATTGATGTGTGCCACATTGTGTCGACTGTCGACTATATCGACTCTCCTTTATTCCCATGCAATATTGTGTAGCAAAGGCCTTAATTAATTGACAATGGCATTAAATTGAGTATGCAATGAAACGTGTAATCTTCAGGAGAGCACGTGCTCTTCGAGAGAATCCGTGGGGATGATATGCTATTTCTTGGATGCAAAACTATACCGAAATGCACTTTTTCACTTATGATAGAGAGCGCTGAATTTATCTCCATGCACAGAATTGATGGTGGAGTGCAGGGCGGAAGTGAGACCCTGCATAAACCAGACAATCGAAATCTCATTACGAGATCATCAAAATCCCATTAAACATTTCCCTAATCGCTCAACTGGAAAACGAGCTGCGTTCACGTTCAGTTGAATGGACAGATTCCTGGAGTCATGAACGTGTTTCTTCCTCCTTCTTGGCATGGCCTGGCCACAATATTGAAAATGGACTCAATGAATGTGGAATTAGTCGTCGTGTTCCTATTTCTGTTTAACAAAAAAAAAGAGAAACAAAATTGACACACGTTGTCAAAAGTCACGCGGCAATCGCTTTTGTCGATTCAAAATCATCAATGGGAATATCTTTTAGTTGATCGCTGGATTAGGACTCTAAAACAGGGCCTGGCACGGCACAAAGAACCAATGAATGCGGGAGTTGTACCTATTCCTTTAGCTTTTGTGTTGATTCTGTGAAGTGACAAAATTTAGCTGCCTCTGCATCTATTCAAAATCAACCAACTCGCACTGATATGATTCAACTTTTGAATGCGAATTGACACGGTTTCAAGTTTGGGTGGCATGAGGCATGGGGATCTGCTTTGATAACGCAGCAGGACATTGGTGTTAGGGAATTGTGCGACATTACCCAGGGGCTATACCTATATGTGTATAAGAACAACGATAACTATGGCGACAACGACGATGACAACGCACAGGAACTGTATTTTGGTTTATAGAGGATGGGACGAGCTAAAGAAACAGCGAAGCACGAAATTAGAGCTGATTGTTGTGATTTGAAGTTGGAGGATTCAACAAATTGAATAGACTTGATTGTGCGGTGCGGTGTTTCTATATACATCACTGAGCTGTACGTATTTTAGTTAGCTGATGCTTATAATGTGTGTAACGATAAGGATAACGATGAATGAGGTTAGGTATGTATAATAGAGAGAACATAAATTTATGCGGTCAGCAGGTACATTGTTGGGTTATTATGATGGCCCTGAAATGGTGTGGCAGTATACATTTTGAAGACTTGGCGTAGCTATACATTTTTATTAAGATGTTTAGGAAATATTTCATTGTGAGATTGGAGAATGATAAAAATTGTATTTGTAGTATAGAACAAGAAGAGTTAACATTTTACAGAAACAAAGCAATTTTTTTTTTTAAGGTTTAACAAGGTTTAACATGCCGCCTTCATAGGCCACGATGGATGGCCGGACCCCATGGAGTCGCAAAAATCCATGTCCAAGCAGTGACATATACATACAAATCAGATTGTGGATTGGATTGTAGATTGGATTATGGACATCGTTCATGGCCTGTGGAGTCAGGGGGTAAGGAAATAAAAAGAAAGGCACGTGATCATAAGATCATAAATTCACAAGTCGAAATTCCACAATGGACTTTTCAGACACTTTGATGGGTTCTAAGTTCACAAATAAACTGTGAACATGTACTTGTGGATTGTTGGCCTATTCAGTTTGGTCTAATGGTGGGGGGGTAAGAATTCCAAATGGTTCAGTATGGTCTCATCTTTTCTCAAAATAAAAATGGTTAATTTTTTTTTTTTTCAAAATACATACCTACTCGTATTCAGGTTCTACAAAATAATTCACGTTTATTTTCTACAAAGTCCAAGTTGTTATTAAAAATTTTAAGTACAACCTTATAAAATTTTAAAATCATTTTATGAAACTTTCAAAAAGAAATTTAGAAAAAATTAAATTTGAATGTGAGAATGAACAACAACCACTCAAGTTGGCTACCACTATTGCTTATTTGATTGAGAGAGGTGATTTTTATTTTCATGTAAATGAAAACTTAATTGAGAAATTGAAAAAAGGCCAAGAATCGAAAGAATGTATTCTAGTTAGAGGAAATTTTGACTTAGGCAAGTCAACTTATATTGTTTTTGTTTTTATTTAATACAAAATGTGTGTATCTACAAGTCTTACTATCCAAAAACATGGATATTAAAGAAATTCAAAAAGAAATAAATTTTTTTTTAATTGCTTATATAAGAAATTTCCTAAGCTATTGTAGTTTGAGGTAAACAGAAAAGACGCAAATTGATTTCTTGAGCTTATATGAATTTATAAGAACAAAAACAGTAGTTTTTTAAAAAAATATTTTTTTATATGCATATACAATTTTGAAAACATTTTAGAGACAAAAATCTGGAACGCGAATTTATAACTAGTCCAGTCTGCTTATGTATTTTTTTAAAAAACATATGGGGAAGCAATTTTTGTTTTGAGTTCGTTAGAGTATCATACCAAAGCTTAACTCCAAGTTTTCGACCACCAACCCCTTGCAGGGTTGCCGCTATCTTGATTTAAAAAGTTAATTTGTTTTATAACAAATTAAAAAAAAATATGGAGTTAACGTTTTTTTAAAGTCAAATACTTTTTTTTCGTTTAGTGCTTCGCAAAAACACTATCACCTACAATTTTTATCCAAACATGTTTTTTGTCCGAGCAATTGTTTATTTACTAAAGCGCTTGAAAGCTTCATAATCGCATCTTCAAACGTAGAATCGTAGGTATCGCATAGTGCAGTGTTTAAATGGTATAAAGTGTGTATTACTTGTGCACGTGCAGTGTAAATGGAATAGTTTCTTTTATCGTGTGTCGCGGATCGTATTCCGGTAATTCGCATCATTATAACTCTAGTTATCGTGTATGTAATTTAACAATATCTTTATTTATGGTTCATAAGATTATTATAAATACATAAATAATAATTATTGGGAGGCATAAATATAACATACATATATACTTACGTGGCTTTAATTCATTTCAAGTACCGGTGCATGAAACCTTGGTTTCTTACATGAAGGACCTGGCAGACTATCTTCTTAGAAGGAAATCGTGCTAACAGTTCTTCCACTTTCGTCTTCTGACACATCGTCCATGATTGGTTGTTTCTTGGGGGCATTGTTGATGTGCAATGAACACCTGCTTTCACACATCCTCAAGCTTCTTCGCAATTTTTGGTACCTTTGCAAAAAATAAGCTTGAGGATCGAACTTGGTGCCGGATCTTCATCGCTTGTTTGAGGCATCCAACCCAATGTGTTTTTTTTTTTTTCACCCCCAATCACTAGGACTTTTTTCATCTATTTTGTTCAACCACTGTTGAACTTGAAAATACGTCTTATATGAGTGATATTTTGCTGGTCCTTCTTCTTAGATGACATTACAAATCACTGGTACCGCATATCATTTAAAGAATCCTTAGATGGGTTACTTTCATAAAGTGCTACCAAAAATCTATTTCCAGTGGTAAAAATGTCATTGGGATCGACGTGATCATTCTTATCAATTTCAGATTTTTAAAAATATAAAATTTAAAAGCTTGACAAAATTGAACTCCAAAAATTGAGGTTTTCAAAACTTTTCTGGCGACTAAAATCAACACATATATCAAAAATTCCTCAAACATATGTACAATTATTTTTAATTACCCTTCCAATAATATAAACTTTACTTTAATGATATTTCTTCCTGATTTACTGGAAATTATTTCTAAAACGTCTACTTTCCCGTTTTCGACTTTTAAACCATCATACTCGATGCCTACATTTTTTGAGCCTTAAAATCTATATAGTGGCAACCCTGCAAGGGATCCATGGTCGAAAGCTTGGACTTAAGCTATTTATAAAGTAACCTTACGATGCCCACAAAAAATTTGCTTCCCTATATGTTTTTTAGATTCCCATAGGAGCCAAATCTAATAGTCTAAGGCCGTGTTTTGTTTTGCTTTGTCAATTGCATTAAATCAATTGCAATTGCATACAAAACCTATCCGAGACGGTGTCAACCTACCCAAAAATCCTTAAATACCTTGATTTGTTGTTGCAATAGCTTTATTCAGAGGAATGACAACACCAATTTGTTCAAATCGCTTTGGATATGATCTTGAACGCGGAAATTGCATTTTGATAGTGGCAGTCATGAACCTAGTATACCAGGACTGCTAGTCGATCGTCATACTCATTTGTTCAGCATGACACACAAGACGCAACTTTTGGTTTGTTTTAGAATAATTTTGCATTTAAGTGTGAATATGTTTCTTTATTCATTTTAGATATTCAAAATATTTGGAATAAGAATATTGTTTTTCCTTATTCAATAAAATACTTAGGATAAAACATTATTGTTGATATTTTATTTATTCCGAATAATTCGAATGGATTTTTCATTCCGTCTGAAGTGCGGACTGCGCTGTAAAAAGAAAACAAAACTCAATGCTCATACGGTCCCTCATGTAAGTACTAACCGCGCTCGAAGATGCTTGATTTCGGTTATCGGACGAGAACCTGTTTTTGTTTTTTTTTTTAAACCGATATTTTTCTTAACGTCTTTCGTCAAAAGGCAATGAATCCTTTATTAAATAAAAAAAAACATAATTGTCGTTGCTTTTGAGAGGCGAGAACGAAATCATGGTCATCCTATTTTTAGATACCAACTCGGGGAAGCATTTTATATTGTCACCTTTCAAGGGATACATTTTCTTCCTCTGCATCATCTTCGATGCTCCAAAAAGATGACGCCCAATTCTTCTTATTATCTCAATTAAAACAGAGCTCCATTTTTATTTAATTATGATTTATTTTAAGATTTTTTTCCTTTCGAAGTCAAAAGCGAAAAGTTTACACAATTGAATATCATGAATGAATAAACAAAAATGATGAAAATTCCTAAGTTTACTCGCTAATAACCTTTCCACACCAGCCTACTGTGTATTAATACATGTCACATTGAAAGTGGGAAAGAATTCCACGCGACTACCAAATTTGTGGGAAAGAAATGACTTTTCATATTTTGCTTCCACACTTGCTTGTATTAATACATTACCTTAACCTTAAACAAATAGATAGAATGTTGGATAGAATGTCAAATCGTGTGGGATAGAATGTCGAGTTGTGTCGGTTGGGCTGTAATATTTTATTTCCCCACTATTCTACATGATTTGTTTCCCACTTTTTTGACATGTATTAATACACAATGGGCTAGTGTGGAAGGCCTTTAACTTCTACTATTTCGTTGATCAACTCTAGAGTTGAAAATCAAAAGTTGAAAACGTCAACTTCGAGTGAATAAAAACTACTTCTCAAATTGACTGGTAAAATCGCAAAGTTATGTTCGACTTTGATTGAATAAATTAGGCCTAAGTCGTTTTCAAATTGCCGCTAGCGTATCGATTTTTTTTAATAAAGGGAACCATCGTGATGTTGGCTCATAGCAGTCCAGGTGTAATAAGTCGATGGTGTAGTAATGTGCAAGAAGCTTAATAAAAACGTCAAAATGTATCCACTTGCTAAAATTTAAACGAGCTCCTCAGCAGGTTAAATTTTGACGGCTGTATTCACCTCCGTAATGTCAAAATTTAACCATGGTATCAAATTGAACGCACTTTTAAGGCAATTGACACACGGCCTAAGAAAGATAGGATTGGACCAGGGACAAATTAATTTATGAAATTTAATTTCTGGTATCGACGCAGAATTTTATCCTCAACAACATATCTAAAGTTCCCCAAAATCCCCGCATTGGCTTTTTGTAAAGGCGCATTTTAAGAGGTGGAGAGGGGAGGAAGGCGGGAGATTGTCAAGCTGAAAAATTTGCTGTTATACAATCTAATCATATGACACATGTTTTAGGGTGCTTTTCATCTCTGATTCTAAAAAGACCAAAACTGAAAAGATACATGTATCCTGTGGAAAGTTAATGTCATTTTTATGGAATGATCTTTTTTTTTTTAAAGTGCAACAAGAAATATATTACCCAAAACCATTTTAGAATAATGGGATTTTAATGAAATTTTGTATAAATGTTTCATTTGGCACGTTTACTAAGAATCAAAAGAGTCCCAAAAAATATCTGTGGCGAAAGGGTGTTTTTTTGAGGGCGGGATGTTATTGCGTCATTTTTACTATAACATCTATGAATAAGTTTTGACACTGATAAAATTTGCTGAAAATATTAACTATTTCATGGTTCCAAGTATCAAAAGAGTTCATTAAAATAACTTGATCCAAAGAGTTTTTATAGAGAGTTTATGTTCGACCTGCCCTATACGGAGCAAAATTTTATGTCTTACGAAAAATAGTACTTTCGTGTAATCGAGATAGTAAATATGACATATGATATAAGATTTAAAGGCATTTTTAAACGCCGAATCTAATAAAAGAAAAACCAATATAATACAAGCACCCTAAAAAAAGTTAGATAAATTTTTAAGCAGAAATTACTGTTTTTTCCGTTGAGCAGGTCAAACATTACACCCCAAAAAAACACACTTGGACCTTATATATTTGTACGGACTCTTTTGATCCTTGGGTGCACATATAAATTTAATATGTTTAGCAAAGTTCATAAGTGTCAGAATTTGTTCATGGATGTTATGGTAATAATCACTCACTTTTATCTCTCCGTCAAAAAAACACCCTTAACTAAAGATATTTTTGGGGACTCTTTTGATTCTTGGTAAATATTCCAAATGAAACATTTATACTGAATTTCATTAATATCCCATTATTTTAAAATGGTTTTGGCTAATATATTACTTGTTCTGCTTTAAAAAAAGTGATGATTCCATAAAAATGACATAAACTTTTCACAGGATACATGAATGTATTTTTTCAGTTTTGGTCTTTTAAGAATAAGCGTTAAAAAGCACCCTAAAAACATATGTCATATGATAAGATTGCATTACAACAAATTTTTCAGCTTGACAAATTCCCGCCTCCCTCCCCTCTCCACCTGTTAAAATGCGTCTACACAAGAAGTCAATTCAGGGATTTTGAAGGACCTTGGATATGTTGTTGAGGATAAAATTCTGCGTCGATCCCAGCAATAAAATTTCATGAATTAATTTGTCCCCGGTTGCCCATATTAAATTTCCTATCTTTCCTAGACTATAAATAGACTGGAATAAATACAAATTGAAATTAAATTTACAAAAAATTTCATCAACCAGTTTTTGAAAAATCATATTTACAAAAAAAAAACAAATAAAAATGAATACGTGTTTCATTTTCTAAGAACCGTTAGAACTTGGCAAGATTGCTAATGTTAAAAAAAGGCATACAAACTCTTATATCAGCATGCATTGGACAAGGGCTGAAACAGCATGAGGAAATGCTACGAAATGTTAGTAGCACAGAAATCCATATGGCATGCTGGAAAAAGATATGGTGAAATACGTCGAGTTTCGGCATTGTCGGGAAGTGCTGCGTTGTCACCAGAAGCATCGCCATCGTTGGAATTGGAGGAGCCATTGGATTAAAAGTCGCATTCGACTTTGAACACTTGTGCTTTATATGCGGGGAATCAACAGAAAATGAGTCGCGGGAGAATGTTGATTAGGTAAGAAAACTTCACTGCATCGCACCTTGAACTTTTTTTTTTAATTCTGCAGTAAAATAGTATAACAGACTCCAAAACAAAATGATACAACTGAGAAATTAATTTGCGTATGGAGCCTTAAATAAATTTCCAATATTGGGTACTCGGGAAAATGAATTGCTGTTTTGAATTAGAAAAGCGAAAAACTAAAATTTAAATCTTAAAAATGGTTTATGGATGGAGAAAATCTAACTATAGCGAGCCCAAGTCAAAATTTTCAGCCAAGATCTAAAATTAAAAAAAAAATGAGTACTGGTATAAAACATTTTTTTTTTAATAAAAAAATATTCATAACTTTTTTATTTATTGAAATACAGAAAAAAGTTGTGTTATAAAATTGTTCAACATTTTGAGTCCAACAAACTTGTCGTAGAAAGTTTTTTTCAAAATTTTGAAATGGCCTAAATTTAGGAAAATCCTAGTTTTTTGTTGGCCTGTAATTTTTTAAATATAATCAATAACTAAAAAATCTTTAACATAAAAATAGTAAATTTTATTCTTTGCATTTTATACCTAAAAGATGGGGCAGAACGGTAAATGTTGCTAATGCGAAAACTGAGATTTATCATCTTCGATCAACTCTCTCTTGAATGAAAAAAAAATTTGGGGTTGGTACAAACTGCTGGGTCCCCCATATAAAATTTTATAATTGCACTGGACTATAATATCATATGGGAGGTACCATTATTTTTGAATTTAGAAACAAGTTTTTTTTTCAGATATTCCAGGAAATAATACAAAATCACTTTAACTGAGTTATAAGAAAATTGATTAAGTCGTTTTTAAAATATTGAGTTTTCAAAAAAAAAATTAAAATCGGCTCAGCAAACCAAGCAAAAAAATATTAAACAAAAAATATATATGAAAAAAATAGGAACAGAAATCGATTTTCTTTTTTTAATTGATTTTTCAAAATAATATGGCTTTTTTCATTTTTTCAATTTCAAAGGAATCAAAATCGAGTTCTGTGTTTCTACAATAAATTATTATGAAATTATTATAGTTTAATAGCCAACAGCAAATTTAGGGAATGGATTGATAACCAAAATATAAGTAGTTATGAGGGTTTGTAGGTGCATAAATTGTGGTATCGAAAACAGAAGTCTGGCAGGTTTATTTTTTCAGTTTTTTGGCGGGGTGCGGGTTTGAAAATACCTATTTTCCAATTTTTTTTATCAGAGGTACTACCACTACAATAAATTTAAAAAATATTTGCCATGATGCTCTGTTATTTTGTTTAAGTCTAAACGTCATAATCTTGGCAATCTGACCAATAATAATAAAACTGAAGATATAAGCTTTTTTAGCGAACTCTAATCGATTTTTTCGGAGACTTTGTTTTGTTAATTTTTTGTGTTTTATAATTCTTTAGATTACTCTATAAGGAGGTTACAAAATCGAGCTAACATTACCATCGTAGGGATATGCTGTACCAAAATTTTGTAGGTATTTAAAAATAAAAGCGTTACTAAAATATATACAGAAGTGTGAATTGTTTACATTAGCCGTGTTTTTTAAAGAGTGACTAGCAACTCAGTAAAAGTTTTACACGGAAAACATAAACAAAACTCTCTATAATAATTTGTTTTGTTTTTGTTTTGCGAGTAAACATTTTGCTGAGTTGCTAGTCACTCTCTCAAAAAACACGGCTATTATTGATTTAATTTTGTTTTTAAATATAGTATGAGCATAAAATGCTAAAGGAAATGAATGGAGAATTTATCTTTTACTGCCTTTATTTCTGTAAATTTATAAAAATAACAGAATTTGGAATTGGTGATACATACGTTCAAAAAAGAATATACATTTTAAAATTTAAAAAAAAAAAATAAAAAGGTACGTATACGACCGCGTGTACGATTACTTTAAATTTTCTTTACTTCTTAAAGCGGAAGAAACCTACGCCGAAAATTTGGTGTAACTTCCCCATTACAATTGCAGTAAGCCCTTTTTTAGTTTGGCTCAAATTCGTTTTGCTTGATTTCACGTCAACCCCGTTAAAGATGGAAAATAATAAATGTATGCCTTGCCCTCAAAACGAAATTTGAATTAAATCCGTTTGGTCTTTAGCCTCTCACAAGTATAATATAGATAGACGACATACCGTTATGATTTTTTTATTGATACCTCGATAATTTGAACACAAAACTAAAAATTTTATTCGTTTGGAAAACATGGAAAAACAAAAAATATTTATCGAAATGAAGTAGGTACACAATAATGCCTTATTCATTTGTGATGATGCACGTCAGTACATATTCCACCATTTTAAGAATTATGTTTTTAAAAAAACAGCCCTTAAAAATACATACCCTTACATCGGTTAGCTACTTTATCCAAACAAAAAGTAGAATTAGGTATAGTTGGGTATTTCTTTTTTGTATCTACAGCTCATTTGCTGCCGCTTATCGACCGCAATTCTATTTGGCAGTGGACATAGTTCCATCAGTTCAGCTCATTTATCATTACCGAACATCTGATATAAATAAGGGATGAACCACCCTTGTAGATACATTATATTATGTCAATCGACTCACAGTTTCTACTTCCTAGTTTTATATCAGTTAAAAGCAGGTACATATATAAACATAACTAGATACTCGTATATATCGGTAGTTACATAAATGATAAGTCCCTTCTTTGCTTGACTGACTTCCGTGGGGGATAGGATCTGCCATTAAATTAATTGCGATAAAATGGAAAACTTCTTGGCCACACACAAGCTGGCACAGACATTTTTACTTTTTTTTTTCCTATCCGTCTTTAATTTTTCCTTGAATTTTCTATGTAGGATGCCTTTGTGATGCCATATACATGTGCGAGTGGTTATATATGCACATATGACATATCCTTCTTCCTTTGTCAAATATTCATAAGAAACTTATACATTTAGAATCTTTTCTTGGAGTTGGAAAAAGTCTTATGCAGACCTTATAGGGGGTGTTCTTTTGGGAATTGGGTTTTTGGTTGGTGTAGTTGGGAAATATAAAGTGGGTAATGGTAGATGGTATCTGATGGTTGGCCAACATGCTTACCACATTGAATTGGTTAAAGGAATAAATTGAAAGAAGTTGTCAGCTTAAAGTTTTCTTGTCTCAGTTGATTTTGCGGAAAAACTTTTCTTAACACAAAACTTTTCTTAGAATGGAGGAAAGTTATAAAGAAACTATTTTTTGTGTGACTTCGGATTGAATTGATTATGGGCTTTAATTAAGTATTATAAAGTCTTTGAAGTTTTTAAGCACTAAAAACAATGAGTCATCAAAATGGAAAATCACTTATTAGTGAATAAGCCTACGTCGAAATACTCAAAGTTTTTCTTTGACAATTTTACAATTATTGAACTATTTACTTGCTCATAGGTCAAAATTTGGTTTCATTTTATTAACAGCAAATTATTTAAAAGACAACTATAAACATGGGAAGTACACCTGTTCTTGAGATAAAACAAAAATCGAAGGGTCAGTTAGGATGTTTAATTAATGATTGAAAAATTGGTTGTAAGCATAATCTACCAAGCCAACTGAACATCAGGTCAAAACATTTTTGCAACGATACAAAAAATCACAGTTACACATTTCTAAATAACTAAAAACAAAAACTGAAATGTTTCGCACATTTGTAAACATTAGACATATACCACTATATTAATAAACGAAGCTAGCGGCGAATTATCTTTAACTCGCGGATTAGGAGTAAGATTTCTGCCACTTACGAAGTAGCTTAACCACCAAGGAAGGTAGATTAGCGAAGGATTAACTAGGACAAAGAAATATACCTTCCTTGGTGGTTTAGCTAGCTCGTAAGTGGCAGAAATCTTACTCCTAATCTACAAGTTAAAGATAGCTCCGTTTATTAATATGGGGGATAGACATTAAGAGAAATAATATGCCAACTTTAAGCTTATAATAAAATACCATTCACAAAAATTTTTAAAAATATGAGTCGACTTGTTTTCAAGATATTGAATCGTATAACCGTGTAACTGAGTAACCGTGCATCCGCCTAAACGTTTAACCGTGTAGCCGTGCTTCCGTGTAACCGTGAAAGCTAGTTCGTGCGATCCAGTCGTGCATATTTTTGTATTCACAGTAACAAAAATATATGAATAAAATCTCTTAAAATGTTTGAATTGTCACCAACGCATGCCGTAAAAATTGTTGAATTTTTAAAATTTTAACATTTATATATACTTGTCTTTTAAGTGCAAATTCAATTAAAAAGTACAAGTGACCTCAACTCCAGAAATAATTGTGTTTCGCCCAAGGCATACCAGTGGGCTCATCAGTCAGTCTGTTATACCCTACTAAGACACAAATGTTGGTCGATGTTTACCGACTCTTATAAAAACCACAGCAAAAAGATACTGTGAACATCGACCAAAATTTGTGTCTTAGTAGAGTATAACAGACTGACTGAAGAGCCCACTGTTATGCCTTGGGCGAAACACAATTATTTCTGGAGTTGAGGTCACTTGTACTTTTTAACTGAATTTTATTCATTCACTCCACTTAAAACAGAAGTAATTTCAATATTTTAATATTAAAATTTCTTCATCTTCTTATTTTAAGTGCAAAGTTCACTATTTTTAATTTTAGTTTTAACCTTAATAGACCGAGAGCTGACAGCAGATTTAAGGCGTGAAAGGAAACCAATGGATATTAATAGTACAAGTAGTCCTGGTGAAGGTCGTCTGCCAACATGTAGTGGCCCTGTTACCACGAAAAAGTGCATCAGCATTAGGTACAACTTATCTGAAAATAGAAATCGGTGGGAAACCATTTCAAATGTAATACAACTTGACGGCCTCAACTCCCTGATTACAAATATGGCTTCGACAGACGTCTAAGTTGCCCCAAAACCCAGACAGGCGCCCCCGAAAACGCGGTTTTCTTTTGGTGATTTTATAGTTTTTTGAGAAACCACCTGAAATTGGTCGCTTCCGAAAGCCCTCGATTCCTTGAGTGCGAATATGTACATGACAGATATCTAAGCGGCCGCAAATCCCCTGACAGACGTCCCCGAAAACACTTATTTCTTCGCGTTTTTGGTCAAAAAGAGAAACCACTTGAAATGTACATCACACGAAAGATTTCGCCCCCTGATTGCGATAATCTACATGAGAGACGTCTAAATGGCCTCAAAACCTCTTGACTGTCGCGATTAAAGTCGCGGATTTTTTAAAGATTTTTTTAAGATAGTTGATGTATGCCACAAAAATATATCGCAATCGAAAGGTATTAACTACCCAGAGTGTTAATATATAATTTGAGTTTTGACAGCTGGAAGACGCGATATAAATATCGGATTTTTTATTTAATTTTTTTAATAATGCGATTTTGTAGGAAATGTATTCCAATTCAAAAGTTTTGACTCCAACAAAAAAAAATTAAATATAAATGACAAACGTCTTAGTGGCCCCGAACTGATAAGTTTCGCCATATAATTCGCGGATGCTAATATTTATTTTTAAATTGTATTCTAGTGGTCGCTTCTTCAAATTTCTACCTACCAAATAAAAGACTTCGACTCAAAGAAAGTGAAAATATAAGTTACAGACGTTTTTCGTCACGCCAAACTGTTGAAAAGCACCATAAAATCGCGGATGTAATTATTAGTTTATTATTTGAATTCTAGATAAAATCACTTAAAATCGACAGACTTTTTGAGTTGCGCCACACTATTTAATGCCACACTATTTGATGCCACTATTTTCACAAAAGTTTTTTCTCGATAATTACCTGTAGGAAATATTTTTGCTGGAAATGTTTAATACCTGTGAGATATTTTGCAATAAAAAAGGATACATTTTAAGGGGATACTTGAAAATTCCATAGGAATTTCACAAATTATAAGAATGGACTGCAAAAATGGGTATAAGAAAATGATTCACTTGATTGAGGCCACTTGAAAAATCTTATAAAAAAAGAACAAAACTATAAAAATGATTTACTTTTTTTTGTGTTTAAACATTAATTTTGTATGTTTTTGTCAATAAATAATGAGTATGCCCGCCATTTTTTGAAATTAGCTCTATGTAGACGGTTTAGAAAAGAATCATACAGTGTTTTTTTTAAATAATCCAGTTAAATCTGGCTCCAGGCATCGATGATAGCTTCGATTAAGGCATCCTTATCTTCAAACTGTCTACCAGCTTCATACTTCATACACTTTTCGAGATAGCCAGGCCCAAACGTTTTCGATGATCTATAATTCCGATGAAAAGGGTGGCCATGGTAAAGGTTCAACGTTTTCCGACTGAATCCAGTTTTTAGCAACTCTGAAAGTATAGATAGGCGCGTTGTCTTGTTGGAATATCCAAGGTAGAGATTCAAAAATATTCCTTAGCTTTGGAAATGCCTGTTTCAGCAGGCACTTGTAACTATTTCCGTTTATTGTAGTAGTTATAAACTCGCAATTGAATTGTTACATAATAGGTGATAGTTTCCCACACCACAGCACCTGTTCTTCTTTTCTTAAATCGTGAAAATAAAAGTTATAACCATCGGGTCCGTCAAGATTAAATTTTTTTTTATCTGAAAAGACCCGTTACCATGCGTTGCTCCAGGCAACATGACCCCTGGCGAAATTCATCCGTAGTTCCTTGTGTAGCTGCCTAGAAAAGGTTTTTGATTTTCATATACGTTTGATTTTACCACTGGTTTTAAATATCCTTAAAACAGTCGAAATACTGGCTGACACCCCACTTTTTGACCTTATTTTAGGCGCTGATAGTGTGGAATTTGAAGCTAGCCACAAAATCAGTCGCTTTTCTGGGATTGTTGTTGCTTGAGCTGTGCGTCCCTTTCGATTTTTTTCATAGTTTTCGGTCTCTCCTAGATAGTTGTTGACAGCGGTCTTACTTCTATTCAGTCTCCTTGCTATTTCTCGGCCTGAGAATCCCAGGTCCTTTAAAGCATCTATTGATCCTCTTTCTGCTTTTGTCAACGTGTTTCCAGAGCCCATTTCAACTTTTAAAGTAAAATTTAATTTTCTAGCCTTTCTTAAATATTTTAAACTCTTGTTTGAAAAAATTCGGCGATGTTAACTTTTGCACAGCAATTTAATGCAAAATATATATATTAACTCACAGGTATCAAAAATGTCCAGGAAAAATATTTCCTACAGATATTTATCGAGAAAAAACTCTGGTGAAAATATTGGCCTCAAACAAGCGACAGGGAGTTGAATTAAGCGCGCACTAAAGGGGTTCTTACTACCCTTAAAATGCTTGAACACAGTGCGAGCGCTAGGAAAATAGGGAAGGATTTAAGAAGAGATGCCGGTGCACATTGGTTTTGAACCTTTGAATATCAAAATGGCAGGGAAAAATAGTGCCGGGTAAAGTATGACACATTCTTGTAGTGCGACTAAAGAAAGAATCTCTATACTTAACAGAACGTCCGAAGTTGGGCTCGAGGGTAAACTGATGTGCATTCCTAGAAATACGAGTATTACGGTTGAATTGTTTTAGGGGAGGAATGCAACTGGCTATTTCGCTAGAGCACTGTTAACTGTGTAAGTCGCGTGCAAATCTTATTGTTGTTTTTCATTTAATTTTAATGGTAATTAATTGAAATGTGACGCAGTTTAAAGATTTTGACTAGCTGAAAAAGAAATTTCAAATGAAATATATATACATGTACCATGAAGTACAACAAAATTGAAATTTAGTACAGGGAAAAAATATTGTATTCGTGACTTATGTCATGGTTTTCAATGGGTGGGCGTATTTAAAACGTTTTTCATTTGAAATTTCTTTTTCAGCTAATAAAAATCTTTTAATTCCGTTGCATTTCAATTAATTGCCATTAGAATTCAAAACAAAACAACAATAATATTCCTACGTAGTTTATATCGCTGATTTAAATAGTTTGACGCAAGTCAAAACGCTTGTCATTTACATTTTACAACTCAGAGAGTCAAGACGATTAAATTGAATCCAATTAATAAACTAATAATTACATCCGCGAATTCAATCGCGCTTTTTAACAGTTTGGCGTAACTTAAAACGTCCCTGACTTATATTTTGACTTTCTTGGGTCAAATCCTTTTAATTGGTAGACATGTGAACAAGCGGCCTTTGAATTGGAATACTGCTACAAAATTCCATTACTAAAAAAATTAAATAAAAAATCCGAGATTTATATCGCGTCTTCCAGCTGTTGATCAAATCTCAAAGGTTTTTTTTTATATATTATCACTCTGGTAGTCAAAACCTTTCGATTGCGATATATTTTCGTGGCGTACATCAATAATCTTAATTCTTTTTTAAATCAGCGACTTTAATCGCGTCTGTCAGAGGTTTTGGGGACACTTAGTCGTCTGTCATGTACATATTCGCACTCAGGGAGGCGTGGGCTTTCGGATGCGACTTATTTAAGGTGGATTCCTAAAAGTCTATAAAATCGCCAAAAGGGTTTTGGTTTTGGGGCCACTTAGACGTTTGTCGAAACCATATTTATAATAAAGGAAGTCAAAACGTTATGTTGCATTACATTTGAAATGGTTTTCCCACCCGATTTCTATTTCCAGAAAAGTTGTACTTTTGACGCATTTTTACTTCGTAACGGGGCCACTACATGCTGGCAGACGAACGTTTTCGTTATCACCTTCACCAGGAATACTTGTACTGTTAATATCTTTTGGTTTCGTTTCACGCCCAAAATCTGCTGTCAGCTCTTAGACTATAACAAAATATCTATACATTTTTTGTCGACCGATTTTTTTTAAAGAATATTCCCAGAAATCATTCCCCAAAATATCTTTGACGAATAATATGGGACACCCTGTATAAGGGACACAACAACAATGTTAATATGTACAAGAAATTATAAAAAGAGTGTAAATGTAAATTTTGTTGATATTAAGTAAAATTCTTTCTTAAGTTTTTGAATATGGTGTTAGAAATCTTGCATTATCTTATTCTACCTAATAGTTTATTAATTAATTAGTTCACATGGCAACAATATTCGTTGGTCTAGTTTTGCATTTGGATGTAGATCGATATTTCTTCATCTTCCAGCTATACCCATATGTATGCATGTTCCCCATGCATTTGTACCTAACATACCTATATTATGTGTTGAAATCGAATGTATCCTTCCTCAACGGAAATGTCTTTTTGGTTTTCCTCTATTCCGTCCTTCGTATACGCACCCCTCCACATCCTAATCCCACCTTCACATCAATGTAGGTAATTACAATAATTATTCTCATCGAATGAACAAATGGCCTTGCAGATGAATTCAATTTTGACTACATCAATAGACTTTATGCCTAGACGAAGGGCGTGTCGCACACCCCCTCTTGGGTTCACATCAAATGTGACTTTTGTCTAGTACTAATTACGTTTCCAAAATTCGTCTATATTCATATAGAGTGACGACCGCGCGCCGCCGCCGCCGCTGGAACTCCGGCCTACCGTCTTCAACACGGATACAGAAAGGACAGGATACATAATATGAATTCACTCATTCACATACCTACATAGGTTTTCTCTATGTCATGTGTGATTTGGACAAACTTGGGCAAATGACCCATCACATTTATTGGACACAAGTCTAAGCAGTCTACCATTATGGGTCGCTCTCCTGATGCTCTCTATCGACGACGACGACGCTCAGTTGACCAAGTTAATTACTGGTTATAGAGCGGTTAAGGATGGCATTGTCTTCAATTATCAAATCCCCCGGTGGAATGTCTTGTTTCATAACTAATTGAGTCGGTCGTGTATTTATTGGATAGGATTGGATAATGATTTTTGAAGAGCAGATGTGAATATGAAAATATAGACATCTAAGGGGTTATCCGATTTGGCACCTTTGACGAACAAAATGTCCGCCATTCTTGGGTCCAACAACAACAACTATTTATAAAAAGGTAACACAATGGCAGGTGGCTCTATGTTAGCTGGTGTGTCAGAGCGACTATAACTTTCTTTGGAATTTTGCAGATTTTTGTTTGGTTGCATAGCTTCCACTGGAGATTCGCTGTCCTTTGACTCTATGTCTTTCGTCAGGCCAAGCGCGTTCGCAAGTAAAGGAACACCGGTGGAATTCTTGTCATACTCGCGTAGTATACGGCGGACAGTGACGGATCCCTTTGATGTCACGCCGCATCAGCCAACGCAGCGGCCTGTCAAAAGCTGAAAGCTGTTAAACTGGTCACTCTTTCTCTCTGATGTGCGCGGAAATGATGGGGACAATATAGAGAGGGGGTGGGGTTAGGAATGTTGTGGCTGTTCTTTTAGCCCCTTCGCATCACCGCGTGCAACACAACAAATATTTCTCCATTTCCGACCACGGCTTTTGATACAAAGAACGACCATGCAATCCACATCTTTGACGACACGAAGCAAAGCGACGCGACGCACCGATGGATTAAGAAAGGGAATAAGGAAATTCCCACATTTTCCCTAGCCAATTCACATCAAGGCCTTTGTGACTAAGGTGAATTTATGCGAAAATCCCAATCCCGATTCCACACTTCAAACGTCCGTTGGCCCCATCATTGCGCCTCTGGATGTGTCCTCTATCACTCACACCCCGACAGATGGACGGACAGATTGAATTAGTGGATGGATGGCAGATGGATAGACGCCAATTTATGTGCGGACGACTTTTCCAAAGAAATCAATAGGAAAAACGAGCAAAAATCTTTGGATTTCCCTGCTGATGCGCTTTTCCCAATGTGCGCACATTTTACTATGGATGTGATGTGGTGATGGTGTCTCATGTGTGCTGTGGTCAAGAAATTTACCTCTGGGAGTTGATAAGCACACCACTATAGCGTGGAGTGGAGCCCCTTGACGCTGCTGTTGCCCACAAGACTGACAGGGATCGAGCGATGAGTAAATCAATGGGACAAGGTGAGTTTGCCACGATCTCGCATGAAGCGCATTTGCCAGGCGATTTTTGTAGAAGAAGAAGAAAAAAATACAACTTTGGTATGCTAAATATTTTCCGTGAGAGTCGTGCGTAAATGGAGTCTTTGATGCCTTGCAGGATCAATGAACCGGATAGAAAAGGAGGATTTTAATGACTTTCTTAGACGAAACTCATAAAACTGTTCGCTTCGGCCAAATGCTTTGATTATGCTATTTTGCAGGACTTATAGACTTAAAGCTAAGTAAATTTAGTCAATAGAGTTTTAAGATAAGCCTGAAAATTCAAATGGAAAAACTTGATTGACTTAGCAAAACAGCATCTTCAAACATTTTTTCTGTTCGAGGTATTAAGAAATTTTGAAGTACATACCTCATTCGTCATAATGGCTCTGATTTGTGTGTTCATACAATAATTTATTTATAGAAAATAATAGAGCACAATATTGTTAGTATGTCTTAGAAGTCTACGTACCTATATGCAAAATTTCTGAAAGTATTACTGGTGTCTACTTATATTTTAATGAAAATCGCTATAGCTGTTTTCGAAGAATTATAAAAAAAAATCAACGGTATTGTTGCATGACAGTTAGGTATCGATTTAGATGAACTATAGGTACGAAGAACAAACATTTTAATACATTTTGACTAAGCAATATCCCGAACTTTTCGCGAGGACATTAACGACTAACCCATGGTATAAAGAATTCTTTATACCATGCGACTAACCCATGATTTATGTGACCTGGGTTTTATTCCCCCCAAAAGAAATGAACAAAACAATAAGACATCCATTTTCTGATGCTGCCATCTTGAGTTTTGAAATTTTTCATCTGCAAATTGTTGATCTGTAAAAAAGTCAAAGAAATTCTCCAAAAAATTGAAATGGGGCGCCCAAAAAAATTTAATTGGGAGATTTGTATGGGTAGGTTTGGAGTTTATGTTTGGGATCCTAGATTTGAATAAAAAGTGATCACATTATGAAAGTAGTGTTTTTTTTCTGAAGACGGAAGTTCTGGATATTCATCTGCAAATTTCTTAGGACACAGAAATCTATGAGAACTTAGAGGCCTCTAACTAAAGTCGTTCGAGAAAGGTGTAGGGGCTACCAACTGAGCTCTAGGATATTTAACAAAGAAGAAAGAGGCCTCTAACGCAACTCTCTACCCTAGAGTTCTGTTAGCCATTTCCCAACTAGAATTCTTGAACTCCAGGATATATAACAGAGCTGTAGAGGTCTCCAATAGAGCTCTAGAGTCGTTTAAGAAAGTTGTTGTGGCCGCTAACTGAGTTCTTAGCTTCTAAAAGAGCTGTAAAGCTCTCCAATAGAGATCAACGGTCCTTTTTGAGAGGTTTCGGTTCCTCCAACAGAGATTTGGAGGCCCCCCAAGATCCCTTTGGGGCCACGAAATTTCTAAGCTTACTTCGCCAACCCTCGAAAGAATTATTTTATGTGAAACTTTCCCCCCAAACAACAAAAAGTAGTGCAGAGGCTTTTACGTATTTTTACTCATCCAGGGGCCCACCGGCCAAAAACAGATGTGTGAAGTGGAAACCCGAACTTAAAATTTTTGGGTGGGGTTTTATCAAAATGGGTTTTCCATCGTTTGTCCACGTTTGTACAACAACAAAAATCGTTTGTCCACTCTCAGGAAAAAAGTTATTAGACCGAGACTTTTCATTATTGCAAGTCTCGTCCTTGCTTTCTGTTCAATTTTCACTATAAAACCGTAAGACTTAGACCGAAAACAGACCTATGTAGTTGAACGAAACAGGCCCGTGACACGTTTTAAGACAATTTTTGAAATTTTGCGGTTTAACCTAGATTAGTAGAAGACTTAAGCCGGATCCAGATCTGTGTCGTGTGTTGTGTTGTGTTGTGGAGTCGTGTGTTGCTCTCATTCCATATAATTTATGCGCCACACTGCAACACAACACACGAGACAAATATGGTTCTACGCATATGAAATACATTGTAGCGATGGCGACACACGACTCCACAACACAACACCACGACACAGGTATGGTTCTGGCTTAACAAAGTAGTCCCGTCAAAAGTCTCGCGAGAGTCTCGCGGCAAGCTCTATTTTTTAGTGGAATGTCCGGACAAAAGCACCAATTTGTGTTGCCAAAGTTTCATGCAACATTTCCTTTCGATTCGAAAGTGATACAGAGTGTTATTTGAAATAAGAATCGCAAACAACTTTCGAACAATATAAACTTTCGAATCGAATTACAGAGTTAGGTCCAAGGTATTGTACTGTAAAGTTATGTCGTTTTCCATTGGAGGTTCGAAATTACTCCTTTTTGATTTCTATTACTCCAAAAGACTTTTGTCTGTTCCGAGTAATGTTTTCGGACTGTTTTTCTGTTCCCAATTTTATAAAGAAGTAGACGCGGTACACACGTTATATATAAAATCATTCATCGGATTACTTGTCAAATTAATTTTACTTGACTGAAAGTTCAAAACAAATTCAACCAAATTCCGTATTACCTAATGTGCTGGACAAGTACGGCACGATGTTTTGCGTTCATTCTTTTGCTCTCAAATTGACATTTTGCTGTGCTGTGATTTTCAGTCCGAAGAAATTTCTCGGACTAAAAATCACAGGTAGGGGAAATTATTTACTCTCTCGTGAGCGTTGTTTTTTGTAAAACACTGTCCAATTATTGAGTACGGGAACGGCTTTGGACTGAAAATCACACAAATGCACAGAAAATCACAGAAATTTAAAGTAAAGGAACGGAACTTATATTTCGGATAATAGACTTGGAATCGAAACAACAGAAATTAATTCGGTTGGAATCAAAGAGTAGTACTGTTATTCCTTAATCCAATCGAAAACGACATTAGTCAAAAAAGGGAATGTACATACATAGTATATTTGTGGAACTACATATGTACATAGAGCAAGGCTGATTTTTACAAATATGAAACAGGGTCCTTAAAAAAGCTTAGGTAGAGGTAGGTAGAGATGGCGGTCACAAGCATCCTCGCTCGATGACCCAATTAACGCTGTAATGCGCCGTTTTGATACCAAAACTCGTTTGACCTGTGGATTAAAAGAACATTTTTTTAAGATAATGAGGGTATTTGGTGATAGATCTCCCAACGGATCATCGCCTACGCCTGAGCTCGGCTGCAGTATGCTACGCTAAGAAATTTGCTGATTTGCCTAGGACGCATACGATCCGATCCCTTAGGGTGATCATCCAGTCGCACATTCGGATATGGTAATCTCTGTACACCTCCGTCTGTTTGCACAACATGACTTGTGGTTACCAGAGAAAGCACCACCCGCCTGTATGACCAGACGCTTTTATTGGATTAAGACATGTGATGAAACTTATTAAGGATTTGGACATAGGAAAAACACTCGATAGTATCAAAGTTCGCAACTAAAATCCATCTACACTGTGCCAACTAGGCAACTTGTTGACTGGTTTTGAAGCGAAGGTTGGCACAACCGTGTGATCGTCCGGTTCTCGTGCACCATGAGCCACCTTCAAAAACCAGTAGTCTGCTAGCTCACAGTCATAGGAGTTTGGGGAAGAAAATGGTGCAAAAGTTACCGCAGTTAATTCTAGATCCAATTAAACTCTCTTGGACTTGAACATAGGAAAACACTCAAAAGGGTCGATTGTTGCCTCATTCTGGCCAAAGCGTGACATTTACAGAGGAAATGAAAGACTGTTTCCTTTTCCTGCTGGTCCCCACAACTACGACAATGTGTATTGTAGGGGATGCCAAGCTTCGCCGCATGTTCTCCTATATAGCTTAACTACCGTTTTTTTAGGACCCCAATGTTCTGGGTGAAATCTGATAATTTGGAAAACTATTCCAAAACTATTGACTTTATAGGTCGGATAGGCAATGCAACCCATCTTTTATCTATGCATACATTATTTTTCTGCAAATTCAGTATTTTCGAGGTTATGTTATTTTATTTACATATTGTTTTTTTCCTTTTCTTCATTTTGTTCGTTTCCTAAGAAATTGACGTAAATTGTGTTATTAATTTTGGAACACAAAATCTCCAATATTTTAATACATTTTTGAAGATGATGCGATATTGCAGTCCACTATATGTACCTATAGATAGTTGTAGCTCTAGAAAGTTCACCGGAAACACTACACTTCCGCCGCTTAACAAAGTATACCAATATGTGTATTTTTGAAGGGCTGGTGGCATAAAAAGTAGTGGCAAAGTAGTTTTAGACCTTTGATAAAGTGGATTTTACTAGGGCCATGAGGTCCCGAAAACCGGAAATTAAGCTTCTTCAATTGCCTTTTCTTTAATATTTCAACAAAAATCAACCCCAGCAATTGTATATTTTTTTTCTGTATTTTTTATATTTTGCGCGCGCTAAAGGGCTTTTGACTAACCTTAATATAATGTTCACAGCATGAGCGATTAGGTAGGTTATATAGGAGATTTAAAAGGAGATACCGATGCACATTGGTTTTGAATGTCTGTAGATCACATTGTGAGGGGAAAATTAAGGTGGGTAGACCATTCCACATTGTGTAGATCTCTGTACTTAACAGTATCTACGTCCGAAGTTGGGCTCAAGGGTTAACTGGAGGGCATTCCTAGAAATACGAGTATTACGGTTGAATTGTTTAGGGGGAGGAATGGAACTTGCTATTTCACTAGAACACTGGTTGTAATAATATCGGAAAAATAACGCGTGCTCAAGAGATGTAAATGTTTCCGTTATAGTCGTTTGATCTATCATTTTTAAAGCTCTCTTTTGTGTTATATCCAATAGACTGAAGTGGGTAATAGAAGCACCAGCCCAAATATGGAAGTTGTACTCAAGTTTTTTTTTTTTAGTTTTTACTCAAGTTTAGGACGATTAAAGGCTTTATAGATCCAGAAGGGGGACAAATTTCTTGCATCGCCCTGAGAAAACCTAAACACCTAGCAGCATTTTTAGCGATGTCAAATAATCGTTCAAGAAAAAGTGGTCTGTGACACACATAAAGAACACTGAAAGATGTTAAGTTTCCTCAATGCAAGTGCCGCTCATGGATAGCAGCATTGAGGATGGGTTCCGCTTTAACGCTTTAACATTCCACCCAAAAGTCTATGTTTCCTGTTCTAAGACAAAAAAAAAAAGGAAGGAAAACATAAATAAGATATACCTACCTACAAAGTATAATACCATTTACTCTACATTCGAAAGATTGAGAACAGATAATCAAGTTAATTAGAAGATTGGTTGGTTACGTCGCATAGGCGCCCGAAGAATTTTTTCCAAGATGGGCAGATAAAAAATGAATATGCAATTTTTGAATTCGATGTTTTTTTATATTAAAAATTTATATATTTTGTGTAGACATAGGTCAGTTGTAAGTGATTTTATTTAAGGACTAGAAAATGTGACAATTTATTTGTGTTTACATTAAATAATTATTAAAAGAAGCCAATATGTACATACACTGTATGAAAAAAGTATCCTTACAGCTTCAACTTTTTTTTGTTTGCTAAAATATTACCAAAATTCATTGAATCCAACCCCTTTAAAATTCCTGAACAAAACAGTCTTCGTACATCAAGAGAATTTACAGTAAAAGTCCTACAGCCATCCGGTTTTCAGCGGTGCACTGAGAATCAATTGGAGCATTGAATTTTGGAAACAAAAATAGTACCTAACAAAGAAAACTTTTGAAAAAAATAAGTTCGACATTTTTGTGTTATTTTTTTTTCAAAAATCTCGCAAGACGAGACCGAGACTTTTCTCGTCTCGTGGGCAGCCCTATTTGTGCAAGAGTAATAAAGTTGGAGAGCACGCTTTGTTATTCTATTACCCTCTTCCGAAAGCTTTTACAGTGCCTCAATTACAACAACGATATGCTCTCTCAGAACTCGAATGCTTTTGTATTTGCCGTCCACTTTGTTTCACAAAACAGAGGAATACATGGGTATGCATTTTTATTTTGAACTCCAGAGTTGTTTGAGTTTGAGAACTAGTATGATTGTTCGGCCGGAGCAAGGGGGGCAAGTGTCACCCTTGACCCCCCTGCGGGCGCCTATAATACTTCACTTTCTTTAACTAAGTAAGAACTCACCAATCTAACTTACCTACCTTCTCTAGATCAATTATTATTATTCAAAGGTATTTTCTCGTGATACCACTAGCAGTTAGGTCACATAGCTTTCGCTTCGTCATATTAACATTGAAGGTTTTGAATGAATACCAACCACTTGTGTTGGCTACTACCAAGTATAACATTAGGCTGGAATTATTGCAATCAGGTGACCTGACAATGCGTATAATGCAATGGCCTCTGAGTTAGCTTGGTCTAGGTGCAACTCCAGTTGACGGCAAATAATTTATAAATTAAAATAGGAACTATATAGACTAAGCACCTCTAAAAAGAATCTGATGATTGGTGTGCCAGCCATGAAATTGTAATAATTCCAGCCTATGTAATACTCGGTGGTAGCCATAACACAAGTGGTTGTTATTCATTCAAAACCTTCAATTATTATTATTGCTTGGACTAATTGATCTACTTTACCTACATTCCTATCTGACTTATCCATCTATAGGTTGGTACATAATTGGTTCTATACCTATCCTAACAGCTATCATTCACAAACAGGAAACAAATTGACACAATCTCGGATCCTCGTTTAGCGGTGTTTTATAATTCAACACAATCACTGCACTGCACAGTGCAACACATCAGGCACACACAACAAAATTATTTTCTAAATTACCAACCGCTAATTAGGTTATCAAATACATTCCGCGGCTTCAACTGCAACCGACTTCATCAACACAATCCACCCGCCATTATTATTTTTTCTCTTTGGCGCGCGAAAATTACATAAAGCAACAGCAGCACTGTAAGCCCCCTTCTCTGCAGTCCTTGTCTATGAAACGCCATTATATATCGAACCCCCGACCAATTAACATGATTTAATAATAACAATCAACAGTTATCATGTCACCTATTAACGGTAATGTTCCCCTAAACGCTGAAAATTTGTATCAAACTCTTCTAATTGACAGCTTGGTGACAAGTGTATACACTTCGATGCGGCAAAGAGAATCATAATTTTCTCAGCCGACACCCCCGCCGCGCCGCACCGACACCGCACCAAGACCATGCTGCCAGGCGGTTAATGGCAGTTTATTTAGCATTTTTTAATTTATGATTTAAAAATTCAATGCTCATGATACACTGCAATTAACAGATAATGGAGTGCTGAATTAAAGCGGTGTTGGTTGCGGCGGCGAAGGGAAAAATGAAAACAGAACAATAAAATTAAAAGATAGCTACAAATGGACAGGTTGCATTAAGAAGAAGTTGAAGAGTTATAGAAAGTAAAAAAAAACCAAAAAGATACTTTTGATTTCGTTTAAATTGCACAGGTTTTGTGGTTTGTTTATGGTTCTTCGCCTTTTTTTAACCCCATTTGTTGATGTTTATTTTTCAATTTTTTTTTTAATATGGATTCGAATACCCCTCCCTCGTACAGTACAGACAGTTTAATTATTATTTTGGCCACAAAGAAATTACCACAAAAGTTCTTGGACTGGAAATAAAAGTGTATTAGTAAGAGGAACTGGAAACCCATGTATTAAATCCCACCTCTTTTTATCATTACCTTCTTCTATATCAATAGGAGAAAAAGAGAAGGATTGCCGTGATGGTGTTTGTGGGAAGAAAACATCATGGCAGACAGTTGGATGGGGAATATTTACAATACAGCTACGGACATCTAGTGGATGGTAGTGGAACGACAAATGATGGTAAGGTAGTGTGCACAGTAGGGTTCCACAAAAGAAGACAGTTTACATTTTTTTTGCTCCTAGTTTAATAATTAAAAATTTACAGCAATATGGTTTTTGGAAATAAGATAAAATCAGATAAAACAACTGCAACATTGAGACATTCAGAAGATTCTAATGAGTTTTTTCTTAAATAAATGTATAAATATTACCGATAAGAAACTCAATAAAATCAAAAGCTAGGTAAGTAGGAAAGTATACCTTTTCTACCTTAAATATTTCATATTAAACCCTCACAATCATAGAACTTGGCGAACTTTTGGATCTCTTTACCTGATAACCAGGACGGGACAGACCTTAAATTTTAGATTTTACCATTATTTTTTACCCTGTGTGCACCACAAATACAAATCTACTATCTGGGTAAATACAAAATTCGTATGATATAGATATACGTATACCTAATGGAGAGGTATCAGAAAGTAAGTGAGTTATTTTCTTACGAGATTTTGTGTTAATATGAAACCGGGCAGTTGTGTATGCAACTAAAACGTTATTCCATAATTTTTTTCCCCAAGTTTCGTCAGAATTTCTCGACTTCCTTATGGGTAGTTTTTTTTTAATAGGTGTAAACCATTTTTTTTTAATAACATTATTAGTTTTGTGGAGTTAAGGGCTTATTTTAGGTCAAACCTTGCACTTCATCCTGACGGGACGAGCTGTAGAACACTTATAGTCCATAACCTAACTGTACTTTTAAGAAGCCACGGTGGCAAAGAGAGTGGCAGATCGACGATATGAGGGTTTTGCCTTCTGACCAGGTTAAAAACGAAATCCCACATAAATTGGCCTATAAATCGAGAATCAGAAATCGGACGATGACGCGGAATGTCTTGTTGGATTTAAAATACTTGCAGCCATACACCATATTATTTGGTTTATTTTGGTAATAGTTTTACACTTTGCCCTTTCACTCAAAAAAGCACCCTTCAACCCCAGATATTTTTTTGGACTCTTTTGTTTCTTGTTTCTTACACGACAAATGCAACATGTGTTCCGAGTTTCATCACCATTCCGTGAAACTGGGTAATATTATGCTAGTGGTAATATTTTGCTAGTTTAACTGAAAATCGAGTCATCATTTTATAAAAGGAATAAGTATACATTTTCGAGGGAAGTTGTATTGTATTTATTTTAGTTGCATAAGATTGGACATTTAAAACGACTATAAATTCATGTGCCATTATAAATGCTAAGATTAAACTAAGACAAATACATATCCGTTTGGCATACTTCAACGTCCCCCTTCCCCCACTTGAAAGCACATCCCGTCAGGATGAATTGCAACGTTGACGCCCTTAACGCCCTAACTATAATAGCCGAGTTTTGTTCATACTCATTAATAACTCTTTTTTTTATTAAAAAAGCAAAACAAAAACAAATCAGGCTACTCAGTGTTTCTTTTGTTTTTTTTTTGTTGTGCTAATAATATTAAAAAGTGAGTTATTAATAATTAGTATGGCAAACACTCGCTATCGTTTATTTTAATTTTAAACTATTTTTAATGAATGTTTACTCACATAAAAAAAAACTGTACTCACTTTTTTTATGAAAAAAGGTTTGTTAAATTTAAATTGCTTTGAATTTTTGTATAAGTTATAATTTTTTTTTAAATAAAACGAGCATTTGTTTTGTAAATATCTAGGTTTAGTGGCAAAAAAGGAAATCTGGGCCAGAAAAGTTGTGATCTAGTTCAGCATCGCCGCTTTTCTGGCCCAGATTTTCTTTTTTGACACTAAACCTAGATATTTACAAAATAAATGCTTGTATATTTATGGAGGAAAGTGACTCGCATATTCACAATATTATGTTGTATTAATTTCAAAAATAAACAGATTTACGTGAAAAACAAATAATCTACACAATTATGCTATAAATATATACCTTTTTTTTAGTCTCACTAAAAACAGCAGTGGTACACTGGGGCGTGTACGCAATTTTTGTATTTATTGAATTTTTAACAAATATTAATACCTACATTTTTGTTTGAGGACATTTAAATTGTTTTTTTTTTATGTTTGTTTGTAAATTTAAACCAAATAATTTACCAACGAGGTACTGTATAAAAATATGGATAATTGACCAACCAGGATAGACAATGTACAAAAACATGGATCACAATTCACAGTGAGTTATGAAAAACGAAAAATGAATTGATTGTATTTTTTGTCGGAAAAACCATCAGCGCCAGAGATAACAAAAAATTCACAGTGAGTTATGAAAAACGAAAAATGAATTGATTGTATTTTTTGTCGGAAAAACCATCAGCGCCAGAGATAACAAAACACAAAAATTGGTTTTAAAAATCAATCGAGGAAATGGTGATGTTCAAGAAAACATTCAAAAACTAATTTGCATCATTTACAATCGCTTTTGAGCTTTGACAATTTCAAAAAACGATCACAAACAATAACTATCTAATTGAAATTTGGACAGGCGCAAATTAATTTTGTATCCGATTTTTTTTATGTTTATAAGAACACAAATATTTTATGTAAAATTTTGAAATGCGCTATTATTTGTACCTGATTTTAAGTGGTACAAAATTGGTTCAGATTTGAGAAATATGCGAGAAAAAATGAAAAATAAGGGAACCTATTATCAATACAAAAAGTCCAAAGCCGTTTTCATTATGAGAACATTTTGACAAAAATCTCAAATGCGTTTTTGTTTCTTACAATCACGTTAATCATTAGTCGTCTTACACAAGTTTAATTCCAATAATTGTAGTGGATTTTGAGAAATGATTTACGAGTATTTCTTCATGTTTATAATTAAAATTCATAATATTATTCATATTTCTTGCAGCTATAAGTTTCTGCACTGAATTTGTTGACCTCTGTGAAGAACTTGATATAAAGACGGATAAATAATCATATTCCTTCAAAATTCATAATAAATATCAAATATATATAGCTTTGGTAACAAGTATAATGAAAGTTATAAATCACTCTCCTGTAAAATTTGCAAAAATGGAATTACGAGGTCGGCATCCTTTGCCGACGATTGATAACAATATAGAAATAACTAGTTCTGAAATATCTAAAATTTTGTTAAAAACTCAAAGGTTTGCATCAAAAAACCCCTGAGAAATCTGGACAAAAAACCAGCGAAAGGTAGGGTAAGCAAAAGATGAATTAGTTGTTTTATTAATTGCATCCATTTTTAAAGATAATTAAAGTCCCAAAACCATAACTTTAGTTTTTATTTTTTAAAACTTGGAGTTTCAAAATAACTTCTTCTATTTCAGAGTACATTTAGGTAAATTTTAAATCAATTATCTTTGCAAACCAATACTGATAATGATTATACCTGGGTGAAATACACATATTTATGGAGTTGAGGTCACTTGTACACTTAGAGAAAAACGTTGGTAATTTCAACAATTTTATACTTTGTCTCAAGAAAATTTGTGGGTTAAAAAATTCCCAACAACTAATATTCTTAATTTAAGAGTGCAAATTGTTCTTAATTTAATAAAAACAGATATTCTTACCTCAAAAAAAAAATTGTTAACATACCAAGAACTAAAGTTGTTTCCCCAAAAACTTTAGTGGTTGAGTATACATACATTTTTTCAAGAACATTTTTGTTGACACAAGAAAGCGAAATGAAGAATGTGAGTTCTTAAACTGAGAACCCAAATATTTGAAATACGATAAGAACGTACATTCTCATTCCAAAAAAGACAGTTTTTAATATTTTAAGAATGCTAGTTGTTAAAATAACACTCAATTTTATCAATTTTTGTATTGGTATGATATTAAACTTACCTCACTGATTTTAGATAGTTCATATTTGATTTGCGTGTACCAGTATTTTGATAGAAAATATCTGGGTTCTCATTCTGAGAAGATCTACCAAAATACTTCTAGACGCAACGCAAATACATATGAACTATCTTAAACACGTAAGGTAAGTGAAAAATCATATCAATAAATCAATGGATATTTTAGTTACATTAACCAATTAACACCAATAATTGAAGAATTTTGGTCATTTGTAGCTTTTGTCTTTAAGATTTGGTTGGTGAATTAGCTTTTGCATAATTTGTTAACTTTACCTGAAAATAATTTAAAAAAGAGTAGACTTGTTTTTTTTTTCAAAAAACATAAATATCTTCACTTTATTTTACATATTTTTTTCACTATTAAGGTATGATAATAAAAATAATAATAAAATTAATATTATTGACTATAACAGTTTAAAAAGCGAATAACAGTTTCCATATTGTTTAAAACAATTGATTTTACAGACATTGAACATTTTTCGATTTCTTCAATTCTATAACAGTTCAACTTTTTCAAAATTTTATAAGATTGAAATTTTTCTGAAAACAAACAAAATAAAATAATAAAACAATTATGATAATTTTCAATTTGTATAAACATGTAAATAATTCCACTCTTAAAGTGAATATTATCATATAGACTAAGAGCCCACAGCAAATTTTGTATGTGGACGATAGCTAAAATTCTGTTTGTTTGCAGATAGGTTACTATTCATATGCAAATATGAAAGTCTGGCATATCGGGGCTGGGGTTTTTGTATGCAATACTGCATTGAAAATGCTGTACATTGAAAATGCATTGTAAGAACTTCAAAATCATATATTTAATAAAAGAGCTGAGTGCACTAGACATGGCTATGGAGTCCAAAATATTTTCTGAAGAGCCAAATGGCTGCAAGACGCACTCAAAGCTCCAATCTTTGAGTGCGCCTTGCAGAAATTTGGACCGACAGTAAGGGTCTTGAACCATATATATATTTAGGGCGCTCCGCTCTTTAATTACATACAATTTTGAAGATCCTACCCCTGGTACCTGGGCTTTAAGAAAAAAAATGCAAAAATTGCTGTGGGCTCTTTGTCTAATACCTTGTAACTCTTGCGTATGTGGATAAATTTATTGTAGGTACTCTTTCTAATATGAATTGCTAAATGTAAAACTAAATATAAAAGATAAAAACAAAGCAATTTTACCCGTTTTGAAGTTATTGTTTAAGAGTTTTATTAATTAATTCACTATAGCACAACACTTGATCTTGTTTTTATACGAAACTAATGGAAATGCCATCCAGAACCAATTTTACAGTTACCTTTTTTCAGAACAAGAACTTACGTTCTCATCTTAAGAATAAAATGTTGAACCAACAATTTATTCCTTAAGAGCTTGGGGCTTGAGAACTTATTTGTTGACTGAAGAAATATAGTTCTTAAATATAATATCCTGTTCTTAACATAACAAGAAAATAGTTCTCTTATTGAAAATGTCATTCTTAAAACTTTTTTTCCTTGAGTAAGAATTTTTGGGATTTGTGTTTTGTGCTGAGTGAGCGTTTTTCCCCATACTGTGTGTGTGTTATATACTTTTGGCTTACTTTTCTCTGTTGATTCTTTTCAACAATGAAGTTGTTGGAATGAGAACGTTTTTCTTATTTCAACAATTTATATCAGTCGAACATTTTTGAGACTAAGGAGTTCTGGAATCAAATTTTAGGTGCTTGATTTTCAAATTTTAAACCAAAAGTATTAACAATAAAATTGTTCAAAGAACAAAATATTTTTGTAGGAAGAATTTAAGTCTTAATGGTTATTCAAGAATGGATTGTTAAGCTGACAACAATTTTTTTTTCGCTGAGTGTACTTTTCAATTGAATTATATTCATTCACCCCACTCAAAACAGAAGTAATTTCAATATTTTTATATTTAAATTTCTTTATATTCTTATTATTATGTAGGTCCTCTCAAAACGAACTATTTTGGACGGCCACATTTCGAAAAAGTTTCCTCAATTACATTCTGATGGATGCAACATCATGGTTTACACTTCTAATCAATGACTCGAGCGATTAATTGTTTTCAGTAAGGTTTTCAAGTTAAGTATGAAAAGACACACTCCTAAAACCTGAATACATGCAAAATGTCACGGTTTTGTAAACCCTTTTTTCATTTTTATTTGAAAAGCTTTACCCGTCATAGAGATTGAACTTAAGACATCAACTGTGACTGGAATTCGGAAGCCGACAGCCTACCCATCGCACTACCGAAGCCACCCTTTTTTATTTTTTGTATACCGATAGGAACCAGCACTTACTATCTGAATTGTAAGTAAACTTATCAAAAACTTCATCATTAAAATAATCGACGTGTCAAAAAAAAAACTAAAAACATAAAACATACAGGAACAAAAAGATCTGAATTTTTCCGAGCAAATTATTTGATTTTGGTGATTTTAATTTTAAAAAGAAAGAAAAATGTCAATAACTGATGATAGAACTGACTAAGATTTTGATATCTTGGTGGATATTGCCATGATGGTGCCATCACCCACTGGAAGAAATCAAAAGCGCTTCTTTGCCCCTATGTATGACCGACGATGATTTTTACGAGAGATATCGATTTTTGAATGGATCTGTAGAGTCCAGCAGCTGCCAAATTTAGCTGGGTGTATAACCATGAAGCCTTTTTGGTTGCTATCATCTTGACGTCATTTCATTATTTGTCGGCCACGACACTCATCAAATGCCCGCGCATCAGCTCCCGAAGCATTTATTTTTCAGCCTCCGACCGTTCGGTTCCCTAGGCATTTTTAAATTTTCTTTATCATTCATCTGCAATTATATATTTTTTGTTTGTTATACTTATATATGATGTAAAATATGTTTATAAATGTTAATCCTTACTTTGTGTTTGCCTGTCAAAAAATTAAAAAAAATGCCGCACAACAATAATAACAAACAGAACACGTAAGTCAAATATCGCACTAATTTTTTTTTGTATTGTATTGTCAGGCAATTGTACTTAAATTTTAGTAGAATATACCTTCGACCTGACAATAGTTACTTAAGCATAATTTTTTTTTTTCTAAGTAAACTTCTACTTTATTTAACCACAAAAGGAATGTTGCAATAATTATCCAATAAAACTACCTATACCTATATCGAAATCATTTCTTTATTCTGCACTATATGACCATAGTACTATGATGTGGTTGCGTGCTCCTTTGAACTTCTTCCGCCATTACAAATTTAAAAGGACACATAAGACCTACCACCATTCTGATGTTCAATAGCCTCATAATATGGAGGTCACGTTACTTCACGTGTATGTCCTTTTTTTACTTTATTAAGGAAGGTATTCCTCTGACCACTTCCTCATTTTTTTTAAGTTGCTTTCTATTAAAAGAGAGACCATATTCTTGTTTTTTATTTACTTTACTTAAATATTTGATAGACGAAATGTCCAACCCAGCACTCGTTGCCTGTGTGCGAACAAAACCATAATGTCCTTTCTTCTTTCTTTTATGTAGATAAAATAATTGGAAGGGTCACAGCACAGCCACAAACAATTTCACTCGCGCGATTCCTTGATGGACGACATGCGACACAATAGCAGACATCTACATAACTAATTCCTAGGGCGGAATTGTATAGCTAATACATTGTGGTGGACGACAGCTCCACGATGAATGTCCTTTTTTAAAACCATTTCTCATCTAAACCCCCTCCGCAATTACGAAACAATTGTATGCGATTGTACATATAAGACGAGGACATTCCTCTGTTGACTGAAACAACCTAATTTCATGTTCGTCGTGAGCTTCGACTTGTACGACGACAACGACGACTACGCGACACTGAGGTGATGACGAACGACATCTTTGCTCAGTGTGCACTACAATAAACACGTACCAAGGGACTCTCGGCTCGATTCAATTATTCAAAGTAAACAAATTATCCTGGAGTGCAAACCATTTGGAGTGTTTCTTCGGCGTCCTGGTGGTGGGTCGCCATCAGGAATTGCTGGTCATTCGTCAGTTTCGTGAATAAGTTATTTGGCTATTCCGTCAAATGACGAGGTTTTCCGAGAACCATCACGAATGCAATGTCCGTCCATCAAGCTCACGTGTTAATTATTGCATCAGATCGAGTGCAACAGGAGGTGACCACGACCACCATATACCTAAATCCTGAAAGAGAATCTTCTCATCAAGTACCACCATCAGACTCAGAGACCAGAGTGCCTATGTTAATGGCATCCTTTTTACCTTATGATCTCTGGATTTAAATTATAGGTATATACACACATAGAGATGTATTGCCTCGCTCAACCCCCCATCATAAGATGCAACGAAACTTTGTGTATATAGGTAGAGGTACATACAGCAGATGTGAAGCATATGCTTTAATATCTTCTATGGCTGTGGAGCATGTTCGCGATCCTCTCTCTAATAACACCTTTCAATTACTTGCCAAGATGGATGCGCCAAAATCCTCGTAAGAAATTCATTTTATGTGAACTCAAGGCAAAATGGTTTTGTTGTTTTTTTTTTTTTTGTTCCTTTCGTACCTGGCCTTGGTGGCCATGTTATATTTTTTGCTCCTTTTCAAGGAACAGACTGCATTTTATTTTATTTTATTTTTTGATACTGGATACATCATGTTGAAGTTGATTGAGGACAAGAATTGTTTGCGCCACATTATTGCGGTCTTGAAGAGTGTTTAATGGTATTATTTTCTAGGAAAAATCAACGTTGTAGGTTATTTTAGTAGTACCAATAGTAAGGTAGCACATTTTATTCACATTTCAATTTGGTTTTCTAGATCGAATTCTTTTTTAAATGATATCCCTGATGCATGGGTGGAAGCTGTAGTAATATATCCATTGTCCATACCAACAGTTGGCTCGACAAACTTCTAAAATTTAAGATACAATTTTAATTTTTTATTTTATTTCAAAATATCGTTTTTTTTTTTTATTAAAAATTCAAAACTTAACGTAAGAGACCACTGATTAAGGCCCGTTTGCTGGTTCGAAAAATAAATATTTAAGTTCCACATAAATGCTTATGTTCTACTTTTTCCTAAGCATAAACTGTCACATTAGTTCTTATGTTGAACTTAAATGCTTAAGTTTCGTTTCAGCAAATAAGCCTAAGAGGACAGAGGTCATAAGAGTTGGTTTAATATTTTAGCCTACAAATCCTTAATAAAATGGAAGTCCCTTATTTCCTGGTATATCTGTATTGTTATAGAACGGAACTTGATGACTGGAAATAATTTTTGATTTCCATCTCCATTTGCAAACTTATAAAAAGTCCATATATGTACTTCTGATTTTCTATTGAACATAAATTTTTCCGTTTACTTAAATTCCCGTTGGGAGAACCTAAACATAGATCAGAGTTCATAAGTCTTAAAATTGGACGCTCCCTTAATCCTGAAAAAAGAACTTTTTTTTGAAATGTGCTACAAGGATTTTTAAAGTCCTTAGCTCCAAAATATTTGCGATAAATTTTCATAAGTTTCTTTTAACTTGTTATTTTTTTTTTTTTTTTTTTTTGTTGTTGTTCTGTTGTTTGTTACTCCCTTTGATATCAAAGAAAAATGGCAGCAATAAAAATGATATACAACTTTATTCGGAAAAGAAGCAAAAAAGAATAAGAAGAGAAATAGTATGTAGGTAAAGGTACCTTCGACGAGTATTTTTATTCCTTATGTTAGGTTTAAGATCTCCCATGTTAACTTGCATTATGCCTTAAGGGCCCGGTGCAGATGAATCATTTTCCCTTTCGTTGTTCTTCTTAATAACAAAAAATACATACCTATTATACTTGACTTGGTGATGTACTTGCGATTCTTGATTATTTTTTTTTCGATGAAAGTTTTATTTAATTTTAGAGTTTAATGTCTTAAAAGAGTTCAAGATCTTAAATCAATGGTCGTTAGGGAAAACGCTATGGCAAAAATAGTTTAAGAATTTTTAGATTTATGATTTTTTCTTGCACTTGTAGCTTGTATTTCATTAAGAACAAAATAAAATTTATAAAAAAAATCAGTTTTTATATTTGGCTTGTTCTGTCCTTAATTTAGTATATACAGGGTGTCCAGTAAATAATGGATAACCTTGGAATGCTTCATAGTAGACTTTATTCCCGTCCTGAAAACTAATACAAAAAAAGTCCATCCCAACCACAAGAAAAAATATGACCAGTTTTTTGTTTAGTGCATTATTTTTTGCGTTACTTTACGTTTTTGAATACCACGACTACACGTGAATGAATTCTACCGTTTTTTAGTTCGTAGCAATATTTAACATTGTTTGTGCCAAAACATAAGAAGACAAAAATTATAACAACTGTTGGAATTCTTAGAGAAAAAAAATAAAAAATCATAAAATAATTTTTGAAAAAGTTAAATCATCTCTGGTATGAACAAATGCATGAATACCTAAGTGGCCAACTATTTTTTAAATATGCGCGTTAAATGTGGATTTCAAAATAGTATAATTTATTATTGCATCTTGAACCAATAGGAAGTTATTGGTAAAAATCAGCAACAAGAGAGTCAATTTAGCAAAAACAAATGTTTTAAAAATTAGCAAATTAAACGTGAAAATAATATCATGCGTCCAACATGGTAGATTTTTGATTGATTGCCTGTTCTTATGATATTATCCTACTGATAAATCCAAGCTTTTAACTTCTAAGGCCGATTGCAACATTACCAAAAATGTCAACAAAGTGCAAAAAGTGGCTACATTTTCTTTTGAATTATACCTGGTCTATTGGGCCCTAACAAAGCCATACAATATTTTCGCAGTTGCTTTTAGTTTATTTGTTATTTTCTTCAAATAAATATCTTTTGAGTTTTGAGCCAATTTTCAATCACTTGATCATTTAGTTAGAAAACAAAAGTAGATATTTTGTTTTAATTTAAAGCAAATGCTCAAACTGTTTTCCACCCATTCTAATACAGGTTCTGCACCTCCGAATAAATGAAAATCTTATAATAATCTTGTTAATTTTTGCTCAGAATCTTGTAATGCAGCTGCCTCCCCAAGATTTCTCATCTCCTCTAAGGACCTGATGGGCTTGCTGTATACGATTTCCTTAATGCAGCCCCAATAAAAATATCAAGTTGATTTAGGTCTGGTGAACGGGGTGGCCATAAAATTGGCCTCAGACCTCATGTCCATCTGCCTGTATCTCTGGCATATTTGTAGTGCAGCGGCTTGCAAAAGATTGCATACCTCCTCTGAGAAGCTGATCGGCTTGCTGTATTCGATTTATTTAATGCACCTCTTATAAGAAAATTTATTTGGTAATAACCACTACCGAAATATTTGATGGTTTTTTAAAAGGCCAATTGAAGGGGTATAATTCAAAACAAGCTCGAAAATGTAGCCGTTTTTTTACACTTTGTTAACATTTTTGGTAATGTTGCATTCGGCCCTAGAAGTTAAAAGCTTGGATTTATCATTAGGACCACATTATAAAGACAGGCAATCAATCAAAAATCTACCATGTTCAACGCATAGTATTATTGTCACGTTTACTGTGCTAATTTTGAAAACTTTTGTTTTTGCTAAATTGGCTCTAATATTGCAGATTTTTACAAATAACTTGCTATTGGTTCTAGAGGCAATAATAAACTATACCATTTTTAAATCGTGTTCGACACGCATATTTTAAAAATAGTTGTCGCCACTTAGGTATTCATGCATTTGTTCATACCAGAGATGATTTAACTCTTTCAAAAATTATTTTCTTTCAAATTTTGCGTCGAAAATCAAAGTTCAATAATTTTTTTCTCTAAGAATTCCAACAATTTTTATAATTTTTGTCTTCTTATGTTTTGGCACAAACAATGTTAAATATTGCTACGAAAAAAAAAATGGTAGAATTCGTTCACTTGTAGTCGTGGTATTTAAAAACGTAAAGTAACGCAAAAAATAATGCACTGAACAAAAAAATGCACATATCTTTTTTTGTGGTTGGGATAGACTTTTTTTTAATTAGTTTTCAGGACGGTCATTTAGTCTACTATGAGGCATTCCAAGGTTATCCATTATTTACTGGACACCCTGTATGTATATAAGGTGTCCGTTATCAATCGAAAGTCTATGCCATACAAAAATAATTGACCAAACAAAATTTGATCCGAGGTCATTAACCCGTGCCGTGGTCATACTTTTTCCATACAAATTTGGGAATGGATGGGAATTTTACACACTTCACATTTGTTTTCTCTGGAACCATAACAGTTATTCTATTTTTTTTGGTAATTCTAATTGATTTATTAGTCCTTTAAGAAACTGCATTTAAAAATGTATTAAAAATTTTAAATTATAATTTATTTCGATTTTTTTAAATTAATAAATACTTTATTATACTTATAGATTTCACTCTTTTTTTTTCTGTCTCGATCTTCAGCAGTTTTTGTCTTTTTTTTTATTGATTATCGATAAATAATAAGTCTTTTTAGAAAACTGCATTAAAAACATAATGAAAACAAACAAGAAATAATTTATTTCGATCTTTCAAAATATTAAATATTTTTATTATTTAAAGGTTTTAGACTATTTATGTAATTCTGTGCTTAAAAACTGTGATGACTATTTTCAAATATCTGATTTTATTATCCATTTCGCTAAGCGAGGTAGTAATTCTTGCATGAAATTTTTAGTTTTGCTTAGAAGTATACCAGCGAGGTTTTAGTTTAAAAAAATTAAAAATATGTAGGTAATTTTTCGATTTGTTTTATTTATTTTTCTTTAAAAAAATTCTTTTAAAATTTCAAATTCGTTTTAGTTTTTGAGTTACACCAATAATACCAGTAGGACCACTCTCATAAAAACTAGCCTTTGCTGAGATTTCATCTTGGATAAAATTACGTTTTGGCATTTAATTACCGTTATTTTCATAACCAGTGCTCTAGCGAAATAGCCAGTTGCATTCCTCCCCTAAAACAATTCAACCGTAATACTCGTATTTCTAGGAATGCACATCAGTTTACCCTTGAGCCCAACTTCAGACGTACTGTTAAGTATAGAGATTCTTTCTTTAGTCGCACTACAAGAATGTGGAATGCTTTACCCGGCACTATTTTTCCCTGCCATTTTGATATTCAAAGGTTCAAAACCAATGTGCACCGGCATCTCCTCTTAAATCCTTTCCTATTTTCCTAACGCTCGCACTGTGTTTAAACATTTTAAGGGTAGTAAGAACCCCTTTAGTGCGCGCTTTATTTAAAAAAAAATCTCATACATTCATTTCATGAAGGCCTACAAGGCGCTTGCGGCAATGAAGGGAAACATGTTGTTTTTTCTTTTTTCTCACGTTTATCTTTGAAGCTGCCACTGAAATCAAAAAATTATGTTCTACAAAAATAAAGCTTTTAAAATATCCAACAAAAAAATGCATGCATTTTGTTCGTATCTATTAAAGTTTAAAAATAACTCTAGAGGTAGTTAAGAGAAAACTGTAGTTCTTTCTATTTTTCCCATTTATCTTGGAAACAGTTTCTCGTATAAAAAAAAATAGTTTTTTACCCATCCAAAAACAACCCTATTTTTACTTGCGATATAGGTACGTCCCTTATTTTGGCGGACACTTTGTGGCGGAATCGAAAAACGTTGATATCAGTTTTTTTTTAGCTTATTATGTGCTAATTTGTTGCTCAATCCAAAAATTTGTAGCTTGCTTAGTTTTTGAATTATTGAAAATTCCGCTAAAATAAGTCTGAAGTTAGCGGACTAACATTCGGAAATAATAATTTTTTTGATGTCAAATATTGTAGCTTTTTAAATGCTAATTTGTTACCCAAAAATTAATTTCTTATCTCTTAAGGGTAATTTTTTATTTGAATTTTGAGTTTAAAACGTGCACTCTCGGTCCGCTGAAGCTGGCGGACAAAATCAAAAAAAATTTAATTTTCATAATTGTTTTTATTTTTGTCACTTTTTTAGATTTTAGATGGTCCATTTTTTTGTAACTTTTGGCAGCGGAAACTTAAATATTAAATAAACCATTAGAGCTACAAATTTTGGGGTCTGCGCAACCAATTAGCATTTCAAAAGCACATTTTTTTATAACTCATTTTTTTAGATTTTGTCCGCCAGCTTCAGCGTACCGGAATGCACTTTTGAAACTTAAAATTTAAATAAAAAATTACCCTTAAGAAATAAGAAATGAATTTTTGGGTAACAAATTAGCATTTAAAAAGCTACAATTTTGGACATCAAAAAAATTATTATATTTGAATGTTCGTCTGCTAACTTCAGACTTATTTTAGCGGAAACTTGAATATTTAAAAAAAAACTATTATAGGTACAGAATTTATTTTTTCAGAACATTTAAAAAGCTTCAAATTTGGGTACCAATTTTACTTCAAAATTCTTATTATTTTGGATTTAGTCCGCTAACTTCAGACTTATTTTAGCGGAATTTTCAATAACTCAAAATCTAAGCAAGTTACAAATTTTTGGATTGAGCAACAAATTAGCACATAATAAGCTAAAAAAACTGATATCAACTTTTTTCGATTCTGCCCCAAAGTGTCCGCCAAAACAAGGGACGTGATATAGGTACTATAGGGCAAGTTTTGGATTCGTGAAAAAATCGAACTCGAGATAATAATGTTCCCTAACATAACGATGATAGAGAACGCAAAAAAAGTGGGTCCCACAACTCTGTTTGTCTATCCGTCTGTCTATCTGTATGTACCTCAGCCTGCAGCTTAAACTACTGAAGCGATTTTATTCAAACTTTGGATTCTAGGTTCTTAGTGGATTCCCTAGAGGGGAAATTTAAATTGTTTTTTTTTTAGGTCTAAAATTAACGGTACCTCCCATACAACCAATAAACAAAATTGTTTTAATTTAAAAAAATTACAAACTGCTGTTAAGGGTATTGTAAATATTTTAGTAAAAACAAGTTACCAATAACGGTTATTGCTGGTACCTGTTATATAACCGATTTTTCTTCCCCGATTTTAGAAAAATTTTTACACAGTAGGACAATTTTAATTTAAACAATTTGGCATACATAAATATTTTTTGGAGTCTTACAAAAATATTTAATCTTTATTTTTTTTTTGGAAAATTCGATATACCCTTTGAATGCAATTGTTCCTTACTTAAAGCTTTATTGGCAAATCTAGCAACAGCTGATTGTGTTATTTGATATTCGATTTAAGGCTTTAAACAAAAGCAATTAAGTATAAAGGAAGAGGTCTGGCTTTTCTTCCAAAGAACCTATCTACTTTCTTTTACTTTCTTCCACTCCCAATTATATATAATTTTGGGGTTGGGGTCGAAATCCTGCTGAGGTCAAAATTCTTTTTTCAAAATTCTGCTTTCAAAATTCTACTTAACAAAATTTTGCTTTACAAAATTCTGCTTTTCAAAATTCTGTTTTACAAAATTCTGCGAATAATAAATAATTTAATTTATTTATTATTCGCAGAATTTTGTAAAACTAAATTTGGGAGAGAAGTAGGTACCTAGTTTTTCCCTATAAAAGTATGGGAATGTTTTCTTTTTTTCTAAACTACTTCGACAAGTGGAAGTGAAAATGTGCTTTAAATTATTTATGGCAGTTCAAAAAAAACGAAAGAGACATTTCCCAGAACAATGTTGAAACATGGCATCGTGCGTCTTCTTAAGGTGATAGTCGGTCGGAGTCATGCAGGCCTATAAAAAATCATAAATGATCTCGAAAAGGAACTTATCACTGTCAAGGCTGAAGCTAAAAGGGGTAAAAAATGGAGAGAGAATAAAACAGAAAAAATCAATTACATAACGCTCATTAAAAAGAACAACGTCAAAACTCAAAAAACGTCAAACTTCAGAAATCGCGTATTAAAGTTTGCATGACTATATTTCATAATCATCTTGATTTGTACCAATTTTTAATTTTTTCTTGGTAGAGCTATAAATTAAAATTTTATCGCAAAATATGACACTTTTGAAATATTTATTGGACTGTTTTCACTCCAAAGGTCCCTGCACAAATGAAAAAAGTACAGTATTTCCACACAAAAATATTTAAAAGTGACAGTGTATATAACGACAAATGATGCTCTATAGCCTTCAATTTTTCCGTTCTAGAAATGAAATTTTGCCAAAAAATTGTTGATTGATAGAAAATGAGTTTCAACTGTATGATTAGGTCAAAATTGATGTTTTTTGAGTTATGACGTTGTTCATTTTAATGAGCGATTTTATAAAGAACAACAAAAAAAAAAAAGAATTTTAAAAAAGAGAACATATTTAAGCCTTAAGCAAATAACATAGTTCTCTGTGGTTTTGCTTAGTTGTTGGTTTTTGCATTAATTTATTAGACTATCTATATTATTTTTTGTTGTTATTTTTTTTTTTTTGTTACATCGTTAATAAATCCTTCTTAAAAAAAAATCAGCTTTAGAAGAATTTTATTTTTCTATATTATTACTTGTCAGTATTTTGAAAAGCAGAATTTTGAAAAACAGAATTTTGTAAAACAGAATTTTGAAAAACAGAATTTTGTAAAACAGAATCGAAAAAATGCAGAATTTTGAAAAGCAGAATTTTTGTACCAATAGGCAGAATTTTGAAACCAGAATTTCGACCCGTTCCCGAAATTTTGGTCTACAAAAAATGTTTAATAAGAAAGTTTAACAAGAAATTATCAGTGAAAGAATCATTAACCCAATCGGCTGTTGACTGGGTCTATTTAAAAATTGAAATTCATTGATTGTGTCTGTTTTGACTTGAATTTGATTTTTTTTTCTCTTTTTCTTTAGCATAGTTCAATTTCGTGGTCAAAGTTACAATATGAAGACCAAATGAATTATGATTTTCTTATTTGTGTGCATTAACTTCAATTTTGTGAGTATTTTAATAGAAAATTTGATACAAACGTATTAAAAGTATTTCAGTTTCAAAAACCAGTTGTCTGCACAACAAATTCTCAAACAAATTCTGCCACAAGTTCAGATTTCTAAATTATTTGAAACAGCCAAAAACAATAATAAACGTGGTTTAAAAACAAACCCTATAATTTAAAAATTGTTTTCATGATTTAGCAGATATTCCAGCATCTTAAATACAACTATAATGTAGGTACAGTGTAAAGGTAGAACTGCCCAACATAATAATAAGCAGTTGTTGCGAATAAAATATTTCGTCCATCCATATACTCTGGACCAAAACAGATCGTTTTTCCAACAGAGAAATAAAATATATCAGCAGCAACGCACAAGACACAAGCCATACCGCCTTTTGTCCGCCATTTTGTAGATCGATCATTCGGATCGCCCGCAACATAACTCCAACTCCGCGCAATGTGAATAACCATAAGGAGATCTATCTTGATGCTGCAAGAGTAAATCATGCATCCAACAATGGTGGAATATGCCACAAATGATGGACAGAGGCAACCCAACACGAACCAACAAAAGCCAACGATCTGACTTTTAATTGTATATCCCTAGACTGGACCTGGACGGACTGTTAAAAAACAATATGTACATCTATACATAGGTAGGTATATGTATAAATATATGTATATAAACAAGCACTGCGTCTTTATGTCTTGTGGATGCAAGATCGTGTTGCATTATTGGTTGATGATGATCCTGATATATCTCTCCACTGCCAACATCATGTCAAAAATAAACTCCAGCCAAGTAAAACAGACTATGTCTGTAGGATCTTCGATTCAGCTCTGAGGTTGTGCCAACCACCCGCCAGTGTCCACCACCACCACCAACCGCACCGTCAAGTTTTCAAAGTGGCAGGCGAAGCCAATTCAACTGCAATCCAATGAGGTGCCATGGTGCACTATCGTTTGTTGGAATCTGAAATCACGTTCTGCGCGCAGCTTCATGCATGGACCACAGCATATACAAAATGCCGCCCAAGCCCAGACCCAGAGGTGATTCAGCCAGACAAATGTTACCTTTTGAATTTTGTTCTTTGTGCTGTCTAAGTTATATTTTTTTGTTATTTTTTTAGCTTAGCCATTTTTCTTTAAGACAGTTTAGAAGGCGTGGGAGCGAGCTTCGCCATCTTTAACTCTCCACAAACTATAATACCACAAATATTTCACGCTTTATCGTTGAACATTTTTGTTGTTTGTAACTGACGGGCTGTTTTGCAACCGCCACGGAAGGCTGAATTCTATTTTATGTGCGCGGTCCTTGTCACTGTTAAGCCTGAAGACTTTTGTTTAAATTCATAGGAAAACCATAGCCACACATAGGCTTGTCGAATGATGGAAACCGCAACATGCAGGACAAATGACGTGACATGACAATCATTTTTATTTTAGCGGGGGTTGAATTCTACCCCTTGTTAAGCATGATTACACTCACAAGAAACCACATTTTGACAGTCACAAACCAACAGAAATAGTATAACAAGCTAGTTCAATGAACACATACCATAAATAGTATAGAACATTATCTAAAAAGAAATGTATGTACGACAACTACTAGGGTGCAGCTTTTCCATAACTGAAAAGGGAACACAATTTAAAAGCCCTCGCCTAACAGACTTTCTTTTAACTTATATTCGAGTATACGAAAAATTATAAAATAAAAAAACCTATAAATATGTAGGTTTACCTCTGCTACGTTTTATTCATGTACAAATGGCGGAATTTTTGTATGACATAAGACATTTAAATTATAAATTTATTAATGAGTTTTAACTTTAAATAAAAAGCCAGTGTTTATATTTTAAAAGATTTTTAATTAAAACTCGAAACTCAACTTGCAGGAATTGTCTACTGATTTTAAGTTTGTGTACTTTAACAATTAAGATCAAACCTTTTCCAATATCATAATAAATAATCACACCAAAAACATACTTAATTTAAGTCAGTTATCATTAAATAACAGATTTCTCTGATAATTTTGAGGTTCTTCCATATTACTGTACTTAAAATATTTGGTATTTAACATTAATAAACTTAGAACTTGGCGTACTTTTAGATATCACTACGTTTTACGTCTGACTTAATACGCAAAGGTTCTTGTATATAGAAGAACTTGGCTACTTTTTTAACATTTGTGTTTTTGGTGTGATTTCACTACTTTTTGCAAAGCATCTTTTTATTAGGAAAAGTAGGGGGAAAAGTGAGTTTTTAATTTATGCCTTTTGTCCGGCGGGGTCATTGGACCTTACTTTTTCGAAAATGAGGCTGGAGCAACAGCTGCGGTGAATGGATTGCGCTATCGAAAGATGATTAATATTTTTTGTATGGTCGGAATTGGATGGTATTGATCTGGACAACGTTTACTTTCAACAAGACGGCGCTACGTACCACAAAAGCAACGAAACCATCAACTTTTTACGTGAAAAGTTTCCGGACCGTGTCATCTCTCGAAGAGGTGATCACAATTGACCATTGAGATCTTGTGATTTAACATCTTGCGACTTCTTTTTTTGGGGCTACGTGAAAGACAAGGTCTACGCCAACAGCCCAGCGTTAGGCTGGCCATGAGACGAGACGAGACTGGCTTTTAAGCAACCGAGACGAGACCGAGACGAGACTGTATATTTGGAGCGAAATTTACAGAGTCTAATAAATTTAAAAAATCCAATTTCAGTTAAATATTTATTTCCTTCTGCACGTATTCAAACTATAAACGAAAATACTTCGTTCCAATAATAAACAAGTTGGCCGGAAATCGTATTTTTCGGAGACGAGACCGAGACGAGACTTTAATTATACGAGACCGCCACGAGACCGAGACGAGACTGATAATTTTCGATTTTAACGAGACCGAGACGAAACTCACAAAAGTCTCGCAGAGTCTCGTCTCGTGGCCAGCCCTACCCAGCGTCGATTCAAGACCTCAAAGATGGAATTCGTGAAGCAGCCACCTTGCGATTTGGTGATGGAAAATTTTATGAAAAGGATATTGTTGTGTAAGCGTAGCCGTGGCAGCCATTTGGCTGATATTGTTTTCTATTATTAATGGCATTCTTTCCTATTTACATTGAAATAAACATCCGATCATTTATTTCAAAAAATGCAATTTTTCTTTGAACATCAAAATAACATCTCTTATTGGAAAACCCTTTACTACAAGCCCTACCCATGTACCAATTTTTATAAGTTAGAAGTGCACCATTGAAATGATAATTATTTAGAAGGAGATGGTTGATGAAACGCCACTGCATGAAAAATTTCATAATTTCAACTTTTTCTTTGTATAAATCTGAAAACTACCCGCTTTACCAAATTTCATAATCCTGCACCAATCCGAAGTTCTCTCAATATATTTAATATTAATTCTGTGAAAATGGGTGGTTGCCACGCCCACTGAATTTATAATCTCAAATTTTTAATTTTCCGTTTGCTTGCATGTCAAGTCCCATCGCTCTACCAAATTTCATAATTTTACGACAATCAGAAGTTCTCTACATATGTAGTTGATATCAGTTCTTCAAAAAAGGGCGGATTCCACGCCCCTTAATGAAATATTTCAAATTTAAAAATTTTGCCTTTGCCTGCATTTTAAGGCCTACCGCTCTACCAAATTTTATCAAACTACGACAATCAGAAGTGCTGCAAGTATAATTTATAAATCAATTCTATGAAAATGGGCGGGTACCACGCCCCATGAATGGAAAATCTTTAATTTTCGATTTCTTACACCACAACCACAAAACCTAACGTTGTGCGAAATTACAAGATTTTACGATGTCGGTAGTAATTTTGATCATCTGTCAGTGAGTGAGTGAGTTAGTGAATCAGTGAGCCAGTCAGTTACAGTTTTTGCTATTTTTGCAGTCTTATATCTCGGGAACCACTGATGCTCAGGAGCTTAGCAAGGGCTGGTGAGCTTAGCAAGTGCTGCGAGTTTAAAGTTTCTGACTTTATTGGTACGGTAGTTTGAGGGGGGTGAAAATCGCCTGAGTTCGATCCTATAAAAGGGGTGTAGTGCCATTACTTGGCTGGGCACTACCCTGCCCTTTGATTCGACTCTTTTCGATTCTATCAAACTTGAAATTAGTATGGCCTTGCCCAGTAGAGTAGTAGAAATAGAATCGATTTCTTAAAATAGAAAAATGAAAGCTCTCGACTAGTGCTTTAGACTGAAATGTCAAATCTCCCCCAAAGTTTTAGAAAATAAATAAATTTTAACGAAACATTTTCGTTTTTTTTAAGTGTTATGTATCTTTACATTTTGTGTAAAAAGAGATCATATTATATTACAATTTACACAGCTTTTCAAATTGCTCACTTTCTTTCTTAGCCATACCAACAAACTTTTAAAGTCATAGGCAAAATTATTGGAATACGAGAAATAAAAATCCGACGGCCACAAGGACATTTCTCACACGATTTTTGCCACCACGAAAATACTGTCGAAAAGTTACAATAAGCTACCAAAGTACCAATCAACTGTCCGCGATATCCTGAAGGTATAATCGTCAGCTCACGATCTTTCTTATAAGAATAACTTTGATGTATGTCTGCATACCCACCTACCATTTTGTATGTGTGTGTTATTGTCTTCCAACCCCATTAATTATAGAGGAACGTTTCATGACATGGTAAACTGGCTGAATTGTTCGCTTTGCAGTATTATGTATAATTGTATATCTCTACCTATAAGTCAGCTTATAAAGATAATTCTTATCCATTTGCTGTCTACTGTCTTTTATAATCTTGCAGTCAGACTTTTTATGTTCCCATTGCCTATTTTGTTTAACTTTGTATTCTTTTTGCAAAGTGATCAATGGATCTTCGACTGAGTAAGTGATTTTTTAATGTCAGGTTATCCCTTAAGGGGGTAGTTATAATGTTGTGCGGTGCTGGTGCTGGTGCTGTACTTTTACAATGCTGTGTTTATGGCTTTGTTAAGTCTTTCATTCTCGATATTTTAAAATCGTGTCACGCTTTTAGGAACACCACTCCTTATAATACAAAATACAAACAAAAAAAAACTGAAACTCGAGTGTCACGAAATCGATTTTATTTTTTTAACATCGATCATGATAAAGTGATTGACGTTGGAGGTCCAACTGATGATAAAATTTATGAAAATAGTGAGTCTTTTTGCGATATATTGTGTTAGCTACCAAAAATGTCTTCTTGTATCTACATATGAATACTAAAAAAATCGTTAAATATTAGTTTTGATGATGTGAGCACGAATGTGAATTATCGTAAGCTCACTTTCTGCTGAAATCTCAAATTACGCTTTTGTTCTATATGATAGTGCAAATAATGGAAATGCATTTTTTCCTGAAAAAAAAGAAGTCGAAATCAAGCGCGATCTTGTGGATATAAGAATCTATGAAAGATGCTAGATAGATAGATATATATTTATTGAACAAAATAATATTAACATTTTGACTTATAAAAACTAGTTAGATACGATGATATTATACATTTTTTGGCACATGGGGGGCCTAATCTTATACTTTGTCTTAAATTAAAAGGATTATAAATTATAAAATACATGTCAAAAAATTAAATCTAAAAGTCGGCTGACTTTATTGTCCTCGGGGTGTTCCGTCCCGGTTGTCAAGTTGCGGTTTTGGTGGGGGGATGGGTTGGCCCTTAGCCGCGGTGATATACTGAACCTGTGTCAGCGTAGAACGAAACTGCTGGCTCGTTGTCCGTGATGATGTTGTCAACCAGGATTTCGATCGTACTGAGGTATCTCGGCTCGGGGTGTCGCTGCTGAGTGGACATTCTTCTCATCAGTTGATCTGGGTGCCTGTTAGTGGGTTCTACAAGCTTCTTTGCTTGAAGCAGTAGGTACCTGACCAGGAGGATGATGTAAGTTTCTGTGTAAAGACGCTCGTTGCTGTGATGTCTCATTCGCTGCCGATCAAAATGTAGTCCGGTACAAATCCTTAGTAACTTTCTTTCGAACATTTGAAGTTCCTTCATGGCCGTCTTCGAGATGGAGAACCAGACAGGGAAGGAATAGCTGATTACAGGCCGAAGGAGCTGCTTTTATGTACAAGCAGCTCCTGCGACTTGTATCTTCGTCTTCTGGCTATGAAAGATGATGAAACAAGGATATGCAATAGCTTCCTATTTGCTATCATCATGCACTTACAATTTGCAAATGCAATTACTTGGCTTAAACTATATTCGATGAACAATATCTTGAAATGTCTTGAAATTGCGTTTTGCATTTAATACCCCAACTAACAAACTCTCAAGAGCTAAAATCTCGAAATTTGAAAAAAAACTTCCATAAGACTCTGTTTTATCCCATATGTATTTTTAAGAATTAACATCTTGTTATGAAATTAAATGGGTCTCATAACCTCTTTATTTTAAGAGTTGAAAAATTTTGCAGCTGAAAAATACTAAAATCTTATATAGCTAAACCAATTTTTCTTCTTGGAATAAGATTTTATAAACTTGTAGTCTTATAAAAATCCTTTTATGAAATTTCAACTCTAAACGTAGTTTTGTAGTCTTTCTTATCTCTTAACAACAAATATTTAAGAGTTTTAATAATTTTATACTTCTATCAAAACTCTTACGAGATCTAAGTTCAAAACCTACTATACCAAGAAACTATCTGGATTTCAAATAACAAAAGTTTTGCAATAGGATGCTAATAAGATCACTTATGTTTGAAATCATGTTATAGGACTTGTTCTTTATTATGGTCCAAAATTACTTTTTTCGTGCAAAAATCATAATTTTTGAACGTATTTACGTACTTTAAGAATAATAAAAATAATTGTATTAATTGTGGCGTGGAAGTGGGCGGACTTTTTTAGTAATCAAGATAATAACAGAACGATTTTTAATTGCTATAAGAAGAAAATTTCACGCGTTCAACTATTGCAATAAATAAAATAATTTAAATATTCCATAAGGAAATTTGCTTTTAACACCAAAATTTTAGCACTGGGAACACGACTTTTTTTTTTAAACAAATTGCAATCACTCCGAACATTCAAACGAAAAAAGCTGCTAAAACCAACTTTAAAAATCTTTAATTATTTTGTTTCCTGTTTTTGAAGCTGCGTTTATATTCCTATTAAAAATAAAAAAAAAAAACAAAACTTTAAAAATAAAACATCGAAATTAGTATTTTTGCCACGAAATTTGCCTTTTTGGACCACAGTACACCGTTTATGGTTTGTTTACAATTCGGTCAATTCTAAGTCCTTAAAAAACATTTGAGATCTCATAAGAAGTTTTTTAGTTTCATAAATAAACTTTAATTCTTCGCTTCAAAAATCTATTCTTTTAGCAATCTTGTTCAAAGCGTTAGTATAATTAAATTCTCATAAAGATGTTAATAGAAGAGTAAGTGTCTCATCAGCAGCAGCCATATTTAAATATACAAACAGAGTTTTCTGAATGTTTTGAGGGTTACCATAATTTAAATTATTATAATCTCCAAACTGATCAAAACTCAATTTTTCAAGGCGCAAAATAGAAATCTATTTTTAAAAATCAAAATAGCGTTTCCATTTCTCAACTAAATGAGAATTAACGCAACATATGGCTACGATGTCAATGGAAATTTACATTTAAGATTAGAAATTACTTTCAAATAAATGTTTTCACATTCCCGGTTTGATAACTTAAAAAAATAAAATTGAGATCAAATTCATCGCGATTTATTACCAATGGCTCATTGCCTGAATTTGAATTTTATTTAGTTTCAAAATATTTCCATGGTAATCCTTCTCCTTATTAAAATTATAAATTAAATAATTTAAATATGCATTATTTTGAAGGCGCTTTGTTTTTTTTTTCGAGGTAAAATGTTCAAATTAGTAGATAACATTTCAACCGCATATATTTTTTTGATTCCCAAACCTGTGAAAAATAATGTATCGCCTTTATGAGTAATTAATTGACTTACGAAATAAATACAACACAAACCCATCATTTTTTTTTTTTGACATGATACATTATGTAAAAATAAAACTAACTGTAAAAGTAAAACTAAAAATAAAAAGTATTTTCTTTCTTCTTTTTAAAAATGCTTAATGAGAAAGACGAGATAAGAGGACCTCCCATTGGAAGAGACGCATTCTCAAAGCAAGATTCAGCCGAGCTTTACAAGATTTTTTCGAGAGGCAATCGATTATACAAATGTCATCTCATAAGAAGAATGCAGCTGGGATAATAAGATCACAAGTATTGCTGTTATTGCTATGAGTAGGCAAGTGCCTCTCATAACTAAGCCATTTAACTTAATTTAAATTATTGCAATCTAGAAGTATTCTTCAAGATTACTTTTAGATCCCTTAAATAAGTCTAGTTAAGCTCTTGGAGCATCTAATAAGAGGCAAAATGTTACTTGGGACGTGGTGTTACCAGCCTTCACTTCTACTGTTTCTTATACGTACAAAAATGATGCAAACTGTATTATACTTCTTGTGTCAGCGAGAAAAACTCAAGCAGCAATATCTACATACATTATAAATTTTTGTTTATTGAACCGAACTACCAAATATAGCTTGAATATTGATTTTTATGGGACCCTTAATAACTGGAGGTATCGGCAAAACACATTTTTTTTTGATTTTGATAAAATTTTATTTTTCAGACAAAAAAATCACAATTTTTTTTAAATAAATCATAAAGTTAAAATTAGAAGAAAAGATACTTTTTTGGTAGCGTATTATCTTTTTTTTGCCAGAATTTCTAGAGTTCTTCAAAAATCTTGTTCCAAAAACCAAAAACACCTACCTAATGTTGAAAAATCTCATTTTTCTCGGAAACGACATACAAATTTTTATTAAAATAAAGTGGTTACTGGTTTTAGGAACATTATTTTTTCAAACGTATTTTAAAAAATCATTTTATACCAAGTTTCAAAAAAAAAATAATCACCAAAGTCGTTTTTGAAAAATTTCATAGAGAAAAATATAAAAAAATATGGAAACTATGGAAACAAAACAAAAAATGAAAGTAAATAAACTACACTAGAAGGATAACTGGCAGGCAACTCGCAGGCCAAAGTCACAGTACACATATCTAATGTATTATCAGGCGCAGCTTTCCAACTTTCAAGATGGCTGCCATTTGTGTAAGTACACAGTAAACAAAAACAATTTTTTTGTGATTGTTTGAAATTTAATTTTTCTACTATTGATTTTGACAACAGCACAGAACTGAACAAATGAACATGCTAATGATATAACCTGTAATATATGTATCTTGGGCCAAAATATTATAATATTTGCCCTGCTAGTCGGTTCTCTCGTGTTCAGATACACTACACGGAAAGAATTGAAAAATCACCAATTGCAAAATTTTAGGTTGTAATTTACGAAACTCTTTTTTTTTGTAAATCAAGGCGCTTTTATTAAAAAATAACTGAACATTTTGTAATTTACTACTCAAATCATCGTAAAAAGCTAAATTTTATAATTCGATAATTATTATCAAAAGTTATTATTCGCGCTTGTTGACTTGAATGTAAATTACAAGTTTTTGAATCGCAATCTACTACTTCAGGGGAGTAATTTAATTTTACAACTTATTGATCTTGTTTTGCGAACTTTAAATGGTGATTTTCATTTTCTCAATGCTCAAACCAGCAAAATGTAAGTAGCTACCATATAAATATTGCCCCACACGATCGAAATTTACGAAAATAGGTATTTGCAAAGCTATACAGTAATTTACAATTTTTTAGGCGTAATCTAACACTTCAGTGTAATAATTTAAATATTTATATGGTGATTTGAACCAACCGACAAGAAAATAAGTTTTTGAAGTGATTAAGTTTCAACATGGTCCCTTTATATATGGCCTAGGTGGTAGCGTGTGGGATTGATATGCGGAAGGTACCAGGCTCGAATCCCAGAGAAAGCAATAAGTAATTAAAATAAAAGTCTTTTTCAAATATATAAAACTGTATAAACATTTCAGAATAAAAAGGAAGCGGCTGCAAACACCCCTGTTGTGGACAAAAATAACAAAATAAAAATACACGCAAATCAACATTTCGACCACAATTCGCAGATTTGGAAATTTTCTTTTTTTTTTTTTATTTGTGACTACGAAATAATAATAATAATTCAATTTGTATGCCCGTAATAAAAATAAATAAAAAAAAAATGCTACCTAGAGTAGGGATCGAACCTACGATTCCAGGTTAGCCATCAAACACTATATCCAAATTGATACAAATTGATATCAAATTGCGATTCGGTAATGGCATTATTTTTTTTCCTGGATCAAATTATTGATACTCAAAAGTGTTGAAATATAATTTTTGAGTGTCAATCTCTTCATTTCGCTCATTTTTCAATATTGCAAACAAAAAGTTTTAATTTAGTAATTTCCAATCCAAGGTCCAAAACTGGATTCATTTTTAGTGATTTGTAGCTTATTTTTCTTGATCTAATCTAAGAATTCTTTCCGTGTAACACAGATATACGCTACTAGTTCTACTCGCTTGTCTAAACCCCGGGTAAAACAGAAAAAAAATATTAAAAAACAACGGTAACACAAACAACAACGTGTTATACTTTTCTGCAAGCCCAGAAATATTTTTAAATAAAGTTGATTTAGTACACAGTTTTCGGAAAATTAATTTTCAAACTTAAAATTTGGAAAAAAAAATGATAATAAAAAATTGGATTTTCAAAAAATATTTTTTTTTTTTGAAAATGAAAAAAAAAGCCATATGCGCAAAATTATAGTCACATAAGGTACACTTTAAAATGATTTTAGTAGATACTAAAATCAAAATTAGTATTTTGACAATTATAGTCGTAATAAAGCCCACTTTATCGTTAGCGGCTTGTGATAAATTTAATACCGACGAAAGTACCTTTTATCTTTTAAAATGGGGTTCAATTGAGCCAAAGTATCATAGGTATCTGTTAGTCCCATGGCATTCTAAAATGTCTTCAAATGTGATTTCCAAATCCAAAAATATATAAAAGAAGAGTTTTACTATCGATGCCGATTTTAAAAGATCACTGTCTGCTCACTTTCATCCCTACCTACCTCACTTTACCTTCATAGAAAAAAAAATGCAATAAAATTATAAATAACTCATGTATATACCTTTAGTTGTTTTTTATAGGATACACCTTAATCATACATTTTTTTTTTTACAATTAAAGTTTTCCGATTGTTTTTTGTTAAGGTCTTAGTCTGCTGTCTTCTTTCGTACTTCTCAAACTGTATTTGTTTTCCCAAACTGTTCATTTTTGGGTCTGTTCGACAATAATTAACTGGGGCTGGGGCTAAAGGGTTACACTAGTTGTAGGTAGGTTAACAAATGTTTATAATTTGATACAAAATTAGAACCTGCTTTTAAAATTAAAATGGTTTTAACTAGTATGTACTTAACCCAGTTAATAGGAGGTGACTATAATTGTGCACCATAGTTTTTAAACAACTTTGGTATACTAATTAAACCTTTTAGAATCTTATCTATAAAATTTCTAAATTCAAGAAATCTTTCTACTAGAGCTACAAAAAAAAAACAAAGTGTCATATTTTGGATTTTCTCAGTATTGGATGAACCGATTAAAATATTTTTTTTTTGTCTGAGAACTTTCAAAATAACATTAAATTCTTAACTGCACTTTAAATTTGATGTTGCAATTTGTATTTCTTCTACAGGGCAAGTATTTGTTTCGTGGACAAAAAAATGTCGAGCTTTAAATCAAAACTAACATTACGATGATGAAGAAGTCAAAAAAGTGATTTTCTGATTTTTTTTTTTTTTTAATTTGATGTGAAACATTTGAATGTGATTCCCCAGAGGAGATATTCAGTTTTCCTCCCTCACGTCAAGGTATGAGGAGCTATTTTCTAAAAAAATTGATTTCAAACAGAAAAAAAATATTTAAAAAAATATATTTTTGTTAAACCAAAAATCCCTTTTTTTATTTCACTATTAAACAACGGTCTTTTAAATTAATTTTTTTTTGAAATAATAAGGGTATTCATGTAACGTTGTAAAACACTATTCATAAAGGAGTGGTTGCGAGTTGTTAGTCACTAGGCCCTGGTTCTTCATGAGCCGTTGTGCCAACCGATTTATTTTTTTTTTTTATTTTTTTATGTAAAACACTATATAAGTTTACGATTTGGTGAAATTTATCATTTGGTGAATAAAATGTCAAATTTTGTATGGGAAATTATTTTCATACAGTTTGTTTAAAATTGTCCAAGGATTTTGCTGCGAAAAATTAATTAAATTTATTTGGTTAAACTTATCCAAACGTCAGTGTGACTTTAAGAATTGGGTGGGTGTGTTCAGAAATATGTTAAATATAATATTTTAGAGAACTAACAAAAAACTCTGAACGTGTTCTGTAATTATCACGTCGCGATTAGTTTGCGATAAGTCTTCAAGAAAAAATAATTAAGATATTTACATTTATTCAACAATTAGGAAAGCTACTTTTATTAAATTATTTTTAGAACTATAATGGCTCTCCCAAACCAACGCGAATCATTGATTGACGATGACGAAACTACATCAACAACGTGTTGTTATTATTGTTTTCTTCGCCATCAACAATTTATTTGATTTTAGGGCCCTCTTCACTTCTGAATGCAAAAGTTAACAAAAATCAAGAAGCAAACATTATGGAGGCACCATATGATATTTAAATTCGCTCATTTTCCGTGACATTGTGACTATTAAAGCTGTCCCAAACCAACGTGAAACATTGGCCGCGGTGGCGGAGAAACATTCGCTGTTGGTGTGGGCACACTCATTTATCACCATGTAAATACATTTTGACTGGCGAATGTGTCTCCGGTGCGCCGAAATTTTCGGGTAGGTTTGGGAGAGCCTTTAAAGTTCTACCTTACAACATATCTTACATTTTTAGTATTGTTGCGAGACATTCGACTCCGATTTCGCGTAAGTTCGGGAAAATAAAATAGCTTTCAAATCTAAACACGTCTAATCTGTCACACCTAGTCTCTAGATACATAAACAAACATCAGCTGATTCAATTACTACCTCATTTAACCAATTTAAATTTTTAGTCAAACTAAATTTTTTCTTGCACGCACATAAGAGGTTATGACTGCTTTCGCTGTTGTTTTTAATAATAATTTCCACTTTCGTAGAAACTTTCACCTCCTTCCTAAACGCTGGGAAATAAACAATAATTTCGAACAATGTTTTTCTTGTTTTAGTTTAACGTCGGTATGTACATATAACGCTCTAGATTTAGTTTGAATCTAATGCGAATAACCCTGAATGTCCTCCTGCTCGCTTTACCTTAACTAGTTTTTTTTTTTAAATTGAACACTACAATGATGATTACAAAACTGCTCAAAAAAACGAAATAAAACCAAATATGGAGTTGTGCCTTATTTTGTTAAAAAATCTTCTTGGCTTTCTTTAGGCTTATAGTGTACACGTACACATATTTTGCTTGTGCCTTATTTTGTTAAAAATCTTCTTGGCTTTCTTTAGACTTATAGTGTACTCGTACACATATTTTGCTAGACACTCAAGAACTTGGTGATTAGAGTATTATACTCGCCTTTTATAGAATACGCATGTGCATCTCATGAAAATGAGCATCTTTGACATAAAATAAGACCGATTTATGTTTGTCTAGTCGTAATTATTGTTCTCCTTTATCTAAAACATGTATTGCATAATGTATAGGAAGGTTTGTCAGTTTCATTCACTCGGCTGTCATTATGTCAGTCAGTACATTTGCATTGCTGAAACAAGGGTTCTATCATTTGTCAAAATATTAAGTCGCTCACCAAAAGATGGCTTCCCTTTTTACTCTGAAGTCTTAAGTCTGACATTGGGTCCGTCATGTCATCTTTTCCTTCATTCCCTCACGCAAAACCTTGCACACAAACGTGCACGCACGCAATCCACACCACCCGATATACACAACATCCAACATCCGCCAATTTGTACTTCTCGTGTGCCCAACAATAACAACTGTTGTTGGCCTTCTGACATGTCGACAATTTCAAGACATGACAAAAAAAAACACAAAAACGTAAACCTCCATCGGTCTGTTCGGGATTATTCTTCTGATGAGCAGCACACATGTGAGAGTCGCCATAAATAGACGAAGTCCAATGTTTCCACGTTTCCCTTTTGCTTATGCCTGACGGTCCGAAAAGCCATCATGATGTGAGCTGAAATCGCGGTAAAACGCAACGCCATATTGTGTTGTGTTGACTTGACTTGAAGATAAACCGACACAGGTGTAATTACTGAATATAGCCGGGACATGGAAGAGATGCTTTACCAGTGGAAGAAGACAAAGCAATTTCTCTGTGGTTTGCCTTGCGTGGTATGTTGAAGCCATGAGATGCACCCAAAGAATGATTCAAGTACAAATCCCAATGTTCGTGATTTCGAATGATATATAAATGGAATCTAAGAAAGACCAGAGCCTGTCGCAGCAGTACGACCCAACGCAAGTAGGAAACAACATCCTCATCCGGAGACACAAAAAAAAGACGAAGTTGCTGCCTGAGTTTCGTGGTTCTGGGAGAGCGCTCTGTAATTATATTGGGGCATCCCTCTTGCAAGGTCTATGTAGGTATCTAGTATACCCTTATATCTTCTCCAGAGGTTCTTTAAGTGTAAATCCACCAATAGATATAATTCAGGTAGATGTAGCATCAATTTGTTTCGATATGACAGAAGTACTACCTTTAGATACGTGTATCTGTATAGGAAGTATCTATCAGAATATCAAATATAATTTTTTTTTTCGGGGAAATTGCCGACAAATTTCCTCAATGAAAATCGCCCGATGCATCTGAACGATTCCTGAGGATTCACGCCCTCTCTAAGATGGTCTCGTCTATTTCCACAGCAATGAGCAAGGTCTGACTCTAATTGCTGTTGGATGAATTATTGAAATTAATTGCCTAGCAATTATGGGGATCAGAGGATAATTATTACAATTTGTGCATTCGACTCGGAATGTGTGTTTCGGGGTGTTTTGCTCTTTTTTTTATTTTTGCCGACGGAATATTCATTCATAAAATTTCAAAAGAAGTCAATTTGGTTGGTTTTGTTATTATTATTTTGGGTAAAAAACTTTAAAAAAAAACTGCTCAGGGCAAGGTGGATGTCTTTCAAACAGGGTGGTCTGGCGTATGGCAGAAAGGAATCATTTTCAAAGAGATTTGTGTTTGTTTGTTAGAGAATAATTTCTGTTAACTAAATGTTTATTTTTATTAAAGTATGTTTGCAATTTGGTTAATGTTATAAGGTAGATTATCAAGCATATTAGTACAAGACATGGTGTATTTCAAATCATATAAAATTAAGGAAGAACAAACAATAAAGTAGAAGTCCTTTGAAACAGTTAGGTTCGCAAGTTGGACACTCATATTGCGATTGATAAATGAACACTTTTGAAATTGGATATTTGACAAATATCAATGAATTAGTAAAGAAGCGTCTTGAGTCATTTGCTCTTTATTACTGTCCTTGACTTTCTGCTTGTAGCCCAAAAAAACAAAAACATGGCTCCATATAAGTTTCTTAGTTTTGGTAATAGATTTGATTCTTACCTATTGTACCTAATACCTACTAATATACAACTTTTTAGCTGTTGAGCTAAAAAAAAGAAACGGTATTTTTGTGTATTTTTTTTTTCTTCAATTTTTGTAAAATTTTTCCTCTCATTAAAATGGCTATATCTTTGGATATTATTGATGTAGGAATAAGTTTGATGCATCAAATGTTTAGAAATAGTTTGTTCTTAAATTAAAATATATAAAACAAAATATATTCATGTGTAAAACTTTTTAAAAATACACAAAAATACAATTTTTTGTAAAAGAAGAAAGTCGTAATGGATGTTGGTTTAATTTGCTTTTAACGTAGCCAAATACAAACAAAAAACAATAACCTGCACCCTTTTAAGGAACCGTGGACTGTGCAATTTCCACGAGAGACACGACTTCTTGAAGCGAAGAAGACCATCTTAACGAAGTAGATGCCAATGAGCTTTAATATAATTTTTTGTATAAGAAATAATTCATTTTTAAGTAAAAAAACAAGAAGATGAAGAAATTTAAATATTAAAATATTGAAATTACTTTTGTTTTAAGTGGAGTGAATGAATAAAATTCAATTTAAAAGTACAAGTGACCTCAACTCCAGAAATAATTGTGTTTCGCCCAAGGTATAACAGTGGGCTCTTCAGTCAATCTGTTATACCCTACTAAGTAATTTCAATATTTTAATATTTAAATTTCTTAATCTTCTTATTATAAGAAAACCTGACCACGGGTATTTATTTTCTGGGTGCACGAATTTAAACAAATTCCCCTAGAATAATAAAATTCACAGTATATTTTTGCTGTGATTTTTATAAGAGTCGGTAAACATCGACCAAAATGTGTGTCTTAGTAGGGTATAACAGACTGACTGAAGAGCCCACTGTTATACCTTGGCCGAAACACAATTATTTCTTAAGTAAAATACTTTAAATATAAACTATAATGTAGATACCTATAGAAACAAAAAGCTAACATATAAGCAAATAAAATATTGATCAAAATCTATAATAACTGAAGTATGTTCTTTTTCATTGTTTTCTTCAAATAAATTTTTTTTCCCATAAATGTTCGCTGGAGGAACCTGCAAAATTTCACACAAAATAAAATTATTAACAAAATAAAATATTGTGTTTAGTGTTATTTAGTACCGTTGGCTATTCACTTTCGATAGTATTTTATTGTAAGAAAAATTAACATTTTCTTTTTTTCAAATTTCTAAGAAAATTTTTCCAGCTATATGGTTCTTTATGAAAGAAAGTATTAGATTATCTTAAACTGGTCATCAGTTGAGATATTTTGAATCTTTTTGAAGTGTACCGTTGTATTTATTTTCTTCTTCTTTTAGTTAAAACTCAAATAATTTGTACCACGTTACTAGGTGGATTAAATTAAAAATGTTAGAATAGTGCGTACTACAAACGTTTGTAATACCACAAATGACAGAAAATAAAATAGTAAACAAATTAATACTGCATTAAGTTTATTTGGGTTTCGTTAAATTGACCATTTTAACAAAAAAAAACATTTGAAAAAAATGAAAAAAAAAAAAAATAGTTTCTTCAATTTGCATACAAATTTGACAAATTTAATGCTACTTTATAAAACAAGTTAACATACAATCTTAAGAACCATTTATTGCTGTACAATTTAAAATAGTTTGGAAGTTCAAAAATTGTACTGTTATACACTCCCTGTCACTTGTTTGAGGCCACTTTTTTCAGAAAAGTTTTTTCTCAATAAATACATGTAGGAAATATTTTTCCTGGAAATTTTTGATACCTCTGAGTAGGTAAATATATTTTGCAATAAAAAAGTATAAATTCCCACCCAAGTGGGACAAAAGTCCATTATGGACTTTTGGCCTGTGGACTTTTGACCCTGCGCTGCCGTAGAACCGGTTTCTTTTTTATTTTCATACTATTGGTATTACAACTGGTTTTAGTAATCCTTAAAACCGTCACAATACTGGCTGACACCCCACTTTTAGATCTTATTTTAGGCTCAGATAGTGTGGGATTTGAAGCTAGCCGCTGAATGAGTCGCTTTTCTCGGATTGTTGTTGCTTGAACTGTGCGCCCTTTTTGTTTTGTTTTCCATAGTTTTCAGTGTCTGCTAGATATTTGTTGACAATAGTCTTACTTGTGTTCGGTCTCCTTGCTTTTTCTCGGCCTGAGAATCCCAGTTCTTTTAAACCATCTATTGATACTCTTTCTGCTATTGTCGAGGTGTTTTCAGAGCCCATTTTAACTAGAAATTTAATATAAAATATAGTTTTCTATCCTTTATTAAATATTTTAAACTTTTGTTTGAAAAAAATCGGCAATGTTAACTTTTACCAAGCAATTTATGGAATGGCCTCAATCAAGTGACGCAACTTTTTATATCTATTTTTTTGCGGTCCATTCTTATAATTTGGGAAATTTCTATGAATTTTCTAAGTTAAATCTTTAAATTTATATACATACCTTCTCACACGTATCAAAAATTTGCAGGAAAAATATTGCTTACAGGTATTCATCGAGAAAAAGCTTTTATGAAAATAGTGGCCTCAAACAAGTGACAGGGAGTGTATATACATATATATATATATTTTTTTAACCAAAATCATTTTTTTGTCATGGTTGTCATTTGAATAAATTCAAAAATTTTGAGAACGGTTAATGTATATTATCTTTAACCAAATATTTTAAACAATGCGAAATTGAATAATAAACAAAATTGAATAATATAAAAATTAGTTGACTGTTGAATTGGAACGCTAAGAACTGTTAAAAAAAATTGCAAAATTTTTACTTCATCAAAGTTTAATAAAATTTTTACAAAGTTTAAGGCACTTTTTACAAAAAAAAATTCTTTTATCTTATGTTTTATATAATTTTGCTTAGTTTGATGTATTTCTCAAGTTTTTTGGATGAGCCGTTATATTCGTTTTTTGTAAAAACTGCTAAAATTAAGTTAACATTTTTTCTTTTTAACGCTTACTAAAAATTTTTAAAATTTAAAGTCGTAATATGTATAAATTAAAAAAAAAATGTACACAGTATTATGCTTTAGTAAATTCAGCATCATTTGAGTTTTTTTTTTTTCAGCTCTCTGAAATGTACCGTTATATTTTTTTTATCACTTGAAACTTTTAAATTTTTGTTCATGGTTCCTTATGAATTTTATTGAAATTATTCATGATATATCTTCAAGAAAATTTTCAAAAATATTTCAACCAATGTAGAATTTAACAGCAAACAAAATTATGTTTTTTTATTTTGTTATATTTTGTTTACAATACCGATTTAACCCTTTCGGTACGGTTGTGGTACAAGACAAATAACATTTATATGGACTTGTACCACATCCGTACCGAAAGGGTTAAGAGTAAATACTATACGAAATTGTTTAAAATGTTTACTTTTTCAAGTTTTTATAAAAAATTGACAGACTTAATGTTTATATTGCATTTTAAAAGACCTCAGGTCTTTGAAAATGCAATGTACGGCACTAGTTAGAAGGAATTTTCTTAAATGTAACGTTATATTTTTTTTTTAATTTATACCTTAATTTTTTTTTTCGTGATTTGTCTTTAAATAAAATTTTTTTTTTTACATAAGGGTACGCAGCACAAGCTTGTAAGAATCAAACGACGAAGAATTAGTTAGTTAACAAAACTGTATTTTTAGTTTTTACTTATATTTGATAAAAATTGCATTTAAACGGAAAAAACCAAAAAAATGTAAAAAAAATTAATTTTTTAACTTTGAATAAACAATTTGACTAACAAATAGAAAACTTTCCACTTTTACTGCTCTTTTTCAATTTGATTCCTTATTTAGGAGAATGTTTCTATTCAAGTGGCGCAAAAGAAAAACAATGTTTTAAATGAATTAATAAGAAAAGTCGTAAAAAATAACCTAATGGTATTTCCCGAATTATTCTGTTCCTGCAGTTTTATTCGCAATAGATCCCTCTTATAGGAACCTAAACCAAAAGGTGAATTTACAAATTTACCAAAGCCCTACACGCTGAAGTTTGTTTCTATTCAAGTGGAGCGGAGTGTATATAAACAATAATATTTTTTGAGATATTTTAGAAGTTTCTGAAATGAACCGTCATATTTTTTTTTGTCATCACCGATTTTTTTTTTTAATCGCTGATTACTCGGATTGCTCAACAGCTAGAGGCGGGGATAATTACTCAAATACTCCTATTAAATAACTCTACAACCCATCAAAAACCCAAATCTATTACCATTATTTAGGATTTTCGCACAAAGTTCCTGGGATATAAGATTAAGAAAAAAAAAACTTGTCTAACAACTCAATAGGAATCTGTCTATTTTTTTTTTAGTTGAGCGCGCAATAAAGGGAAAGTGCGAGCGTTGGGAAAATAGGGAAGGATTAAAGAGGAAATACCGATGCACATTGATTTTGAACCTCTGAATATTAAAATGGCCGGGAACGATAGAGCCTCGTAAGCATTCCATATTCGGATAGTGCGGCTTAAAAAAGAATCTCTATACTTGACAGTTTGTCCGAAGTTGGGCTCGAGGGTAAGCTAATGTGCATTGAAAAGGTTCCATTAGGCTCTTAACCATGGGTTTCATTGTGAATTCGACGTCAAAACAACAAAACCAACAATAATGCAATTCCTCATTGGTAATTGATGTGATGTGTGGATATGTCAATGAAAAGGTTATTGCTTGGATTTATTTTTTTTTTGTATATGACCATTAGTGGGGTTAAACATTTATTTGGGAAAAAATGTATACAAGAGCAATAATGCAGTTCCGTATTAGAATCTGCTGCACATTTGCAACAGTAATGTGGCATACATTTTTAAATAATGTCTCTTAATATTTTTAAATTAGCATTTAAATGATTTTATCTACTTGAATTTGCTACAATATTTTCAATGATTTTTTTTTGATATAATGGCTGCATAATTGATTCCTTAGCAATTGAAAAGCATGTTAACAAAATTAGAGATATGGATTAGTTCATTTACGCATGTATATTTTAATCAAAACTTAGAAATCTATGTGTTTTTTTTTTTCAATTGTATGAATCCGACTAGCTTGTCAATTTGTTGATGAATTTTCATGATAGCACCGAAATGTGAGTAATGGAAAAATATGACTATAAGAAACGCATATCTATACATAGAGTTCGGAGAAAAAAAATTAATTACTCGAGAACAAATTATATTCTTATATTTCAAAGTTGCCGTTGGCGTATGTGAAAATCAATTATAAACCAGGCAAAAACAAAGCAAGCAACTACAATATCAGTAGCTGCATTGTAGTTATTTAATTTGCATATAATTTGCAAAAAGTGGTAGGCAAAATAGAACTGACACTCCTTCGTTTGAGTTAATATACCAGAATATTAACCAGTAGTTTTCTAAGTGCGCAGATACACGATTCTAATAATCACTGTTCTCACCAACTCTGCTCACACCTTAACAAAAGAGTGTGTAGGTAGTGAGTTAACCCTCTGTACCAAACCTGCATACATAAAGCTTAAACAAATTACTTGAGAAGTAGCTAGACTTTTAAAGTGTTAAATCAAATTAAGAACCGTTCTCCTATCTATTTGTTCTAGTATAAATTCCTTAACTAACAAGGGATATAAATATGAATACCAAGCATATGTATATATATTTAATTTCGTTTGCAATAGTGAGATAGTGAGAACTAGCAATGCGTTAGGCGACTATAGGAGTTCTAAGTGTGAAGTAGAAATTTTAGCCCACCAGTCATAAAGTGTGTCAGTCTTTTGTCTTGAATTCATTTAATATGATAATCTATTGATGCCTTCATGATAATTTTTTTTTATTTATGGTAGCAACTTACAATCTTTAGCCGTTATTCAAAATCAAAACTTTAGTCCTTGTAAACAATTATATATCAGGCCTCGACTTCATAACGTGGGTGATTCTACAAATGATGAAATTTTCTATGGCCACGCTGATATTTTGAAAACGGTTCAACCAATCAATCTGATTTTTTAACGATAGTCAATCTAGTCGATACCGTCATTGTCGGAAAAAATTATCAAGATCTGATACATTTTCATTACTCTAAAAGTTCTTCAAAGTGCTTAAATCTCCTGACGTGTGCCCAGCTTGTTTTACAAGCGAAAACATAAATAACTATTATTCTACTGTTGGTTGCACACCAAAATGAACACCAAGTGTAATAACCTTGAGTACTACATCTCATTTTGTTCATATAAATTTACTTTACTAACAAAAAAAAATCATTAATCGTTGCCCCACCTTTTCTTATCAGTCCCCTGGCAGATTGAAACAGTCAAACATTTCTATGAGTTTCAGATATGCTTTATTGAAGTTTCAATTCTCGTTAACACATAATAGTAAAAGTTCATTGCGTCCGTTATGTATGTCAGTTGCGAAAAGGGCATTTGTGATAGAAAATGTGGAGTTTCCACTCAGTTTCTCAGCCCCCAGGCAAAGATTTACACACAAATTTTGTATGAAAGCAGGAACAGTTTTGAGCGCTTTTTTATCGACCTAGTGAAACCACAATATAAAGTATTTGTATATTCTTATGCAAATAAAACGTTACTATGTTTTTGGCGCAAAAACTATGAAAATTCTCAGTCCCCTGACGTTTTTTAAATAAAATGTTCCGAACTGAGACTATTTTGTTATGTTCAATACTTTTGTATTTGACGTTCCTAAAAATAAATTATTTAAAACAAAAATAATTTATTTACCACGTTTTTAAAAACTTTTTATTAGAAACGGCTTGGGGTCAAAATACTGTATGGGTCATAATACTGTATTTAAAATACTGTATCTAAAAATACTGTATTTTAAAATAATGTATGTACAAAATACTGTATGATCAAAATACTGTAAGTCAAAATTCTGTATTTCAAAATATTGGTTCGTCAAAATTCTGCATTTCAAAATTCTGTATCTCAAAATTCAATTTTAAAAATAAAAAACGATTTTTATTTTTCAGCCTATTAACAGCATTTTCAAATACAGAATTTTGAAAACAGAATCCTTTTTTTAAGAATATACAATACATAATAATAATTTTTGATTAGTATAATATTCTCATATTCCCTTGAACAATAACATGTACCTATGATAATTCATGCCTTTGAATTTATTAAAACAAATTCAAAATAAATGGCATCTTGTTCTCATTTTCTTCTTCTTAATTGTTTGTATCTCTCTCATATTTTTACATGAATTGTTTTGATCATAATCAACAATTGCATAAGCAATTGCACCAAACTAATTGATCTGTCAAAACTTCCACGTGTTCATGAATTTCGTTGATGTTTAAGAGCTTGTGCAACTTCAAGTGTTAAGGGTCCTACACATTATCAATTTTTGTCGACAATAATTATTGAAGATATTTTCTGTCAAAAATAATTGATGAAATATTGCAACCACACGTATCAATAAATATTGACAACAATTCAACAAATTGTCTTTTAAATTCGCGAGAATTAAGTCGAAAATCACAAATTTCATTTTTATTTGTTTTTGTTTGCCACAACCGAAACATCGAAAAATACCATAACATTGACAATTACATTAATGAAAACCAATCAATTTTTTTTCTCATCAATGTGGTCAATGTTCATTGACAAAGACATTGAAGAGCATACAAACGATCAATACCCAGCCAAAAATGACATTTTCAGCGAATATTGACAGTAAACATTGATCGTCTGTAGGGCCCTTTAAGTGCTATTTTTTATATTTATCTATATACATAAATCGAGTTCTGTTTTTTGTTTTTTTTTTTTATAATTGAAGTTTAAGAACGGAATTATGCAAAAATATTTTTTTTTCTGTATACAGAATTTTGAGATACAGTGTTTTGCTCATATTTGAGATACAGTATTATGAGATACAGTATTTTGATCATAGAGCATTTTGAACATACAGTATTTTGAAATACAGTATTTTGAAATACAGAATATTAACCATACAGTATTATGACCATACAGTATCATACAGTATCAAACAGAATTTTGACCATACAGTATTTTAAAATACAGCATTTCGACCCGCTCCCATTAGAAACAACAGACATAAAGTTGAAGTCTAAAATATATAATGCTAGGTACGGTACCTGTACAATACATACATATCAATTACTCTGGATTTTTTATGTATTTTTTGTAAAAGGAATTTGAAATTTTAATAAAAAATCATAATGATTTATAAGATATTTGGTGTTTTATATTAGTCCCCGTAAAAAAAAAAAACACAGAATTTTTAAAAAAATTCCCTAAAAACTGATAATTTTAAATTTTTTGACTAGCCGTTTTGCGGTATGTGAAAGGACGTTTTAATTACCACTATTTGCTTCAAAAAGTGTAGTGCCGAAATTATCATCATTTTATTCCAGAGTTTGTAGAAATACACCTACAAGCAAATTTTTAAGTGTGTCGTTGTTTTTAAATATTTTTTTTTTTCCATTTAAAGTCATTTTTTCCTAAAGTGCATCTACCTCCTAAACGGGTTCAGATAGACCCCCTCCTAAAGTAAAAAATGCTTCTTTTGGACCCTTCTTGAAAATTTTTGGCCCCAAAGTTATCGTACTCGTGCAAAGTTATCAGACAAAATTAAAAAAAAAAATAAACTTGAAATTTAAAATACGAAAGGTTCGCTCTTCAGCTCTTTTGTTTATTAAGTTAATAATTATAATTTTTTATATTTTTTCAAATGCAAAACCATCAACCATAAATAATATTCATTTTGTAAATTTTATTTTCAAATTACATGATGTACAGTTATGGACAAAACAATGAGACCAACAAAATAGGTTTAAATTTCATATGAAACCACAATAATTACAGGAATATTTTCTGAATTTTTTTTGTTTGCATTTTTATGTGTTTTCAAAATAAAGTGAAACGCTTAGGTCATACAAAAATTAAGAAATTTAAATTAACAATATTAAAAAAGGGTGCGTGTAAGACTCGTTTCACGCACATTCGGTTCAGTCTCTATTCGGTTTGTATTCGGCTGTGCTTGATATGTGTGAAACGATAAAACGGTGCTCTACGGTTTCTCTTAGGTTTTTATTTTTGCCGTTTTATCGTTTCACACATATCAGGCACAGCCGAATACAAACCGAATAGAGACCGAACCGAATGAAACCGAATGTGTGTGAAACGAGCCTAACTCAGTATTCGTGGCAGAAGTGAAACTTCTTTGGCTATCTAAAAATCTCGATATGTATAGGGATATTAAGCTTATATGCGTAAGACGCCGCTAAGTGTTCTTTATCAACATGATCGATGGGTTGGGATTGTAAACTTGAAAATTAAATAATAATGGTGAAAATTTAGGGTAAAAAAAGGTGGAAATTTAATAGATATAAATCAGTTTATTTGAGTAGGTTATCCGACTATTTCCAAAATTCCTACACTCAAAATCTCTGCAAAATCAAAAATTCGTATATGACAACTTTAATTTGCTTTTATGTATTTTGCAACCATATATAATTAAAATTTTTAGCACACTCTACTGATTTATTTATAAGATTTTTAGAATTTCATTATCTATCTACCAAACAAAATTCAAAACTCTAGCATTCTAATTAACGAAATTAGAAAAAAGACATAAAAGGACATTTTCCCTTTTATCTGCTACAATAATAGAGATTATCAAAAAATCCAAACTTTTAAATTAAACAATTAAAATTTTTACTCTACCTCCCACCACTTAGCTAATCAATGATCTCAGCGTTGAATATGTGGCGTTCCATTTTTTAATTTCACAAAAATTCAACCTTGAAATTTCACTCTCAACGCGCCCAAAGAAGTTTCACTTCAAAAATAAGGAAATAAGAAAACTAATAGGTAAAATAAGGGGACAAAACGATACGACCACTTAAAAGAGATTAGGAAATTGATTACTTTTTTGTTAAATTTTTAGCAGAATCTTACTATTTCTCGGGTTAGCCTTTTGTATCATTCCATATACTACTTTTTTTAAGGATTATCTATACTAGGTGGTAGCAAGTAGTTGTTTAACTTACTAAGATTTTTTATTTTAATCCATAAATCTTCTTAATTTTTCGAATATTCGGGATCCCAGGACTTCTTAACAATACCCAAAACATGTCCTAAAAATTAAGGTCTGAATATTGGGAGGAGCATGACATAAAGACTTCTGCTTTGACCTCTAGAACCTTTGGGACCCCTTTGTGCATAAATTGTGTCTTTGATTACATTTTCCCTTTGGCAAATGTTAGCCAAATTTGTTTAAAATTTGAAAAATCACCATCATTTTCTAGGGTGATGCTAAATTTAAGGAGTAATGAATAAATTAGGTTAAAATAGATAGTCCCAATTATATAAATGTAACAGAAACCAAAAAAGTTCTTTATATAGGTACTTATAAGGAATATGTTGCTTAATACAAAATTCAAGGAAATACATAATTAGTTTGTCTTTTTGTAACGACTTAAACACCAGAAATTTATTTTTCTGTTCATCAATTTTCAATGCAGTCTGTTTTTATTAATATAGGTACACAAATTATCTGATCAATTTAAACCATCACAAAGTTCTATAACAAAATTGACTAACCCAGAATTCGTGAATAAATTACCCTTCAATTTATATAACTTACCCTTAATTGAATAATCCTTTTCCTCCTGAATAATTTCAGAAACACCATCATCAATAGAAAACTGTTCCAAACTCCACTTCATTATATTTATACTCAAAGTATGCCTATACTCAAATAAAAAAGTAAAAAGAACCAACAGCATACCGTAACGATATACTTATCCAAATTATCTCCACACCAAATTCTATATAACCGTATCAGTCATGAGCCACACCAGCGACAAAAACGAAAGTGAAAACTCAATTTAATTCACCTCGATGGACTTATGTCCAATTATCCTCGTAGTCGTCGAATCAACAAGACAGATCCCCCATTATCGAGTGCTATGTAGGTATTTTGTATAAAGAAATAAATAATATACAAATAAAATACCAACACGTTTGTTGGCCAAATAATAATCATCACTCGATTACACTTGATTGCTCCAAACAAGCGTACTTTCCCCGTATCCCGATCCCTGGCGAAATGGAACGGAACGTGTAATCGCACTTATATAAAGGTACCCCAAAAAACTTAATTGACATAATATGCGATCCACAATCGAATTTGAAAAAGTGTAACACACATTACCCCTCGAGGGATAATCACATCTCTGATGGGACAACATATACTATACGGGGTAAACCGTCAGCCATTAATGTATGTCTTCATTCCATAGGGATTTCCCCAAACGTACTGTGCCACGTGCTAACTGCCCGCGATTATCTTGGCCAGAACCAGGATACCCATCCAAGTCACAATAGAGCAGTAGTTTCTCACGCACCCTAAAGATGCTCTTTAGTGCTCATCAAAATCAATAATAGTCGATTAAATCGATTAAATAATTAGAAAATTGTGAAAATTACTGTAATTTAGACGAGGAATCAATTCGCGCTGCATAGGAGAGAGATTCATCATCGTTATGGCTGGCAACATATCAACGCCACCATTATACCACCAGCGAGCGCAGTGCGAGCGTCATCATCATAATCAAGCTTCGCTTATGGAGCTTCATTTCAATCCCATGCCACCGCCACCAACCCAACTATCATCATCATCGACATTGAGGATAGGCAGCACAGTTTTGGGTCATGAGAAGTGGTTCCGTTTCGTTCCACACACATGCATCACCGCATCAGCTGAACCTGAATAAGTAATCACATAATGTAATAAAATAATGATCCATAATTCTCTAATCGTCCACCATATAAAGAGTTGGTGAGATTCTGCACCATCAACATCAAGAGTCATCGATATGCTGATGGGAAGGTTCTATCATATTCTGCAACAAAAAAGGCAACTTCGCTAGATTTGTTCCAATTTAAACGTAAATCGAGCTGAGAGGGACGCTTGAGTTTGCGCGCCTTATTAATATTCAAAATGCCCGCCACCATAGCTGTCAGTCGTAAATAACGCGTCAAAAACTCTTTGCGATAAGTCATCCATCATTCCGTCGGAGCCAGAGACAGAGACGGAGCGCCCTCATCGTTTTTCTTCGATTATAAACAAAGCACCAAACACAAAATAAGAGTCGACTTCAATTTGTAATAAATTATCAAATCGCCGGTCAGGATCAAATCACGATAAGCGTTTTTAGTTTGTCCTGGGCTTGGTTGTGTCGATGTCGTGCGATGATGAAGCAATACATAGGCTAGCACACCCTCTTCTACCTAAACTGGCTTAGCAGACAATTTTCGAAAAAGCGTCTACGGCACGCCTACCGCCCTCTGGCTTTGACTCGAGATGTCTAAAAAAAACAACAAGTGAAACTATACTTTTGATTGATTGATATTGATTCGATGGAATTGCCCCCCAAAGGATCGATATTGCTATTATTATATTGTATTGGTTTCGTTTGGAGTGAAGCTGGAGTTGGAGTATGATAGTCTTCAGATTTCTAGGTTCTGTCAAATAAGGATCGAAGGAGCATTTGGGGAACATAAATCAAGCTGGTGAACTGTGACAGTCAATAGTAATTTATGGATCATGTTTGCGTAGGTATGCATGAATGAATTTCTGATGAAGGAATTGATTAATTTATGATCTTTTTTTTTCTTCAAGGATTCTTCTTCACGATACAAATTGCATTTGTTTGGATAGTTTACAAAAAAAAAAATGTTGGTCCTACTACCTATAATTTTCATCAGAGATTTCGCATTCGCAATGAAGTTATTATAAATCAAAAATCTTCGCGGGTCTGCTAGTATATTTCAAATGTGAGTTTCTAGTGTTTTTGACGGAACTCAACCGAAATTAGAAGGATATCTCCTAACCGTTTTTCTTACAATCCTTGCGAACCTGAACATTTCAGCATGGACGGCTAAACCAATTTTCTTCAAACATGGTACTTACTGTTTTTTTGATTTCGAGGTATTAGATACTAATACTATAACAAATATTTTAGTAGAAAAGAAATTATTTATAACGGTTATTAACGGCACCTGTCATAGAACCGACACGGCTAAACCGATTTGAACCAACAATTTGGGGAGAGTAGGGTAACTACGGCGCCGCAAAAAAATAACGGATTTTTGTAGAGGGGATTAATACAAGCATTTTTTACTATAGGAGGGGAGCTCTATCTCACCCCGTTTAGGAAGAAGGGGTATTTTAGAAAAAAAATGACTTAAAATGGAAAACAAAATATTAAAAAACAACGTCAACACTTAAAATGAAGTACTTTCCTGTTTTTGAAAGCCAGTTATGAAATTTTTAACTGTTCTTTTCGCGGACATTTAACATTGTAACTTTTTTAGACTTTCGGAACTTACCGCGTAAATATTTAGAAATATTATAATTTCTTATTCCCGACGTTTCGAAGAAATTACACTCTTCGTGGTCACGGGATTAGCCTGACGTTTGATGGGTGTTGTTTGTAACTCTTTCTCTTAGATGTTAACGGTGCATTGTTGTTGGTGCACTTTCACTTAGAGTGGGTGGATTGTCATTTGGTTGTTGTTGCGTCATATTTGCATATTTATGGGTGCACACAAAGCTTACAACGTCTGATGTATCACTTTTAGCTTCCGTTGGTTTAAGCTTACTTATAAGTGGATCCCAGGTTGCGGATAGTTTGAAGCTGGAATCTCTATTGAAATTCTTATGTTTTTTTTATTTCAATTGCTTCTCTTACTATCCTTGGCATGTAGAATCTTTCTGTAGCAAGTGATTGGGCTCGATCAAAACGAATAAAATGATTTTCGTTGTAAGCTAGATGCTCACAAATAGCTGATTTTGTGACAGCATTGTGTTGTATAGCTTTTATATGTTCATTTAAACGTGTTTTTATTCCTCTTTTCGTTTCACCGATGTAGGACAATCTACATTTACATGGAACAGAGTATACCCTGGGATTTAGGAATGGAATTGTGTCTTTCGGTGTTCTTAGAAGTTGGCGAACCTTGGTTGGTGGTTTAAAAACAGTTTTATACCGAATTTGCCCAAGATTCTTCCAATTCCATTCGAAATCCCTTTTACATATGGTTAAAAGGCTCGTTTTTCCACTGGAGGGGTTACGGAATTTTGTGCCTCATTTTTATTGGGTTTCCAAGCTCTTTGTTTTGAGTTGTAACCATTTTTCTTCAATGCCATGTCGACATGTTTTAGTTCCTCTCGGATGTGGTCTGCATCACATATGGTATGTGCCCGGCTTATGTGAGTGGTTTTTCTATACAATGTGTGTCCTAGGGAACCATCTTGTTTCTTAATAAGTTTGACGTCCAAGAATGCTAATGAGTTATCTTTTTCAACTTCTACCGTAAACATAATTTTTTCATGTTTAGAATTTAGATGATTCAAAAAACTATCTACGGTATTTTCTTTCAGGATGCAAAAACTATCATCTACATACCTCTTCCAAATTGTAGGTTTTACTAGTGACGTTTTTAAAGCTAGTTTTTCAAAATGATGCATCCATATATCGGCTACTACTGGCGCTACTGGTGATCCCATAGCAACACTATCAATTTGTAAATAGTATTTCCCATTATATAGGAAATACCCCGACGTAAGGCAACAAGTTTCAGCAATTTAGAGTCGTTCTCAGTATCTGATCATTTTGATTTTATCACATCTAAGCATTCTTTAATAGGGACGTTTGTGAATAAAGAAGTTACGGCGAAGCTAACCTTAATTTCATCTTCTTTTATTCGGAGATACATAACCATAGACACAAAATGCTGCGCGTTTCTAACCGATGAGCTCGTATTTGTCACTAGTGATTTTAGTTTAGTTTTTTAAAAATTGTCAAAAGAAGTGCTGAATTGGCTTTTAGTGGTCGGTGCTTATGTCGATTCTGAATCGAACAAAAAAAACGAATGGTTTTATGTCTTCTAGTTTTTGCGAAAATTGAAAATTACTCTAACTACTTTTTTATAATTTGTTGGTATAAACGGTGATCTCACTTTGAGAACTAATATGGGGGAGTACGATAACTACGGCGCAACAAAATAATAACGGATTTTTATAGAGGGACCTACCTGATGTGCTGCATATTAATAAGAAGAAGATAAACAATAACAATACAAAAATTGTTTTTTTTTTTGTTAAGTGCACTTTTTAATATGATATATTAAATTGGAAGGTTTTTGCGACCAATATTGCAGATGTGTTTTGCTCTGACAACAACGATTGAGCTCTTCAGTAAGAATTGCTGTTGCCAGACCACGGGCAATTACAACAACTATTTAGGTGCAAGAATTTAACCAAATTCTCCTGTAAATTATATAACTTGCAGCACATCAGTGCAGTTTATTTTATAAATACGTCGGTAGCCATCGACTAAAAACATGTGTCTAAGATAGCCAACAACACTTCTTACTGAAGAGCTCTATTGTTGTTGTCAGAGCGAAACATATCTGCACTATAGGGCGCAAAAACTTTCCAGATAAATATTATCTTATTTCGTAACTTTGTATTATTTGGCCATCGAAATTCAGTCTTTAGCCTATATATAGATCTGACTCAACACTTTTCATTTAACTAAGTATTTGAATACCATTACCATTCATGTTGTTGTTAAAAAAACATAAAATCCCTTAGAAAACCTCATAGCTTTCTAACTTCATAATATACTTATTTTTGTTAAAGGTATCTATATAGGGTGTGTTTTTGTATGTATGCCTTGTTTAAAATCTATCTTTGACTTCTGGTTTTTTTTGTTGAAAATAGTTTTTGCAAAAATGTTAAAAACATAGCTTGGAATGGCGAAGAACACAAGATAGAACAAAAAAAAACTCTTTTTTTTTTGTTTTTTTTTTTTGTCCATCCAACGTCTATAGCTAACCCCTTTATAGCGGGCGCAGTATCATTCAAAAGGCCTCACACGCGAGGCTTTAGTGTGGTTCTCCAATTAGAACGCCTCTAGCTACCAATTATACGAGGTGGGTTATGCCCTAAAGGCCACCGATTTTATAAAGGTATATACGGTACACCTTTAAATAACCACAATTCTATTCTAGCCACAGACGCCAAGAAACTTTAGTTGTTTTAGACGTTTGAATGTCAGTTTGGCATAACATCCTGCAGTCAGCCACGATGACGACTATCAGAAACGATACTTCAAACACAAATCCACAGAGCGCAACAAAATTCAACCGCAAAAAAAATTACAAAATTAAACCTAAAGAAACAAGTTAAAATAAAATAGACGGTAGGTACAACATTCACCACAACCACAAATGTGCTGAAAACTACCCCCGAGGGCAGAAATCACTCTGCGCGAATCTCTCCATTTTTAGTAGATCGGAGCCTGGTACCTTTATTGCTGGGGCTAGCTGGATTTTTGTTGAAACGGCAGCAATTAAGCCAAAAGAAACGTATCACCGCATTCAATGCCTGATGAACGCATAAAAAGATACATTCGACATTTTTTGTATCTCAGTATCTCAAGCTAAACACGTCGCTGCAGCGCGCTGGCTGGGTGAATCTTCTTTCTCTCGCTGGACAATTCAAACCCCATACGAGATATAGGTACCTTCGTGGCGGGAAGGAAGTATAAGAAAGAAGATGATGTTCGGCGCGCATGAGATGGTAATTAAAAACCATCGAGCTGATGGAGTTCAGCAATCAATCACCATTAAATCATGATCCTGTAATATAGTGTGGCTGCAAGACATCCATAAATATATAAAGGGTAGCTAGTCCCTGACGACCAACGCGATGAAACAGATTTTTGAAAATTAGTTTGACTGGTGCTTAGCACGAGCCAAAATATTTATATTGCTTTTTCTTCCTTTATCTTTATCACATTCCTTTTGATAAATTATCTTTTAATCTAAACAAAAATAAACTTGTTTAATATTCTTCCTAACAAATGGCCTTAAATAGCCTAAACATATAGGTTGATAGTTGCTACCTATCTGCGTCTATGAGATGATGTAAAAATTAGTTCATCTTGTTACAAAATTGAAGTATAAATTTATTTGCGGCTACTGGTATAACATTGCCGTGCCCCAGCAATAGATAATATCTATTATTATGATGTTAATTATGCTATAGCGAGTTACACTAAACATTTTTCTTTTTACTTATTCATAGGTGCGGTTACAGTATTATAAAGTAATTAAAAATCAATAAACAGACAAAAAACGACTTAGAAAAAGTTATAAATACTCGTACTTGTTTACACCCATTTTAATGCAGGTAATTGTGTTTTTTTTTTTGGTTTCAATTAAAATTTACTACTTTAAAATGAGTCTGTGATATGGTGTTAAAAAAGCTTCGGATCTTAACAACTTTGGGACATAACGAAAATTGTTATGTCCCAAAGTAGTTAAGACAAGTAGATAAAATCGGTACTCACAATCACGATAATTGCATTAAATTAATTGTGTATACTATTTGTATGTGTACATGTTCGAATAGTTGGGTATGTAACACTAAACTTTGTCATCGTGCTTTCCAGTATTTGAAATTTGTGAACTACAATTTTGGTCAATAAGGTAATAAATGAATACTTACTTACCTAACCTACCCATATGTGCGGGCATCAATAAAAAGAAACAACTCTTTCAGAGCAAATATCGAATATAGTAAAGGGTTGAATAGCCCGCTATTTGGACAGCAGCTGTCACTTTTTAAGCTGACACTTTTTAAGCTGTCATCTTTTGACATTTGGTAAGTAAAAACTACGCCATTACTAAAAACGGAACGATACACGCTTCAACAACCCAGTGAAATTGTTAAAATTCACTACAAAAATGATGAACATTTTGGAGTCATAGTTCGCAAAACTAGAACACTTTAGGGTCGTCGTGAAGCTGTCTCAGCTGTCAATAGTTAAACCGGTGGACAAATTTGAGCTGTTGGAACAAGTAAGTGATGTGAAGAATCGAAACCGAGTACGTCGCTCAAGAACTGCTGCTGTAACCCGTAATGTTGACGAAAACCCAGTGTTTGTCGATTCCTCGTCGATCATTGGAATTTGGCATTCCACAAACGACTTACATAGGTCTTAAGGCTTTTAAAGTTCCCAAGAACTCAAGCTGGTCGATGACCAGCAGCGTCGTATCTAAGCTGATGCACTAAAATGATCCGTATTTTCATTGGATTCTTGAAATGCACCAAAATGATCCGTATTTTCATAGAAAAATCATCTTTCGTCACGAGGCCCATTTAAACCACGGAGGCTACGTTAATAAGCAGAATTGTCGCATTTGGGGCTCGAAAAATCCAAGAATGAATTTCGCAAAGCCTCTCCATCCTCAATGTGTCACTCTTTGATGAGGTTTTTGGGATGGCGATGGCGGTGTCATTGGACCTTACTTATTTCAAAATGAGGCTTGTGCAATTGTAACGGTGAATATATGCATTGCGCTACCCAGCTATATGATTAATGATTTTTTATGGCCATAATTGGAAGATATTAATGTGGACGAGCCACGTTTAGTTTCAACAAGATAGCACTACGTGCCACACAAGCAACGAAACAATCGCAATTTTGCAAAAAAAAGTGACCTGACCGGGATATTTCTGTAAGAGGCGATTACAGTTATTGGCTACAGAGATCTTGTGATATAACACCTTTAGACTCTTTTCTTAAGAGCCACGTAAAAGATAAGATCCATGCTAATGCTCCACAATCGACCTTAAATGTGGATTCGTGACGTTTTCGAGGACATAAAGCCGCAAATCTGCGAATTGGTCATGGAAAATTTCATGAAAAGAATATGGTTCTTAACTTAATTATTGTTTTTTATTGTTAATGGTATACCTTTTTCTTTATTATTAAATAAACATCCATTGATGTTTCTTTAAAAATACACGCTTTTTTTAAATATCAAAATAAAACCTCTTATTGTAAAACCCTATATAAGCAGATTGATTACTGGGCTAAATAATTGTTCTGTTTTAGTATCTTAAAGTGTGGAATTCCAAAAAAAAAAATAGATAAAAAGCTGTTGCAATTGTTAACATGGTTGTTTTGATGGCGTTAAACGTGTTAGTGTTGCCGTTGTTTTTTAATAATTTTTTTTCAGTTTTAAGTCAATTTTTTAGAAAACTGCCCCTCCCACCTAAACGAGGTGGGGTAGGTTCCCCCTTCCGCACGATTTTTTTCTTTTCTGGAATGGACCTACATGCTCAAGCTTTTTGTCACACCTTAGGTGAATCACTCTGTATAATAGCTGGAATTCTCAATAGGGAATACAAAAAACTGTGAAATTAACCATCAGTTCCGCTTTGACCATTAATAACTTTGGAAGGAGTAAGATAAAAAGTGAAGACCTTTTTTTTAGAGCGTTCAATTTTCTAAAGAAAAAAGTTATGCTACTCATTTAAATACTTGCTATTATAAAGTTATAAATTTCCAAGTATAAAAATGTGTTTTGTCCCATACAAATCGTATGGAAAAAAGAAAATAGCGATGAGCGACCTCTAAAAATTAATTTAAAAATCTGAATTTTTAACAGGCTTATTATTTTGCTCAATTCAAAGTAATAAGCAAGTGGCATTGGAAATCGGAGACTATTTTTTTATTTTTGAATCAGTCTAGCACAGGCTAGACAAATATTTCACCTTCTATTAAATACAACTCAAGTTAAGCTAATTATTTAAGAAAACATATTTTTTTTATTTTCACAAGCATAGGTACCTACCGAACACCACAACTAAACCTTGATGATTGTTTTGTTAATATCTTTCATTATTTAAGTTTGTGTTTTTGGTGTTTTTTATTTTTTGTTTTTCTTTAAAATAATTTTCATTGTTTTTTTTTATTTTAATAATTTTTGTGATTTTTATTTCGGTGGTTTTCATGTTGCATGTTACTCGCGACGACCAAAATGAACACGTTGTTGTGGTTGCATGTTCAGATACTATAGGATAAATGTTTTAACATGACAACCTAGCTACCTGTGATGATTTTTAGGCAGCTAAAGGTTATACAAGACCGCCATATTACCTAAATCGAAAGAAGTCATTTTTGAATTCATGCTTTCGAGCGGCGGCGTCGACTTCGCCGTGTCGTCACCGTCGTCGTCGTCTTCTCTTCTTTGGACGGGACGCTCCTAATTTTCACTTCCTGCCTGCAGGGTGAATTTCAGCCCCAGACACAGAGTTTATACCAAATCCAAGAAAACATCTCCGAGAAATGCCGAACAACAATCAAAAATTCACTCTTTTATTTTTTCGGGGGGTTTTTTGGTTTGATAGTATAATTTCCTGGATTCGAATGTTTCATGTTCGGATTCTTTTCTTTGGTTTTGCTTTTTATATGTTTGAATGAAAATCTTTTTGGCGCACTGTAGTAATTATAGGTTAGATTGTCTGAAGCACCAACCGAACATCATTGGATGTATATTTCTACAGAAATGTTTTTTTTTTTTTTGTTTTTCCTTTTTTTTTTGATTTTGTTCCCCAAAAGGGATATCGCGTTTGAACCTTTTTCTCCCTCTAATCGACAATTTGGGACTAAAGTTTTATATCAGCAGCGATAAAAGTTGTTCGTTTTTGATCGCTTTAGGGCCATCTCAAATTGGAATATTAAAATCAAATTTATTTAAGATAATTAGGTTGTTCGAAGGTGAACCCTCTTTCCGTAATCTATTCATATACCTTTACCTATAATATGTGCATAAAGGTTAAGACCAGTGGCTAGAACATGACAATTTAATAACCTATCACAGACACGTGAAATGATAGTTGTAATTGGAGATGGTGTAATTTTTTACAAGCTCCGTCGGGTATGGTCATCCCGACGGCACATTTCAAAAACAGTTATTTGTTGGGAAATAGGTAAAACCTTATATGTATTGAAACACTCATTTCAACAGTGCCTATCTGGTGTTTAATAAGGACAAAAAAAAATCAATTCTTAAACAAGTTAATAAAGTGAATTTAAAATAGGTATTTTTTGTTCGTTTTAGCAACACTTGGACAATGCTGTCAAACTTAGCTTATCATAGGCTTCCGTTGAAGTTCCACATCCGACAAGAATGTGAATCTAAGAACTAATATAAAAGCTGGGGGTACTGTCGTCAGCGAATCAGTTTAATGGATTACTAGTTTCTGACTAGTTTCATTTATGAATATAAAAAAGTCGGAGACAAAAAGGAGCCCTGGAGCAGTGGATAAAGGACTTGAAACCGTCCAATACAACTTGTATTAAACGGTCATAAGGGTAATTTCTAATCCAATGAAGAAAAGAATTATCGATACCAAATGCATGCAGTTTCGATAAATGAGCTTCATGCCAAACTCTCTCAAATAATGCTTTTGAAATATCCAGGGCAATCATCTAAATTTATCCAAAACGAATAAGAGATTTTTGGCCTTGTTCGGTGAAATCATCAGTGGACCTATATTTTTTTTTTTTTTTAACATGCCACGCACTAAAGGGGTTTTTACTACCCTTAATATGACAAGCACAGTGCGAGCGTTAGGAAAATAAGGAAGGATTTAAAAGGAGATACCGATGCACATTGGTTTTGAAGTTCTGAATATAAAAATGGGGGGGGGGGAAATAGGGCCAGGTCAAGCATTCCACATTCTTGTTGTGGTACGTCCGAAGTTGGGCTCAAGGGTAAACTGATGAGCATTCCTGAAAGCGCGTGTATAACGGTTGAATTGTTTAAGGGGAGAAATGCAACTGACAATTTCACTTGAACACTGCTCATAAAAATAGCGATAGAACAGTGAGAGACAGGTGACATTGCGGCGGTGTTCGAGATATGCTATTGTTGCTGTTATTGTTCTATCACCTATCATTTTTAGGGCCCTTTTTCGAATTCTATCCAACAAGTTTAGCTGAGTAACAGGAGCACCTGCCCATATATGTGAATTATATTCAAGCTTTGTACGAATAAAGGCTTTGTAGATTACAGCCAGATCAGAGGGGGAAAGAATTTCTTGCATCTTCGGAGAAAACGTAAGCACTTAGCAGCGTACTCCCGGTCAATAAGATGCTATTGTTCGAGATACTTCTCGAGCTGATAATTTATCAACGTTTCCTTGACCTTGGAAAAAAGGGACGCCAGCGCAATTGGCCGACAGTTAGAGGGTGAAGAAGATACGCCATTTTTTGGGGCAGGCTGGACAAATTCTGTTTTCCAGCCACTAAGGAAGATAAAAGTAGAATAGAACAGATATGGAAAAGCTTGCGCAGTGGTTTTGCCAGCGTTTGAAGAACACCTCTTTAGGACAATGGGAGGGATACTATCTGGGCCAGCGGATTTTTGTACCTATGTCAAGATCTTTCATGACTCAATCAACTGCACGAGTGCGAAGGAAGATTCGTCCCATAAAATCATTTGCGCTCTCAATTAGGTACAGGAGGAGTCATAACACTTCCTGGCAGCGTTGAATTAACAACAAACTATGCCGCAAGCAATTTGGCTTGATCCTTCCTCTTTCGAGCTGACCGGAAGCAAATCATTGAAGAGGAGCGTTGTAACCGAAACAAAGAAGTATCTCCAATATTTCGTATAAAAGACCAAAAATTGCAAACAATTTAAGTGCAATAACATTTATTGCAGAATCTGCTAACTGAAAAAAAAAAATTCGGCCAGGCGAACCTTGCGCATTTTTTGTTTACCTTTAATTAAACTGACAAAACCGTAGACGATTTATTGTTTTCCGAGAGGGTGGTGGGTTTTTTATAATGGAATTACAAATCATCGTAAAACTAATTAAACTAAGGTATTGATTAATCTTTGCTTGTATGCAATAACCTCTTGAAATTCAAAATGCTGAAAAATGTCTCACTTCCAAAAGAACACAGATTAATATGTATGTATGTTGACATCGCAATCATCACATCCTTTAAACGACTACTACAAAATTTATATTAACCCTAGCAATTATTTTTTAATCTATAAAGCAACAAAACTAATGGCAAGATTCTGAATCAATTTTTACTAAGAATGTGTGTGTAATGGTACGCTACGCTGGTATGTTCCTAAGTTTTCTAATGTTCCTAAATGCAATTACTTAAATAAAATTATACCCCGCAGGTATAAGAGTATTTTATCTGTGTGATAACTCATTTGATTGCATTAAAAGTAAATTTAACACCCTATAGGGACTGACTCAATTAATTTAAAAATACAAAACCAACAAAACAAAAAAATAAAAAAAACACTCATTCAAACGTGCAAATTAGAAACCATTATCTAAGACGCTTTTGAAAATGCTATTTGCCACATAAATCGTTACCATCGCCCTTTCCTTGAACAAGTAGTGAAATTGTGTTATTTGCCACCTACAACAAACCACCATCGACCATACAAAAAAAAAATCAAACGAAAAAAGACCTTTCCGGCAGACATTTTGTATTTTATGATTTTACCTTTGTTTTTTTTTTTATTTTTTGTTTTTTTTTAGTTTCAATGTTTTGTGCAATTTTATAGAAAAACGTGTTATTACGGTAGATTTTAGGTTATATGGCCAAAAACCACGCAAACAACAAACGTTTTTCTAATAACGTAACGCGCAAGAAGTTTTGTTAGTTTAACGTTACCCATGCCTCCTTTACTGCCACACTTCCGTGGGAAGTAGTAAAATAGGAAACAAAAAAATATATCTGCTGATGGATTTGCTGCTTCTGCTTTTGAGCTGAAAATGGAGGTCAGGTAGTGGTTGATGGTGGTTTACTGTTTTACATCCACTTTGTTGGCAATGCCGTCCGCCGGCTGGTGCGGCGGCCGGCCGGCGGTGATGTTAGCAGTAGTTGTTATTTATTAAATTCCCACAAATAAAAATTAGGTAGGTATGTTTATTGGAAAATTGTATAGGCATAAATTCGGCAGCAAGGGAAAACACATTTTAAAGCTTATATTAATTTTGTTGGTAGTTTTTTTTAATTTGAATAGTTAATAAGATAATCTGTTTAGTAAGTAGATATATGTATATATGCAGAGGAAGAAGGTACATTGTGTCTTAGGTTCTTTAAATATTTTTTGTGGAACCTGAAGAAAACTATATGTTTATTTGGAGCTCTCTTCTGTTACTTAGGTTTGCTAAAATTCTCATTATTTGTATCATGTACCTATTAAATTTTTTTTAATGAATCTCGGTTATTTAAAAAAAAACTTCTCTTTAAAGCGATTTAAAAAAAAAACTCTTAATTCACGAAACAAATTTGAAAGACCTTGTAAAGAATTTTTGCAACGAACAAAATTGTTTGTGACGACAGCAATAATCTACGGATCAAAAACGAAACAAAAATATCTAGATTTAAAGTTTAACTTTGTCACAGGAAGGAAAAAGAGTTCAAATAACATTTCATTTCCTTCACCAATAAATTATCGATTATGATTTTTGTATAATCATTAGATTAAAACACACGACGGTTAACTCGGGCATATACGATTTATTTTTATTTTAATTCATTTTCAAATATTTTAACCTGCGATATATTCTTCTTTTGCATATATACAAATGTTTGGAACCCAAATTTTCATGATTTGGTGTAAGTCCAGCGTGTTCCTGTGAAGTTTGGTCGAAATCGGTCTGCCAATTTATCAACCAGATAAATGCATTTCGAAAGGGATAACTTGCACAAAATCGATGGAAATCAGATAGAAAAATGTTTTTGAGAGGTTATATGTATTCAGGTTCTTAGATGGCAGCCTAAAGGGCAAATATTTTCTTCGCAAAAAGCAGTTTTAGTTGAAATTGCAGTTGCAATTAACAATTATTTTTTTATGTACATATAGGCTTAACACAAATTGGGCGGAAATTGAAATTGCAGCAATTGCAGTTGCAGTTACAGATGCAGTTTAAGATGGAAGACATAAAATTGATGATTTTAATGTATTGTTTAAATAGTACCAACGAACGTTAGCAAGGTGCACATGTCAATTTAAGTAATTGCACTAAGAGTTGCAGCTGCGTTTACAATAATAGCTGATTAAAAGTTAATTTATTGTGAAAAATTTAATAAATATTAGGTTCACATGACATCTAAGCAACTGCACAGAATGATTTGAAAATTTGTACAATAATTAATTTTGACCCCACGACTAACCCTGGTTTTAATAAAAGTGAATGAAAGTTCATTTCACAATAATTCATAACATAAGAGTAGGTAAATAACAGTAACTAAAGTCAGCAGAAATTCGCATGGTGAACATTGAACACGGCTATCCACAAATTTGCATTTGAAACCAAAATGGTTGTGGTCCATTAATTTCTTTTTTTGTTTTTTTTTTTTTTTTTTTTTCAAAATGCGAAGCAAGATTCGCAGGGTGCACATTGCACGCGGCTATCAACAATTAGAATTGCAGTATTAGTTAAAACTGAAGAAAAAAGTTAATGCTAATTTATTTATATCCTCCTTACATCTCAACCTGAACATTTGTACTATTCTTTCTGGGCCGGTAAAATCGGGAGGAAAACCCCTCAGCAAAAGGAACAAATGTATAACAGAAGGTCAACAGAAATGACCCAACAACACGGCAAGATGGTTTAACATCAATTCGTGTAGGTACGTAATACAGAAACAAGAGATGCTGGAACGCCCGACCAACATGAACCACAAATTAGACAAGTTCGAATTCAAGTTCACCTGTTACAAGAACGGAGCAGAGCAAATGCTTCGAAACCGGCTGAACGCGTATAGCTAACGTGGATTACGCCTTAATCCACTCAAAAAAAGTTTATGAAATGAAAAAAGATTACAAGTCATCACTATATTGGCATTGGCCCAATGCACAATGTAAGCCTGCATTGCCATACATCGAGATTCGACAGAGAGCCACCCGGAATGTGTTTTTCGAATATAGCCACCAGAACAACTTTGTACGAATGTTTCTGGCATGACCTCAAGCATCAAACTCAAAACATTTTCTGCAAAGCATTCGCAAGTACAACATAATGTTTCCAAATGACTTCGTTTGGAGCAACAGAATTGAAAGCCACAATTAGCGTTGCCAGATTTTTCTTACAGCTAGGCGGGACATATGGCTAAAACAATTAGAAAACCCGGGATTTCAACAGTTTACCCGGGACAAAATGAAAAATCATAAAATGCATGTATATGTATGTTAAAATAAATAATTTCTTTAAATAAAAGCTAATTAAATACATTTTCTGAAAACTACATTGCATAGGTACGAGTATTTTGATTTTAAAATAAAATTCATTGATGAAACTTAAAAATAAAACCATCTACTTCAAAATTAATACATTATTATATGTAGTTTAAATTATTAGATAATGTAATTATAAACGATCAGTTTTTTTGTAATTACATTAATTATTTATACAGATAAAAACCTTGTGTTACACAAAATTACTCAGAATATTTTAAGGAACTTTTGTCACATTATATTATCTCAGTATTATGTTTGTACATTACTGTTTAATTCTGAACAGGTAAAGTCAGAATTAAAGGTTGGAGTAATTTGCCTCTAATAAATTCAGGGGCATTTTTTATTTCTTCCATCCGTCCATTTTAGAACCATTAGTGAAAATACTCTTTCAGCAAACCAATTGCGAAACACAAATTGCAAATACCTATTTGTCTTCAAATAATATTTTCTCTAATGTAGTGATTGTTCTGTATTAATGAAAGATATTTACATTGGACATTTTTGTTTGGGTGTTTGAGTCATAACCCGGGAAAAAACCTGGCGGGACAATTAAAATTATGTCTGAAATCCGGGACTTCTCGGGTAAACCGGAACGTCTGGCAACGCTAGCCACAATGCAGTTTTCATGCCACCATCCAAGGGCAATGACATGTCTACCATAACATCGGTTCGCTGCTTCTTCTATCCGATGAAGACGCCAATTTTCTGCATTTTGAGTGAAGGCAATACAACGTTCGCCGGGCACCGTTAGTATGTAAGAAAGGGCAAATGGAACTTGAGAACCCCTAACATTGCGATGATAGAGAACGAGAAAAAAGTGGTACTCGCAATTCCATCTGCTAGTCTATATACCTCGACCTGCAGCCTAATTGGCTAAAGCGATTTCCTTCAAACTTTGGACTTAAGGTTTGTAGGAGATTCACTAGAGGAGAAATCATTTTTGTTAGCTTACAAAATAACGGTACCTGCCATACAACTAGAATACAAAACATTATTAATCTCAAAAACGGCTTTAACGATTTAAATTAAAAAAAATGTTGATTACTTTTTAATTCAATTAAAAAGTACAAGTGACCTCAATTCCAGAAATGAATGTGTGTTCGCCCAGATATTACATTGGGCTTTTCAGTCAGTCTGTCATAGCCTACTAAGACAAAAATGTTGGTCGATGTTTACCGACTCTTATAATTGAATTATATTCATTCATTCCACTTAAAACAGAAGTAGTTTTAATGGCGCAAATTTTAATTTTATTAAAACCGGTTCTAAATCAGTTTTAAAATGGGATCTCTAAAAACTTGTTTTAAAGCGAGAGTCGACTCTTTGGTACAGTTTTTTTAGTTTTTTTACTTTAGTACAGTTTAACGCTAAATCACTCTTCTAACTTTAAAAGCAGCGAATCGGTTGTTTAACTTCTTAAAGTATACTTTTACCACTTGAAAATAAGTTTATAAGAACAAAAAAGCTTAGAGGTTGATAAAATGCTTTCGAAGGCTTTTTTAATTTTTAATATTTAGACCTTAGTTAAAATTGGAAAAAAAAAACTATTGATATAGGTAGGTATTGAATTTTTTAAACAAACATCAATCACATATACACATCAACCAACATACACGTAGGTACCTACAATGATGTCTCAACATTGTTTTTTTTTAAGAATCAGGGATAATGCGACTAGATTTATTTTCCACTAGATAAAGGACAATAATATTTAAACAATCATAATCAATATACACGAGACACGACACACACATGATTATATTAAAACTAGCTGACCCGGCGAACTTCGTTCCGCCTTAATTCATTTATGTAAAGAAAATAATAATAATTCCGAGCATGATATACAATGATGTTTCATGTAATTCGGTCAATTGAAATTCGTTATTCTAAAGTTTTGTTAAATACAATAAAATAACTAAATTAACAATGTCGATGTGTTTCAATGAAACCAAAATGATTGGCGTTTCGGCCAACCTTCCGCTTTTTCACTGAAGAGCTTTAATGGTTAAAAAAGATTTTTCGTTTTATATTCAGGCGCGTACACGTACAAAGCGGTAGGTTTGCCAATACGTGAGCACGCCATATACAACTCCCCATGTAAGAAACATTGGAATTCAAGATTGATGCCACAAACATCCAGCGGTTGTCCTTACGACTTATTGATTGTCAATTGTCATAGCATAAGCGAGACGCACTGGAATTTGAAGACGCTTATGGCAAATCATTCGGGATAAGCGGAATCCGTGGAATGAGAACATCTTCGCCTTTGCATTTTCCCCTCAAAATGGTGGCTTGAATATAAGATTTGATTGGATGCGCTTCACAATCAAACGCGTTCCGTTACAAAGTTTTGGTGCATTGAAATTGTGCAGCAAAATTATAAATGACCCGACTTTCAATTTTAAACTGTGTGGTGACAAGCCCCGGAACATCCAAAGAATTCAAAAAGTTGGTGGCTTCGATTTCATCCATCACGGAGTCCACGGATTTGAATAAATTAACTCACCGACGATTTGAATTTGAATGACGAAATTCAAATGATCTCTTCCAGCGTTGTTGTAAAGTAGCAAAAATTCGGTGGAAATTCAATAAGGCCGGTGACTAAATCCACTGGTATCACGCCATTCCCCATCGCCAATAAATTGACTGGAGAAATCTGCAGCAAACTGGTCATTTCGTTAAGCGACTCGCATGTTTGTTTTCAATTGCAATTTCTCCACGTGTGGCAATAAATCCGATGCTCTCAGGCCCTTCCTGGGGCCAATACAAATTTATCAAACCCTAAATCGTCAAAATCAAAGTAACTGTTCTCGAGTTATGCACTTAAAACCGGATGTTCCCGGATTTCACAATTTTCCTGAGAATTTTCCGGGATTTTCCTCCAGTATCCTATGCCCTTCCTTGAACTTATACGAATTTATCAAGCCCTAAATCGTAAAAGTCGAAGTAACCGTTCTCGAGTTATGCATTAAAAACTGGATGTTCCCTGTTTTCCAGTTTTCCTGGAAATTTTCCGGGATTTTCCTCTAGTGTCCTATGTCCTTTCTTGAGCTAATACAAATCCATCAAGCCCTTTATCGTGAAAATCGAAGACACCGTTCTCGAGATATGCATTAAAAAGAGGATGATCCCTGATTAACAATTTTCCTGAAAATTTTGTCGGGATTTTTCTACAGTGTCCTATGTCCTTCCTTGGGTCAATACGAATTCATCAAGCCTAAAATCGTGAAAATCGAACGATCCGTTCTCGAGTTATGCGCGCACACACGGACGACATTTCACTTTTATATGTATAATAATATAGATTTATTATTTGATTTGAAGTTGTTTGTTTATTTTAACATTTTTTGTTGTTCTATAGCTATGTTTCTTCTCTTCATCTGTAAAATTTGCGCCTGTTCAAACTTAATTTGCTTACGTTACGTTGCGGAGTCCACTTTAGTTAGAAGAGTTGTTCAATGTGTTTAAAATTATGAAATAGTTAAACGAGGGTTCGCAACTAAACGACTAAGTTAACTAGAGTCGGTTTATGTTTAAAATTTTGCGCCAATATTTTAATATTTATATTTTATTCATCTTCTTCTGATTACTTTTTAAGGTAAGCTTAATATTATGGTAAAAAAAAATTATCAAGAACGGTTATAAACGGTTATCCTGTGTTTGGATTTAAAAAAAAAAAATAAAATGTTTATTCTTGAAAATTCAATATCTTGAAAACGGGTTAATGATTTTCAAAATTAATATTTTTAGTTGTTTTAATACTTCCTCGTTAACGATATTAAATATTTTACCATTAATATTCACTGTCAATGTCTAGCTACAATCTCATTGTAACTAAAAGAGTATATTGGTGAGATTCAATCGTGGATTTTATTTCCCAAGACCTAAACACCATGTGCTTGATGGTAGCTATAGGCTTCCAGAACAGTGCCTACATTTGTTGTACATCCATATATCTCCCATAGTCATGGTTAATATACCATTATTTCAAGTTAACTATTTTATCAGCTCACTATTCCTTGCAGGAAAGAGTAAGATAATTCATTTAAATATAATTATTAATTTATCATGTCCTTATAAGTTTAGTTTGAAATAAATGTTTCTTTTATTTTATCTTACATCCCTTATGATTAATTATTATTATTATATCAAAGGGTTAAGAGCTGGAAGGAAATAACAAACTCAAAACACCAATCTGTGTCTTCAATGAAGCTGAATTTTCTCACAAGCTATAGGTCAAGTTCGGGTTTTTAAGTGAACCGTGAAATTAAGGATAATTGGTACAAATTCCAAGCAGAAAGTCACGCAGGCCGACAACCATCAGAACGCAAGAATCACAACCACTTGAATGTTGGTCCACCCAAAAACAAAAGAGAATTTAAAAAGGTTAGATGAAGTCTCATCATCTGTAAAATATAAAATTTAGTTTTCTGTTCTTATTCTTTTGCAAAATCTAATGTGTAGTCCTTTCAACGAAAACATTGTATGTATATGACACCACCAAAACTGTGCTGATGCATTTTCAAAGGATGTTTGTGAGTTGAAAATTGCATGTTATTATGTGAAGGGTGGATTGTTTTAAGTTTTCGTTTTCTTTTTGTTGTATCATGCTTCATGTTCAATTCTTCCGAAAATATCCCTGATTCGGGATGATTATAATTTTTTTTTACCTTCGCGGTCATTTTTGAACGAAAACTATTATTCAAGGATAATTACAATGTTTTGCGCCTAACATTTTTCTTTGAGCTGTTTTTGAATGTAAATGTTTGAAAAATTTCTTGTGCTCTTGTTTGGTTGGAATTTAAATGGATAATTCTATGTTTGACGGTTCGTTTGGAAATAACGCGTCCTTGAATTTAGTTTTGTTTTGGTTTAGCAAAGCATGAAACATTTAATTTACCATGGTGAGCAATAATTATGTTTGCAATTTATGTAGTACCACCTACCGACCAACTTTAATATTTTAAAGCTTGAAAAATTAAATCATTGAATGTGTGTGCAGTTAAATGAATGACGATGACACAAAATTCAATACAGCAGTTTTTTATAAACTCATTATAAAACTCAAAGAATAATGTACATTTTAACGAAATAATTGCGTGTTTTGAGGAAATTATATGAATATTTGTCCAAATGACGTACAAATCAGTAGAAACTTCTATTTCCAGACAAGACACGAGTGGTTCAAGTTATTTTTTTTTTTGTTGTACGTACTTACTATACAACGTTTTTTATATTGACTTTTTTTAGAAAACGTAGAAAAACTTATGTTTTTTCTCGTTGCACAAAAATGACACGTTTGTTTTTAAATTTTAGTACAAAAATATTTTTTGAGCGGCAACGCTGACTTCATGGATTCTTAAGAAAAAAAATCACCAAACCAAGCAATTTTTTTCAAAGAATGACAGTTGATGTCAATGTGAATAATGCCAAACCCCAATTATTACAGATCTTTTTCTTTGCTGTTGTGGCTGCAATGAACCTGCGCAGGAAATTTAGAAATAGAGAAATCGCGTAGCGATGCGCTGCATGCCGACTTCGAGTGAATCTGCTCCCATAAGAACCTGTGTAAATTGATTTCGCTGCATGAAAAACGCTGCACATCTGTTTAGCAAATAAATTTGCCGCGCAGCATCATTGCAGCCCCAACATAAAAAGAATCTTTAATAATTGGTATTTGGTATTAGTCATATTGATATTGAGATCAACTGTCATTCTTTAAAAAATAGTGTTTTTTTAAGAATCCATGAATCCAGCGTTGCGGGTCGAAGATATATTTTGGTGCCAAAATTAAAAAAATTCGAAAAAAATCGAAAATTTCATTTTCGTGCCACGGAAAAAAACACAAGTTCTGCTACTTTTTCTAAATAGAAATTAATATATAAAAACGTGATGTAGTAGGTACCTACAAAAAAAAAAAAAAAAATAACACTTGAATCATTCGTGTCTTGTCCAGAAATAGAAGTTTCTACTAATTTGTAAGTCATTTAGACAAATTTTCATCAAACTTCGCACTTATTTTGTTAAAAGGTGAATTATCCTTAAAGTCAAATATAATTGAGATTATAAAACTGCTATATTGAATTTCGTCCCACCTTCCAAAGAAGAAAATCTCGTACCAAAAAAGCACTTTGGTGTCACATCGGCAACGCTGTATTTTCATGTTTTGATTTCACATAAGTTTGCATCATGAAAGTCAGAAACTATGTGTGCAGCGCTGTATGCTAAGGCTCTAATTTATCAAACAAAAAAATAAGACAATGAAGAAGACAATGAAGAAGAAGATAATTTGTTTGATAGATGATGTATGTAATTGATGTAGGTATATTTTACGCTCTCATCTTATCAAATTTTAAACATTTGATCTGAAAAAGAAGTGATTTTTGTAAAAATAATTGCATCACATCTGGGTTGCCAGGTACATGCACCTGATTGAGAAAAGTCAGCTTATATTTGTTTGATAGATTAGAGACTAAGCTTTAATCTGATGTATGTTTTAAGCTCTTTTGGTATATGTTTGTATTAAATCAGGTCTGGCAAGGGCATGTACCTATTTAAGAGAAGCCAACCTGTATTTTTGAAATAGAGCACCGTCTGAGCTTTAATTTAACGATATCGGTTTTACTTTTGTCTATATAAAATAACAATTTTTTTACACAAAATGTAACTAAATGCTTTAAAGACTGAGTTAAATCTATTTTTTTTCCTACGCTTGGAAGACTTAATAAAGAAAAAGTGTATTTTAGTAATTTTCTACAGGTTGTCTCCTTTTTTTTTTGGTATAAAATACTTTATCAAACTCGACCAAAATAAAAAGTTGTAATCAATAACGTGTTGCTAACATTTTTGTTTGCTTTAAGAAGGGTTGACACGTACACCTTCCCATTTTAAAAGTGGCAACCCTATTTATTTATTTTCAGTTTAGTCTAATCTTGAATTTGATACTAGGTTTACCCTCTTACTCGATGAGCTATATCATAGTCGAAAAAAAATTGCTTTTAAAAGAGGGTTGGCAACACACCCTACCCATTTTAAACTAGGCAACCCTATATTTTTCGTTCTATCTCGTCAAGGCCTATTATTTGGGCTTAGTTAAAATCTCTCTCGATGAGCTAAGTCATGGTCGAAAAAGTGGAAGTGGCCCGTTTTGGACGTCACCTACACAAATTTCGGTAGGCAACCCAAGTGCGTTGAGTTTCTCTTGAATATATCTATCGATTAAGGGGTATTATAACCTCTTACCTTATGAACCAAGTGATCCTTCGGTCGCCGCTTGAATTATTAGAATACATAATATTTATTTCGAGCTGTTTGATCACTTCACCTTAGAAGTTTCGGGCTTTTACATTATTTAGTGTTCACCATATGAATGTTAATATATTCTTACCATCAACCACAATCATTATAGTGAAACAATTTTCAAAACAAAAAAATATATCTAGAAAAATATCAGCACGTTCGCGATTTAACCCCGATTTCGATAATCTTTTGTAAATCGGTCGGTAATCGTTCAATTATCGCATTCGTACATTTCGCACGTGGATAGTTTTCTCTGATGCCTATAATATAATCGCATCCACTTTTAAGACTTAAAAGTTCCATAAGGAATTTGAAACCAAGACATCAGATATACCCACTTTGCATAGAGCTCCAATTACACATTTTCTTCACTCCATATATAAATTTACACAGTTCGTATCGAATGATTTGTAATCGATTGCAGGTTGAGATCTAAATTATGGCAATCAATTCACTGACACCGGACATATGAAACGACCGTCGACGAAGGGCTATTATAGGATGATTATGTGAAGAATTCCAGAGTACATAAAGTGTATGCAGCTTTAGTCTGCAACACCTGACCTAAACTTTTAACATTTGATGGTCATTGTATAAGAAGATTCATACGAACTTCAGGTTCCAGGATCTTCAATGGAAAGTATGAGAATTGGTGAAGGAAAACGTACAGGTCAAGGATTGAGTTTAAGCGTGAGTACCTTGAGTGTAAATCAATGTAATGAGAGGGCTTACACAAGCTAGATCCTGAGAAAATATATTGAAAATGAATGCATTATTAGTATTACCTACACATGTAATGTAAATTACTTCAATTATTATCATTTATAAAAAAAGGTAAAAATGAAAAAAAATATTGTCCATGACTTGGTAAAATATTCAAATATTTTTTTATGGAAAATTGATTGGACAAAAAATGTATGATCAATTGTCTAAATTTGTCGATTAAAAGTATGATTTTTATATGAGTTATTTTGATTTCAATAATAATTATGTATGTATAATTTATAATAAGAAGATGAAGAAATTTAAATATTAAAATATTGAAATTACTTCTGTTTTAAGTGGAGTGAATGAATAAAATTCAATTAAAAAGTGCAAGTGACCTCAACTCCAGAAATTATTGTGTTTCGCCCAAGGTATAACAGTGGGCTCTTCAGTCAGTCTGTTATACCCTACTAAGACACAAATTTTGGTCGATGTTTACCGACTCTTATAAAAATCACAGCAAAAAGATACTGTGAATTTTATTATTCTAGGGGAATTTGTTTAAATTCGTGCACCTAGAAAATAAATACCCGTGGTCAGGTTTTTTATAATAAGAAGATGAAGAAATTTAAATATTAAAATATTGAAATTACTTCTGTTTTAAGTGGAGTGAATGAATAAAATTCAATTAAAAAGTGCAAGTGACCTCAACTCCAGAAATTATTGTGTTTCGCCCAAGGTATAACAGTGGGCTCGACAAAAATTTGTGTCTTAGTAGGGTATAACAGACTGACTGAAGAGCCCACTGTTATACCTTGGGCGAAACACAATAATTTCTGGAGTTGAGGTCACTTGCACTTTTTAATTGAATTTTATTCATTCACTCCACTTAAAACAGAAGTAATTTCAATATTTTAATATTTAAATTTCTTCATCTTCTTATTATAAAAAACCTGACCACGGGTATTTATTTTCTAGGTGCACGAATTTAAACAAATTCCCCTAGAATAATAAAATTCACAGTATCTTTTTGCTGTGATTTTTATAAGAGTCGGTAAACATCGACCAAAATTTGTGTCTTAGTAGGGTATAACAGACTGACTGAAGAGCCCACTGTTATACCTTGGGCGAAACACAATAATTTCTGGAGTTGAGGTCACTTGCACTTTTTAATATGTATAATTTATGTCGTTTTCGATTGGAGGTTCGGAGTTACTCCTTTTTGTCTCATATTACTTCAAAAGACTTCGATTATTTTACCTTCTGTAGTCCCTGTTAGTGGTTAATTATATGATTTGCTTTTTTTTTAAATTCTGTAGTTGGGTGATTTATGCAAAAACGCAAAAAAAAAGGTTGAGATCACACAAGAAATAGAAGAGGGGAATTTTGATATCTGAAGTCAACTTAAAAAATTCTTAGAAGAACAAAAAAATTTGGGATACGCTTAGCATACATGCTCTAAGAATAGGATTTTTTGCGCAAAAAAAAAGTACCTAAACCTTTGCGTTGCGTGATGATTGGCCATAACGTCCATTAAAATAAAAGATTCTATCAATCAATCAATAAAAAACGAGATGTTCTGAAATGCACCAACTACAGAGGAATTAGTCTTCTAAACGTCGACGACCGCCTAAAACCTTGAGTTAACGATATGATCGGCCCCTATCAGTGTGGTCTTAGGCCAGGCTAAGTCAACCGTCACACTCCGATAGATTGGAGAAAAAGCCCAGGAATTCCAGATCGATACACACGACCTCTTTATCGATTTTAAAGTCGCGTATGATAGCGAGTAGTAGCCCGTAGCGTAATGATTAGTGCGTTCGACTGTCACGCTGGAGGTCTGGGTTCGCTTCCCAGCCTCGTCCACCTAAAAACTAAAAAGTTTTTTTTCAGGGCTACTGCCTCTTGCGAGGAATTGACAAATCCTCCAAGAGTATCACTTGTCACGAATAAGTGCTTCTCGTCTAGCCGTTCGGACTCGGCATAAAATTGTAGGTCCCTTCCATTCCTGTCGAAAGGCGCACACAGGAATGGTTGCGAGTTGTTAGTCACTAGGCCCTGGTTCTTCATGAGCCGTTGTGCCACCCGCTTCTTTATGATAGCGAGAAAAGTGACGAATTATACATAGCCATGTCATATCTCGGAATCCCTTCCAAACTCGTTCGCTTGTGCCGGATGACGATGGAGAAATCTCGCTGCTACGTCAAAATCGGTAAGAACCCCATCGAATCCTTTGATGTTGAGAAAGGATTGAGGCAAGGCGACGCGTTATCAAGCAACCTATTTAACATCGTTCTTGAAGCAATTATATGCAACGCACACGTCAACACCAGCGGTACAATTTATCGACCGTTCAATTGCTTGCGTATGCAGACGACATTGACGGCTTGTCGGCAGAACGAAGTGAGCTGTGGCAGGCGCATTTGCGAGCATTAAATCGGTTGCGACTAAAATGGGATTGGCGATTAATGAGGACAAGACCAATTATATGCTGTCATCGAAAAAGGAATCTCAACATCGTCGACTCAGGCAAAATATCACGATAGACAGATATAACTTCGAAATTGTCAAGGACTGTGTCTACCTGGGTTTCACTATTACCTCGCAAAATGACATCAGTGCATCATAGATCAAACGAAGAATTACTCTTGCCATTTGCCAACCGCTGTTTCTTCTGGCTAAGAAGGCATTTAAGTAGTGCCGCCTTTCTCAGAGAACTTATGAGACTTTATACAAGACCATAATCGTCCCAGTCCTGCTCTATATGCGGCAGAAGCATTGACATTGAAAAAATCGGATAAAAGGCTGCTAGGGTCTTTTGAGAGGAAGATTCTTCGTTTGATTTTCGGTCCGGTGTGTATCGAAGGAGTGTGGAGAAGATTCAACGACGAGCTAGACGGACTATACAGCGACGTTGACCTGGCCCCTGGCTGGGGCACGTGGAGCGTGTATGGACAGCAACGCACCTGCCCGGCGAGTCTTCGAATCCAACCCCGATGGTGTACTCAGCAGAGGAAGAACCCATAACAGGTGGCACGCACAAGTGGAGAACGACTTCAACCAACTCGGTGTGCGCAACTGGAAGGGGCTGGCTTGGGAAAGAGCTGGATGGAGGGGCTTCTTAGTTGAGGCCGTAGCCTTCAAATGCAAAAGTTATACACATAAGCATTTAAGCAAAAAATATTTGTATATTCCTCACCTTTTTCTCCATTTGGCCTCTTACATAATTCGATAAGGTTCTATTCCTCGCAGAAAAGGTTCATTGCTTATCTATGTTAAGGTCATTTAAATATGAACAAACTAATTTTGAAGTTTATCTCTCTCTTATTTTCGGGCAATACAATGATTTTAACCTTTGATAAATGATCAAAATTTCGAGCTTTGGAAAGTGTTGGGGGAATATATAACAAATGTTTTATGACCAAAAAGGATTTGATGAGATGTTCGCATATCGCATACAATTCTTCAAGTAGGATAAAGGTATGTAAGCACAACAAACCCATACATACCAGTGGAAGCTCTGAGTGCATAGTGAAGCTATTACAACACTCAGCTACGTCGAAAATTAACTGCAACTGTGTCACCATCATGTAAAAAAACAATATATAACAAATCCACCAAGTTTCAAATGTGTGTCGACTTCAAAACGTATTTCGCCTATACTAAAATGTAAGTAAAATCTTAAAAATATCATTTGTAGGTGCTTTTTACCTGAATTAAGTCATTAAAACAAATAGGAACCGTCCATTAAAGTCGTAGCTCCATTTTTATGCAATAGCATTATATAATAATATTAATATATACAAAATGCCTACATGATGCCTAAAACAAAAGAAAATTGCAACTTCTGAACTTGAATTTCTGCCTCTCGCAGACTTTCAGACAACTTCAAGGATCCATTCTGCGAAATTAAATCAAAAAACCCGACAACAACCGAAAACCGCCTAAGGTGTCATCACATGATACTCTTTATAAAAATACAAAAGGTATAAAAATAATAAAACTCTAATACTGCCCCCGTTTCAAAGTTACCAGCAGCTAAGTTATATAGTAAAATGCTGTTGGTGCATCGCGGCGACTGATCACTACGGCACAGAAGCAATTAAAAAATTTAAAATTATAATCACTTTGAAGGATATCAACTGCTAAGATCTGCACAATCGAAGCATCACATGCGATGTGTTAGCAGAACATTAGCAGGAGCGCATCAGCATCATCAGGAAGTCGTTATGGCCAGGAGGTGGTCGTTGTCGTATAGTTGGCTCTGCTGAAAGCCAAAAATATTTATACAGCACCACGACGACTTGAAAGTAAGTTAAATAATGTAAAAAGACCTTATATTGCTTGTGGAATTTAAACCTCCTTTTTGAAACGGGGGGTCACCCCAGGAATAAATTACAGATTTGACATTTTCCTCATATACGAAGGTGGCCCCAGAATAAATAAACCTAATGAAATATACCTCATCCTATATACCATCAGGCCATATCCGAAAACATGTTAACGTTGTTGGGCATAATAAATAAATCCCATGATTCCACCAAAAATATAGTCAGGCAGGTGCCAAAATATTTACCGAGGCCAAATGAATTATATTTTTTTTTTTTTTGTTCGTATTTATTTTTGGTTTGTTTCAGTATTGTGGGTCGCTTCTGTTCTTTGTTTGCATAACATATTCTCGCATGCCTGCAGGATATTTGCGAAAAAACGTAAGAGAACACTTTTAAGTTACATTCATTTAATAATTCTTATCGCAAGGATACAATCGTGGTGAAACAGTTTTGAACAGGGCGCCACTTCAGTTGGCGAATTGTGTGTGGTCCGTGGTTGTAACGAAATAGGAAAAGTTTTGGTATTAAAGTTGTGAAGCCACAGGAAGTTCTTATACCAGAAATCGTTCTTCATTTTTGTAGGCACCATAACTGTAGGTTTAGTTAGGTTTGCGGTTGAAGGGACCACCACACTTTCGTCATTTTTAAGAAAAGAACTATCGATTTTCAAGAATCGAAAGAGTCCCTATGTTTAAAGGGTGTTTTTTTGATGGTGGCGATGGTGGACAGACAGGATGATGAATTGGCACAAGTACGTATAGTGTTTGGAAGAAGGATTAGGGTTACCTTTCGTCGTTATTTGGAGGTATTTAAAACGATATAGCGAGCTGATGAACCAGAAGCTTAGGTATTAATTTTCTTGTTTTGATTTTCTAGAAAACTCTTCAGTTGATAAGCGATTGGCGGCAAAACCAAAGGTCTTAGGGCCTTAAGACTAGCACATTCGTTATCAAGGAAGTAACATCTATCCATCAATATTTCCTACGGTAGGTACATACGAAAACTTAAGTTAAAAAATCGACGTTTCTCTCTGAGTACTTTGTTGAGGTACCTACTCTGTTACATATTTAGAGACTTAATTAATATTTGCAGCAGATTTATTCACCGAACCCTCTTAACTTAAAAGCCAAAAGCCTCAAAAATATATTCACCAAGCAATAATAGTCAACATTTACGGGCGCTCACATTATTTATGAGTGGTATTTACCACTTTTAGAGCCTGATTATGTGGTTCATTTTTTAAATTCGTTTCACCTTTACGTACGTTCGCGGTTCGTGAACTTCCATCCCTCTACATTTCTACACCCCTCACCCAATCTAACGAAACAACCGAAATCGTGTGATCGGGGTCTTAATCTATGAGCGCTCTCTTCGAAGAAAATTTCAAAAACTTTCGCAATATAACGTCTCTGCTCTCAAACTGTCAATATTTAATCTGCCCGCCACATTTTGTTTCAATTTGCTTTTGCTCTATTTTTTGTTTAAAAATGTTTTTTTTTCCATTAGTTTTTAATTTAATAAATGTTTGCAAATTAAAGATTACAACTAATTTATTGCTATTATAGCCTTTTCACACCAAACCCAAAACCCAGTTTTCGCATAAATATCGGTTTTGGCTGAAACTCTTAATCGAAAACACAACAATAATTTAACTTGCTACTTGAACGCAGGAGACCGCGACGCGGACGCAGGGTCGCACATCCGTACTACTACTCGAACTGGTTCGGTTAAGAAATAAATTAAATATGTTTAACGAATCAGAAATAATTTAACTTACAATATTTGTAAATTGTCTTTGCCCTCAACTTTGGTATTGCAAATTTCGGCGCGAACCATAGAGGTTTTCAGAAAAATAGCAATATATCTCTGTCTCATGGCTTCTAAACGTCAACTTGACAGTTTGTCACAGTGATGTTTACGATCCTGATCATACAGTTTGTTTTGTTTTGTTCGTTTCGTCTTTCGTGTTTCTGACAGGAACGAACGTTCATGATTACTTCCTTTCGTTGTCTTGACTTTCATGAAATATGGGGTTGTTATGTTAGAAAATAATCAGTAGTAATAAATAAAAATATTTTTTAATCACTTATTTCTAAAATACAATTTTTCAATTCAATCATTTTTGTTCAAATCGTTTTTTGCTAACATAGAAGAGCATTGTGGTTGCCTAATCAGAAACGTCAAAGTTCAACCAGAAAAAGTCTTGAAATTTTCATTTCTGCTTTCGTTACTTCCTTCCCTCTACATTTCTACTCTTCTCACCCAATCTGTCAAAAAGACGAAACAACTGAAAAAACGAATCGTGTATTTTCATATTTTGCTTCCACACTTGCTTGTATTAATACATTACCTTGACCTAAAAAAAGTGTGATAGAATGTGGGATAAAAGTACAAGTGACCTCAACTCCAGAAATAATTTTGTTTCGCCCAAGGTATTTATTTTCTGGGTGCACGAATTTACTCAAATTAGAATAATAAAATGTACAGTATCTTTTTGCTGTGATTTTTTTAAGAGTCGGTAAACATCGACCAAAATTTGTGTCTTAGTAGGGTATAACAGACTGACTGAAGACCCCACTGTTATACCTTGGGCGAAACATATTTATTTCTGGAGTTGAGGTAACTTGTAATTTTTAATTGAATTTTATTCATTCACTCCACTTAAAACAGAAGTAATTTCAATATTTAAATTTCTTCATCTTGTTAGAATGTAGGATAGAATTAGAACCATTCCTAAAATTATTCATGTATTAACAAATGTCAGATCGTGTGGGATAGAAGTCGAAAACAGGAGATGCAATGTCAGAGTTAAAAAGGTCTTATTTTCATTTAAGATCAGAGTTGAAAAAATGGGAAGGGGTTGACAAAAAATAAGAAATAATAAACAAAACAAAATTTTGATTGCGTTAAATTTATTGATAAATAATTCACTACCACTTCGAAAATGCATATTTTCACAAACTAAATAATTATCAACTTTATTTTTGCACATAATCGGCTCGGCTCATTTTTTATGAGCCACACCTTTCCTAATTAAAAAATGGACAAAATCGAAAGAATAAAATTTTCAAGAAAAGGAAATTATTCAGAAAATAATTTAAAATACATATTAAAATCAATAATAAAACAAAACAATTAACAATCTATGTATATTCCCCAGTTTCAACTGTATGTCACCCGTGGAATTTCATGAGATAATTATAATAATTAGGATAACTATAGTGCCGTGCATTGCATTTAAAAGACCTAAGGTCTTACAGGCATATAGTTAAAATTATTGTTATCATTATTATTATTAAATTGATACTAAACTATTACAAAATTGAAAACAATTCCAAATCGGAAGACGAAAAGCAAATACAATTCAGTTTATCCCACAAATGTCAGTGGCAAACGGAGCTATGCAAAAAAAAAATTTACAGATTTCACTCATAGAGTAAGAATGGGAGCATTGAAAATGACTTTAAACAAAAACATAACTAATTGTTTGCACTTAAACGAAATTCCATTAATTAAAATTAAGTTGAAGCAAGATATGTTATATAGAACTCCTTATTTAACATAAATACACAATAAAAATAAATAATTCCATATGTTTTTGAATTTTGAAATTCTTGTAAGGAGGTGATGTTGACAACCTATCGTGATGCAATAAGGTAGAATATAATTATTTTTATTTGGTAAGCTTTTCATTTGTGAAAGCTACAAAAATAGTTGTAAGTAACTGATGGCTGAACAAAAGACTGTAACTTCAATCAAAAGTACTTAACTTTGTGTCATACCATACATTTCTTGCAACAACTAAAACGTTATATTATAGAGCTTTTCACTATTTTCGTATCTTTTTACTTTGAAAGTGATATACAAGCTTCATCCACAGCTACCTACACCATTAGGATTAATCATTTCCCAATGTGCTTGGAAGGTTGAAGTTCCAAGCGAATTAGGTACCTCTTCCTATCATTACTAATTTTTTGACAAATTTCATCTTGCCTGAATCTGTTATTCTACTTTTACTGACTAATGGCTTTTTCTGACTTAATTGACTGCCTAACCTACCTGTAGCAAAAAGTTGAAATTTTCTCAATTTTATACTGCACCGAATTTTGTTTGACAATATTAACATCTGCAAGTAACACTGGAACTTTTTCTTGTTTTTTATCGTCATTTAATCTTTTTTTCTGTGCGCCAAACCAACTTTGCAGTCGGATAAAAGCACATTGTTTTATTTCATCTTCATATGGCCATGAACGGGCTCGACTGTATAATGTTTTCTTCCTTTCGACTTCGTCAATTGTACTAGCTATCTTCAACTACAAGTGAACCTACTGCTATTGATAGAATAGATAAGAATAGTTTTTGTTGTTTGTTTCAGAACGTTTGGAGCTTTCAATAAGTGCAGGACTATGTTTGATTAACATAAGCGCTTAATTGCTGACGAGAGAAACAGAAGATTGAAATCCTTCAGTAAAATATAAAGTAAGGAACGATTTTATCATCTGTCCGATTGAGTGTCACAACAGCTTGTCTTTAATAATCATAATTCAAAAAGCATTAAATTTGAATTTTGTATTAGATTTCCAACTTTGTAATCTCTAGTCTATGTAAACTGTAAAGAGGCAACCAACGATTTAAATTAATAATTTCTGAATTATTAATTAAATTAGGTAGGTGAAAAAACACATTAACTCAAATTGTTTTTAATTTTTTCGAAGTTGTCAAGAATTTGTATATAGTTTTTTTTTTTTTTGTGTAAATCTCAAGGGCAGTATTTTTAAACCTTAATCTGGAGGATCCGCTTAGAATTTTGTAAGTTACGATTTTATTTTATATTAATTCGTTTTGCTCTTGTTAAATTAAACAACAAATTTTTTTTTTAACATTATCTTATACCTAATCGTAGGAGGTTTAAGTCAATATGTGCGTGGGTTTTGTTTTACAAATTTGTAATATTTTGTATCAACTTTTCAATTTTATGCGCCAAAAATCGAAACGACTATTAACTCAGTAACATTTTTAGAATGAATTTGTACAACATTTTCCTATTAAGTTGGCATACAAATTTAAGTAATCCCTGCTTTAATATTTCACCTCATTCATATTTTGTTTGGGACAAACCATCTTCAGAATTAGGTACAAGAACAGCCACATTTGCCTCTCATCTTCTTGTGACTATAAGTGGCCTCTACTGTATATTACTTCTATTTTTCCAGTGGTACGAACTAAAAAATAGATTATTACATTGAAGTCCAAGAAAAAATAAAGTTAGGAACGATTGTACCTGTCCGTTGTGGTGTCACAAAATGCTCATCCTTTTTAATCATAATTCAAAAAGTACTAAATTTTAAATTTTCTATTATATCTATGTATGTACAACTATTTAATCCTCTGATATATGTAAAGAATATGCTACCAAGAATCTTAAATTACAACTTTTGTACCACATCAATTTTCCGTATAAAGTTTTGAATAATTAGGGAGGTACAAAAACATTAACTCAAATTGATTTTCATTTTTTTTTTTTTCAAACTTTTCATGCAATTGTAGATTGTTTTTTTTTTCAATAAATCTTTTATGTCTGGCTTAATGAAGTATTTTAAAATCTTAATATCGGAGACTAGTTGGTTGCAGGACCCCACAGGCGCCCGTCGAACATAATTATGTAAGCCAGAGCTGAGCCCAAATATGTATAAAATTTAGTTTACAAACTCACCGTTCACTTTCATAAAAAAGTTCATTCCAGAAAATTGGCAACCCTTAACATTTTCCTTTAGGAGCAGGAGTTTTTTTTTCTGATTTAACCATCATAGCAGCGTTACCCAGTCAGTGAGTCAGAAAAGAGCTATATGTATTGTATATGCATATTTTGTATGTATAATTTATAATAAAAATATAAAACATAATTGAACAATTTCTCATCACTTTTGTTTAAGCAAGTAACCAAAGATATTTATTTTTACAAGAAATTTAGTTTGAAAAAAGTTATTAATTATTTTGTAAACAAGTTAATTTTTTTTGTACAAAAGTTATTTTTTTTTGTAGAAAAGCTTTTTTTTATGTAAAAAAGTTTTTTTTTTATAAAAAAGTTATTTTTTTTTTGTAAGAAGTTAATTTGTTTTTGTAAAAAAGTTATTTTGTTTTTTTTTTTGTAGAAAAGTTACTTATTTTTTGTGAAAAAGTTATTTTAAATTTATTATTATATACATACATATAATAAATATAGACCGAGAGCCAACGACATAAAAAGTCAAGTCATTTGCGTAATGTTGAAACACATACCGATACCAATAAATAGCTTTGGAAGGGTAAAACCAGAATTACCTTGTCTGCCTGCCAATACCCTTGACGAAGGGGTGGGGGTGGGGGGTTGAAAATGGAGATTTTCTTAATTTTTTATACGCGGTATTATCACTTCAATTATTTTTTTGAAAATATATCTCTGTCATTTTCCTTACTTCTAAACACCTTGATTTTGAGGATCCGACTAGTAGAACTCAAGTTATAAGCTTTTTAAACGAACCATAATCTACTTTTTTTTGGAGACTTTGTTTCGTTGATTTTTTGCGTTTAAAAAATCTCCAAGAAAACAAATATAAGGTTCGCTTAAAAAGCTTATATCTTGAGTTCTACTAGTCTGATCATCAAAATCAAGGTGTTTAGAAGTAAGGAAAATGACAGAGCATCATGATATATTTTCAAACAATTAATTGAATTGATAATACCGCGGATACAAAATTAAGAAAATCTCAGGCAGGCAGACAAGGTAGTTCCTGGTTTAACCCTTCCAGAGCTATGTTTTGGTTTGGGTTTCAACATTACGCAAATGACTTGGCTTTTTATGTCGTTGGCTCTTAGACTAAAATTGTAAATTCAACTGTGGCAAATTTTGCATGTATCCCTTTATCCTCCATTCCTTTTCTACCCCCAACCTCTGAAAACACGCACTGTGATTGTTCACCACAACATATCAACCGAAAATTCGATACTCTGCTGTAGTAGTACAGGCAATGGGGAAAAATCTGAAAAAAGTTTTGACGTCTGTAAAGTTTGAATGCAGTTTTGAATAGGGGTTGCTTTTTAGTATAAATCTTGATTTGCGGGAGTTTTGGTCTTGTGGGGCGTCCGCCATCTTATGATATGTTTATTTTAATTTTGTAGGTAGCTTCTGTGGTAACACCAACTAGTCCAGTAAGAATAGACAAAAAAATGCCAAGGGAAGGAAAAAATTATTTCGAGGCTGAAATTCGGTGTGATAATTGTTAATGGTACTCTTAATAAACTGATAGAGTTCCTCATCAATCCGATGACCGCTAGGTCAGTTACAAGGGGTCAAAGGTCATGAAAATGGTTTTTTTTTTTTTGAAAATAACTTGAAAACGGTTTGGTTAAGAAAAAATATGAATATTACAAACTTGTAGCTGAGGCGGTTTCCCACAAAATTGCTTATTTACATTTTGTCCATACCATTTACCGTTAAAAAGTTATAGCAGTTCAAAGAATCACTCGGGTCGTAAAATTAATTAATTTTAATTTTTGGTACAATAATCGGCCATGAAGTTGTGTTTTTTTTTTAAGTAACTCAAAAACGGTTTGGTTTAGAATAAAACAATTGTTGCACAAACTTGTAGCTGAGGTAATTTTCCACAGCTATGGTTATTGTTATCTTGTCCGTAGCACTTACCGTTAAAAACTTACTGCTAATCAAGGAATCGTAAGTATTGCACGCGAATTCATTTAATTTTAATTTTGGGTCCGAAATATTTTTAACCAAAACCAAAAAGTTTTTTGAATACCAACTGCAGACATTTTTAACGTACGAACTGGCTCCTTATCCGTTGTCACTTTTTGACGAGGTTGGAATGCGAAAAAATAAAAAATCTGCCCTTTATGAAATATTGGTCTCTATGTTACCTTTTTATAATCGATAACTTCTTCAACTGTCTCGTTTTGATTATCGAAACGGCCATAGATTGTGCTGAGATACGCAAGTGTATTGTTGTAGGAGAGGATGTTGACTTAATAGCAATAAAAAAGATTTACTTTCAAAAACTAAAATTGAATCCAAATTATATTGTACTCAAAGTTTAGCCACTTACCCAAAATGTCAAGCCCACATCTTATTTTTCCATGCATTTACTGGTTGTGATTCAACTTCTGCTCTTTACAACAAAGGCAAATTAAAATTCTTCAAGCTTTTCGAAAAGAGTGACGATCTCTTAAAATATGCCGAAGTATTTTCCAGAGGCAATTGCCCTCCCAATATTATTAAACGGTATACGTCTAGTTAACATCCTTCATTTGATGATTAATCATCAAAGCAAGCCATAAGCTTGTTGTATGCATTTTTAATAATAATATCAAATTACTTTTGCCAATAGACTAAACATCCTATCGGATGAACATGAGTATTCGCAAAAGAAGCAATCTCGTTATCTCTCATCACATTATATATACAAATCATGACTGTATCCATCAGATCAGTCATGAAAGATATTTTTAAGTTAATTCAGTTTAAAATAGATACTCAACAGCGACGGATATTTTTAATAAAAATACAAATTTTAAATAAATGATTTAAATATATTTTTATTTTTTAAAACTTCTGACGCGCAGTAAAACAATTAATTCGTCTGCTTCTAGCATTTTACAAAGCACCTGGAATAGAAGTTATTTCACATTTGTCGGATTGACCAGGCTCAACAAGGCTGTACAATTATCTACCCTATTTACTATCAAGTTCAAATTTGGCTGGGAAGAGATAGTACCTACTAATCCTGAAAGCTGGGCATGGGTATTGAGAAATAATGTTTTTGAGCCTGTTACCACTCTGCTCCAACCAGCAACTATTTGATTAACTTCTTACAACAATTTTTTTGTAATTGTAGTAAAGGTTGCGGTTCTAATTGTAGTTATCGAAAAGCGGAGTTTAAAATGTTTAATAGTTTGTGGGCAATGTCATGGACAGACATGTACAAACTCAATTCAAATTGATCCGTATGAAGAGGACATAAATGATGAGGCATATCTTACCACGCCATAACAAAACAATTAGACTTTCAAACATTGATTAGTATCTTATGTTGACTAAATTTTATTTACATAACAAAGTGAAATAAGCCTCCTGGGGATACAACATACAAAAAACGCACCTGGGCACTTGACCTCTATGGTGGTGTGGAAGAAAGTGCAAAAAAGGGCGAATTTCACGATACTTGCTATTGTTTGAACTGCTATAACTTTTTAACGGTAAATGTTATGGGGAAATGTATAAAAGCATTTTTGTGGGAAATTTTCTCAGCTACAAGATTGTGGTGTACATTTTTTTTCTGAACCAAACCATTTTCAAGTTATTTTCAAAAAAAACATTTTCATGACCTTTGACCCCTTGTAATTGAGGTAACGGCCCTCGGATCTCGGATCTCAGTCTATAAAGAGTCCCATTACCAATGTTCATACCAAATTTCAGCCTCGAACTAATTTTTTCCTTGTAAACAGCTAATTTTCCTGGACTAAACCAAATTTTTCGCAAAATGCCCCTACTACGCTAAGTTCATTTTCATTTTGTATTCATTTGTACTTTATTCATTTTAGTAACACCATAATTTGTGCAAAACGAGCCTATAAACTTTATCAATGTTAAAAAAAATCAACAGACAAAAAAGGTTTGACAGCTCTAAATCAAGGGTAACAAACAGCGTAACCACAATGTTACAAATGTAACAAAAGTGTTACACTATTTTTAAATTTTATTTCGTTGTTACAATGTTACTTTTTTTTCATTTTTGTTACACTTTTTGCCATAAAAATTATTGTCAACTTTTTCTGTTTTTCATTTTTGTTCAAGTACAACTTGCAACAATTTTCTTATCTGTGGGTTTTATTTCCCATTACTGATAGAAACTACGTTTATGTTTGGTGTTGAAACTGAGTTGCCAGCAATTTTTAGTTTGTAGGCGAGAATGGCGTAAGGGGAAGAAAAAATCTCCCCTCTCACCCTTCTCGCCTACAAACAAGCTAGATTCTGGCAACTCAGTTTCCTTGTGTGAAAGCGGTCTTAGCTTTTGCTAACGTTGGAAAGAAAAAGAAGGCACCACCCAACTAAAAAGCTATTGCTTTCCTCAACTAGCGTTGACAGTCGATATTTTGTTGCTTTTTTTTGTTCGTAATCATAAATTGCGATGTGGGAAACAAAAGCAAACAAGATTTGAAAAACTTTCTTGTGCAAAAACCATCTACAACTATTTTAATGTTTCTAATGCATTTGGTTTTTGTAATTCTCCAATATTAAAGTGGAAAAAAACAGTTTTTGATCGCAATATAGCGAAAAACCTAAAAAATTATTTAGGGGCTGTATTTTGATTCAATGTACCTACCAAAAATATTCCGAAAAGTATAGTTTGTGTTTTCACTAGAAGGGTTTGTTTTTCAACATTACCGGTTCTGGTTAATTAAATCACACTTTCAGATTACAAATAAAATAAGCAAACACAAAACTGACTGTCAAAGCTTATTGAGAGTAAACAAACGGACACTATTTTAAACTTGATTCAGTGCTAAATTGATAGTTCATCAGTCAAAATCAAATAAAAATCCCAAGGATATTTTTAAAAAACATATACATTTAAAACAGAAATTTAAAGCGAGCCAGTAAACTAAAGGAGAGTAATGAATCAAAAATTAATGAAGTGTTCTTAATGAACGCACGCGGAACGCATGCGTAACGCGTGCGTTCCGCGTGCGTTCCGCGTGCGTTCCGCGTGCGTTCCGCGTGCGTTCCGCGTGCGTTCCGCGTGCGTTCCGCGTGCGTTTTTTAGATTTTTTTTTTAATTCCTTCTGTTGGATTCCATATTTACACACTATTAAATTACAAATACAACAATGTAAACAAAGGGGTTTGTTTAGGCGGGTTTATCTATTGTAATATGGGTGACTTCTCCCTTTGATTGTTGGGAAAGCTACTTTTTGTTCGTTTTTTTATAATAACTTCAGTGCCCCGCAATTCGAATTGATGGTAAATAAGGTGTTAAGAGTACCTAACTATGTACGTGTACCAAAAAAAACAACATCTACCTATTCATGTACATATAGAAGTAGGTAGAATAATAAATTTGTATTCGTTTCTCAAAATACGAACCACATTTTTTCTTTTAAATATTAATTCAAGCGTTAAGGTATGTCTATACACCAGTCAATAATTCGCTTCGGGCGGAGTTTGTATCGACTTTGAATCTTTCAACCTTCTCGATAGGTTCCATCCAATATCGATTCCAAAGAACTCCATGCAAAAAAAAATAATTGATTTACTCGTATACGTTTGCAGATTGATACGTGATGCTATACGCTATGTGCTATTGCAGATTGGACGCCAATCATAATCCAGCTCCGACGCCAAGCCGAGTTTCTTTTTTGGAATGGTTCCACCTCATCTTGGAGTACGTATGCACGTATGTATAAACTTCAATCGCATCATCACAGAGACTTCAGAACAGATGCTTTAATGATAGGTGTGTGAGGAATAAGTTTCAAGCATTTTTTTCTTGGAATTTAAATTTTTTGCTTGGTGTTTCGCTTATTGATATGCGAAGTTCTTTCTTTTTTTTTTTTGTTATTCGCAAAGTTATTTCAAAAAGCCCTTAAGGTATAGAATCGTTTGATGCACATGGACATGAGCAACCTATGGAATTTGAATTGAACTTTTTGATAAATATAAAAAGTTATAAATCTTCTAAAAATATTGTGGTGATTTATTGGAGAAAATGATTGGTCTAATGGTTGGAGGTGATTTATGTGCTACATGAGTGGCTGTATTGCCGATTGATGATTAATGATTTTTATTTTGGAGGTAGACAGAATGTTAGGAATGATGTAGGAGAAATTAAGAAGGTAAAGTTGATTTATAAAAGTTGCAGAAACATCATTCTTGATACAGTACAACACGGATATAAGAAACTCTTATATCCGAGTTTTTCTTATATGTAAAAAACATCGATATAAGAATAGACATTTCTTGGGGTTCTGTGACACAGATGAGGAAACGCCGGATCATATTTTAGGTCGATGTAGCACACACATACATCAAAGAAAGAGGTACCTGGGACCAGGGCCGGACCAACCATATGTGCAAGATGTGCAAATGCACAGTGCGCAAAATTCTGGGCGTGCATTACCAGGAGCAAGAAAATGTAATCTGATCTTACGCAAACAAATATGTACTGCCATTTGTATTTTAACCACAAATATTCTTCAAATTATCCCAAAATAACATCCATCACAACCGTGCTACGTTATTTCTTGCACACTAGCTAACATCACTTTCATTGTTGCATTCAATGAAAATTTAACTCAAGTTGTCGTAGAATTAAAAATCCCACTAGACCCATGCAAGTAGTAGCCCGTAGCGTAATGGTTAGTGCGTTCAACTGTCACGGTGAAGGTCTGTGTTCGCTTCCCAGCGTCCACCTAAAAACTAAAGTTTTTTTCAGGGCTACTGCCTCTTGCGAGGAATTGACAAATCCTCCAAGAGTATCACTTGTCATGAATAAGTGCTTCTCGTCTAGCCGTTCGGATTCGGCATAAAATTGTAGGTACCTTCCATTCCTGTCGATAGGCGCACACAGGAATGGTTGCGAGTTGTTAGTCACTAGGCCCTGGTTCTTCATGAGCCGTTGTGCCACCCGATTTATTTATTTATTTTTTCTAGACCCATGCAAGTTCAATCCTACCTACCTAACCTAAAAAAATATTGCACCCTGTTCGTACAAAAGAAAAAAGAAGCAAAAATCTCAACACAAAAAAGTTTCATGCCACCTCATATGTGCAAGATTTATTTCATGCACACTGAGTCCCAAAATTAACATAAAGAATATGACAACGAAAAATACGTATGCCGGATTTACACGACTGGCAAAGTTGTCAATATTTCTGCCAAAAAAATGGTAAAATAATGGCAGAAATAATTTGTTTATGACATGCATTTACACGATATAAAATAATGGCAGATTTCAAAATACTGGCAACATGCCATAAAAGAATGAGCAAGTTCATTCTTATCTAGAATGTCATACTTTCGGAAAATGGCGTCAGTAAAGTGTTTACACATAGTCATATTAATGGCAGCATTTTATGCCAAATTATCTCTGCCATTTTATTTTGGCAAAAATATTGCCAGTATTTAGAGCGTTTACACGTTGAAAAGAAAAATGGCTATAATTTGACAGATATAATAGCATTTTGCCATTCGTGTAAATGCAGCATTATTCATACTGAATCATGTGGGCTAGAAGTCTAGAACGTGCAGGTTTTGTATTATGCACCGTACCTCTTCTGTATGTGACTTCTCATCTACAAAAAAAAACAACAAAAAATTGTCTCCGAAAAAGAGAACAGGTACGTTGCTGTGCTACCTACTACTACTACTACAATAGTCAATGGATGTGCAAGTTTTTTTTGTACACACTGAGTTACTGAGTATCGAAACTAACATGGGAAATATTTAAAAAAAAACTTATTTATACGGAATCATATGGGTCAGAGCGTGCAGGTTTTCTTATTGTAACTGTGTTAGGGTTAAGTGCCTGCTTTCACAGGAGATGGAAATTTTAATAGAATGGAAAAGGTTAAGTTGGTTAAGATTAAATAAAGAGCTATCAGTTTTTAATAGAAGTGACGTATTTTGTGAAAGTGTTTATGATTAGTGATGTAAAAAGTCGTTACTTTCAGGTAATCGTTACTTTCTTTACTTTTTAAAAAGTAATCGTTACTTTTTAACTTTGATTACTTTTTTCAACAAGAAAATATCAAAAATTTGCTGTTTTGTTTTTATTGCATGAACACGATAGTTCAAGGAAAAAACAACAATGGTTAGCAAAATTTAAGCTTCTTCGTGCCACACGAACATTATTAGTGTTCTTCCCTGTATAAGGTATTGTGATTTGTGAATAAACGTCTGAATTTTGTGGTCGGCGAAAGGCATACGAACAAATTCAGCTCTTCAAGCAAATTGTTCACATTAGAACATTGCATATGCACAATTACCGCAACCTGACGATACACAATCCGACCTTCTCATGACGACCAAAATATCATAAAGAGATATTTTGCATAATAATTTCAAAAAATATCGAGTTTAAAGATTAAACTTTGTTTTCTGGTTTGTGCGATACATCGACTGAAAGGCGACACATTCTAGATCACGAATGTTAATTCTTTAAGTTTCTATTTTGTTTAATTTGAAAATTGATTTTTCATCCGATAAATCGATTGAAATGTGGCACTCCCTCACGAATATGCTATTTTATTGACAAACGTGACAATCGAGTTGGAAGATACAAATCAGTGACAAAAATATTTAGTTTTCCAAAAACAAAAATCCAAAAAAGTTTATTTTTTTTTCTAAAAAAAAGTTTTTTTTTTATAAAAAAGTTATATTTGTTTGTAAAAATATTTTTTTTTTGTAATAAAGTTTATTTTTTTCTAAGAAAAAGTTTTTTTTTTTCTAAAATATTTTTTTTTTTGTAAAAAAGTTATTTTTTTTTTGTAAAAAAGTTATATTTTTTATTGTAAAAAGTTTATTTTTTGTAAAGATGTCATTCTTTTTTTAAAAAAAAAATCATTTTCTTTACTAAAAAAGTTATTTTCTTTTATTTCAATGGATTTCAATTAAAAACAAACAAACGGAATGATCTCTCCTTGGACTCGGTTCTGGAACTCACATTTGAGTACCAAACGATTTCTTTTCGTTACTTTTGGATCCGAGTACCAAACGATTACTTTTGGATCCGCGTACCAAACGATTATTTTGGATCCGAGTACCAAGCGATTATTTTGATTACATTGAATTTGATTACTTTTCGTTACATTTCGTAACTGTTGGATTCGATTACTTTTAGATTCGCTTACTTTTGGATTACAGTTGGAATTGCGTTTCTTGGGGTTTAATGATTACGAGCACCTAGTAGGTAATCTGCCAAAAGACTGGAATTTGGATTTATGAAAGGTTGTTAAATTATATTTCATAATACTATGGTCATGGTCAATGCTTAAACAAAATTATTTAACGAAAAATTATTAAGCGTATGGGTGGTCCAAAAAAAGTATTTCTGATGTTTTCAGCTAAAATGTTGTCTTTAAATTATTAAAAATCGATATATTTTTCTCTTCAAACTCGATTTGCGGCTAAGCTAATAATATCCATCGTAGCGACTTAAAATGATATATTCGTGATCTAGGATGTGCCATACTGCATCGATGTAACACACAACTCACGATACGAAAAACCGGATTTTCACTTTAGACGTGACTTGTGGCTAAACTAAGCGTCCCAGAGGTGTCAAACTTGACACCTTTAAACATGATTTGCGGCTAATCTAAACATCGTAGCGAAAATGGGATATTTGTGATCTAGGAAGTGTTCTCTTCCCATTGATGTATCTATCGCACGATTAGAAAAAACCAACTTCGCAAAATTGATGTTTGCCCTTTAGACTCCATTTGTGGCTTAACTAACAATCGTGCCCACTTAAAAATGGCATATTTGTTATCTAGGGAGTGATCTCATTTCATCGGTGTATTGAATGATATGAAAAACTGAATTTTATCTTTAAACTCGATTTGCGAGCCAAAGAAGCATCGTAGACCCCCCAAAGTTTGCACATTCAAACTTAATTTGCGGCTAAACTAAGCATCTTACAGAACTTAAAATTGCATATTCGTTATCAAGGGATTGCCACCTTTCAATCGATGTATCGCATGATAAGAAAAACCGACTTTTATCTTTAAACTCGATTTGCGAGCCAAAGAAGCATCGTAGACCCCCCAAAGTTTGAACATTCAAACTTGATTTGCGGCTAAACTAAGCATCTTACAGAACTAAAAATTGCATATTCGGCAATTTTTTTTTGCCCCGTGGTAGTTTTTTTTTCCCCCGCGGCAGTTTTTTTGCCCCGTGGCAATTTTTTTACCCCGCGGCAGTTTTTTTTGCCCCGCGACAGATTTTTTTTGCCCTGTGGCAATTTTTTTTGCCCCGCAGCAATTTTTTTGCCCCATGGCAATTTTTTCGCCCCGCAGCAGTTTTTTTTGCCCCGTGGGAGTTTTTTTTTGCCCCGCGACAGTTTTTTTGCCCCGCGGCAATTTTTTTTTTGCCCCGTGGCAATTTTTTCGCCCCGCGGCAGCTTTTTTGCCCCGCGGCTATTTTTTTGCCCCGCGGCAGTTTTTTTGCCCCGCGGCATTTTTTTTTTGCCCCGCGGCAGTTTTTTTGCCCCGCGGCAATTTTTTTGCCCCGCGGCAGTTTTTTTGCCCCGTGGCAGTTTTTTTGCCCCGCGGCAGTGTTTTTGACCCGCGGCAATTTTTTTTCCCCGCGGCAGTTTTTTTGCCCCGTGGCAATTTTTTCGCCCGCGGCAATTTTTTTGCCCCGCGGCAGTTTTTTTGCCCCGCGGCAGTTTTTTTGCCCCGCAGCAATTTTTTTACCCCGTGGCAATTTTTTCGCCCCGCGGCGACTCTTGAAAATTAGTACTTCCATAATGCCAAAATGATTTCTGCGGGGAAAATGTTATTTGTGGCGGGCATTATAACAATACAATACTATAGTTTTCATTATACAAACCTTATGCTAAAGAATTGAAATTCGGTGAGTTACCTGAACCTGGTGAGCTTAGCAAATGCTACGAATTTTAAGATTTTGACCTTATTGGTATTAAATTAAGAGGGGGGAAGGTTCAGTATTACCTGATTTTGATCCCTGATTTTTGGCTGGGCACCGTGACCTTCGATATTTTCTTGTATTGTTGAACACTTCCTTTGGACGTCCGGAAGCGTCCGGAAGCGTCCAGAAGCGTCCAGAAGCGTCCGGAAGTCTTCTGAAACCATTCCATTAGCACAAAAAGTACGCTTCTGACGATTCTGAGAAGAGATATTCGATACTTGATTTTAAATCAGAATCCACTCAAGAAGCACTAATACATTTCAACATCGATGTTGGAAAGTGTTAATAAAACATCGATTGTTGGAGTTTTCGATAGTATCGATTGTTTTTGAAAAAAACTATTGATTAATCGATAAAAAATCGAAAGTGTTATTAATTTAAATGATAAATGAAATAAGTTTTGCAAATAACAAAATTTCATTTTTTTTTAAACACTGGCGCATAATTTTAAACAGCTTATTATTAAGGATTTAGTATGATTCTACTGAACATTTTACTAATTCTTTAACAGTTTACTAAAATTTTCAAAATTTTGAATACTTTTTAACTAGTATCGTAATAAACTAATTTCCTTCATAATATTCAGCTGAACGCGTCCAAAAAAGTGACAGCTCGTGCAAAAAAATCACAAACACCTCTGATTTTGGCAATTTTAAACGTCAAATTGTCGTATGGATTAAGTACGATACTAAAAAGATAAAATATCCATTTGGTGATTTTAACTTTAGTAAAATGTTAGGAGATAGTATGCTGCTAGGCTCGTTTAAAATTAGCAAAATACACTTTTTAATCTAGTATAATACTAAAAATGATTTGACATCGTACTAAATCGACTTAAATTTTGCGCCACTTTCTTTAACTTTCACTTTAAAATTTTTTTAAAGGCATATTATTATTTTTTCAAAACTATTGTCCTTAATATAAATGTTCATATAAAACAACGTTTAAAAAATTTCATTTCAACCGAAAAAGTTTTTTCATGTTTGACTGTTACCTCGAGTTCAATTTTTTTTCGAATCCAATACCTACTTACTAATAATAATTAAATTAATAAAAATTCACAATCAAGTTAAATAATTTACTATATTTATTGTAAATTAGATTAAATTGTACCAGAAATTATATTTCAATATACAGCACTCAATTGACAAATCGTTTCTTAACATTTTTTCCCAACAACATAAACACATCAGCTTGACGACTATCGATAAATTTTTCAAACTATCGATAGTCCCGATAGTTCAAAACAATCGATTAATCGATTAAACTATCGATGTTTTATTAACACTAATGTTGGACGAAAAATTTATTTTAGCTTACATCATCGGAGAGGTTATTGTATGTAATTCATTGTGTTATATGGCTGTAAAAACGTGTAGATTTACAAAACGGTCTACCAACTCAACTCAAACAATGTGTCATATGTCGTCGTTCAAAGGGTTATTGTGGCTTCATTTCATTATATGGCCAGTAGTTATTAACCGTGGGGTTCGAAAGTTATGCGGCTTTAAAACCACAACAAACATCACTAATGCAATTCGCATTGCTAAATAGTACCTATACCAACTCAGGAGTATGTCATACATTGTTGGAAAGCTTATTTGGTGTTCTTTATTTTACTATATGCCGTGAATCTGTAGAACTAGTCTTGGTCAACCCACTCAACAGAAATGTATCATGAATCGTTGAAAAGGTTCTCGGCGTTCTGAACGCCGGATATCTCTGGAACGCTATGGTATACAGCTTAAAAGCCATTTAATCAAATGAGGTATACACAATAAGCTTTGCAACGGTGGATGAGACATCTGTTTAGTTTTTAGTAGGTAGACCGCTTTTCCTATTATGCTTTGCTGTCAGCTCTTGTAATGACCACTCAAAAAATAAACATTTATCATAGTAAAATGTTCTGACGCAACATTTTATTTATCCAAACGACCCCGACGACCGAATTGAAAATTAAATAAACACGAATGCTAAACGATAAGACGTCAAAGACTTAAAATTTTAAAATTGCCACCAAATCAAACAGCAAAAAAAAACGAATTTCATATCTATGACAGAACATTTTTTGATGTTTTATATTTCAGACATGTTTTTCAGAGGTTCTCAAACTACAACAAACGAGAACGGTAGACGACACGAGAGTAGACGTATTACGTGAAGCAGCTTTTGACGATATCGTGTCTAGCCATCGTCTGGACGATAGTCGTCTGAAAAGTTACGTGATGAGGGCCCAGAGGGCAACTTGATCGATCTATTTTTACCACACTTAAGCTAACTTCGTATGACACAGAGTAGTAAATGATTTCTCTGATGCAAAGAGAAATATTAAAGTGCGGCAACCCTGAGTTTTAACCAAGTTTTTGTAGAAATCCTGGTACTATCATGCTTATATAGGAGAATTATCTGCATTTTGATGTTAATTTCAATGAAAATACTAAAGGATACAAAAATAAATATTAAACAACCTATAAATTTAAAATTTTTTTTTTTTTCAAAAACACATTTTGGCAAAACCAAAACTTTAATTAAAAATTTGTCAGATACCGGTTTTCTTTTTTACTAATCAGCTTCATAACAACATACCACATATTTCAATAGAATGTCACACAAATTTATAGTAAATTTTTTCTCAAGCATCTATTTCGCCATTTTTGACTTTCAAACACGTTCATATCTCGAGTTGTGGATTTTTGACAATTTTTGTTGTCTTGGATAACTTTCATATATTCAACAACATCTATCGTTTGCAAATAAAATCATTTCGCTATGACGTACCGTTTAGAAAATAAAATTTAGACCTTTTAATACGTTCACCCTTATTTACCCTACTTAAATTTAAAATGACGAAAAATCCCGTATTTGCGCATTTTAGAATTAAATCTTTACTAGTATATTTTTTGAATATCCTTTTGGCTTACCACATAAGCGTAATCAGATAATCGAATAAACGCAAAAATTGATCTTTAAACCGTGGCAACCCTATGAAGAGCCCACAATTTTGTAGGCAACCCATGCGCAAACTGTTTTCTTGGACACTATTTAAAAAATTGTATACCTCTCATCTGGTAAAGAGATGAGGGTAGGTCGTCCCATGGCCGTCTCCCCAACTATGAGAAATAAACATGTTAGCTAAGGAAACCTGCTCGCAAAAAAACATTCTAAAATTCTTCTGACAGATAAATTTAGTCACCACAGCGCAATAGCTCACTCACAATATTAATCAATGAATTAAGTGTGAACGGCGTTTAACAAATGGAGCATTCATTAGATCTTAACAAAACGATGAAATCAGAATTTTAAAAATAGAATATCATATAAATAGAGAAAAATACTAAGAACAATCATCATACACTTAAATCAATTCAAATACTGCGAATTATCTAAAACAGAAGAATGGTTGGTCGAATTTATTATTTTTTAAAATAAAATTAATTGATGGGTAGGTCCCTAAAAATAAATCTTCATTAATCTATTTATTTTTCCAAAAATACCTTATGGTCCTCTTCGCTGTTATTGCTACAGCTGCATCAGCTGCAGTTTCAACTGAATACCTTCCTCCAGTTCAGGTGTTATTCCTTCAAACGAATACTTGCCCCCAGTAGCTGCTCCAGTTGCTATTGCTTCTGAGGAACCTACCATTCTAGCTGATGATGGTTACCGTTACAAGACCGTCAAGCGTTTCCGTTTGAGGCATCGTCGTGATGTCAACGAGCTCCCGTCCAACGAATACTTGCCTCCAGTTCAAGCAGCTCAACTTGCTCTTCCAGAACCCCAGCCCGAGATCCAAACCGTCTTGGCTGATGATGGATACCGTTACAAGACCGTCAAGCATTTCCGTTTGAGGCATCGTCGTGATGGCAACGAGCTCCCATCCAACGAATACTTGCCTCCAGTTGAAGCAGCTAAACTTGCTCTTCCAGAACCCCAGCCAGAGATCCAAACCGTTTTGGCTGATGATGGTTACCGTTACAAGACCGTCAAGCGTTTCCGTTTGAGACGTCATTAGAAAAAGTGACTTTGTGATATTTTTAAATCGAGTTTACAATGAATAAAAAAATAGGTATAAACAATTTTTCTGTATTTTTTGTTTTTAAATTGGAGTCATTTTAATTTTATTTAGGGAAAACTAACTCGCATTAAACCAACTTGTTTAGTTCTAATATTGGCTTGAGTACGTCTCCAATCAAATGTTATTTTTGGTGATATATAAGTTTCGTCCCATTTTGTGCCTACTTTTTCTTCCCTAATCTTCTTCGTTGACTTTCTTAACCGCTTGCAATATTTCATCAAGGTTTGCAACTTTGTTGAAAGGAAGATGGTCATTTGTTCATTTTATTACTAGAAATCCAAGTTTACATCCTGGGAACTTTAATTAATCCTGCATTTTTTGAGCAATTTTTTTAAACAGCCCATCTCGAAAAATTCAAGTTTCTGTCAAGGCCCTAGTTAGTTTTTAGTAGGGAAAATCTAGACGGGGAAATCTTGTCAGATACATGCTGGATTTCAGTACCAACAATTTGGACGAGGAAGCTTTTCAAACACTCCTGAGGCCCTCCCTAGTAAAAAATTGTTGGACATGTTTTGGTACCCCATCAGGAATGTCTATTGTGGATACCAAAAACAAACATTTTATAACCTTTGTCTTTTTTTCATATCACACTTTTTATTGTGAGTGTAAGACATCTGTTTATTATTGGGTTGTATAATGAGGAAAAAGTCAGATCCAAAACAGAACAGAACAGCACAGATTTATGAGAAACGTCAGACAAATTAGAACAGAAACCCTGTTCTTAGTGGTTTTACCTAAAAAGCAAGTACACAAAATCCTATTCTTTTTTGTATGTAAAGGGTTTTCCTAAGAGGTGTTATTTTGAATAGCCCGTTATTTCGGTAGTTGGCACTTTTTAAGCTGTAATTTTTGTCATTTGACAAGAAGAAACTACGCCATTAATAAAAATCCATGAAATCCGCGTTTTCCAAAATGGCGGATTTCCCAGGGGGATGGCATCCCGAAAAACTGGGCATAAGCTTTCCTAATAGCTCTCTTTCAGGTATAAAAAGCCGTCAGCCGTCCTATATTTCGTTCCATAAAACGATTGTTTTTTTGTTAATTTTCCTGTACTATTTATATAGTAAAAATTTTATTTCACAAAATTTTTTTAAGCTTCAAAATTAATATTCCAAAAAAAATAATTTTTCAGAAAAACACCCTTGAACAACTTTGAAGAAGAAGAAAGTTAAAAAAAAAACTTATAATTTGACCTAACAAGTGCTGCCGTTGTTCTTAAATAATTAAATTAATATTTGTTAAGTCTTTTTTTTTTACAAATTCCTGCTTAAACGGAAGGAAACCCCTACACCGTCTTTTTTTTCTTATCCAATCCAATAAAAAGATAGAATTTTTTTTGTTATAAATGTTTGTCTGTAAAAAATGAAGCCGATCAAGATCTCAAGGCCGTTCAAAATATCAAGACTGTTCAAGATTTCAAGACCGTTCAAGATCTCAAGACCGTTCAGGATCTGAAGACCGTTCAGGATCTCAAGGCCGTTCAAGATCTCAAAGCTGCTCAGGATCTAAAGGCTGATCAAGATATCAAGGCCGTTCAAAATATCAACACCATTCAAGATCAAAAGACCGTTCAGGATCTCAAGACTGTACAGGATCTCAAGGCCTTGAGATCTTGAACACGTATCGCACGCGTAACGCAAGCGTAACGCACGCGGAACGCATGTGTAACGCATGCGTTCAAGATCTAAAACCGTTCAGGATCTCCATGCCGTTCAAGATCTCAAGGCCGATCAAGATCTGAAGGTCGTTCAAAATATCAAGACTGTTTAAGATCTCAAAACCGTTCAGGATCCCAAGACCGTTCAGGATCTCAAGGCCGATCAAGATCTCAAGGCCGCTCAGGATCTCAAGGCTGATCAAGATCCCAAGGCCGTTCAAAATATCAACACCATTCAAGATCTCAAGACCGTCCAGGATCTCAAGACCGTACAGGATCTCAAGGCCTTGAGAGCAACCGTGTGCGTGCACGCAAACGTATGCAACGGTCTAGAGATCTTGTTGATATTTTGAACGGCCTTGATCTCTTGATCGGCCTTGAGATCCTGAGCGGCCTTGAGATCTCGAACAGTCGTGAGATCTTGAACGGTCTTCAGATCCTGAACGGTCTTGAGATCTCGAACAGTCTTGATATCTTGAACGGCCTTGAGATCCTGAACGGCCTTGAGTTCTTGAATGGTGTTGATATTTTGAACGGCCTTGAGATCTTGATCGGCCTTGAGATTTTGAACGGCCTTGAGCTCCTGAACGTTCTTGAGATCTTGAAAAGTATTGATATTTTGAACGGCCTTGAGATCTTGATCACGCAAACGTATGCGTGCACGCAAATGTATGCGTGCACGCAAACGTATGCGTGCACGCAAAGGTAGGCGTGCACGCAAACGTGTGCGTGCACGCAAACGTGTGCGTGCACGCAAACGTATGCGTGCACGCAAAGGTATGCGTGCACGCAAACGTATGCGTGCACGCAAACGTGTGCGTGCACGCAAAGGTATGCGTGCACGCAAACGTATGCGTGCACGCAAAGGTATGCGTGCACGCAAAGGTATGCGTGCACGCAAATGTATGCGTGCACGCAAAGGTATGCGTGCACGCAAAGGTATGCGTGCACGCAAAGGTATGCGTGCACGCAAAGGTATGCGTGCACGCAAAGGTATGCGTGCACGCAAACGTATGCGTGCACGCAAACGTGTGCGTGCACGCAAACGTATGCGTGCACGCAAAGGTATGCGTGCACGCAAAGGTATGCGTGCACGCAAAGGTATGCGTGCACGCAAAGGTATGCGTGCACGCAAAGGTATGCGTGCACGCAAAGGTATGCGTGCACGCAAAGGTATGCGTGCACGCAAACGTATGCGTGCACGCAAAGGTATGCGTGCACGCAAACGTATGCGTGCACGCAAACGTGTGCGTGCACGCAAAGGTATGCGTGCACGCAAAGGTATGCGTGCACGCAAACGTATGCGTGCACGCAAAGGTATGCGTGCACGCAAAGGTATGCGTGCACGCAAACGTGTGCGTGCACGCAAAGGTATGCGTGCACGCAAAGGTATGCGTGCACGCAAAGGTATGCGTGCACGCAAAGGTATGCGTGCACGCAAAGGTATGCGTGCACGCAAAGGTATGCGTGCACGCAAACGTATGCGTGCACGCAAAGGTATGCGTGCACGCAAACGTGTGCGTGCACGCAAAGGTATGCGTGCACGCAAACGTATGCATGCACGCAAACGTATGCGTGCACGCAAACGTATGCGTGCACGCATACGTTTGCGTGCACGCATACCTTTGCGTGCACGCATACCTTTGCGTGCACGCATACCTTTGCGTGCACGCATACCTTTGCGTGCACGCATACCTTTGCGTGCACGCATACCTTTGCGTGCACGCACACGTTTGCGTGCACGCATACCTTTGCGTGCACGCATACCTTTGCGTGCACGCATACGTTTGCGTGCACGCATACCTTTGCGTGCACGCATACCTTTGCGTGCACGCACACGTTTGCGTGCACGCATACGTTTGCGTGCACGCATACCTTTGCGTGCACGCATACGTTTGCGTGCACGCATACCTTTGCGTGCACGCATACCTTTGCGTGCACGCATACGTTTGCGTGCACGCATACCTTTGCGTGCACGCATACCTTTGCGTGCACGCACACGTTTGCGTGCACGCATACGTTTGCGTGCACGCATACCTTTGCGTGCACGCATACCTTTGCGTGCACGCATACCTTTGCGTGCACGCATACCTTTGCGTGCACGCATACCTTTGCGTGCACGCATACCTTTGCGTGCACGCATACATTTGCGTGCACGCATACCTTTGCGTGCACGCATACCTTTGCGTGCACGCATACGTTTGCGTGCACGCATACCTTTGCGTGCACGCACACGTTTGCGTGCACGCATACGTTTGCGTGCACGCATACCTTTGCGTGCACGCATACGTTTGCGTGCACGCACACGTTTGCGTGCACGCACACGTTTGCGTGCACGCCTACCTTTGCGTGCACGCATACGTTTGCGTGCACGCATACATTTGCGTGCACGCATACGTTTGCGTGATCAAGATCTCAAGGCCGTTCAAAATATCAATACTTTTCAAGATCTCAAGAACGTTCAGGAGCTCAAGGCCGTTCAAAATCTCAAGGCCGATCAAGATCTCAAGGCCGTTCAAAATATCAACACCATTCAAGAACTCAAGGCCGTTCAGGATCTCAAGGCCGTTCAAGATATCAAGACTGTTCGAGATCTCAAGACCGTTCAGGATCTGAAGACCGTTCAAGATCTCACGACTGTTCGAGATCTCAAGGCCGCTCAGGATCTCAAGGCCGTTCAAGATCTCAAAGCTGCTCAGGATCTAAAGGCTGATCAAGATATCAAGGCCGTTCAAAATATCAACACCATTCAAGATCAAAAGACCGTTCAGGATCTCAAGACTGTACAGGATCTCAAGGCCTTGAGATCTTGAACACGTATCGCACGCGTAACGCAAACGTATGCGTGCACGCAAATGTATGCGTGCACGCAAACGTATGCGTGCACGCAAAGGAAGGCGTGCACGCAAAGGTATGCGTGCACGCAAACGTATGCGTGCACGCAAACGTGTGCGTGCACGCAAACGTGTGCGTGCACGCAAAGGTATGCGTGCACGCAAACGTATGCGTGCACGCAAAGGTATGCGTGCACGCAAAGGTAGGCGTGCACGCAAACGTGTGCGTGCACGCAAACGTGTGCGTGCACGCACACGTATGCGTGCACGCACACGTATGCGTGCACGCAAAGGTATGCGTGCACGCAAACGTATGCGTGCACGCAAACGTGTGCGTGCACGCAAACGTGTGCGTGCACGCAAAGGTATGCGTGCACGCAAAGGTATGCGTGCACGCAAAGGTATGCGTGCACGCAAAGGTATGCGTGCACGCAAACGTATGCGTGCACGCAAACGTGTGCGTGCACGCAAAGGTATGCGTGCACGCAAAGGTATGCGTGCACGCAAAGGTATGCGTGCACGCAAAGGTATGCGTGCACGCAAAGGTATGCGTGCACGCAAAGGTATGCGTGCACGCAAAGGTATGCGTGCACGCAAAGGTATGCGTGCACGCAAAGGTATGCGTGCACGCAAACGTATGCGTGCACGCAAACGTGTGCGTGCACGCAAAGGTATGCGTGCACGCAAAGGTATGCGTGCACGCAAACGTATGCGTGCACGCAAAGGTATGCGTGCACGCAAAGGTATGCGTGCACGCAAACGTGTGCGTGCACGCAAAGGTATGCGTGCACGCAAACGTATGCGTGCACGCAAAGGTATGCGTGCACGCAAACGTGTGCGTGCACGCAAAGGTATGCGTGCACGCAAACGTATGCGTGCACGCAAAGGTATGCGTGCACGCAAACGTATGCGTGCACGCAAAGGTATGCGTGCACGCAAACGTATGCGTGCACGCAAACGTATGCGTGCACGCAAACGTGTGCGTGCACGCAAACGTATGCGTGCACGCAAAGGTATGCGTGCACGCAAACGTATGCGTGCACGCAAAGGTATGCGTGCACGCAAACGTGTGCGTGCACGCAAACGTATGCGTGCACGCAAAGGTATGCGTGCACGCAAAGGTATGCGTGCACGCAAACGTATGCGTGCACGCAAACGTATGCGTGCGCGCAAAGGTATGCGTGCACGCAAACGTATGCGTGCACGCAAACGTGTGCGTGCACGCAAAGGTATGCGTGCACGCAAACGTATGCGTGCACGCAAAGGTATGCGTGCACGCAAACGTGTGCGTGCACGCAAACGTATGCGTGCACGCAAAGGTATGCGTGCACGCAAAGGTATGCGTGCACGCAAACGTATGCGTGCACGCAAACGTATGCGTGCACGCAAACGTATGCGTGCACGCAAAGGTATGCACGCAAAGGTATGCGTGCACGCAAAGGTATGCGTGCACGCAAAGGTATGCGTGCACGCAAACGTATGCGTGCACGCAAAGGTATGCGTGCACGCAAACGTATGCGTGCACGCAAACGTGTGCGTGCACGCAAAGGTATGCGTGCACGCAAAGGTATGCGTGCACGCAAACGTGTGCGTGCACGCAAAGGTATGCGTGCACGCAAAGGTATGCGTGCACGCACACGTTTGCGTGCACGCATACCTTTGCGTGCACGCATACCTTTGCGTGCACGCATACCTTTGCGTGCACGCACACGTTTGCGTGCACGCATACGTTTGCGTGCACGCATACCTTTGCGTGCACGCATACGTTTGCGTGCACGCATACCTTTGCGTGCACGCATACCTTTGCGTGCACGCATACCTTTGCGTGCACGCATACCTTTGCGTGCACGCATACCTTTGCGTGCACGCATACGTTTGCGTGCACGCATACCTTTGCGTGCACGCATACCTTTGCGTGCACGCACACGTTTGCGTGCACGCATACGTTTGCGTGCACGCATACCTTTGCGTGCACGCATACCTTTGCGTGCACGCATACCTTTGCGTGCACGCATACCTTTGCGTGCACGCATACCTTTGCGTGCACGCATACATTTGCGTGCACGCATACCTTTGCGTGCACGCATACCTTTGCGTGCACGCATACGTTTGCGTGCACGCATACCTTTGCGTGCACGCACACGTTTGCGTGCACGCATACGTTTGCGTGCACGCATACCTTTGCGTGCACGCATACGTTTGCGTGCACGCACACGTTTGCGTGCACGCACACGTTTGCGTGCACGCCTACCTTTGCGTGCACGCATACGTTTGCGTGCACGCATACATTTGCGTGCACGCATACGTTTGCGTGATCAAGATCTCAAGGCCGTTCAAAATATCAATACTTTTCAAGATCTCAAGAACGTTCAGGAGCTCAAGGCCGTTCAAAATCTCAAGGCCGATCAAGATCTCAAGGCCGTTCAAAATATCAACACCATTCAAGAACTCAAGGCCGTTCAGGATCTCAAGGCCGTTCAAGATATCAAGACTGTTCGAGATCTCAAGACCGTTCAGGATCTGAAGACCGTTCAAGATCTCACGACTGTTCGAGATCTCAAGGCCGCTCAGGATCTCAAGGCCGTTCAAGATCTCAAAGCTGCTCAGGATCTAAAGGCTGATCAAGATATCAAGGCCGTTCAAAATATCAACACCATTCAAGATCAAAAGACCGTTCAGGATCTCAAGACTGTACAGGATCTCAAGGCCTTGAGATCTTGAACACGTATCGCACGCGTAACGCAAACGTATGCGTGCACGCAAATGTATGCGTGCACGCAAACGTATGCGTGCACGCAAAGGAAGGCGTGCACGCAAACGTGTGCGTGCACGCAAACGTGTGCGTGCACGCACACGTATGCGTGCACGCACACGTATGCGTGCACGCAAAGGTATGCGTGCACGCAAACGTATGCGTGCACGCAAACGTGTGCGTGCACGCAAACGTGTGCGTGCACGCAAACGTATGCGTGCACGCAAACGTATGCGTGCACGCAAAGGTATGCGTGCACGCAAAGGTAGGCGTGCACGCAAACGTGTGCGTGCACGCAAACGTGTGCGTGCACGCACACGTATGCGTGCACGCACACGTATGCGTGCACGCAAAGGTATGCGTGCACGCAAACGTATGCGTGCACGCAAACGTGTGCGTGCACGCAAACGTGTGCGTGCACGCAAAGGTATGCGTGCACGCAAAGGTATGCGTGCACGCAAAGGTATGCGTGCACGCAAACGTATGCGTGCACGCAAACGTGTGCGTGCACGCAAAGGTATGCGTGCACGCAAAGGTATGCGTGCACGCAAAGGTATGCGTGCACGCAAAGGTATGCGTGCACGCAAAGGTATGCGTGCACGCAAAGGTATGCGTGCACGCAAAGGTATGCGTGCACGCAAAGGTATGCGTGCACGCAAAGGTATGCGTGCACGCAAACGTATGCGTGCACGCAAACGTGTGCGTGCACGCAAAGGTATGCGTGCACGCAAAGGTATGCGTGCACGCAAACGTATGCGTGCACGCAAAGGTATGCGTGCACGCAAAGGTATGCGTGCACGCAAAGGTATGCGTGCACGCAAACGTGTGCGTGCACGCAAAGGTATGCGTGCACGCAAACGTATGCGTGCACGCAAAGGTATGCGTGCACGCAAACGTGTGCGTGCACGCAAAGGTATGCGTGCACGCAAACGTATGCGTGCACGCAAATGTATGCGTGCACGCAAACGTATGCGTGCACGCAAAGGAAGGCGTGCACGCAAACGTATGCGTGCACGCAAAGGTATGCGTGCACGCAAACGTGTGCGTGCACGCAAACGTATGCGTGCACGCAAAGGTATGCGTGCACGCAAACGTATGCGTGCACGCAAACGTATGCGTGCGCGCAAAGGTATGCGTGCACGCAAACGTATGCGTGCACGCAAACGTGTGCGTGCACGCAAAGGTATGCGTGCACGCAAACGTATGCGTGCACGCAAAGGTATGCGTGCACGCAAACGTGTGCGTGCACGCAAACGTATGCGTGCACGCAAAGGTATGCGTGCACGCAAAGGTATGCGTGCACGCAAACGTATGCGTGCACGCAAACGTATGCGTGCACGCAAACGTATGCGTGCACGCAAAGGTATGGGTGCACGCAAACGTATGCGTGCACGCAAAGGTATGCGTGCACGCAAACGTATGCGTGCACGCAAACGTATGCGTGCGCGCAAAGGTATGCGTGCACGCAAACGTATGCGTGCACGCAAACGTGTGCGTGCACGCCAAGGTATGCGTGCACGCAAACGTATGCGTGGACGCAAACGTATGCGTGCACGCAAAGGTATGCATGCACGCAAACGTATGCGTGCACGCAAACGTGTGCGTGCACGCAAAGGTATGCGTGCACGCAAAGGTATGCGTGCACGCAAACTTATGCGTGCACGCAAAGGTATGCGTGCACGCAAACGTATGCGTGCACGCAAAGGTATGCGTGCACGCAAAGGTATGCGTGCACGCAAACGTATCTCAAGGCCGTTCAAAATATCAACATCATTCAAGATCTCAAGGCCGTTCAGGATCTCAAGGCCGTTCAAGATATAAAGACTGTTCGAGATCTCAAGACCGTTCAGGATCTGAAGACCATTCAAGATCTCACGACTGTTCGAGATCTCAAGGCCGCTCAGGATCTCAAGGCCGATTTGCCGTTCAAAATATCAAGGCCGTTCAAAATATCAACACCATTCAAGATCTAAAGACCGTTCAAGATCTCAAGGCCGTTCAGGATCTCAAGGCCGTTCAAGATCTCAAGGCCGTTCAAAATAGCAAGACTGTTCAAGATCTCAAGACCGTTGAAGATCTCAAGGCCGCTCAGGATCTCAAGGCCGACCAAGATCTCAAGGTCGTTCAAAATATCAACACCATTCAAAATATCTACACCATTCAAGATCTCAAAGCCGTTCAGGATCTCAAGGCCGTTCAAGATATCAAGACTGTTCGAGATCTCAAGACCGCTCAGGATCTCAAGACTGTTCAAGATCTCACGACCGTTCAGAATCTCAAGACCGTTCAAGATCTCAAGGCCGTTCAAGATATCAAGACTGTTCGAGATCTCAAGACGGTTCAGGCACTGAAGACCGTTCAAGATCTCACGACTGTTCGAGATCTCAAGGCCGCTCAGGATCTCAAGGCCGATCAAGATATCAACACCATTCAAGATCTAAAGACCGTTCAAGATCTCAAGGCCGTTCAGGATCTCAAGGCCGTTCAAGATCTCAAGGCCGTTCAAAATAGCAAGACTGTTCAAGATCTCAAGACCGTTGCATACGTTTGCGTGCACGCGTCTTCAGATCCTGAGCGGTCTTGAGATCTCGAACAGTCTTGATATCTTGAACGGCCTTGAGATCCTGAACGGCCTTGAGATCTTGAATGGTGTTGATATTTTGAATGGTGTTGATATTTTGAACGACCTGGAGATCTTGATCGGCCTTGAGATCTTGAACGGCCTTGAGATCTTGAACGGCCTTGAGATCCTGAATGGTTTTAGATCTTGAACGCATGCGTTTCACATGCGTTCCGCGTGCGTTACGCTTGAGTTACGCGTGCTTTCCGCGTGCGTTACGCTTGCGTTACGCATGCGTTACGTGCGGAACGCATGCGCGGGACGCATGCGGAACGCACGCGTAACGCACGCGTAACGCATGCGGAACGCACGCGTAACGCACGCGTAACGCATGTGAAACGCACGCGTAGCGCATGCGGAACGCATGCGTAATGCATGCGTTACGTGTGCGTTCCGCATGCGTTCCGCGTGAATTCTTCATGCGTAAGCGTGCGTTCGGGAATATCAAGTAAGAAAACTCCTAGGGAATAAAATAGAATGGTTCACACCAAATTTTCGCTTAGGCTCTAGTTCGATATAAATCGGGACGCACAGGCAAACAAACCGACGGACATCTTTTGTCGAAAATCAGACTTCTACATTATCGTAAAGTTAGTTTTGATTGAAATCTCGAATTTTGTTTTTGACACAAAACCTATATAGAAAGTAAACGTGGAAATTCGGGACAATTTCAGGATATATTGTATATCGGGACAGATATCGGGACAGGGTTCAAATATCGGGACTGTCCCGCCAAAATCGGGACGTCTGGCAGTCTAAGTAGGGCTACTTAGGGTTTTAAAGATATATGCGAAAAACCGTTTTTTTTTTTACAGTTGACACTATTGAAGTCACAATATCTTGCGACTTATGACTCGTATGGAAAAAAGTTTCATATTTTTTTGAAGAGAATATTATGGTATATAAACTGGGTGTAATTTTTTTTTCGACAACTTATGCTTTTAAGAGTAAAAATTAAAAAAAAAGAACTGAAATTTGAACTTATTCTCAAACTTTAAAAAAAATTATATCCTTAAAACTTTGTTTTTAGATGTTGGCAAAAATTTGAAACGTTTAGGAGTTATAGGTGAAAAACGACCATTTTTGACATTTTACGTTTTTTGAAATGTCGCTATCTTCTTATCGGTGGGTCGTAAGAAAAAAATTGTTGTAACTTTTTTTTTGGCGGATGACATAATCTACAAGTTTTGCATGAAATACTTTTCAATAGCCTTTTTGCTTAGTCAAGTATTATTTGAAAACACAGATGTTAATAAAAAAATTCAGAAGAATGAAAATATTTTTTTTTAATTTCTTAAATTCGTGAATAATTTTAAGTTATGCACAACAAATAAAATAAAATTCGTAGGAGCGGTTTCTTTTTCAAGTTATTTTTGAAATTTGGAATCATTTTCAGAAAAAAAAAAAATAATTGAAAAGTTTTTTTTGATTTTGGTATGCAATATTATTTAAAGTTTTTAAAAGCTCTGCATACAAAAATTATTTTGAATCGGGTTCATTTAGTTGAAAATGTTTCTATGGGAAATATTGTTATGTTTTGTTATAAAAATCGTTGAAGCTCGTTTCCAACATTTGTATCGTAGGTGGTAGGTAGGTACCGTTAGTTTTAGTTCTACAACAAACATTTATTTTTTAAGTACCCATTAAAAAGGGTGTTATAACAAATCAGATATCTTTAACAATTTCAGCACATAAAGAAAATCTTATTTTTCTAGAAAAAAAAACTGATTTAAAAATAAAAATAATGTAAATATACTTAATGCAAATGTATAAAATATTTCGAATATTATTTTTTTGTTTTAAATAATATTATATAGCTACTGAAATAAATCAGCCAAATATATAAGGTTGGGATCATGACGTTATCTAGAATGACAAAAATCTCGAATGGCAAAAATCTCGAAAAAAAACAACAAAATATCTCGAATGCAAAAATCCCGAATGTACAAAAATCTAGAACGTACAAAAATCACGAAAGACTATATCTAGAAAAAAAATCCCGAAAAAAAAAAAATTTATTCGAGATTTTTTTTTTACCTTTTTCAATAGTTTAAACGAAAATAAAACGCATAAAATGTTCAATTTATCGAAAACTTTATTTTTCTGGTCAAAAAAAGAACAACAATCGAAAATGTTAAAAAAAAATCAAATATTTTATAAGATATGTATATATACGTATATGTATACTCGTACCACAACATAACAAATATTAAAAGATTACAATAATTATTCAATATAAACGAAAATAAATTGTCAAAATATAACAAAATTAAACAAGTAACTCTAACTAAAATAACTAAATAACTTATATAAACTGGAGTTATATGCAAGACTCTTAAGGTAGCTTACATAACTTTTTTCTTCTTTTTCGTCCGGTATTTTTAAGATTTGCTTTTCTTTTTTTTAAATACTCCCTTTTTACCTTAGTTTCTTGACCAATCTGAATTTTTTGAGCCACACAACTAACCTGAACTATGTTTATCATTAATCATTATCATTATGCTTGACTGTTGTTACCCTGGCACTACAAAAATGAGATTTATTCAGTTCAGACAGCCAGTAAAACTTATTTTTTACAGATTTATTTAAATAATAAATAAACCCATCAATTTCAATTTTGATGGAACCTTTGTTTGTAACGATTTCATTTACTTTCATTGCACTTTTTTTTAATAAGAAAACTTACGTTGCTATAAGAGACCGTCCCTTTCCCTAGCAACACTAAATTTAGTCCCCTACTTTTATAGTTGGATGGGTGCATGTGCTGTGCAGTGTACTGATTCTCTTAAAGAGACTTTCCTAATCTAGAATTAATATTAATTGTTGAGACAATGAATGGTTACAATTCATTGTCTCAACAATTAATATGTTTTCTAGATTTTTGCATTTTTTTTCTAGATTTTTACAGTTCGAGATTATGCTTTCTTGATTTTTGTTTTCGAGATTTTTTCAATTCTAGATTTTTTTTTCTAAATTTTACTTTCGGGATTTTTGCTTTCTGGATTATTGGTTTCTAGATATCGTGGTAAACCCTATAAGGTTATTGTTAATAATGGTAGTGGAAGATGCCTTTTAGTAGAAATTTTTTTTTTTTTTCAATTTTGATTTTTTCGAAAACGAATTGGAAGATATTTTTCATTTTGTATATAAACGATCTTCTAAAAGGTTACAATAGTGTTGAATATCAAAAATATATTTTTATTTTAACTTAAAATCAAAAAATCTGGACACTTGCGAGCACAAGTTTGAAAAACTTCTTTTCAGTTTCAATGAACAAATTTTGCACCAAAAGAAGTAGCATGTAGTACAGTGGCGGATCCAGGGGGGTGAATTTAGGTGCTAAAGCCCCCCCACAGCCGATTCCTAAAATAATTTGAGATATAGAAAGCAATACATTACAAAGTGTAGAGTTTTATATTCGTCTAAAATATTGTTAAGATGTGAAATATGTTGGACAAAAAACCTGGTTGGGGCTGAACAATTTACATGCAATGTAACTTTTTTCCTATGCCCTAAGGTTGGAACTAAACCCTGTAACGAATTGGACAAAACACCGAGTGGGGGAATAATGGACATGTTTTATGCAATTACAATTTTCTGTAAAAACAATCCAGAAAATTGGAAAAAAAAAACAGATTGGGACTAATAATGTCTGAGAAATTTGACAAAAACGTAATCAGGGTTAAACAACTAATTCCTTAAAAACTAACCTTATTCCAGAGAGCTTTTGGGGCTTTAGTCTAAGGACTGTCAAAGTCCAAATTTGGGGATAATGCTTGAAGATATAATAAATCGGGGCTTAACATTAACATGTCAAAAGCAACAATTGATTAGACTAAAAAATTAGCTAATTTAAGGAAATAAACGCAATTGGGGCTAAAACAATTGGAAAACAACGGGGTGTTAAGCTTAGTGTAAATGTTTAATACAACAAGAATTTTGAGGCTTAGTTTTCAAACTTGCAAAGGTCAAAGGCAATTGTACATACAAAAAATTTTTGGGCTAAGCAATGAAATACAAATTCTCTAGTCAAGGAGCCAAGTTCCTTAAGCGTGAAAAACTCTGTGAACTCAGAAAAATCTTGCAGGTTTGAATATTTACATATTTTGAACAGGAATAGAAAGTGGAATTCATTCACACTTGCAGAAATGGGCCGTCGTGGTTATTTTTTAGAGCAGCTGTTTCTTTCTAATTCAAGAAAATGAGAACTCAGAGGACTGATACTCTCAAAGCACAAATGAGCTTTTGCCAGCAGTAAACAGTTTTTAATTTTTTTTCAAAAAGGCGAAGTTGAAAGCATATTTTTCATCTAATTTAAACAAATAGTTATGTACATAATGTAGGTAGGTACCTGGTACCTAATCAATTACTAAGGAATATAAATAAACTAATTTGCTCGTGTGGTTTGAGGCTGTAACATGGCTGAAAATGTAAGTGATAAAATTAGTTATACTACCATGTTTTGCTGAGCAATTAAATTGGCTTCTAGCTCTGCTTAAAAATAATTCCCGTGTTTAAAACAATATCAATTCCAAATTCTTGTTATTGAACTTTATTTAAAACATTTTAAAGCGCGATAGGAGCGGATATAAGGCAAACAAAACACGGCTATTATTAAAGGAAAAGTGATAATGTCAAAATTCGTTTTCTGTTTCATATGTTTTCATATGAACCAATTGGATTGGAACCAATGGAACTCCAAGGCCCCCCCCACAGCCAAATCCTAGATCCGCTACTGGTCACCATACACAATTTTAATTTTTTTTTTTTGCAACCAGGTGCCTTCAGCATAGATATTTATTTTTTACTTTCGTACTTTTTGCAAAAAGTAGATCTATGTAGTTAAGCCTAGTTAACTTATTGGATAAATGAACCAAAAATTGATATTAGTTTCATTAAATCGAACATTGGAGAAAAAGGTGCTCGAATACTGGACCCTAGGTTTTTGAAGAGTTGCCTATATTCGAACACCAGTGTTCGACTTGACAAAATTTGGTTTCGTATGTTGGAATAGCCAAAAAATAATATTATTACAGTAAACTGGGACGCTACCAGGTAGAAGAGAGCGACTCACCATCTCTTAAAATACTCCAAATACTCCAATTTTTGAGAGGAATACATCTGGAGGAAGAGCTGTAAGATGAGCAGGCCTCATCCAGCTCTAGGTGGGGGGCACAATAGATCTCAAGGTCGCAGTGCAATATCCCTCAAAATTATATTCATTTATTCATAGACATTTCTTATACAGACATAAAACAGACACAAAAGAGGCACAACACCAAGTAATTACACATATTTACTGAGTATTCTAAAGGGTCCGCCAAATTACTTTTTTTTTTTGAAAATGCATCATCAACATCGAGTGTAGCTTCGGCTGTGTGGCACGTAGCGCCGCCGTCCGGTTGAAACCAAATGTTGCCAATATCCTCCTCTTCAATATTTGTGAACAAAAATTCGTTCAACATGGCCCGATAACGATCGCCATGTACTGTAACGGCCACTTCTTGCTCAGTTGAAGAAAAATGCCCAATTATGCCTCGTTTTGGGTGTATCGGCTTTTCAATGTATGCTTGCGGGTTTTCTGTGCCCCAAATGCGACAATTTTGCTTGTTTACATACCCGCCAAGATCAAAATGAGCTTCATCTGGAAAGATGATTTGTTTGGCAAAATCGGCAAAGTAATGTCGCAATATTTCTCAGCGTTGTTCAAGCGTATACACAACCATATTCGTTCAGCGGAAGGATAAAACTAATTATCTGTCAAATCAGACATGAACTAAGTGTTACCATTCACGAAATAAGCACTAGTTGAAAAAAAACGTTAGATGGCGGACCCTTTAGCACTTTGTAAGCTGTTTCTGCATTTCTATATGAAAATTAAAATTTGACATTAACCATGAAAATATATTTGTGGGCAAAAACTAGCTTTTGTAAAGGTAAATTAAAAAAATGATGAAGTAAACTTCTTATAAGTAGGTAGGTATGCGTACTTTTTTGTTCTTGAAATCAATATTTGTGCAAAGAAATGATTTCTTATAGCCGTGTTTTTCTTTTATGTGAGTTTCTTTGATACGATTAATTTCAAAGGGAATTTAAAGAAAAAGACACGGTGTTTTGGATTGCATTTCTTATAAGCGAGTTTTTCTTACATAAGTGTTTCTATATTAAAGATGGACCCAATCTTGAAATATAAAAAAAATTACCAAAATACTAAATAAAATTTAGGTTATAGGTTGTTACAGTATTGTTTTACATTTCACTATTTATGTGCGGGAAATAATTTCTATTTGACCATCCAATCCAAAGAAGAAACGTAAAAATTGGGTTGACTTAATTTGCACTGTTCCATTGGATTTAAGAATGCGTACCTACGATTACCTAAAGGTTTAATGCAAAAAGTTGACCGTACACTCATTATAGATATTCTAATTTAATATAACCTATGTACCTCCAACATAATGTACATCAATAATATTAAAATAACGATAAGAAACCTGGCGTTAACACCCCAACTCCACAGGCCGCATGAACGATGTCCATAATCCAATCTACAATCCAATCCACAATCTGATTTGTATGGACATGCCACTGCTTGGACATGGATTTTTGCGACTCCACGGGATTTTTTAGACATGTTCCATAGTCCGGCCATCGTTCATGGCCTCTGGATTCGGGGTGTAAAAAAAATCCAAAATGAACCAATGCCGCCATAGTATCCCTTTAAACTGAGGGCTATTATTTTGAATTCAAATTCAACTGAATAGTCCTCAAAGTATGCAATCATTCTAAATAGCCAATAGCATTTATTTTAGTTTGAGCAGCTGTGGTATGGTTAGACTAATGCTCTCAAACTCTTTAATTCAGTTTAACATACTCTTCAAAAAAAAAAATGTTGAAGGGGCATTGTTAGATTTAGTTGGAAATTGTTACATTTCATTTAGGAACGATTTATTGTTAGATATTGTTGATCTGTCAAACGAAAACTTTATTTTATCGTTAATTACCATAAAATCATGTTATTTTTCTACCATGTAATCTCCTTTTTCATTAAAAATGGTAGAAAATTCAATTTTAATTCATTTCACTTCACCAAAAGCTTTGTTTTGATTCTTCAATTTTTATTTTTTGTAAACAAACCTTCTCACATGTGCTTTGACAGATCAACACTTTCAACTCATATCATGGAGATGAGTTGGAAATAGTTACGAATTGTAACTATTTGACACTAATAAACTGAATTTAGGAACGATGTGATGACGTCATATAGTTACAAATCGTAACTATTTTGTAATAAAGGAACGACCATTGTTAACTATAGTTAACCATAGTTAACTATGGTTAATAAAAGTACGCACCACATAGCTGTCGTTGTGGTATAGCCTAGTACAAACACCCCTTTCACACAAGGAAACTGAGTTGCCGGCAACTGGGAGTTTGTAAACGAGAAGGGCGTAAAAGGAAGACAACAAATCTCTCCTCACACCCTTCTCGCCCACAAACTAGATAGTTTCTGGCGACTCAGTTTCCTTGTATGAAAGCGGTCATACTTGTGAACCATGAATGTCCCCTTTCACACAAGGAAACTGAGTTGCCAGCAATTTTTAGTTCGTTGACGCGAAGGGCATAAAAATCGTAACAACAGATGTGACAACCAAGAAAATTTCTATGGAGATGGTTTGTTGTTCGCGAATTATTATATGATAAGGACAGTTTTTCATTTTAAAAATATAAAAATATCACCGACAAATGTTTTTTTTATTGTTATCCAATTGTTTTAAATTATATTAGTAGTCAAAATAGGAAGTAAAAACCCAGAGTGCGATGAATTGAGGTTAGACCACGCACAACTGCGCCGGAACTACACTTCACGACGCGGCAAAACATAATTTGTATGAAATTGTATGAGCTATATCGCACTAATGGCCCATCCACACTACCCCACTGTGTATTAATACATGTCAAATTGAAAGTGGGAAAATTCCACGCGACTGCCAAATTTGTGGCAAAGAAATGACTTTTCATATTTTGCTTCCACACTTGCATGTATTAATACATTACCTTAACCTAAAAAAAATGTGATAGAATATGGGATAGAATTAGAATCATTCCTAAAATTATTCATGTATTAACACAATATGTCAAATCGTGTCGGATAGAATGTCGGATTGTTTAGGCTGGCCTTTCATATTTTGTTTTCACACTATTCTACATGATTTGTTCCCACTTTTTTGACATGTATTAAAACACAGTGGGCTAGTGTGGAAGCCATTAAGCGGCAACTCAACTTCATTAAATTTCATACAAATTATTGTGAATCGCAGTTCCGCTGCAGTGCAGTTCCGCTAAGTGCGGTCTAACCTTTAAAATATCGCACATATATTAGCCGTATTTTTTTGCAGGTTTAGATAGAATTTGATGAAAAAAAAACAACATCTGAACTAAGGAATTTACATGTAAAATATAAAAACAACTGAAGTCCATATGAACTTAGCTAAGTCCAGATAATTATCGGTTCTTAACTTAAGTTTAGATAGAAAAAAGTATTTTGTATGAAAACGTCAAAATATCTGAGCCAACTACGCCCATTGTTTTGTAAATTAATTTTTTTCTGATTTCTGATTTAAAATTTCGTTTTTTTCACATTTTTTGTTTTATTAATGAATTTTTTATACAATTTTTGTTTTTATTTCCTTTCAAGCAAGCGAACTCGTTTTCGGTCCGCAAACGTATCAAACAACGTATGGACGACTTCGCATTCGGATCCAAATACGGATCGAAAAACTGCGTTTTGTGGCTCAAATTAGTATGGAAATTAGAATCACCACGGAGCCATTATGTGAATGTATTGTGAGAGAGAGAGTTTTTCAATTCACCATACTCGGAGAACCGAAACCAAATGGAATCTAAAACGGTTCCAAAAAAAATTAATGAATTGAGGCATACCCAAAACCCAACCCAAATGTACTAAAAAAACAACTTCCCATCTAGTCCAGTTTCTCCATTGCCTACAAAAATAAAACAAACTGAATTTTTTCATTGCAAGAGTTTTTTTTATTTATCATTCATAAAAGGTTTTCTAAAGACTTTTTCGCACTAATAAACATGACATATTTCCACAAATATAAATTTACAATTAATAAATAGAAACTTGCATTTCTGATTAAAAAATTTTTCAAAGTTTTAACAAAAAAAAAAGAGATACAAAAGCAACCGTGAACCGTCTTCGCCACGCTACCTACAAAACTGAACTAAAAACAAAGTGGTGGAAATTAAGGCAAAATGATTGTATACTTCGCCTATGCTCTCTCTATTTCTCGGTGCTTAAAAAAAATACTCTCGATTCTCATTCTTTTTACATGCGTACACAGAAAATTTGTTAATATGTGTGAGACACTAATTTTTTTGGAGTCCCAAGTGAACCGAGAAATTTGGGTCCGTGATTTTGCTTGAAGGGTTGAATGTATTTTGTTTCTATTTTGCATGCTTTTCCAAAAGCTGAAAGGTAGTGATGGGCATATCTGAGTTTCGTGACAGTGCTGGGCATTTTTGCTTAGATGACTTTGCTAAGTTCAGATGTCGTTTTTTTCGACAATTTTATCTGAACATGCAAAAAAAACACGGCTATTACCTTCTTGAACCATTATTTTATTGTTGTTATTAAAGCTAAGTGTACAGTTCCTCAACAAAACACAAAACTACATGCATTTCTTATGGGAAAGATTTTTGCGTAAAAAAAAAGTTTAGACCCAGGTTTAGCTTAACTACAGTTTAAGACAGTTTTGGCTCAATGAATATAGACCGATTTAACCCTGAGGCTACACGAGCCAGTACTGGCAAGCCAGTTGGCTACATAGATTGACTGTCAAATTCGTATACGTGAATATGCTGTGACGTAGGCGGCAGGCAACTTGTAAGCAAGTTGCTAACAAGTATCTGCGGTCAGGTTCAGCTTTTACTAGGACAGCCTGTCTAGGATTTTAAATACACAATTTTATTGAATTTGCTTTGGCATCGGACTTCGATTTTTTCTTACTTAACAAAAAATGACGTCGAATTCTGCATCAAGTCTTGCGATGGTCAACGCATAATACTGCCAATGCGATGACGGATGCATTGACAGACTTTTCTTTCGCGTCAAAGAAGCATGGATTAACCCTCAACTACATAGGCCTACTTTTGTACAAAAGTACAAAAGTGAGAAATTTAAATGCTCTCCAAAGAAACATGTTTGCAAAAAAACATATGGAAATTGTTTTGACATATAAATTAAACCACCACGCACCATTCTCCATTGTTTTTTTGCAACCAGGTGTCTTCAGAATAGATATTTATTTCTCACTTTTGTACTTTTGTGCAAAAGACGGCCTATGTAGTTAAGCCTTTAATTTTCATCTAATTCAAAAATTTCATTTTTTTTAAATAATTTAAAAAAAAAAATTTATTTTTTGGAGGTTTTTTAATCCATCAACATCGAAGCCGTCCTTTAATGGAATTTGGCAGTTCATATGTTGACAGATAAATAAGTAACGAAATTACGTCGTACGAGGAATATTTCGTTCCAAAATGTCAACCAAAGACGCTAAAATCGCCTATCTTTAAGTTTGTCAATGCATCATCTCCGTAGCAATCTTTCAATTTAAATTGACTGTCTATCGCTTGGCAAATCGGTAACAGAATGTTCCAAATATCACCAAAAAAAAAACTCATATTTTACCCAGCAAAAAATGTGTTTTTAAAAGATTTTGTATATTTCATCATAATCATAGCCATCCTTCAATCATATTTGACAGTTGCCTATTTTGGAAATGTTAAAAATTCTTGGTCCCTCCTCCCATTAAAAGTTGTGGTAGAAATAATATTTAATTTTGCCTTAAATTTCCAACGAAAAGCTATCTATATAGCTTTTTATACAAGTCTGAACGAGGCCACTGTCTTCTCTACTGGCTTCCCAACTGGCTTCGAAAATGGCAAGCCAGTTGACGAGCAAGTTGCTCTGGTTTGTATGTGTTAGTAAGAAAATTTAAATGTATTGTAACTTGTAAGCCAGTACTGGCTCGTGTAGACTCAGGGTTAATTACAAATTGTTGGTTTTATATTTCTATAAGATAATTAACTTAAGCTGCTATAACATTTTTATATATGTATGCAAACTTGCCATATAAATACGATCCAAAGGTGAAAAATAAGTGTGTAAGAAATATTTGTATGACAAGATAAATACCACGAATATTGCGTCATGTATATTATCTGTCTTATGAAAATGCTCATCACACTTATATGTCACTTATATGGAACCTATTTATAAGGCAAGTTTGCCATACATATATGACAATATAATAGCAGCTTTAGTAAACTACACAAAAAGATTGAAATATGTTGAAATGATAAACTTAAAAAAATAGAATCAACGTCCAAAAATTCAACTAAAGCTATGTTTAACTTAGACCCAGGTCTATAATGACTATGAATACGCCCCAATATATTTTTCGTTACCGTCAGATGTAAAAAAAAAATTTCTCACCATCAATATTTTTGTTCGTTCAAATTCGTTCAAAAGAATTGTATACTATTAAGGTTCTCCCAAACCAATGCGAAACATTCGTTGCGGCGAAGAAACATTCGTCAGTCAAAATTAATTCATATGTTTCTCCGCCGCGTCGGTGTGGGCACTCTCATATATCACCATGTAAATAAATTTTGACATACGAATGTTTCTTCGCCGCAACGAATGTTCCGCATTGGTTTGGGAGACCCCTTAGGCTTAAAGCAACAAAATATAGCTCGAAACATGTTTGCAAAAAAACATATGGAAATTGTTTTGACATATAAATTAAACCACCACGCACCATTCTCCATTGTTTTTTTGCAACCAGGTGTCTTCAGAATAGATATTTATTTCTCACTTTTGTACTTTTGTGCAAAAGACGGCCTATGTAGTTAAGCCTTTAATTTTCATCTAATTCAAAAATTTCATTTTTTTTAAATAATTTAAAAAAAAAAAATTATTTTTTGGAGGTTTTTTAATCCATCAACATCGAAGCCGTCCTTTAATGGAATTTGGCAGTTCATATGTTGACAGATAAATAAGTAACGAAATTACGTCGTACGAGGAATATTTCGTTCCAAAATGTCAACCAAAGACGCTAAAATCGCCTATCTTTAAGTTTGTCAATGCATCATCTCCGTAGCAATCTTTCAATTTAAATTGACAGTCTATCGCTTGGCAAATCGGTAACAGAATGTTCCAAATATCACCGAAAAAAAAACTCATATTTTACCCAGCAAAAAATGTGTTTTTAAAAGATTTTGTATATTTCATCATAATCATAGCCATCCTTCAATCATATTTGACAGTTGCCTATTTTGGAAATGTTAAAAATTCTTGGTCCCTCCTCCCATTAAAAGTTGTGGTAGAAATAATATTTAATTTTGCCTTAAATTTCCAACGAAAAGCTATCTATATAGCTTTTTATACAAGTCTGAACGAGGCCACTGTCTTCTCTACTGGCTTCCCAACTGGCTTCGAAAATGGCAAGCCAGTTGACGAGCAAGTTGCTCTGGTTTGTATGTGTTAGTAAGAAAATTTAAATGTATTGTAACTTGTAAGCCAGTACTGGCTCGTGTAGACTCAGGGTTAATTACAAATTGTTGGTTTTAAATTTTTTATAAGATAATTAACTTAAGCTGCTATAACATTTTTATATATGTATGCAAACTTGCCATATAAATACGATCCAAAGGTGAAAAATAAGTGTGTAAGAAATATTTGTATGACAAGATAAATACCACGAATATTGCGTCATGTATATTATCTGTCTTATGAAAATGCTCATCACACTTATATGTCACTTATATGGAACCTATTTATAAGGCAAGTTTGCCATACATATATGACAATATAATAGCAGCTTTAGTAAACTACACAAAAAGATTGAAATATGTTGAAATGATAAACTTAAAAAAATAGAATCAACGTCCAAAAATTCAACTAAAGCTATGTTTAACTTAGACCCAGGTCTATAATGACTATGAATACGCCCCAATATATTTTTCGTTACCGTCAGATGTAAAAAAAAAATTTCTCACCATCAATATTTTTGTTCGTTCAAATTCGTTCAAAAGAATTGTATACTATTAAGGTTCTCCCAAACCAATGCGAAACATTCGTTGCGGCGAAGAAACATTCGTCAGTCAAAATTAATTCATATGTTTCTCCGCCGCGTCGGTGTGGGCACTCTCATATATCACTATGTAAATAAATTTTGACATACGAATGTTTCTTCGCCGCAACGAATGTTCCGCATTGGTTTGGGAGACCCCTTAGGCTTAAAGCAACAAAATATAGCTCAAAAACAAAACAATGGAAAAAATCACTTTAACAACGAGTTAAAAAGTAACTTAAAGATTTATGGCGCCCCTATATCTCATACAAATTATTCAAAAATGTAGTCTTTTTTGTCTCCTCTTGCATCACGAAGCGTATTGAAAATTACAATAACAAAGCGAAAAATTCGAATGTCCTATAATCTTGTATTCTTTCATTCATGCTTGTGAACCATGTCTTGAACCCATACAAATTTCGCTCTTTCGTTCACCCGTGAACACGTGCTCCGGCAGCTGAGTGGAGAACAAAGAAGACAGTTTTCGTTCAGAGACAATTCATTAGCAAAATGTATCTACGGGGGCTCTTGGTTGTGAGGCTATGACATTTGGATAAAAGAAAAAAAATTGTGTACAGTTTCAGTTTGTGCGCATTACTCATTTTCAGTTTGTTCTTTGCGAAGCGTGCTTTTGAGCCACAACCCGGAACTATAATGCTCGAAGGTGCACTGAAGTAGTTGGACGAAAACAACAAAACGGTTTGTTAGTTTTTGTTTAGTTTCGTTCACTTTTGGTTTCGTAGGGGAAGGGCACTTGTAACTTAAGAAAAACTGATATCCCACTGAAGTAGAATAAAAAAAATAAAAAGATGATTCATTTCACTAAAGTGAAATATGGTTGACTTCTCCTTATGACTGTTTGGAAAGCTACTTTTCGTTGGTTTATGAAATAAGCTTAAAAGTGCCCATAGTCGAAAATATAGTTCTACCATTAGAATTTGGATAAAATTAAAAAACGCAGTCTTACATAAAAGGCTTCAAAAAAGCATACAAAACACATATAATGTCTAATAATAAATCAATTTATAAAATGGATAAGTTTTTCTATTTAAAGCTGTTTTTTTATTATCAGATGATCCATATGTGAATCATCAAAAAACATACGAGGTAGGTATTTTTTTATTAATTAATACGTCCGCATCATCATTGTATGTAGTATCTAAATTTATTGAAGAAGATATGGGACTATCCAAACTGCCTGGTGGTTCTCAGATTGCACTTTCATTTTTGTTCCCTATTTGACCTATTGCTTCATTCAATTCCATTGCTTGTAAACTCCACTTTTATGTCCTCTTTCACATGAAGAAAATGAGTTGCCAGCTTCTTTAACCCAAAGGCTCCATTATTGGCAATATTTTAGGCAGTAAATTGCTTCGCTAATTGCCCAAAAAGGCGAAACGTCAAAATTTCTCACATCACTATATTTTAAAATTAAGCGCACGAAATAAATGCATGGCTAAAATACTTGGCTAATTTAAAAAAAAGAATTTTGTAGGGGAGCGAAAATATTTAGCGAACTGCGTACTAGGCTCTAAAGGCTCTCCGAAACCAACACGAAACATTCGGTGCGGTGGAGAAACATTCGCTAGCCAAAGTTTATTTACATGGTCCCGGTCTACATTGAACGATTTTTCCAGTGCCGATCTTTTGTTCGTTGGTAAAGGGAGTGAAAAGTGAGGGGTAAGGGATCAAATCGTTTGTACCACAAAACTCGAACTATTTTTCCAGTCCGTTTATGTTCTCTTTCAACCTCTTTCCAGTTTTTTGTGTGTGTTCGGTGTCAGGTTACCGTTGGTTTGATGGTGTGAGTGAATCTTCTTCTCCATTTGGCCGGCGATTATCACGATCTGGAGGGGGACCACAACTCTCCCCCTCAACTGCTTTACCTACGGTATGACTTGTGGGGTTCGCCGGGTTGACCTCAGAAAACGTCGCCAGGCCTCCCGGTTTTGGGTTGTTTCATGTCTGAGGCCAACAAAATGCAGGTGTTGTTGCATTTTTGTCATCAAGGAGTTTTTGCACCTGCCCTTCTTCCGCGATAGTATTGGAATGTCTTGTGCTATTGCCTTTTGAACTGGGTTCTCATGGCATCTTCTTTGTACATGACAGTACCAGCTAAGTTGGTCATGCTGTATTTTGCCAAGGTGGTATTTTTGACGTGTAGGCTTCGTCGGATTCTCTTGCTTCTTATTCGATCATGCTTTGTCACTCCTGCTGTCATGCGAAGCATCTTCACTTCAGCTGCCAGGGGGCATTTTTCTATCACAGAAGATGGCAGAGTTTTCCCGCCACTTCATCCACCCTACGCTTTACGCGATGTTTGATGTCGTCATCACAAGATCCTTCGCTATTGATCACTGATCCAAGGTATTTAAACTTTTCGCACTTGGGAAGCACTGTTCCGTTCAAAAAGATGTCCGGAATAGGCCTGTGTGGATCAGAAAATGGACAGCATAGGTATTCGGTCTTTTTTGCACTAATGCGGTATCCATTTCCCTCCAATACATCCACCCATACATCAAGTGCTCGTTGCAAGGACACAGGATCTTCACTTATGATGGCTCCATTGTCAGCAAAGAATAACTGATTCACTTTAGGGTCCGTCACCTTATCCCCAAGCAGAAAGACAAGGAAGGACAGTGATGGTGTGAGTGAATATCAATGCAAAATGAAGAGCACAGAAATAAAAAAATGAAGAAGATAAGGAAAAAATCTCATAGAAAAATCGTTCTGTGTGTATGTACATTTCACACAATTTCTGGAAAAATCGTCGTGGAAATATCGGGCAATGTAGATCGGGACATGGTAGTAAATGAGAGTGCCCACACCAGGGCGACGGAGAGACATTCGATAATCAAAATTTATTTACATGGTGATACATGAGAGTGCCCAACAACAACAGCGAATGTTTCTCCGCCGCGCCGAATGTTTCGCATTTTGTTGGGTGAACCTCTTAACTATCCAATTAAAAACCCTTCCACCCTATCCCACTGTGTATTGCCACATGTCATAAAAAGTGGAAAAGAAATCATGTATAATAGTCCTTGAGTATATATAATATGATGGAGTGCTCGTTCCTATCCCTAATGCATTGAAGTACTTGAGCCTGTGATAGGGGGCGTGATTTCAATATAGAGAGGGCCCAGCAAACGTAGAACCACATAAATAACCGGTGAAAAATGTACGTAATAGAAGGACTTCTTTTCCACTGAAAAAAAAGGGGCTCGGGAAAAAACTCAGCTATATACCTCCTATACATGAGAATGCATGAAGCAGCTATCTCTTTCTGGCATGAGAAATGTAGTGCCTTTTCCCTCCATTAAAGTACTGACAAAGGTACTTCAAATGTATATCAGCGAAGCACTATACTGGAAGTACTTCTAAATGTTTATTTGGCAGTAGTTTCTTAAACTCCTTAAACCATAGCGAAAGCACTAAAGCTTGTCATCTAAAAGTACTTCTTATGCGTATACATTTCACTGGTTATATCCGTACTACTACAATTACTGAGTTCTCGAATCTAGAAGTACGTATATCACTGGTGAAACTTGTACCTAAAAGAAGTAGATTGTCTCTTCTGAATCTGAGCCTTTGGAAATTGTAATGAAATAATTTTATATGATAAATTGAATATTACGAATAGTTTTTGACACCAGTTTATTGCTAGTTTTATCAAAATAAATTACAAAATTGTTCAGACTTTAGAGCCGTTCCAATAATTGAACAATTTGCTGTATATCAATCTCAAAACACACGACGATTGTCGAAAATGGTTTCCTTGACCCTGAAGAATCTGAAATGCAGTAACAGCAATAAGGTATAAAACACTAATAAAAACATTTGTATATTTTATTTAAATTTAATACCAACAATTAAATATAATATCTTTGTATAAAGAACCAAAAAACAACCATTTATAACTCGCGCTCCCCGATAAAATAAATGTTTTTGTTTGTCATGTGTGCACATACGAAATGAGACAAAATTTTGTGCATCGTATACATCGCACTCTTTCTTACCTTTTACGATAGAAGAGTTTTAGTTTTTGTTAGGAGAAACAAAGGTACTTTTTTTGAGGGTAGAGTTTTTGATAAATAAAGAAAACGATGTGTTTGTGGTTGTTTTTCAAGACAAACTACTGAGTTTTGGTTTGCAGGGGGTATCTTGGTTACGTTTTTGGAATGTAATATGCCGTTTACACTGGGTCAAATGAGGTAATTTCGTTGCAAATTTCCAAATGAGATCCGAAATTACCTAAGTTCCCATACAAAATCACATTTCGAAATGAGGTAATTTCAACCTCATTTGCACTAAATTTGGTTGGAAGTTAGGTGAATGCATCCAGCAGGAATCAGTTTCAAAAGTTCTAAAAAGCTTTTGCATGAACATATCAATACACTTAAGGTTAGACCGCACATTACAGCAGCGGAACTACACTTCACGAAGCGGCAAAACATTATTTGTATGAAATTGTATGAGCTATATCGCACTAAGCGGCAACTGAACTTCATACAATTTCATACAAATTATTTTGAATCGCAGTTCCGCCTAGTGCGGTCTAACCTTTATACTCAACAACATAAAACAGAAAGAGAAAACAACAAAAATAAACGGCTTACTGCCATTCCAAATGAAATTAGATGTCAAATGAAATTAGCAAATTTGATAATGAAAACACTTTTTTGACAGATAACGCCAAAAAACGTAGTATAAACGAGCACTCCATATTAAGGCCATTGCACACAATGCAACGTACGCAGATCGCGCTAAATTTAAGCTCCCATACAAAATTCTCTAAAAATTTAGCTTGGGTCAAGAATTTTGTCTGGGAGCTAAAATTTAGAGCGATCTGCGTACTAGGCTTTACCCACCAAATTTAAAATGGAAAGAATTCCATGCGACTGCCAAACTTGTGTGAAAGAAATGACTTCATATTTTGCTTCCACACTCGCTTGTATTAATACAAAACCTGAATTTAAAAAAAAAGTGTGATAAAATGTGAGATGGCTTAGAACCATTCCAAATTTCCTTGTATGTATTAACACAAATGTCAAATCATGTAAGATAGAAAATTGCGTGGTGTAGGATGGGCTGTTTCCGCACTAGTATCTTTGAGTATATATAATAGCCCATCCACAATAGCCCAATGTGTATTAATACATCATGCCAAATTGAAAGTGGGAAAGAATTAATTGGCGACTGCCAAATTTGTGGGAAAGAAATAACATTTCATATTTTGCTTCCATACTTGCTTGTATTAATACATTGACATAACCTTAAAAAATAGTGTGATAGAATATGGGAAAAGCAATGGTCTTCGCCACGCTACCTACACAACTGAACTAAAAAAAAAAAGGTGGTGGAAATTAAAATAAAATGACTGTACTCTCTCTATTTCTCCGTGCATACAAAAATTCTCTCGATTTTTGTTCTTCTCTTTACATGCGTACACAGAAAATTTGTTAATGTGTGTGAGACACTCAGTTTTTTTGGATTGCCAAGTGATTCCAAAGTGAACCGAGAAATTCGGGTCCGTGATTTTGCTTGAAGGGTTAATACGCAGTGGGCTAGTGTGGAAGGCCTTTAAGCTAGTCTCCATTTTGTTGTTCTCAGTTAAATGAACAAATCTGATATCGCCTCTGACACTGACATTTGTCTGACAGTATTCTTATTTGATTAATTTGCCTTGCATTTTTTTTGCAATTTTTATTCGCCGTAAAATCAAAGGAAGGAAATAGAGTCGGGTGTTACTCGTAAAACTTATTTTTTCGCAAATCGAAATATTTAATTACTTAAACAAAAACAATTGTGCATAATTCAAAGATATTGTATAAAAATAAAGTTAATAAAAATAAAGTTAATAAAAAAACAAACTACTGGTGCTACTGCTAGTGACAACTTCTTTTACAAACAAAAGGTTTGTTCAAATAGGTCAGTGAAAAAAAATATGTATTTACTTTAGTTTCCTTTTCATAGTACCTAACAAAGAACTTAAATTAGATAGGAAATTACCAAATAATTCTGTCGATAAGCTTGTGTTTGTTGCATTTTGTGTGTTAAATAATTATTTATATGCCATTTTATAGATATAAATTCCTTATTTTAAGTTTTATTTAATTTTTATCTTGCAAACTAACATTGCAAATTCAAATTCAAAATTGTTTATTGATGAATGATGCCGATGCGATTAGTAAGAACATATTTTTTAAAACGCGTTTTGACTTCATTGCAATTTTGTTTGGACACCTAACTGACTACATAAGCCTTATATTAACACCAACGCTTATGTATACCTATAATCGAAAAAAATGGCTTAAATTTGCAAAAGTGACTTATTACAATAAAGTAAATTAAAAAAGTTAATTCTTATCTTTATTCTTTGCATTGGGAAATTGAATCTTCTGATATCAAAAAAAAGTCTTCCCAGATGGGGTGTCGTTCTTATCAATTTAATGACAACAATAATTAGTCATTCTGTTTACAATTTTATTTTATTTTTACTTGCCGTATTAATTGTTTCGCAGGTAGTTACCAATGCATTTGTTAAAGTTCAAATTATTTCGGGAGGTTATTGATAAGGACTATTAAGATTTAACAGATGTGTATTAAGATTTTCGGCCTGAGCAGCAATTCAAAATTTATTTTTCTAAGATTGTTTCTTTATAGACTTAGAGCCCGCATGAATTTTTGGGTGTCTGTTTTAAGATATGTTCATACTATTTATTTTCAAATATGAACGTCTTGCATTCGGGGTTGGGGCTTTTGGATGCGATACTGCATTTAGAATGCAGTGTAGGAACTTCAAAAATCAAATTTTATAAAAGAGCTGAGTGCCCTAGACATGGCTATGGGGTCCAAGATATTTTCCGTGGAGCCAAATAGCGGCAAGACGTACTCAAAGCTTCAATCTTTGAGGGCGTTTTGCAGACATTTGGTCCCACAGAAAAGGTCTTTAACCCCATATTCATATATAGGGCACTAAACTCTTTAATTAAATATAATTTTTTAGTTTTTACACTTGGTACCATTGCATTAAGAAAAAATGCATTTTTAATGCATTGCACCCCGACGTGCAAAACTTTCATATTTGTATATAAACAGTATGGACCTTCCTTAAAACAGAAGGAATTTTTGCTATCGCTCACATCCAAAACCAGCTGTGGGCTCTCGGTCTACAAATCTTTATGAGCAAAATTCAGTTCGAACAATAGGATTTACATACATATAATATATCTTTCCAGCGGTATTTGGCACAACATTGAAAACTACCTTTACAACGAACAGCTATGGTGTTTGTATAGTGGCTGGTCGAAGATTGTTTTTGCATTTTAATTTAAACATTTTTTTCTAGCAGAGTCTTAGCATTGGAGCTTTATCATAGAGAAGCACACAAACTAGATAGGAAATTCCTTAACGTGCTTCGGACCCGTGTAGATCCTTCACCAGAGACACGGTAGCGTTTCATTCTCTGCGATCTGGATAGATTCGATTCCAGTCATCCAGACTAAATGATCTCGTATCCGTTATGGCTCTTTAAGCTGAACTTTCTAGAATCTCCAGTAAAACTGCTCAAAATTAAAATTAAGGCGAAAAAAGTTAGCTCATTACACAAAAGTTATAGAGTTTTATTGACCATATTTCTGGAATGCGAATTGAACTTTAGCTACTTGATAAATTGGATGCTTTTGCAAATGTGCTCTGAGAATTTTTATACCAAGTTTCTTCAATTTGCTGCTGTTAGACTGCCTCTATCGGTGAAAGCTCACATAAAGGCGTTATATCCATGGCCGTCTAGAAGAAGGGGAGTAAAAGTGAGGGGAATCCCCCGAACCCAATATTTTCTAGGGGCTCGGAGAAGTTATAAGTTGAATTAATATTTTTTTTCTATTTTTTTAATTTGACATAGATTTTTCATCCAACTTGGGCCCAGTTTCATATCAAGCATTAACATATTCCCGACATTTTCTAGAGCCTAGAAAATTTTGAAAATCATTTACGCTTACGAAATTGGTTTCATTCGAGCTATGTGATCTGTCAAGAAAAACTCACGCTTGCGGAGTTAGGCCCCAGACTAATGTTGACATATTTCTTTTTTTTTTCAAAAATATCTAAAGAAAATTTGATCAATTCCGGCGATTTAAAGAAAATGATAGAAAATCGCTACACTTTTTTTGCGAGCACAAACAATAAATTTCAAAATTCTGTATCGGACAATTTCTTCATAGATCGCTAACGCTAGGACCAGTACTAGTCCTAAAGTTAGTACTCAAATTGGTATCAACTCATTTCTTCACACAAGTACTAAGCCCTTGTCCTGTCATTTTGATTCCGAGTATAAGTTAGGACTCGGTTCTAGCTATCTCCTCAAAATCACCTTGTACCTGGTTATTATACCAGTTGCTAATAGTCAAATCAGTACCAAATGATTTCTTCACAGAAGTACTAAGGCCTTGTATTGTGAAATTGGTACCGAGTACCAGTTATGATTCCGTATTTTCTAGTACCTCAAAATCGACAGTCTAGCAACGTTAGTACCTGAATCAGGTGAATTTATTTCATTCGTTTCAAGAGCAATACCTCAATTTTGGAGGATTATTGGCTCTGCCTTTTCTAAAAAAAAGTAGGAAATATGTGCGTTTTTACTTTATTAATTTGAATGCTTTGTACGGTGTATGTACTTGTACATTATTTGGATTAAAGAAAAATTTTCAAGTGTTTCTCGTAAAATGCACCTTAACTTATGTCTCAATCATTTGGTTTAAACGCAAAGCCCAGTATTTTTTCATGGGCGATAATTTTATTACTATTGATATATTCTAGTATGAGCGTGTGTAAACTCAAGGATTACAAATCGGCAGATGAAAAACTTTTGAGGGCAAAGGGTAAACAGATTGAACTGTTGTATTATAGTTTGGCCTGTACCGTACCGTATTTTTAAATATATACATATGTAAATATCACGCAGCAAATATGACGTGGAGGGTCTTGCTAGAGGAAAGACACTTAGAATAGGTATGTCTTGGACGCACATACACGGAAAAATCCATTTTTATGTTGCTTTAAATGCACTTTTTCTCAAAATAATGGGTTTACAAGCCCAAAAAATGTCTTTTCATTTGAGGTTACCCAGGAGTCTGACAACGACAAAAAGAGACATCTGTCGTAAGTTTTTTTTTAGCCATAATTTATAGTCAGAGAGCCAAGGGCGTTGGTATGTTACTTATTTGACTTTTCTACTTTTGATGTTTAATTTCTTGTTACAGCGGTCATTACGTTTATGAAATAAAACATGCGTATAACCCACGCAATTCTATTAGCTGGACAAATTGAGAAATATATTTTTTCTGAATTGGTCAAAAATCGCCGCACAATGAAAATTACTCTTCACATATTTTATTTTTGTAGAATCCTGTTAAAATAATCTGGGAAATCAAATGCACAAATCTGCAGATAATAACACAATGATGCTGTTTTCCAGTCCTTAATTCGATCCTGTTTATAAACCATTCAATTTGTTCAATTAATTTGAATTTGACGTTGTTCCGATGGCATTACAAAAATAATAAATAAAAATATCAAAATAATTAATTTCAAATGCCAAAACAGTCAAAAATTCACAATTAGACCAGTTTTAGACGTACTACGTCCTAATACTCCTTTGCGAACTTAGATCCGGTACTAAGGATGTGAAGAAATGGTGAGGTACTAACTTTTCGTTAGGACCGAGTATCAGAGCTAGTACCTGATGCAGCTAGACTGGGTACTAGACTGGCTTAGTACTTTTGTGAAGAAATTGGCCGTATGAGTCTTATACGTAAAAATAAGGGACCTAGAAAATCGAAAAACACGTTTTTGCTGGCAAAGAATTTTTTTATTCGGTTTCGAAAAATTCATCAAATCATTACCTATGTAACTACTTTTTTTTGTAAATGCTATTTTTCGAAAAAATCTAGTTTAACCCTTTTTGCATATTTACCTACCTTAACTTTCCTTTTTTATTTAATGGAATTGAAAAATGTATTTCTCGAGCCTCCGCACCCCTCAAAGGTTTCGTTCGGTTCCACAGAATTTTGGCTTCGGTTTGGATTTTGTGCACTGCTTGCTGATGTTTTTTTGAGAAATATATTTATTTCTCGCGCCGGCCGCTCGAGGACCGAAATTGTTTTTTCTGTTTCAATTTGGTCTGCTAAGTGTCATTCTTCATGCCAGAGACATCACTATTGACGTTGAACGGAATGGGAATACAAAGCATGTTGCCCCTGAATTGGGACATTTTTCAGCATCGTTGTCATGGACTCGAAAAAGACAGTTGAAGCAAGAAAAAGAAACAAGTTCTACGTCATAGTTGAATCGATTATATCTGGAATTTCTCTCGGTTCGATGCCATGAAAAATTTGATACCGACCTAGACACAAATTTTGGTCGATGTTCACCGCGTCTTATACAAATCACAGCAAAAAGATTCGTTCAGGAGACAAAAGGGACTTCATATTCAGTCAACTACATCCATTGAACCTAAATTTGTTTAAAAATTACTCACTTTTTTTCGACAGTGTATATCAAACTTATGACTTTTCTTCAATACTGTACCTTATAGTCTAAGAGCTGACTCGCCCCTAGGGGCCTTTGGAGGGCGTCTGGATAGGTCTGGCGACACTTTTGTCTGGCATCCATATATTTTTAACGAGGAGATTTTTCCCGATCTTTTGATATATCATTTATATAGATATACCTTCAAACCAAAATCTGGTTTTTTGCCCATTTCGGGGGGCGTTCTGGGTTTGGCGACACTTAAATCGTCTGGGACCCCGAAATTCTTAATGAGACCGTAATTCTCTTTAATTTCCATATATATTTAAGTGGTTATATACCAAAATCGCGGTTTTCAACCTCCAGCCGCGGCGACAAAATAATCCTGCCAGACGATTGAATTTAAAATCGTGGCCCTAGTACCCTAGTAGACATACATGTTCGCAAACTTTAGTTATACCTCTAAACCAAAAATTCTAATAATTTCGTTTATAAAAAAAAATCCTCGAAATGAAAAAAAAATTGCGTCGTAATGTACGGAAATTTTACTTTAAATTTAATTTAAATTTAATTAACGAGGCCGGAATTTATAAAAAGTTAAGGTCTCGTCACACACTAAGAAGAAAATGTGTGTCGTCACTGTGTGAAGCGAAAGCGTTTTCTGAAAATAAAAATATATAAATTATTGTGAGTTCCGCGTAAAAGAAAATCCGCCCGGAAAAATTACATTTCACTCTTCCCTTATTGTGAGTTTCGGGCGAAAAATATTCCCTGTTCGTAAAATTTCACTTTGAGGCCACACTTGTTTTAAAATGGAGGGTGAAACTCGTAATAGCTTTTAAAAATCCGGGTGAACAAAACATTTTCGGGCGATACATCTATTGAAAGATTGCACTCCCTAGATCACGAGCATGCAATTTTTGATCCTCTAAGATGCTTATTTTACCCGGAAATCAAGTTTAGAGGAGAGGGTCTAGGACTTATAGTTTGGCCGCAAAATGAGATAAAAGTTTGTTTCAGTATCATGCGATTCTTCGATTGAAACGTGGCACTCCCTAGATCACAAATGTGCAATTTTTAAGTCTCTACAGTGCTTTTTGCTTTCTGAAAGTAATTTTCTTTCAGTGTGTGACGGCAGATTTAAACTTATTTTTAATTTCAAAATGACAATTTTGAGAAGAACACACTTGATTTAAAATTAAGGCAGATATTTCTTGACTAATTTCCCAGTCAATTTCCACTATAAGTTCCCTTCATTTGAAGTCAACTTTTTGAAAGCTGGCCAATCACAGACTATAGAAACTTGCCTTACTTGCAAGTCCCCTTAGTCATCTGAACGTAATCAATTTTATTTTTCTAGAGCACTTTTTTATGGCAGTTTTCAGATTCAAAATTCCGCCCAAGCTTTATGCAACAGTACAAATCCCAATTATCTCAAGAGCTGGAGGAGGATGTAATCATCTAAAACACATTTGTGAACTAATCTAAGTCTAAAATTTCAAAATGTCCTTAATCATGTGCAGAACTAACCTGTCCTCTATAGGGGCAGTTGTTTTTTGAAATATAAGGAAACCTAGCCTCAGTCGACATAACAACATTAAAAGAACTGAATGTGAACTTTTTGCAAGTTTCAAATCGCTCTCCTGGGAAATTTAGTAAATGTGGCTTAGGTTATTTTCGAATTTCGAAGCAGAACTTTCACCCTTGAGTTTGCTGAATGAAATTTGGTGTCCAAAAGTTGGAGACGATTTTTCCAAACATTTGTGTAGTTCTGTGTGTATATTGCCTAACGTTCCTTTATCGTCCTTGCCAGAAAAAACAATTTTCAATTTTCACTCACAATTGGTTGGGATGGGTTGGTTGGATGTCATCAGGATGGTGAGTAACAGTCCATGTTCCAAGCCTTGCTTGGGTGACTCTGGCTCTGACGCTGTTCATTGGGAATTTGTAGATGTACTCCAAGATATCTCGAAGAGAGAAGATAAAACAATACTTCTGAAGGTGATAAAGGTAAACCTAGAAGATGGAGTTCGCCTTATGGCCTTGTATCCGTTGATATACATAAACTTTTAGACCACGTATCCTCTAGTTTTAAAACCCATTTTTTTTCGTTGATATAGAATTTTTGCAAATTCAAAAATTGGCATAATGTTTTTCTTTACTCAAAATTTTGAGTGTATTCCTTTCTTGATCATGCTTTAAAATATGCCATCTGCACATGTATTGGTTTTATTCCAGTTTTTGAAATGCTCACTCAAGTCGCTCGTTTAATCAAATTAGCAAATTGTTATCTTAAATCGCTCCTTACATCAAATTACCAAAATTTATAATCTACAAAAAAGTATTATTATTTTGTTTTTTATTTTTTAAAGAATATAGCAATGTATCGATGCTAGACGACCAGAAAATATTTAGAAACCATCCTATATTATGCCCCCTGAGAATGCAAATGATATTCGAATAGCTGCCGAGGCCATCTATAACAACAGCCGACCAATGAATCATCGTGGACCCTATCAACCACAATTCGACTACAGTAATTATTATTAAACTATCTGTTAAATAATCATTGGTGGTATTAAATTAAGTCTTTATTTAATTAATTTGTTTTATAGATCTCCACCATGCAGTTAACCTTATCTCAGAAGATTTCCTTGGTGGTTATATGCAAGATGGACGAATGTCGGTTGTTAGAAGATTCTTCTGTTTGTTTGTCACATTCGATTTGTTCTTTGTGTCTCTGCTTTGGATAATTTGTATTATGGTAAGAAAAATGAAATTGATCAAAATAACATTGATGGATCGATACTCAGATATTATTTTAGCTCCATGGTGGAACTATATTCGATGCCCTCCAAAAGCAAGTAATCCACTACACAATCTACACATCGTTGTTTGATGTTGTTGGAACTGGTATTTGTCGATTTGTTGTGCTTACTTTGTTCTATGGACTTTTTTACATGAACCACTGGTCGATAATTGCTGTAAGTAATAGGCATCTATTATGCATCGCGAGTCGAAGGAAATATTTGGCGAATTTGACTTTTGGCATACATAGCTTTATTCAGCTTAAATGTAAAATTGTGTTAAATTGAAATGTTGCTCTACTCGAACGCCGCTGTTTGATTTTTTTTAACCACGAAATAAGTGATTTTAAAAACGTTCGACTCGCGAGTCATAATAGGGCCCTATAAAAATGTTTATGTGATTTTTTGTGTTTTCCTTAAAATATTTCTATTCACAGTTATCTACGACTGCCTCGTGTGCATTTCTTGTCTCAAAAGTGTTCTTTTACGATGTAAGTTTTGTTAAAAATTTAAAAGAATTTTCATATTTAATGGATTTTTTTTTGCAGTGGGTTCATTCACCAGAACCGGTATTTGGGGTTGTTCTTGTCTTAACATCGTTTGTGTTGTCTTGGGGTGAAGCATGGTTCTTCGATGGTAGAGTTATACCTCAGGAACGACATGCAAGGAGTTACCTTGCAGGTTTAAAACAAAATAAAGATATTTTTTCGATAAATTAATGAAATCCTTAATTAAGCTATATCATCGAATGATCGTTCACCACTGATGGCTCCATTTTTGGCTTCTCAGGAAGAACAACCGCCACCAGAAAGTGCGTTCTACTCACCTTTTGAGACGGGGCACAATAGTGATGAAGAAGAAGAGCAGGTATGTTAAAACGAACGTTTATCATTCAAACTCGTACCATACCTATAAAAAAACTTGCATCTATCTATAATGATATAATTTTTATTTTTTGAGGCATGTTCTTTTTTGTATGCAAATAAATTTCATAATTTCGTCTCTTACTTAATCAAGGTAACCTATAACCTGTTTGATAATATATTCTATACATTGCACAATATTTATAATTTTTTGCAAGAAATTATTTCAAATTTAATTATATTTGGACTTGGACACAAAATCAAGTTTATGAAATGATGACAAATATTTTCACAGGTTCAAGTTTTGCAGTTGTCATTGAGACAAGCCGAACCCGTTAATTTAAAATTGCAGATGGAAAAATCAAACTAAAAAGACTTTCAGTTAGTTGCTCTGAAGGAGCTTATTATTGTCGTTGTTTATCGTTTTTGTATTCACAAAAAAGTCTTAAACTAGCTGCGGCTCAAATAGATTAGAGTTATAATATTATAAAAAGAATTATATTAATACAATGTCAACGACAAACGATAACGTAAGAAATTAATCTTTTTCTTTAAATTTGTATTCATCAATATTCGGCTATTGCTTAATTTAAAGATTCACTTCTGATCTTCTGCATCGCTAATCGCACGTTTAATCAGAATACAATATAATATAATATGCGAAAATTGCCTTTGTTAACCAAAATGTTTGGATTTCATAGTAAAAGCTGATTGTTATATTTACTTAAAAAAAAAAACTTCTTGATTTTATTTTCTTCAAGTGAATAAATAAAATTGTAAATTGTGCCTGCTATTGATCGTTTAAGGTGTTCGACTGTTCAAATATTTGAGTTCCTCGGGCCCATCTATGTAACTCGATTCTACAATAAAAATGTTAGGATTCGCTTAATCTCAACTGGTTAGTTCTATACCATGTACGTTAGAACTTAAATAAAACAGCGTTTATTGGAGATTATGTGACAAAAAGTCAGAAGAACTAATATTTGGTCCTACTTTCATGTGTAGTAACACTTTTAAATAAGCATTGAGCACAACTATCGAATGCATTTGAAAGTAGAATAAAGTTACGTTGTAGGGCCCCTGTTTCATCAGCATGTCTCATCAAGTAACTTTTCTGACGACTATCGTCCAGACGATAGCTAGAAACGATATCGACAATAGTTTGCTTCACGTTACACTTCTACTCTCGAATCGTCTATCGTTCTCGTTTTTAATAGTTTGAGAGTCTCTGAATAACACGTTTGAAATATAAAACATCAGAAATATTGTACTGTCATCGTGAGAAAATTCGTTTCGTTTGCTGTTGGGCGTTTTGTTTTGATGGAAATTAATTGGTATAAGGCCTCAGGCTATAATAGCATTTTTTTCAATATCGTCGTGGCCGTGGGTGTCGTTCATTAGATTGTTAAAATGTTGCGTTGGACAATACACACAAATGTCAAGAGCCGACAGTGAATGAGAATGGACAAAGCGGTCTACCTACTCAACAATGAGACCCCTTTCACACAAGGAAACTGAGTTGCCAGCGATTTTTAATTTTTTGGCGAGAAGGGCGTAAAAGGAAGTCAAAAAATTTCCCCTCACCGCCTTCTCGCCTACAAACTAGCTAGTTTCTGGCAACTCAGTTTCCTTGTGTGAAAGCGGTCTAATTTCCCATAATCGCTGAAGAGGTTACTGCGAGTACTTTTTTTTTGTTATATAGCCGTTAAGCTGGTTCGATAGAGAACTCCGCATCAAAACACCAATAACCTTTTGAACGAAGTATGACACATTACTGTTGAGTTGGTATACTAGTTAAAGAATTGCATTATTATTTCTATTTACAAAACAACGTGCAGCTCGCAATAATAACGGTGTATGATAAATTACTGTTGTGTAGGTAGACTTGCTTTCAATATCATGAGCATGACCCATGCACCTATAAACCCTTATAATTATATTTTGATTATACATGCAGTCCCAAGATTTGTTGTCGGCTCGTGGAATATAAAAAATTACATCAAAAACTAACAAAACACATCAACACAAATAGGTATCGAGCAGTCGAGACGATAGCAAATGACAGCTTTTTTAGTTACAAAAATATTATGGCATACATTTTATGTACACAAGTGTTGACTCCAAATATTTTTCGTTTATCTAAACCAGAAATGGTCCGATTAAATGTATTTACCATTGCATTAAAGGTGAAAATAGAAGTGTACTCTAAAATAAAATCCCGCGAAAAAATAACAAAAGTGTAAAAACTGTGTGGTATTATTTGAAAAATAATAAGAGCTATGGGCAAAAATAAAAGAATTTCAAGCAAAAGCATCATCAGAAGCAGAGATAAGAATTTATTTTAGATTGCTCTCCAATTTCAGTCACTTTTCAATTAAAATCAAATCTAAGAATGGCGTTAGAATAAAAATCGGGTGGCACAACGGCTCATGAAGAACCAGGGCCTAGTGACTAACAACTCGCAACCATTCCTGTGTGCGCCTTTCGACAGGAATGAAAGGGACCTACAATTTTGTGCCCAATCCGAACGGCTAGACGAGAAGCACTTATTCGTGACAAGTGATACTCTTGGAGGATTTGTCAATTCCTCGCAAGAGGCAGTAGCCCTGAAAAAAACTTAAGTTTTTAGGTGGACGAGGCTGGGAAGCAATCCCAGACCTCCAGCGTGACAGTCGAACGCACTAACCATTACGCTACGGGCTACTACAAGAATGGCGTTAGAATGAGTTGAAATACCGTAAGGGTGGTACTAACTAGTGCACACCATTTAAAACGCCTTAGATTGCAAAAAAAAAACCTTTGAATCCACTGCACAAAGAAAATTGCTTTCACCTTGTTTTTTTTTTTTTTGCGTTTTTGGTCTATGGCCTAGAAGAATTATACAGGAAGGAGATTCTGTATACCGCCTTTCAGATGAGAGGGGCAATTTTCTAAAAAACAATACTTAAAGTAGAAAAAACACTATTTAAAACCAATGGTAACACCTACAATATTCCGCTATAGGTTATCTTAAAACCGGAAACCCATCCTTGAATTTTCTTTTTAAATAAAGTTACTTTAATCGATAGTTTTTGAAATATTAATTTCCAAATCCACAATTTAAAAAAAGTATATGAAATTTTGTCTTATATTATTTGTATTTGTATTATATTAAAATATAACTCCGAAAAAGCTGCAATTTTCGTGGAGAGTTTCATTTTGATGTCTTATGCATTTCTCAAATAAATTTTTGAAAATGTCTAGAAAACGATCTGGTTTTTAAGAAGTGTCTTTGGAAAACTTGTAGCTTATAAAATTCTACACAACAAAGATAAAATCCCTTTTTTTTATCGGAGAAAGAGATTTGGATAAAACGGGGACAGAATGTGTTTTTACTTTTATGTTATATTTAACACACCATGTCATTTGCGCACATTTGTCTCAAAATCTATTTTCCTAATGAAAAAAAGGGTTTTATCTTTGTTTTAGAATTTTGTGAGCTACAAGTTTTCCAAAGACACTTCTTAAAAAACCTGGTGGTTTTCGAGATATTTTCAAAAAACATTGGATTTTTTCTCTTTTACCACACAAAATCGATAGTCCTTGTCGAAATTTTGGGTTCAAACGGTTATAACTTTCTATCTAATCATAGCTTTGGCAAGTTTTGTACCTTTTTAAAAACTACAGAAAGATAAATTCTGTATTGAGCCATACGAATTTTGTTCAGGAGGCTCTTCAGAGGATCGAGGTCGCAAAATAAGTTTGGAAAAGTTCGAGATTATCTAATGAATTGTAGGCAAATGGTAATGCCAATGAAAAATATTTTACTCAGTAAAATTAGTAAAACTGCTAACCAATGCTTCAATGCAAAAATTGTAAAAAATAAAAATCAACTATTGACAGGGTGAGCAAAAAACAGTTTTAAATTAAGGGTTTTTCAAATTTCCAAGAAAAGCCATTACTCGAGAACCGCTATGATTCGGTATGGGAAAGTTACCAAATTCTGATGGGTCATGGCCTGGAATTTCATCAGTTTCAGTTTGGACCATTGTTAATGGAACACCCTGTATAGAAAGGATTATAAGTATCGGATTAATAAGGTTTCGAAAATAAAAATATTCACTCTTGTTATTTTGGTCACATTTTTCGAAAACAAAATTGGAACATTAATTTAAAGTAGCTATTCAATTATGTGTTAATATGAATGTAAACAAATTTATTGCAAACAATTTATCCTTTTTCGAAAAATCGAACTTTCCAAAAAATATTTTTTTTTTAAATTCGCTAAAAAAAATCAATATTTCCGTTTTCAAAATAATGTTTCTACACTAGTACTTCGTTTAAATGAAGAATTGAATCAGACTTGAAGTCGGATTCAATTCCATATAGACCTGGATCAGATTCAAACAGGATTTCCGATCCGATTCCACTTTGCGAGCTGAATCGAATCGAAAAATGCAAGTAGACCTGGATTGAAAAATTAAAGAATCGAGTTTTAAGTGTGTGTATTTCAATTTGCTTTGTTTTGTTTTGTTTTGTTGTTTTTTTTTCTTGTCTCGTAGTCACCATATTCATAAACTTATTTCCGCACGCACACAGACAAGTTAAAGTGTCACTTCAAGTGTACATCGATTCTAATTGAATTCGATTCAGTAAGGTCGTATACCTATGTAGATCGAAATATCAATCCGATTCGATTCGATCGTCGAATCCTGTCACGTAAACGGAGTATAAGAGAACCAAAAATAGCCATTATTTGGAAGAGAAGACTAAATTTACCAAAAATAGCCTTACCTACTGGTTAGAACTTACTTTAACTTTACTTAAGATGTCGCTCACAGCCCATGATGGGCTTCGGCCTCAACTAACAAGCCACTTCAGCTAGCTAGCCGCTTCCAGTTGCGCACACCGAGTTGGTTGATGGTCGTTCTCCACTTGTGCGCGCCACCTGTTATGGGTTCTCCCTCTGCTGCGTTCACCATCGGGGCTGGATTCGAAGACTCGTCGGGTGGGTGCGTTGCTGTCCATATGCTCCGCTTGCCCCAGCCAATCAGCCGCTGTATTTTCAGCTTCTTGACCAAGTCAACGTCGCTGTATAGCCCGTATAGCTCGTCGTTGAATCTTCTCCTCCACACTCCTTCGATACACACCGGACCGAAAATCACACGAAGAATCTTCCTCTCAAAGCACCCTAGCAGATTTTCATCCGATTTTTTCAGTGTCCATGCTCCTGCCCCATAGAGCAGGACCGGGAGAGGGCCGAACTACTTAAATGACTTCTTAGACCGAAGAAACAGCGGTTGGTAAGATTATTTCTTCGTTTAATATCTGCACTGATGTCATTTTGCGAGGTAATAGTCGAGCCCAGGTAGACAAAGTTCTTGAAATTTCAAAGTTATATCTGTCCATCGTGATATTTTGCCCGAGTCGACGATGTTGAGATTCCTTACTCGATGACAGCATATACTTCGTCTTGTCCTCATTAACCGCCAATCCCATTTAAGCCGCCTCCGATTAACTGCTAGCAAAAAGCCTGTCACAGCTCGCTTCGTTCTGCCGACAATGTCTATGTCATCTGCATACGCAAGCAATTGAACGGACTTTTGATAGATTGTACCGCTGGTGTTGACATGTGCGTTGCGTACAATTGCTTCAAGAACGATGTTGAATAGGTTGCATGATAACGCGTCGCCTTGCCTCAATCCTTTCTCAACATCAAAGGAATCGGTGGTGTTCTAAGCAATTTTGACGAAGCACCGAGATTTCTCCATCGTCATCCTGCACAAGCGGACGAGTTTGGCAGGGTTGCCGAGACATGACATGGCTCTGTATAATTCGTCCCTTTTCACCCTATCATACGCGACTTTAAAATCGATAAAGAGGTGGTGTGTATCGATCTGGATTTCCTTGGTTTTTTTTCTAAAATCTACCGGAGTGTGAACATTTGATCGACGGTTGACTTACATTTGATCGACGGTTGACTTGCCTGGCCTAAAACCACGCTGATAGGGACCGATCAGATCATTGACAAAAGGTTTTAGGCGGTCACACAGGATAGCCGACGGTTCGTTGATCACTCGACCGCCAAGTCCTCTTGTGTTTATTGAGGTGTGGGAAACAGGTACTTGAGATGATGACATTTCGCCCCGCCGCACAGTGGGTCGAAACTATGAAAAAGTGGTCATGGGGCTGTAATTTTTGGTCTATTTGAACGGATTTCAAAACGGTCTTCGCTATATTGTTTCTGGGAAAACATAGAATTTAAAAAAAAAAACTCAATATTAAGCTTTCCTTGGAAAAAAATAAATAAAATTTTTTTTTTTTGGGCAATCTGCTTTACTTTATGTATTCAGTATTTTCATCCTTGATTTAAACTACCTAATGACACTTTTAACAAGGCAAATATCACTCATACCTCCCCCCCCTTTGCAGATAGGCAAAAATACTTCTTAAAAGGTTCAAATTACAAAGTTGGTGCTGTAGGGAACGGGGTCGGATGCGGTCGGATCCAAATTTTTAAAAATATTACTCACAATGACTACAGCTTTCATTCTAGACAACTTAGAAAGCTTGCATATGTAAGCATTTTTTTAAAAACCTTTTCAAAGTTGAAGTTTAATTTTCAAAAATGGTTTTAAAAAAACGTGTTTTAGAATTATTCGAAAACATTATTTTGAATTTTTGTTTTGATATAGCTTGAAGACATCAGTATCTTAGCAACAAAATGTATTTCTAGAAAATAACGTAAAAAATTAGCCAGATATATGAGTGCAAAAGTGACTAAAAAAAATATATTTTTGTCTTGTGAATTAGTGCCTGTTTAAGACGTTGTATCTTTGAAACAATAACATGTAGATAAAAATATCTTGTGGATTATGAAAGAAGGGCCATTTATCTATGCACTCCAAAAAAAATTTCGTTCCAAACGCTAAAAAAAATAAAAAAAATATAATTGACAGCTTAATAAACCAAAGCAAAAAATATCCGCCCACTGCCACACCCAGTTTCTTAAGAAACTAATTTTTCGTAAAAACTAGTAAAAATTCGGATGTTGTTTAACTAAACCTTGTGCAAATATGTACATATTGAATAATCGACTATGCACAAATTTTACTACGCCAATTTTGTGGGCGTTTTTTGGCTTTTTTATATGGAGCCTTGGTTGGATGAAATCAGAACGATCTTTTCTATTGTGCTTACACAATCGACCGAGTTAGACGAAATATATCTATATGTGACACAGTAAATTTTAATAACGAAATAATACTGCTTATCACATTACAGAGTCATATGCCTTTGAACAAAAATTAAGATGTGACATTGCACAACGGCTCATGAAGAACCAGGGCCTAGTGACTTACAACTCGCAACCATTCCTGTGTCCGCCTTTCGACAAGAATGGAAGGGACCTACAATTTTATGCCGAATCCGAACGGCTAGTCGAAAAGCACTTATTCGTGACAAGTGATACTCTTGGAGGATTTGTCAATTCCTCGCAAGAGGCAGTAGCCCTGAAAAAAAACTTTTTAGTTTTTTAGGTGGACGAGGCTGGGAAGCGATCCCAGACCTCCAGCGTGACAGTCGAACGTACTAACCATTACGCTACGGGCTACTACATACATGGATACTAGGACAAGTTAAAAAAAAAAAATATTCGGACTAGAGTACCTCTTCTAGAGATAATAATTTTACACAATGTTACGATGATAGAGAAGTGAAAAAATGGGTGCCGCAGTTCTGTCTGTTTGTCTGCCAGACTGTCTGTCTGTAGCTTACCCAGTCTTAACCACTGATGTGATTTTCTTCAAACTATGAAATTAAAGTTCCCACAAAGGGCTCGTTGGAGAGGAAATTGCATTTTTTTTTAACTCCTATAATAACGGTGCCTGACATAATAACTAATAAACAACAAGTTACTTATCTTATAAACGGCTCTAACAATTTTATTAAAAACAAAAATTACAAAGCACTATAAGGACTATGATCAATATTTTAGTCCAACAAATTGTCCAACAACAGTTACACCTGTCATAGAACCGGGTTATTGATTTTCAAACTTATCTTTAACGGCTGCACCGATTTTGCCAACAAATTTCATACAGGCTCTTCAGTATCTTAACAATTTTACGTGCAGAAATTTTCGAAAAAAAATATATTGGATTTAAAAAAAAATATATAGTTTTTTGTTTGAAAATTCTGTATCTTGAAAACGAGTTAATGAATTTTCTTAAAATTTTTTTTTAAAATTGTATTTTAATAAATACTTAAAATTGGCATATCAAATTTTATTTTTAAAAATATTCAAAAAATTTTCTATATTCTTAAGCCCACTTCAAATTGCTTTTGAAGTCGAATTCGGACGTTTCTGGATGCGTTCTTTACTGGAAATTGTTGCTTAAACAATACATAATCCGCCAAAAGCAACAGACCCGGGTCGCCAAGTGCCACTAGTACTTAAAACCTTATGAGAATAAAAATAATCGCTAATATTGAGTTTTTTGCTCAAAATATTTAATATCTTATTTTTCTCGCTCAGTTAATACATTTATATTACTAATAGGAATATCTAAATCCCAAAAAAAAGAATCATTAAAAAATATTCAGATTTGAGTGTGAACGGATCGCTTAAAAAGCACTCATATTTTTAAAAATTTTTTGTATTTTCAACTTTGGCTTACATATATTTTATTTAAAAAACCGTTATCATTTTTTGATTTTACAACTAATTGACTATAAGAAACGAATAGTGAATCATAATAATTGACACTTTCGAAGAATTGAATTTTGTCCGTGTTTGCCTCACTGTGCGTCGCGCCGGAAAGCCTGCCATCCTGTGTCCTGTCCTCATTAACCGCCAATCCCATTTAAGCCGCCTCCGATTCAATGCTAGTAAAAAGCCTGTCACAGCTCGCTTCGTTCTGCCAACAATGTCTATGTCGTCTACATACGCAATTGAACAGACTTTTGATCAATTGTACCGCTGGTGTTGACTTTTGCGTCGCGTACAATTGCTCCAAGAACGATGTTGAATAGATTGCATGATAACGCGTCGCCTTGCCTCAATCCTTTCTGAACATCAAAGGAATCGGTGGTGTTCTTACCGATTTTGAAGGAGCAGCGCGATTTCTCCATCGTCATCCTGCACAAGCGGATGAGTTTGGCAGGGATGCCGAGATATGACATGGCACTGTATAATTCGTCCCTTTTCACGCTATCATACGCGACTTTAAAATCGATAAAGAGGTGGTGTGTATCGATCTGGAATTCCCGGGATTTTTCTAAAATCTGTCGGAGTGTGAACATTTGATCGACGGTTTAAGCGGTCACACAGGAAAGCCGACAAGATTTTATAAACGACGTTTAGGAGACTAATTCCTCTCTAGTTGGTGCATTTCAGAACATCTCCCTTTTATGGATGGGGCACACTATACCGAGGTTCCATTTATCGAGCATATTTTCATCCGACAAATTTTTCAGATGAGCTGGTATATGCTCCTAACCAATTCATCTCCCGCTGATGTAAGCCATCCGCACCAGCAGACTTGTACGACTTAAGTTTGGATAACGCCAGTCGCACTTCGGTTAGGTCGGGTTGGCGGAACTGTTGGCCATCATTGTCCAAGTTGAATGGAGTGTTCTGCCTCCAGTAATTAACCGATTTTTTTTTATCAAAATCGCGGAAGCCGTTTTTGAGAAAAATCATATTTTCCGTTGTAGCTAAAAAAAAATGTATAGCAGATACCATTATTTATGGACCCTAAACTTGCTATCTTGTTTTTATGTATAAAAAAATGTATACCAAGTTAACATGTTTTTTTGTCTATTTGCCAATTGTACGTACATACGTGTTGTAGTAAAAAAAAAATAAATCGGGTGGCACAACGGCTCATGAAGAACCAGGGCCTAGTGACTAACAACTCGCAACCATTCCTGTGTGCGCCTATCGACAGGAATGGAAAGGACCTACAATTTTATGCCGATTCCGAATGGCTAGACGAGAAGCACTTATTCGTGACAAGTGATACTCTTGGAGGATTTGTCAATTCCTCGCAAGAGGCAGTAGCCCTGAAAAAATTTGTTTAGAACTTTACGTGTTCTTGTTGCAAGTCTAAAAAAATTCGGAAGAACTAATAAAATAAATAAATAAAAAGTTTTGAATTCTAAATGGCTTCAAGATTAAGGTTGTTAACTCCAAGATATAATATATATATCATATAATGCAATATCATTTATAATCCATAAAAGTACGAGATGTTTAGGAATAACCCAGAAATAAAGCAATTTCATCAACCGAAACCCTATTTCCTTTTAGTGATTTTTTTTGGCAAAAACCTGATATGCAGTTGCTTAACCAATTTAAACATTACATGCACAAGGTTTAATCAGAGTCGATTTCGAGGAGTATTGAAAAAAAAGAAACGAAAAATAATTATTGTAGCTACATGCTACACGTTCTAGATGAGCTAGAACAAAAATCAAATTTCTCCTCCAATTTTGAAATAAATCAGTCCAATCATTTTCGTTCAAGCTTGATGTAGAGTGAATGTAAATACATACACACAGGCCGTCGAGCATCATGACGAACACTTCTTTATTGCAATTCTACACCATATTTATATTCGATTTTATTAAAACCTCTATTTTATTTGGAAACGATACCAATACTTTCCTAATAAAACAAGTAAATATAACGTATGTATAATATGCATAGATACATAGGGGGGTAAAATAAAATAAAATCTTTTTTATCAAGCAATTTCTAAAGCGGCTTTGTTTTGAGCTTGCAAAAAAAAATAGGCGCTATTTATCAACTATTATTGTATATCAATTTTTAAACATCGCTATCAGCCCTCATAGAGTTTTATCAGTAAGATATGCAAAGCAAAACTTTGTTCACAATATAAATTGAAAATCAAAACGAAACCCTCCTATGTGTTCAAACATATATACATATGTATATATGTAAATATTAAAAATTAGAATCAAAACAAAACCTAAATCAAAGGGTTAACACAATATGATGGTGACATGTTATTCAATTTGAAGACTTTCGCTTAAGCGAACTCAATAATTCTATTTTGAGTAAGTACAAGAGCACTTACCTTTGCCAATATGTACTTTTTCATTTTGATAAGTGATATCTACATTTTATTTATTACCTGCAATCGCTTTGCAAAAAAAGATTTCAAGATTTGAGTTCAATTTACCCCCATTGTTCTCTGTTTTTTTTTTTTTTTTTTTTTCTTAAACAAATTCATTTATGCAATTCAGTTGGAATTGGCAATTCACACTGAAATACATACGAATTTGGAATCAAAAACCGAATTTAAAGAAGTTCTATCTCAGGAGATCTAACAGTATCAATACATAAGTCGTCATGTCACAAGTATAAAAATAAACTATTTCCAAGCATATTCAATATATTTTTATTTTTATTTACAGGATGAAGAATACAGACAACAAGGTTTGGATTGTGTTCGCAAAGCCTATCAACTTCTAAAATCGAGTGATTGGAAAGTAGAAAAAGTAACACAAAAAAATGATACCATACAGAGTGTCAATAGAGAAAAACTGGGCAAAATATACAGATTAACTGTAAGTTTTATAAAGTTCAATACATTACAAAGATAACATGATATTTTTTTTTTTTTGATTTGTTTAGGGTCGCATTAAATATCCAGCTAAAGAACTGCTAGAAGAACTTTTCTACAAAATTGAAAATATTCCCAAATGGAATCCGACATTGCTAGAATCAAGAATTATTCGTGTAAGTTAAATTCATAGCTGAAAAAATTATACTCATTCAGATTTTTTTCTGTGCAGAAAGTGAACACTTATACAGACATCAGTTATCAAGCTACCACCAGCGGAGGTGGTGGAATAGTAAAAAGTCGAGACTTTGTCAATTTACGCTGCTGGCGACTATGTTGTGATGGCAGAGTAATCGAAGACAGCGACAGTGATGAATATAAAGACAAAGAAGACGACGACGATGATGAGAATATTTTAAATCAATCTTGTGAAGGTAGCGTTTCAACAATTTCAGGGGACAACGACAATGTGTCATGTGGTTTGGGAAGCTCAAATTTGCCCACTTCTAAGAGTTCGGTGAAGTTAAGAGACAATATGTCTCCACCTAAAACAGAAGGTAATTTTCGAACTCTTAGTCAGAGTCTAGGAGCGAAAGGCTTTCAGGGACACTTAGACTTTAATGATCCTCCACCTTTGGAAGAGGACTTCCATGATGTTGAAGAAACTCCTGTGTCTGAAGAGAAAAAACAAAGTGACCAACCGAAGAAAGAGAAAGACAGAATATACGTCAGTGCTGCCATAAGCATTGTTTATCCTGGTGTTCCGCCAATTCCTAAGTACACAAGGTGAGTTTGTTAATAAATTAATAATGATAATAATATAAATATACAAGTATTTATAATTTTCCTTTATGGCAGAGGTGAAAATCTAGTGTCTTGTTGGGCCATGCGTGAAGTTGAGGGCAAGCCGGATGTCTGTATTTTCGAATGGCTCTTGTGTCTAGATCTTAAAGGTTACATGCCGCGCTATGTCTTGGACAATGTAAGTTCCTCTAATCATTATTTAATAACAATTATCTTAATAAGTCCATTCGGAATATTTTTCTAGACATACACAACATTCATGACAGACTATATGCTATATTTGCGCAAATATGTTTGTGAACTTCGAGAGAAACGAAAAAGAAGTGCCTCTCATCGATACCCTATTATTAAAGATGATTAAAGTTTTAATATAAAAATAATTATTATACATTTTAAAAGAATTATTTAAAACGGACAGTGTTTGTGTTCGTGTTCATGTGCATATTATATTTAAATCAAAATTAAGAGATATTAATTTTTTTTTTTATATACAAAATATTTTACACAATTTTCTAATAAGTGAAATGAAATGTGTGTGCTCGCAGTAGTTAAGATAATAAAAAACAACCAATACAATTGGGGAACAAAATCTTAATTCGCATAATAAATATAAACTAAGAGCCCGTAGCAATTTTCGAGTGTGACCGATGGATAGGTCTATACTATTTATATGCAAATATGAAAGTCTTGCATGTCGGGGTTGGGGCCTTTGTATACAATAGTGCATTTAAAAAGCAGTGCATTAAAAATACAGTGTAGGAAATTCAAAATCATATTTAATTAAAGAGCTGGTATCCTTAGACATGGCTATGTGGCACATAGATCCAAATGGCTGCAAGACGCACTCAAAGCTTCAATCTTTGAGTGCGTCTTGCAGACATTTGGCCCACATAAAAGGTTTTGAACCCATATTCATATCTAGGGCATTCAGGTCTTTAATTAAATACATTTTTGAATTTCCTATTCTTGGTGCCTGGACTTTAAGAAAAAAATGCGTTTTCGATGCAGCATTACGTACAAAGGCCCCAACTCCGACATGCAAGACTTTCATATTTGCATATGAATAGTATGAACCTATCTTAAAATAGCAGACATTTTTGCTATTGCTCACACCCAAAAATAGCTGTGGGTTCTCGTTCCAATAACATTAGTTAGAATCAAGAACTAAAAACAAGTATTCATTTTATACTACCTATATTATTTTTTATTTAATCTGATAATTAAAAAAAATAATTTTTTTTATAAATAAACAATGTTTTCGTACTTACATTGGTTTCCTTATATTATGGTAAGAGAAAGTTAAGTTAAAATAAATGTAAGACAAACGAAGAGAAGAAGAAATTGGTAGTACAGTCTGCAAAATATTGTTGTCTTTGAAATATGGAGATATTTATCAAATCATATCATTCGAATTTTCGACACCAACGCTATTTTTAGATGGCCGGAAGAGCATTTTGTTTGGTCAAGGATTATTGTGGAATGAACTTCTGCAAACAAATATAAAGTAAGTTTAGTTTATTTTTAAGATGTATAATAAAACGGGAACCACACTTGTATCAAGTAGTGTGTTGTGGAGTGATGTGTTATTATAGTTAAAATATATATTTTATATCCGTAAAATCACATTTGCATTGTGTGTTGTGTTATTGTGCGGTGTTTAGAATGCATGTAGTAACAGCGACACACGACTCCGCAACACAATATACCAGACAGATTGGGTCCCGTCTTAGCCTACTTCTTATCGCAATATCATCAATTTTGTTTAAGGTTTCCTTATTTTATTTTCTTTATTTAGGATGCAAAAATATATAACAGTTATGCATTCTACAATCAAGAAAAAAATATATAATACTTATACTACAATCAAGAAAAGAGGTAGAAATAATACATTGAGTTCCTCTACGGTAAGTTTCTCAATTTATTTTTTATATTTTTCATTTATTTATTGATTTAACTTTTTTGGCGCAACTAGTTAATAATAAGACATCTTTAAAATAAAACTAAATTGAACGGCACGAGTTATGTTAGGAAAGGACAGAGTTTTTGTTGGAAATCAGAATGCCCATCTTCGGACGTACTGTTAAGTAAAGAGATTCTTTCTTTAGTCGCACTACAAGAATGTGGAATGCTTTATCCGATATTCAGAGGTGCGCACTAAACTAAAAAAAAGGGTCTCGTGTTTCTAAGCTATTGTTGTCTTAGTTTTCCTTTATCGATGGTTTTATTGTTGGTTTAGTTTTTCGATGTGTAATGTACGTGGATTGACGAAAAATGAAATTTTTCAAATAAGGAAATAAACTTATATTAGAATCATTTGAATGTGTTCGTTCGTTATCTAGAAAAAAAAAATCACCACGGATAACGTTCTCTAAAAATAAATACAAAACCCATTTACTCAACTTCGGGGGCCTGTTATAGCTTTATCTTTTTTGACATCAAAATTATTGGAACTAATTAAAGGGCACGGTAGTGCCCAGCCAAGTTCTGGCACTACACCCTTTTTACATGATCAAACTCAGGCGATTTTCGACCCCCCTCTAACTTCAGTGCCAATAAAGCCAGAACTCACAGCATTTGCTAAGCTGACCAGGTTTAGTCAACCCACCAAATTTCAATTCTTTAGCATCAGTGGTTCCCAATATATAAGATTGCAAAATTAGCAAAAACCGTAACTGACTGACTCACTGACAGATCATCAAAATTATCGAGCACTTTCCGACATCGTAGAATCTTGCAATTTCGCACAACGGTAGGCCTTGTGGTGTATACAAAGGAAAAAACCGAAAATTTAAGATTTTCCATTCAGGGGGCGTGGTACCTGCCCATTTTTATAGAATTGATATAAATTACTTAGAGCACTTCTTATTGTCGTAGATTGATAAAATTCGGTAAAGCGGTAGGGCTTAAACTGGAGGCAAAGGAAAAATTTTAAAATTTGAGATTTTTCATTCAGGGGCCGTGGTATCCGCCTATTTTCATAGAACTGATATAAATTATTTGGAGCACTTTTGACTATCGTGGAACGATGAAATTTGGTACAACAGTAGGGCTTAAAGTGGTGGCAAAGGGAGAATTTTAAAATTTGAGATTTTACATTCAGGGGGCGTGGCATCCGCCCATTTGAATAAGAATTTATATCAATTATGAGGAGCTCTTCTGATTGTTGTAGAACGATCAAATTTGGTAAAACATTAGGGCTAGAGGCGCAAGCTAATGCAAAATTTTAAAATATGAGATTTTGCATTCAGAGGGCGTGGCATCCGCCCATTTTCGCAGAATTTATATCAATTAAATTGAGCACTTCTGTTTCTCGTAGAATGATGAAATTTGGTAGAGCGGTAGAACTTGACCTGCAAACATAGGCTAAACTTTTAAATTTGATATTTAACATTCATGGGGCGTGGTATCCGCCCATTTTCTCAGAACTGTTATTAATTATATCGATCACTTTTGATTGTTGCAGAATAATAAAATTTGGTAAACTGGTAGATCATGTGGTCAGTACAAAGGAAAAATTGGAAAATTTTAAATTATCAATTCAGGGGCGTGGCACCCGCCCATATTCTCGGAATTGATATCAACTATGTAGAGAACTTCGTATTGTCGTAGAGTGATGGAATTTGGTAGAGCGATAGGACTTGACATGAAGGCAAAGGGGAAATTAAAACTTTGAGATTTTACATTCAGTGGGCGTGGAAACCACCCATTTTCACAGAATTAATATTAAACATATTGAGAGCACTTCCGATTTGTGCAGGATTATGAAATTTGGTAAAGTGGTTAGTTTTTAGACGTGGGTATGCAAAGAAAAAGTTGAAATCATGAACTTTTTTATGCAGGGGCGTTTGATCCACCCACTTTTCCTGATAAAAAGAATCTTTGCAAAAAGTAGTGAAATCACAACAAAAACTTAAATGTTATAAAAGGAGCCAAGTTCTTCTATATACAAAAACCTTTGCGTAACCTAAAACCTCAGCCGTAAAAAGGAGTGAGATCTAAAAGTGCGCCAAGTTCTAGGTTTATTAATGTTAAATATCAAATATTTTAAGTAGAGTTATATGGAAGAACCTTAAAATATATCAGCGAAATCTGTTATTTAATGATTACTGACTTAAATTGAGTTAGTTAACTTGGCAAGTTTTCTTTTCAAAATTGAGTTATTAGGTAATAAAAAAAACTTGACAAGTAAACCAAGTCAATTTAAGTCTAACTATAACTATACTTAAAATATTTGATATTTAACATTAATAAACTTAGAACTTGGCGTACTTTTAGATCTCACTACTTCTTACGACTGACTTGTTACGCAAAGGTTTTTGTATAAAGAAGAACTTGACTCCTTTTTTAACATTTATGTTTTTGTTGTGATTAGAACTACCTGCTTACTAAATAAGAACAAAATTGGTCGAGAAATTAAAGAGATATCAGGAATAAAAACAGAAATAAGTCAATTAAACAAAAAAAAAAAACAAATCGTTTGTTTACCTATTTTAATGTGTATCAGTTTCTTTTCTCTATTTGTTCAGGTTTAGTCGCATTATTTTTAAAATGTTGTCGTTTAGTATGTTACATTTGACAAACACTGTTTTCTGTGTTCATTACCAAACCAAAGGAAAATCAATTTTGTTTTAACTTAATTAACCATTTTTTCTATATTCAGTTAAATCTCAGATAGTAATTATTGTTCAGAAAAAGGATAGCTTAAAAAAAATTTTTAAAAATCAAAGAGCTTTCACAAAAATTCATACTGTAGAAAGTTATGAAAAAGGACACAATTGTTTTAATTTTGTAATATTTATTTTTATTATTAACTTTATCAAACACTTAACATTTTAAAAGCCTTAAGATATAATATTTATGCATACAATAATAATTATAGTGGACCTTATTATATTTTAGAATCTAGCTGCTTTACTTGTTTTCTTGGGGAAACCATGTTTGGCAAGCTTCCAAAGCGATTTCACACATGGCTGTAATGGCTTTACCGTTATCATATTCTGTATAAGAAAGAGTTTTTTATTTTAGTTTTTATAGAGGTTGAATGTCTAAAGAAAAATATATTTGTGTGTGTGTGTGTTTGAAACTCACCAACGCTGTTACGTTTTCCAAAGATGCTTCCATTGAATGGAGGCTTCCTGTAAGCAGCTTCAGTTGATTCAACAAAGATGGCAGCAACCAAGAAAGCTACGAGGAAGAATGAGATAACTTTGATAGCTGCCATTTTATGAATTATTTAAGGATTGAATGGTAGACTGCTGATGCAAGTTGATTGAAGACGAAGAAAGAACTGATACTTTACTTGGAGTTTCTAAGGGTTTTTATAGTAACATTTCTAAATGGAATATGGTCCCCGAAGTGGGATATCTAAAATTGCTTTTCAATTATCTGGTAATATTTTTTTTTTTTTTTGAACGAAACTAAATTGATGTGTAATTGGAAAACCATGTGTACCTACATGCATACATATAAATGAAAGGGTTGAAATATGAATAGAAGTATACATGAATAAGAATTATTTTGAAGGCGGGCGGTTAGAACTAAGTTTTTATAGATACCAGAATCAAAATTCAAGCACTCTTTATCTTGTATTATTTTAAGGCCGAACTTTTTAGTGGAGATTAAAACTAAAACAAAAATGAAACGTAACATTTTCTGAGTTAGATTATATTAAAAAAATATATGTACCTACATAGATACATTTTTAAAGAGGTAGACAAATTAAAACATTCTGATATTTGATAGCAGGAAGGTACAGCTTCAGGCTTCATGAGATTTGGCCGCAATGAAAATTGGCCCCAAACAAAAAATTGCCCCAAATGTGGGATTTTCTTCATGAAAATTGAAAAATGGCCCCAAACTTATGAAAAATGGTCCAAACAAAAGAGGAACAATTGCCCCCAAAATTTATATGAAAAGCTCACGTGAATCCGTCGCTCCGCCTAGGGTATGCTCAGTCGCCTGGCAGGCGCCTATGTTGTCAGTCGGTCTGCTGCGAAAGTTTTTGTATTAAAGTAGACATTTGTTAAAAAAGTATTTTGGTTTAAGAATAAAAGTTTTGGGCCATTTTTCATACTGAAATTTCACCCCAAAATTAAAAATGAAAAATGGCCCCAAAACCAAGAAAGATGGGGCCAATTTTCTTTTTGTTGCTTTCCATATACATTTTTGGGGCTATTTTTCATTATGTGTTTGGGGCCATATCTCATGCCAAATTTTATTGAGGCCAAATTTCATGTAGCCACATCTTCAAGCGAAGTTCGGATCTAGGTACGGTTCAAACTTTAATAGTTCCCTATGCTATATTTTTAAATAATATAATGTAGGTATAGTAAATAATTTGGTAGAAAAAAAAATATTTATAACGGTGATTAACTCTACCTGTCCCGTGGTTTAGACAAGCGAGTAGAACTAGTAGCATTTGTGTCATAGTGTTAGTTTTGTGGATGTATGTGTGACTAGAAGCTCTCTGATGCGCGTTTTGTCAACTAGTATGATTTTTTTTAAATATTTCATACAGAAAAATATACAAATTAAGGAAACTATGGAAACAAAACAAATAAATTAAAACAATACACTACACTAGCAGGATAACTGACAGGCTACTCACAGGCAAAAATATTATACTATTTGGGCTACTAGTTGGCTCTCTCGTGTTCAGATACACTAACACACACAAACGCTACTAGTTCTACTCGCTTGTCTAAACCCTGGGTGTGATAAAATCGATTTTTTGATTTTCAAAATTCTCGTTACCGACTTCATTAATTTCAACCAATTTTTTCAGGTTTTTCATTTTTTTCATGACTTAAAAAACGAGTCATCATTTGACGCCTTCACGTCAACGGCCCGCATCATTTTGTTCATGATTTGAGAAACGCTCTATCATTTGTAATTTTTTTGACACCCCCGTCATTTTTTTTTTCACGCCCCGCTTCACTTTTTTTGACACTCCCACGTGCAAATCATTTACTTTTCTTTTGAATTAGCAATATTTCCTTTCCTTTCCTATCGATATCCTTTATAGGCATCAAATTTTGGAGTTTGAAAGGGGGCATGAACTAACCCCCAATCCGTCGAGCTTAGCCGAGCCAGAGCAAGTGTGCCACCAACGTCTGACTAGCACCAAAGACACCGCCGTGGCCTATCCTTGACTCGCTTCTTTTTTTGTCGCCCCGCGTTTTTTTTTTTAACTCATTTTTTTTTTGTCAATTATAAACAGGCGATTGCAAAGACAAAAATGACCCCCGACACAGGAATTTTGTTGTACAAACTAATTTTTTGCTAGATATTGTCCAGATCAGTGCCCTTGATTACAGCAGAATGTTCAAAAAACACTGAACATTTATTTTGAATCTTAAAAGTTAAAAATATCATCATTGATATAAAGTTAAGTCTTTTCAATTTTATTTTAATAACCATTACATATAATATTACAAAGGATAGACATTCAAAAAAGGACTTCATTGCAAACCGTTAAACTTTTGTTTGCCAATCTAGGACTTTTGTAAACTCCTTCTCACCAAATGCAATCATCCTCGACTGTTCCATACACAAATTCTGCCGTTTTAGATTATCAATCAAAAATAATTGCTTTTTATAGGCGTTTAGCAAATCGGCACGTTGCTTCTTTAAACCTTTAATTTGTTTCTCTAGGACTTCATTTTCATTTCGATTGGATTCCCTGATCTCTTTTTCTGAGCTTTTCATTTGATTCAGAATGTTCCGGGTATTCTCAAGCTCTTCACTGGTTCGGTATAGACGCTTTTCTAAATTAGCATTGGTTTGTGTGAGGACTTTTAGTTCACGTTTTGTTGTCTCGAGCTCTTTTCGGGAAGTATTGTGCTCCGAATCATTATCCTTTATCCGCCGGAGTGCTTCTTCTAACTGGCCTTCCAATTTAGCCATTTGTTCTGACATTGTATTGTTTCTGCTGAAAGCGAGATCACGTTGCGCTTCGACTTTCTTTTGCCTTTCGACACTTTTCTCAGCTAACTCCTTTTGATTAGACATTTCTTCCATAATTTTCTCATGTTCTGTTTGCAGAATGACGATTCTAGACTTTAAATATCTGCAATAGGGAATAATCTTAAGGCAAGTTAAACTTGTACAGTTATTAAGAAACTTACTTGACAAGACCCTCTGAGCTCAGATTAATTTTTGGTCGGGCTGTAGAAATAGCCCCATCACTTAGTTCGGAAGTACACGATGTCGCTAAACTACGAATTGACTCATTTTCATCCCGCACAAGGATTTCTAGAGATGGACTCTGAATAAACGAACTGTTCTTGTATCGTAAGACTACATTTGAGGGATTTTTCGATGTGGTGCTTCGAGTGAGAGGAAGAGTTCTTACAGAACTTCGTGGACTGACCATCACAGCATTGCGTTCAAAAATATGCTTCTTCTCTTCCACGATTCCTTTAAGTGGTCGTTCCTTCGTCAACATTTTCTTCCGAGCTCCATTTACATACACTGCATTTTCCTTAGTATTCGAATTCTTTTCTTTTAACCCGTTTGAAGTGGTCTCATGAGTCATGGCATTCTGTCGGAGGACTGTTGTAATGGGACCCTTTTTTGTGTATGTTGCATATTTTGAATCAATAATTTTCGTCGGTTGTGATGGTTTTTCAAATGCCAACTTGGTCATCTTGTCCAAGTTTTCGTTGATTTTCAGGAATTCTTGTTCGCGCGACAGGAATTCAGTCATTAGAGAGCGGTAGAATTTTAATTTTTAAACTTTAACGAATTTAAACGGGAATTTAAACAAAAAAAAATTCATAAACAAAATTTGGATTTGATGTTTTCGTCGTGACGTAGTTAAAGGAATGATTGAGAATGTTTGAATATGTTACTAGGATAACCGGAAAGGACTTTAATGGAGTTATTTATCATAACATGGTTGTCAGGTTATATATTGTGGGTGGTGATGTCGACAATAACTATGTATATGTATGTTTATAGCAAATCGATTAAGTTTGGTAGACTGAGAAAATGTCCTAGTAACTTAAAGGTGAGGGTGTAGCACCTATTTCCAGGTAACAAACAAGTCAACTTCGCCAACAAAAGTTATTTAAGACATAAAAGAATTATGAGGTGTATGGTGGTTGAAATTTATTGAAGAATAAAATATATACATACATACCGAAAAACGTGTAGGAATCTTCGAAACAACTCCATAAAATAAATTCCTTTTGACGCCCATTTCACATTGAGCTAGAGCTTAAACGCGTAGACCGATTTATTTCAAATTTGACACAAATATGCATTGATTTAAAAATAAATGGTTCCCTTACTTTTGAAAGAGATTTTCCAACATTTTAATACAAATTTAAATGCCTTAACGTACAAAATACGTGTATGGAGTAATCATGTTTCTACCAAACACCACAGAAATATTTGCATAACAGTAGGTAGAAATTTGTAAAAACATTTAAAATAGCTAAGAGACTAGTGTTTATTTTCCTGTAGGTAATTTATAGACAAAAATACGATAAATGGCTTTTTGGTACCAAAATACTGTCCGATCTGTTAATAGGTTAGCGTTTCAAAATAAATTTATTTTTACTCCTTAGTGTTCTTAGTTAGACCTCTAAGGAAGAAATATAAATTCATTTTGAAACCCATTTAACAAAAATTGGTTTCTCAATTTCCAAAAAAAATAGCTAGATCAGGAATATAAGATCTTAGAGTTATCACTGTCAAAATACATGAGGAGATTTTAATCGCTTTCTGTTTTGGAAATTTGGAAAGGTGCGCCTGATAATACCTTAGATATGTGTTCTGTGTATGAAGAGATGTAGTAGAGGGTAGAGTTTATTTTGGCTATGTTTGAATATTTTTCTATGCCCTCCCCGAAAAATCTACAAAAATTTCTGGTTTTGTTTGAAAATTAAAGCTTTGGTTAATTGAATAAATAAGTCGCAGTTAACTTAACTAATTTGTTATCTCTGGAAACTGATCTATGAGGAGATGTTAGAAATATTTAAGTCCATTATATTTACACAGGTTTACAAATGTTGGTTTAAGAACTTCTTCGAAAGTTTAGAGAGTTTTGAGCTGTTAAAAAGACTTTGAAGTAGGAGATAAGTAGGAACTTTTGGAATCGTTAGAAATTTTGTTTAACGTTTATAAATAAACAAAACAAAAGTTGAGTTTTTGAATTTTTAGTTTGTTTAATTAGCTTCATAATGTGTATTACATATACATACATACATGTAATATAAACATGATCAAATATTTAAGTTTTTTTTTAACACCATATTTCAGAAGTATTTAGCATTTCTTTTGTCACTTGTAAGCCATTTCCATCTACGCAATAGCATATTTCGGCTCTGCACTGCACCTGCAAAAGAATAAGAATAAATTTGGGCAAATTATTCATACAAAGTATAGACAATACAAAAATTAAGATTTTAAATTATAGGTTATTTTGACACTGACAGCTGTTTCCCGCTCGAAATCTTTACAGAAAGTCAGAATCATAACTCCGCGAACAATGTCGAGAAATATTGAAAACTTATTCCAAAGTGAGTGAGACGAAAAATCGTCTTTTCTGACAAGGCGCATTTTCATTTCGGCGGCTACGTTAACAAACAAAATTGCTGCATCTGGGGCTCGGAAAACCCGCAAGTTACTGTTGAGATGCCAAGTGACACTTTGGTGCGGATGTGGTTTTGGTCAATGGTGGGCGTTATAGAGACATGTTAACCGACTGTTTTTTTACTGAAATTGAAGACATGGATTTGGACGACCACTGGTTTATGCAGGATGGCGCGTCATGCCACAATCGATCTTTTGCGCACAAAATTATCAATTCGTGGGGTGGAATCGGCTAAGGTGATATGTGATAAGTGATAGTCATTATCGACAAATACCGTCTGTATAACAAGTGATAATTATATTTTTGAAACTGTTTTCTATGACAGCTATTTAGCTATCACAGAAAATAGTCACAAAAATATGATAATCACTTGTTATGTAGACGGTATTTGTCGATAATGACTATCACATATCACCTTAGCCGATTCCACCCCTGTTATCAGCCGTCCTGGCGATGTCAATTAGCCTCCTCGGAGCTGCGATTTGAGCCCTTTGGACTTTTTTTTTGTGGGGAACCGTGAAGGACCGATGTTATGCCAACAATTCGGAAACTTAAGGTCAATATCATACAAGCAATCCGTGAGCTACAGCCTGAAACCATCCACAAGGTCTTGGAAAATTGGAGTGACAGAATGCGCTACTGCAAACGGCTGTCCTTCCCATAGAACCACTTCATAGTTTCCACTTTCTTATTAATGGATGGGCCCATACAAAAATTAGCTATTAAAATTAATAACAAAATTACCAAGAAGGGGTTGATGAAATTTGTATCTTTTTATGAATATAATCTTTTAAAGGACTTTCCTAATTTTTTTTTTCCCTAAAAATGTTTTAAAAATTGTATTTATGATTTTTTTTAAACCGCACCAATAAACTTATTAAGCAGAAATTTAAATTCATATTTATTTAAGAAATCAAATGTTTTTTTTTTTTTGTTTAGCTTAAAACAGATACAATATACAACTACACAATTTTTTTTTATTTAATGCTTTCACAATTTGGTTTAATATCAATGTTTTTTTTTGTAATGCTCAATGCTCGTATACATACATACATACAATAACATATTTAAATTTTGCATAATCTAGTTGATCCAGAACGTACAGTTCCAGAATTGTTTTTTAATAAATTTTCTCGTTAACGACATAAAAACATTATCAAAAAAAAAATATTTTTTTTTCTTTCAAATTTAGTTTTTAAATACATACATTTTTACAGCCAAATTTATAAACGTGGAATAGGAAAGGGCTAACCTCATTCCATTGACTAAGTTAAAAATAAATTAATCGGGTGGCACAACAGCTCGTGAAGAACCAGGGCCTAGTGACTAACAACTCGCAACCATTCCTGTGTGCGCCTGTCGACAGGAATGGAAGGGACCTACAATTTTATGCCGAATCCAAACGGCTAGACGAGAAGCACTTATTCGTGACGAGTGATACTCTTGGAGGATTTGTCAAATCCTCGCAAGAGGCAGTAGCCCTGAAAAAAAACTTTTTAGTTTTTAGGTGGACGAGGCTGGGAAGCGAACCCAGACCTCCAGCGTGACAGTCGAACGCACTAACCATTACGCTACGGGCTACTACATTGACTAAGTACAAAATGTTATTTAAAAAACAAAATTTCGTCTAAGTGACGTTTACTAAGTTAAACCACCGAACATGGTAGTTTAGCGAAGGAATACAAATCAGACGTGTCAAACAAACGATAATAACTTTGACAGAATTATTAGGTGTGTATTATACTAAAAGACAATGGTTGTGCGTTCTATGATGACTTTATTACAACTGTCTGTGCTTACAACTAACTTACAATGAGGCATACTTTATATTATAGAATGGAGAGTATAGAGTGTGCCAGCTGGTTCATAATCTCTACATCTCCCCTTTTAACTTAATCTAATTTATATTTTAACATGATCCATACATTTTTTAAAGTTTAAGGCAAAAGATAAATTGATATTAAACTAAAATACTTTATATTATATTTTAATTCATTTCATTATTTTTTTTTTTTTTTTTTTTTAAAGTGGAAAAAAAAAATACAAATAAATACAAAAACAGAAACATGCATATATAGTACTTATACACATATATATTCCTTAATATGCATGCATACATACATGTACATTATATAAAAATAATCATAAACATAGATATATGCATATTTCTATTTTGATTCTGTTTGCACTTGTTCTGTTCAGTTCAACATTGTTATTAAATAAATTCATTTATCTCATGAGCATATGTTATATTTACGGTAATTGCATTACACAAACCAGCTAACTGACATAAAGTGACTGTAATTGCATTGTTTATTTATGAAAAATAATATTATTTTCGCGATCTAAGAAAAAATGAATTTCTTCGAAGAATTCGTCCGTCTACAAGTTCAATCCAATACGATCGCGGCGATTTCAAATGTTTAGATTTAATCTTTCCTGGTACCCAAATTTTATCTTCCTTTACCCAAATTGCATCCCCATTTTCGAACTCACTTTTAATTTCTGTGATCTTATCATAATTCAATTTATTTCTTTTATTATTTTCAATTAAAATAGGTTTTATTTGTTGGCTAAGCATATCGTTTTTATAAATATCTATTTTTCCTGGGATTTGACTTCTTGTTTTCCTACCCATTATCAATTCAGTAGGAGATAGTGTTGAGTTTTTTATAGGAGTATTTCTATATTCAAGTAATGCCAACCATAAACTACTCTTATCTTCCTTGCTTTTCAAAATTAAGTTCTTAGCTACCTGCACCATGCGCTCAGCAAACCCATTAGACCTTGGGTATCTTGGGCTTGTTGTTACTACAGTAATATCATAATTTTTACAAAAATTTTCAAATTCAAAACATCCGAATGGTACATTGTCTGCAATTATAAATCTAGGTATACCATGGGTTGCAAATAAGGGAAGTAAATTCTGTATAACAGTTTGTGTGGTTTTCTTTTGAACTGACAAAATTTCTAAGTACTTTGTGTAATAATCAGCAACAATCAAATAGTTTTTTCCTTCCAATTCCATAAAATCCATTCCTATTTTGAAAAATGGTATGTCCGCAATTTCATGTGAAATCATTGGTTCCTTTTTACTTCTTGGCCTGTATTTTTGACATATTTTACATTTTTCGATCATGCTCTCTATGTCATCAATGAGAGATGGCCAGTAAACTAAGGTGCGAGCGCGAGCCTTAGTTTTCTCAATTCCTAGATGAGCACTATGCAGTTTATTTAACACTTCACCCCTCAAAGTTGTAGGAACAAAAATTCTGTCTTCCAAAAAGACTAAATCATCGGTTACAAATAAATCATTTCTATATTTCCAAAAATATCTCATATGCTCAACTACTTTTGATTTGTCTACTGGCCATCCTTCTTTAATATATATCTTTAAATGTTTTAAAACGATATCATTTTCAGTTTCTACTTTATATATTTCTTTTTTCTCATCACTTATATTAATTGAGTGGACCATTTCATTTAAACCTTGTATTTCGCCCTTGTTTTTTTCATTCCCAAAATTTCGTGATAGTAAGTCTGCAATGTATAAGAATTTACCAGGTAAATACGTAAATGTTAAACGGTACTTCTGCAATCTTAATTTCATCCTCTGTAGCCTAGCAGAGGGAATCTTATGGTAATCCTTACGCATAATACCCAGTAGAGGTTTATGGTCAGTAATTATTTCACATTGTCTGCCATATATATACGAATGAAATTTTTGGCAAGCAAATACCACGGCTAAAAATTCTTTTTCGATCTGTGCGTATTGCACTTCTGTGCTTGACAAGCTTCGGGACGCGAAACAGACTGGTCTTCCTTTTTGCATAAGGCAACATCCTAGTCCATACTGAGATGCATCAGTTTGGATTGAAATTTTCTCTTTGCAATCAAACGGTCGCAATGTGGGTGCATTCACTATGCATTCTTTTATTTTCTCTAGGCATTTGGAATGAGTATCTAACCATTGAAAAATATAATCTTTTGAGAGTAACTCTCTCAACGGATTTGAGATATCCGCTAGATTTGGTATGTAATCTCTCACATAATTTACAAGCCCAAGTAGTTTCTGTAATTCATTTTTAGTTTTTGGAATTCCTAGTTTATCAATAGCTTCCATTCTTGACTTGTCGCATTGTATCCCTTCCTCATTTATAACATGACCTAAAAACGAAACACTTTTTTGTTTATATTGGACTTTATCTTTATTGAATTTGACTCCTTTTTCTAAAGCCCTTTTCATTACCTGCTCTACAATTTCATCATGTTCTTTTTCATTTTCTGCTACTACTAATAAGTCATCTATATAAATAATCAATCCATCAATTCCACTAAAAGACTTTTCCATTAGCATTTGATATGCTTCTGGGGCTATTCTTATTCCGAACGGTAATCTTTTAAAACGGTAACACCCAAAAGGAGTACTAAAAGTGCAAAGTTTCTTTGATTTTGCATTAAGCTTAATTTGCCAATATCCGTCTTTAAGGTCAAAAACTGAAAAAACCTTTTTGTTAACAAATTTTGATTTAATATCTTCAAACGATGGGATTTCGTACAAATTATCTTGGATTGAATCATTTAATGATTTCGGATCTAAGCAAATTCTTAGCTGTTTGTTGGGTTTTTCTACCAAAACAATATTTGAGACCCACTCTGACGGTTCCACCACTTCTTCAATTATACGCTTTTCAGACAATGTTTTTAACCTTTCTTTTAAAGGTGCTCGCAACGACAGAGGAATTCTTCTGGCAGGTCTAGCTACTGGAACCGCATTACTTTTAAGTTCAATATTGAAATTTTTACTAAAACATCCTAATCCATCAAATAATTCTGCATATTTGTCTAAAATATCCTCTTTTTTGCATGTTCCTATGTTATCAATTCGATTTACAAGTCCTAACTCAACACAACTTTTCAGACCCAATATCGGTATAGTTCCTATATCAACAATATAAAATTTTAAATTGGCATTCCTATTTTTCACACAACAATTCATCTTGACGCACCCAATAGTTTTTATTTCTGACCCCCCATAAGCCTCAAGTTTCTTGCTATTTTGTTCTATTTTCACCTTTTCAAACTCTTCCAAAAATTTTACTGGCAAAACATTTGCATCCGCACCCGTATCAAGTTTGAATGTTATGTGTTTTGACTGAACTTGTATACTTTCAAACCATCCAAAGCACGTGTTATTAATATTATTTGCATGCAATTTTTTAACATTTTTATACTTTTTTGTAATCGAATCTATACAAAAACTACTGTCACTATCGTCACCTGTTTGGTTTTGTGCTGTTATTGCTCTTATGCCTTTTTGTCTGCACATTGAAGCAAAATGGTTTGCTCTTCCACAGTACGAACAGGCTTTGCCATAAGCTGGGCATTTCCCTTTTACATGGAACTGTCCACAGAAAGTGCAAGCAAGATCATTCTTCTTTGTTTTTGGTACCCTATTTGAAAAAGAATTATTATTAGTTTTATTTATGAATTTAGGATCATTAGACATTTTTGAATTTTTATTTGAATCATTGTTATCATTAAATCTATTCCCAAGTTTTTGAAACTTCCCAACAACATCTACTACCACTGCCTTTTCGGATGTTAAATGCTCAGATTCCAACAATCTCTTTTGTAAATTGATGTCACATACTCCGGCAGTAAGGGATGATGAAAATTATGTATCTGGATTTTTTAGTGAATTTTGAATTCACCCCATGCTGTTGAGCTTTGAAAATCCATATTAAACTGCTTTTGAGAAAAGGAGCTTACTTTTTTTACTACTTTCGGGAATGATAATCTACAATTCTAATAGATGATCAGTCGAATAAACAACCACACGTTACGTTACTTGGTACAAAAGATTCACAAAATAATTTGCAAACAAAGTATTTTTTTTCTGAAATGTCTAAAACAAAAGAAAAAACTCAAAAATAATGAGTTCACGAAAAAGAGATATCGGAGATTTTGCTCCGTCAAAAGCTAAGTAAGGGAATCCAAGAAATTTGACAGCCAAACTGAGTTTTTTGCTTAGGAATCCTGTTCAGGCAACTGAGATTGCTGAGGCCCTCCAATATCTCCCTTTCCTGAACACACCTAATGTTTCGGGTTCAAAAGCTTTTGTTTTGAGTTTCTGATTTAAATAAATATATCTATAGTACGTACTTTTTTAAAATTCCCATTGGCTGTGCATTCCGGCGAATCCTTAGCATTCTGGTTGCGCATCAAATGACGGGTTCTAGCACATTCTAACAAAAATAAATAAGTGTATAAGAAATATAAAGCAAATAATTTTGAAAACTTAAATTATAACTTACTGCAATTCATATCAATTGCGCCCTGAGTTCCTGATTGTGCTTCAAATTCTTCAATCCTTTGATTGTATTTATCCACGCATAATAAAGTTGTTCCATCCTTTTGGACAGCATCGAACCAACCATCTGGCTGACAATTTGGAAATTCATACCCGAAGACTGTAAATAGTTTACCTTCTGCTGCTTCAATTTCTTTCGCCAATTCACTCCTTATTTCTTCACAATTATGAGAATATTTATATTCCAAATGCATTTTCCGATCAACTTTAAGATGTGAAAGATTGAATTAAAAATCAAAATATAACAAGTTAAACAAAAACAAAACATACAACACGGCATAAGTTTATAATCGGATCCAGTGACTACGGTAATCGAACTCGATGGAGATCCAGAATCAGGTTCAATGCAAACACACTTTTCGTTTATGCACTGCAATGGATCAAAACTTCCATCTTCTTGACATCTAGTTGTCAAAATGGGATACTTGAACTTCATGGTGCTCATAAATTCATCAACCATCCTGGAGCATTCGCATTTCATAGTCACTTCGGTAGCCAGGCTATAAGGAGCTTCGCCGAAGATTCTCTTGCCATTTTTACTGACACAAAAACACCTAAACAAAATAGCGGTCATAAAGTAGTTGAAATTGGATAAATGATAACTTACGATTGTCCCAAATTACATTTTGCCGATAGAAAATTTCCATCACCATCGCATCTAGGTCGCTGCATAAAAGATCCCAATAGTCCGGCAGATTTCTTCTCATCATAAGCAATTTGCTCCCGAAAGCATTCAGTATGAGTCACTTAAAGCACAGGCAGAAGGTACAAGAATTAAGATTTTTTAAATGTTGTTACTGGTGGGCTGGTGTATAAAATTGCAAATTTACGTTTATCCCAATCGCTTTGAATTAGAGGCAATTTCTTTTAAAAAAAACCTTAACTTAAAAAAGATCAAAACTTTGTTTCATCTTTTAAACTCTCTGATGCCTTTTGCCTTTGAATTTTTTTTCAAGAAGAAAGCGTTTTAAGTGAAGAAAAAATTACATTTAAAATCATTTGAGTTTTTTTTTCAATACAAAATGGTTCCAAAATAATCACGGAAAAATTACAAATTACTAAAAATTACACCTTGGAGTGCCAGTAACAACATTATCAAAATGTAGATATGCATTGTTGTGTCTTCGCACAGTTTCTCACTTTTTTGACAAGTAAACTCATCGGTGACGCCATCGCGTTTGCAATATAAACCTGGTCCACAAACAAGCATTGGAGGTGTCACATCTGGAGATCCCATCGTACAAGGGTCGCCTTCGCCTATGAGTTTAAAAAAACATTTATTTCCCAAATATGTATTCCGACAAATATGTTAAGAAACTCATACGAAGATTTTGCAGACAAATATCGCAACAACCACACGGCACTTCACCCGGAAATAGCTCGCCACCATAAGTTTTGTTTTGAATTCTGCAAGCGTCACTTGTCGACATACATTCATTTTTCTCGACGTAGTACTTTTAAAATTTTAGTTACAAATTAAGAAAAAAACAAATTCATACTTATTTTATTAAATCAACCTTACCGAACAGAAATCTTCCGAACATAATAAGTCAGCAGCATGAATTGAAGCTACTGCACAAAGAACAATAATTAAATTTTGTTTTTTCAGCATGATACTTGACCAAGTTTTTAAGATAAACTATACATTTTTGTCGCGATATTAAGTTGGAAAGCCTCTTGCAAAAGTATAATAAGAATTCTTATCAAAGTTATTGAAAATCGTGTTCAATCATTATATGATATGAATGATAGAAAAAGAAATGATTGGAACTTAGATAAGGCGTGTAATGATATCGATAACGACATCCGAGTTTTCATCTATAAGTAGGGTGACCCTGACCATGTCGACATTTTTTTTAGGACTGTATGTGAAATAATTAAAATTTTAATTGCTTAAATTTCTTAGCTATATTAGTTTTAGCAGATCAAAAAAGCTGCCAATCGATAACTTAAACTTTTATACAAATAAATGACAAAAAAAAAGTAAAATCGTTGCAGCGGTTTTTTTAAAAATTATTTTTAGGTATATGTATACACAATTTTGAAAAAAAAAATTAATAAACAAAAAATTGGATCGCATATTGAAAGTGATTATTTTAATACAGACAAAAGTTGAATTTCAAAAAATTTCATCCACCCGTTTTTGAAAAATCGATTTTCAAAAAAAAAAAAAAAAAATGGAATTTTTTCAAGTTCAGTAAAACTTTTTTTTGAAAAATTTGATAAGCAATAATATATTAATTCATTGGGTGAATATACATTGAAAAAATATTTAAATAGGTTTATCCAATAATGAGATACTTGAAAATATACTAATTAAATATGACGTACATCTTTTTATTAAAATTCTGGGGGCCGTTTTCGAGAAAAATAATATTTTTGTAAATGTTTTTTTTTTTTTTTTATTTGTGTTAAATGCACCGTAATTTTTTTAATTTAGAAAAATTATTTTTTAAATTTTCTAGAAAATAATAAAAACCTTATGCCAAGTTTTAAGACAATTGACCATAAGTCGTTTTCAAGTTTTGAAAACATTAAGTTAAAAAAAAAATTTAAATTTAAAAAAAAAAAAATTATGTAAAGACTTTGTAGAACTTCCATAAAAAAAATATGAAAAATATCAACGGAACCGTTTTCGAAAAAATCAAGAACCGAAAAGATGGTTGTATACTAGAGCTTCCAAAAATAACCAGTTTTTGAAAAAAAGAAATTATTTAAAAAGGGCCTTTTCCTTTTATAATTATTTTATTTTTTTTTTTAAACCACTGGAACCGTTTTTTGGAAAAAAAAAAATATTTTCCATTTTGGTTAAAAAAAAAGTAATGGAAATAACTACCATTATTTTTGGTCCATAAAAAATAAAATCAAAAAAATGTGGGCATATAAATCAAAAAACAGTATAGGTACCAATTTTGAAGAAAATCCATTCAGCCGTTTAAGCTGTAGTTGCACTGCAAGACATACAGACTGATAGACAGAATTGCGAGACCCACTTATTTCACGTTCGCTATCATCATTATGTTAGGGAAAAATTATATCTTGAGTTGAATTTTTTTTTTATCGGAAGTAAAAATTACATCACTAGATCACACGTATTCTTGCTATTGGGTTTTGGAGGCAATTTTTAAAAACTTATTTCAGCGATCGTTGTAATAAGCATTTTATGGCCCTAATTATGAATAGCGAATCGAACGTTCGACTAAAAGTGAACGTTTTTTATTCCGCTGATTCTGACAAATTGAGCGAATATTTTAACTATTATCTCTATAAGTAATTGGTCGAAAATCAAACTCGATATTTTTTGATTAAAGTGTTCGATAAATGCGTCGTTTTTAGGCGAACGTTCGATTCACTATTCATAATAAGGGCATATAACAAAGTGATCAACAGTAATGCACTTGAATATAAGCGAGACAAAATGAAAACTTTTTGCCTCATTTTGACGTCTGTGGGTCGCATAACCAGGACTAAAGCGATAAGACAAGCGCTGGTAGATACTAGAATAAAAGTTAGAAATTCATTTTTAAATTGCTGACACAGGCTGTTCCAAGTAATAAAGAATAAAGCCAAATGGTTCCTGGGCATTTTGGTAAAAAAAAACACGTTTATACGCTAGGGGTAGTTTTCTTAATATTGACTTAAAATGGACAACGAACTATTAAAAATCAAAGGCAACACGTATCTACAATACCATGCTATAGACTTAAAAAAAGTCGAAAACCTATCATCTTTTTCTTATCAAATAAAATCTTAAAATCATCTTAGGACTTAACTACACATATAATTTTTTATTCATAGTAAAACAAAAAAAAAAATGTTTTTTTCTTATTTTACTTTCCATTACTTACTTTCACAATTTTTATAAAATCTATGGCGAATTTGTAATTGAGTTTTATTTTTCGTATTGTTACTTTCTGGAAAAAATTTAACTCAGTAAAAAAAATAGCATGTGCAAGAAAAATGGTACAGGCTTCAAACTGGATATGCGAAGACTCAAATAAGATGTAAAATTTATTTAAACGCAGTTACAAAGCTGCTAGTATTACTTCTAAAAATAAAGACCAAACGCAGTTTCTATCATTAGTATCAACAGTGCAATTTCCGTTACAATGGGTCAGGGTACACCAAACAAAGTAAGCCTTTTCTTAAATCCCCGACAAAAGATGTCAAGGTTGGAGATAGACCCTTACATATGAATACAAATTCTTTATACTACTAAAATAAATCAGCCAAGTAGAAGACTTAGCATTATTTAATTGGACTTGTTGAATTATTGATTCAAAATAGATTTTAATGGCCGCGGCCTTTAGTCCTTAAAAATTGGCGTTTCGTCCCGGGTGTCTCACTTGGACTCTTCAGTTGACAGTGAGGGCCTTGGCAAAATTTGAGGTCACGGGTAACAAAATTTCCAACAATTCTTGATTATAAATTCTAATTGGGTTGGGTATAGTTCACAATTGATTTTCGGTGAAAAATTGATGTGAGTTGGACTGAACTTAATAAAAATTGCATCTTGGCACGGCCCTCACTGTCAACTGAAGAGTCCAAGTGAGAATGCCGCCACGCGCCGCCGTGTCGAAACGCCAATTTTTAGGGACTAAAGGACGTTAAAAGCTATTTTGAATCGATAGACCCTTACTGTGATACGATTTTGTTTCTAGAATATGCCTTAGATTCATGTCCTAAAATATTATTCATGAATTGATGGAAACCCTGTGTTTTTAAACATCCAAAAACATTATTTTAAAAATGTATACCTAGATCCCAAATTGTTAAAATTTCCAAGTACCTTCTGTATACAAAACTTAGTCGAAACTGGAGAAGTCGTTAACGAGAAATTTGAAAATCAAAAAATCCATAACAGGTAGGTACCGTTATTAACCGTTATAAATAAAATTTTTTATTTCAAAATATTCTCCGTATTAATAATTTCATAATTTTTGTATGAAAATTGTTTGATGTGTTTTCGAGGAAAATAATTTGTTGTATGGTACCGTTATTTTTGGAGCAAAACAAAAATTTCAATTTTGGCTCTAGATAATCCCCTTCACTGGGCTGCATAGGTCAATGCACACACAGCCAGGGAAAATTATTATCTCGAGATCGATTTAAAATTTTCCCTATGTACATATCAGGGACTGTTTTAATAAAAAAATCTAAGCTACCAACTAATCATTATTAAATAAAATTAAATAGACAATTTTCGCTTCAGATTTTCTGTTTAATTGCTGGCTTATTAATCGAGGGTAATTTTACTGCACTAGCTGTAAAACTTTCCAATAAAACACACCAACAAAAATATTTTTTGGAAAGCGATTCAACCCGAGTTTTTCTCGCAGAGATCATTACACTCTAAGCCATATCCATCCATATCCTTGGCTATTAAATTTATATTTTTTTTCTATGAATTCCAGACTTTTCTTGTCAAAAGACTTGGGCTGAAATTTTTGTTTGATTCGCTTCTCTAATTATTTTTAGTCGCATTTGAAAAATTAAAAAAAAAGATAATTTTTGTAATCAAAAATAGTTTGCTGAAATTTTATGTGTCTGTTTGACTAAATTAAAACTTTATTTGAAGTTATAAGTCAACAAAACCGAGTGGAAAAATTCTGTGAGGTTAAGTTTAGGTTTAAAGTATCCGTTTTAAATCTAAGATCAGTTGAACGGCTATTTTGTAATCAATCAGAACAAATATGAACGAATTATTCGAAATTAAAATATACAGCAAATATTCAAACCTACAAATGTATTGTATTAGTGACATTCATGAAATTACTTTGTGTTGCACTGGTCGAAAAAAGGGTGTTGTGTATAATAACAAGTACCAGAAACGTGATTTAGAGCTACAAATTCCCAATATCAACTACCAAAAAACATAACAACTAAATGTATCCTAACTCTATACAGGGGCCTTATTACGTAAAATGATAACGATCAAACGATTTCCTTTTTACAGTACCTGTCCCTTTCTTTGTCACTCATATGATAGGGACAGCTATTGCCAAAACGATATCGTTTGATCGTTATCGTTTTACGTAATAAGGCCCCAGAGTAATTACCTAAATTTTTTATAGACAAATCTGTGAATACATTTTTGAGAAAAAATAATATTTTTTTGAAAAGCCACAAAAAATTATTCATATATAGGCAATATATTTTGAGAAAATAGTGCGCAAATGCAATGGTGTACAAGATTAATATATCAAAAAGTTTGTCCACGTGTTTCTCAAAATCCACTGATTTAACTACAACATAAAGGTGTTAAAATCTTTTTTTTTTTCTGAGTTTCATAAACTACAATAATTGTTGGTATGAAATTTTAAAAAATATTTTTAAAGTCTTAAGAAAAACTTTGATCGAAAACCGGTATGAATCGGTGTTCTTTAGTTTACGTTTTGACCATTTGTTATGAAATCCCCGTATAGAGGTATAAGACATTTTACAACAAATAATCATTTAACAGCCGTATTTATTAGATTTCACTAATACTCGGTTAAACTTCGGAATAGTTAAACCGCGTCGAAGCACTTACGCCGGATTTACGCCATGTCGAACTAATCCTTATTTAAAACAAAAAGCGCGCGTGTAACTCAGTACTCGTGGCAGAAGTGAAACTTCTTTGGCGATCTAAAAATATCGATATGTATAGGGATATTAAGCTTATATGCGTAAAGCGCAGCTAAGTGTTCTTTATCAAGATGATCGATGGATTGGGGTTGTAAACTTGAAAATTAAATAATAATGGTAAAAATTTAAGTAAAAAAAGCCGAACATTTAAAAGTTATAATTCAGTTTATTTGAGTAGGTTTTCCGACTATTTCCAAAAATTCCTACACTCAAAATCTCTGCAAAATTTTGTATATTTGTTTTTATGTATTTTGCAACCATATATAATTCAAATTTTTAGCGGACTCTCCAGATTTCATTCAATTTTTTGAAATTTTCCTGGGGTGGAATCGGCTAAGGCGATAGTTGACTGTCGCTGATTTGATAATCAATTTTGATTATCAATTTTTCTTTGTTCTGCGTAAAGTGATCATTAAAAAAAGGAGAACATTTTTAGGGTTTAAATTTAATGAACACAATTATTGTTTTTATGCGTGTAAATTAATTATATGTTGATGGAAACCCATCACGAGCTTTAAATGAGTACCCGATATTTATATTTTTATCATTTTAACTTCATTATTTCCAAAAAAAAAGAAAAAAAGAAAAAAAAAGTTGGGTACCAGCAGGACTCGAACCTGGAACCTTCGGGTCCGTCCTATACCTGGAGTAAATTTCTCAAAATTTATCTTATAGATTATGTAAGTACGATACTAAAAAGATAAAATAAAGAGTTGGTGATTTTAACTTAAGTAAAATGTTAGGGGATAGTACGATGCTAAACTCGTTTAAAATTAGCCAAACACAATTTTCAACCTAGGTGGAGAAATACTATGTACAATACCTTGTCAAGCTCTAGACGAACATCTAAAAAGCATCAAGGGGGCCAGCTGGCGCCTTAATTCAAATGGATTGCTAATAAAATTGTTTTCTTTTTAAACACTTTATTTGTTCGTATATGGTATTTGAATATAATGCTTTAGAAAAGCAAACGTTTTTTGTGAGTTTCTTTTTATTTACTAAACAAATATTACTTGAGGTATCATAGGTCCATCATATTTTCAGGTATCATAAAGGGTCCGCCAAATAACTTTTTTTTTTGAAAATGCATCATCAACATCGAGTGTAGCTTCGGCTGTGTGGCACGTAGCGCCGTCCTGTTGAAACCAAATGTTGTCAATATCCTCCTCTTCAATTTTTGTGAACAAAAGTTCATTCAACATGGCCCGATAACGATCGCCATTGACTGTAACGGCCACTCCTTGCTCAGTTGAAGAAAAATGGCCAAATTATGCCTCTGGACCAAAATCCGCACCAAACAGTGACTCGTTTTGGGTGTATCGGCTTTTCAATGTATGCGTGCGGGTTTTCTGTAACCCAAATGCGACAATTTTGCTTGTTAAAATACCCGCCAAGATCAAAATGAGCTTCTTCTGAAAAGATGATTTTTTTGGCAAAATCGGTAAAGTAATGTCGCAATATTTCCCAGCGTTGTTCAAGCGTATACACAACCATATTCGTTCAGCGGAAGGATAAAACTAATTATCTGTCAAATCAGACATGAGCTAAGTGTTACCATTCACGAAATAAGCACTAGTTGAAAAAAAAAGTTAGATGGCGCACCCTTTATTTCCTCTATTCCTTGGTTTTTTCCTGAGCAATTGAATTTTTTTGTAATTTCTCGTTCGTTCGCATAGAAACTTTGCTTTGGAGTCCCTTTATATATATATACAAACAATACTGTTCACTTGTATTTTATTTTAACTTTGATAACTTTTTTCATTTTACTATCGATTTATGATAATGTATGAAAACGACACCTAAATAGCTGTCACCCACAAACTATAGCAAAAAAGTGAAAGTCAATTTGATAATCACTTTACGTGGAGCAAAAGCATTTATTTTGATGATCAACAATCAACTATCGCCTTAGCCGCTTCCACCCCTGTTTTGAGATAAAATTTTTAAAATAATTTATATCTCCATACCAGTAGGAGATAGCCAAAAATCTCAAACTAGTAAGATTCTTAGAATTTCATTATCTATCCACCAAAAAAAAGTTAAGAACTCTAGCATTCTAATTAACGAAATTAGAAAAAAAGACATAAAAGGACATTTTCCCTTTTATCTGCTACAATAATATAGATTATCAAAAAATCCAAACTTATTGCAATATAAAATATATTAGCATATCAATAAATTTTTTTACTTTTACTCTACCTCCCACCACTTAGCTAATCAATGATCTCGGCGTTGCACATGTGGCGTTACATTTTTTCGTTTCACAAAAATTCAACCTTGAAATTTCACTCTCAACGCGCCTAAAGAAGTTACACTTCAAAAATTTCTTAGCTATTTTAGTTAGGCCTGCCTTATGTCAAATATTTTATCAAAAAATCACCAATCTAAAACTTTGGTTATCATAAACGTAAACAAACCTCAGCTGATTTCCATTGTTGTTGGTATTTTTAGGTAAAGAAATTATTTGTTAATTTCTGATAGTAAAATAAAAATAAAATAAAAGAAAACTTCCTGAAAAACTGTGATAGTTCTCAAAAGATATGTTAATATATTTATATAATTACAACAGATAAAAATAAATATTTTGGTTTATGTTCATAGATTTTTCTCCGACAATTAATCCATCTCTCAGTGTCATAGGATCTAAATGAGTTTTGTACTGCTTTGGCTTTCTCCTCCTTTGTTAAATGTCGAAACGTTTAAAGAATTTAAATGAATTATTAATGTAAAAAAAATATCCATTTTATCGTAGTAACAAAAAGAAAAATATTGTTTGCACTCCTCTATGTGAATTTCACACAATGGCACGTCAAAATGACATTAAGATACTAAAACGACTTTACTCCGGCTTTAAACCTCCTAGGAACCAGTTTTAGCTTACTGCGCATCTATTCCTGGTATATTTTTTTTTAAGCTTTCCAGTTTAAGAGGCGTTGTAAAGTCAGAGGAACTTTACGCCGCCGCTAAACCGAGATAATAAATAAGGCAGTTAATGTTTGTTTTTTAACTTATGTATTATTATTTTAAACTTAATAATTATAATATTACTTTTGAAATTAAAAAAAATATTGATTTCAAGCTGCTTTCGTATCACCCTTTAAAGTGTCCGAATGATTGAGAACCTATGTATCTGTTAATAGTAAACAGGCACTCAAGACGTATAACCAATTTCACTCAAGAGTGCGCCATTATAATACTTCCAGTTGAATCTTGGCTAAGACAACTTCCAATTATTGCTCTAACTCATCGCTCTCAAGCTCTTTTACTCTTTTTCATTTTTGGCTTAAGGTCTTAGCAATGTGTATAAGATTTAATCCCTATATACATGCATCGTAAAAAATCAGCTGAAAAGATTATTAAGATATGTATGTATGTATCTTTAACACTTCAGCATTTTAAATTTGAAGACCTCTATAATTATCATACCTGAATTTGTATGTATTTTCTGCTTACTCATGGATAGAGCAAATCTATATTCTGCAAAACAATCTCACTTTAGTATTGGTTAAAATACTACCTTAGGGTTTGATAATAATGACAAAAACAACTCATCAACATCAGCGTAAACATTACTTAATAATATAGCAACAGCTACATACTATTCGTAACTAAGTGGAAGCATTGGTTGTAGGTGTTAAGGCAGTAATGCGGATCTTATGTTATTTATATTTAGCGTTTAAATGAAATTATCTTCATTAACTTTTTTTTAAACTACATAATGTATATTATTATAATTTAATTTAATTTAAAAAATAAAACAATAGATAAGAGATGTAAAAATCATTATTTTATTTATCAAATATGGCTTAATTCCTAAAACAAATTTTATCATATACCTTATGAAATAATTCACTCCCACGAAATTTTTAGCGTTCTTAGAATCTACTTTGGATTGATTTCTGCAAACGAAACGAATTGACAAAGACAAGGAATAAAGTATTAGTCACTTAATAGAACTTGGAACCGATTGAACTATACAACTGACTTTTGTAGGCGTTGAATAATTTCAAATCCAAGGCCGTTAGACTTTGAGAGTAGACGCGAGACGATTGTTGGTTGTTGTTAGCAGTTTGTTTGTGGCTTGTGTCTTATTTTATGGAAATTATTTTTGGAAGACTTGCGTAAGCATGTAGGAGGAGTACCCATAGGAAGATAAATCAAATTATATTTATTATACAAAAAAAAAAAACATAACAAGGTGTTAAATAAAATGTTTTTAATTGGATTGTGTTTTTTGTATAACTATACCAAGCAATTAATTATATAGGAATTTTGTTATTAGAACGGGTAATATAATTTGTATATTTTGTTTGAATATTGAAAAATAACACCAACAATTTTTTTTTATATTTATTCGGAATCTTTTTTCAACAAAAAATTTGTATTCTGTTTTAAGTAAATTTAATTAATTGTAAAGCATATTGTTGACTTGCAGAAATACAAAAAGAGATTCAATGTTTCAAATAAAAAAAAAATAGGTATACAAAGTTATTTTTTCTACCTTTCTCTTCAATAGTGTTAAGAACTCAATGAATGGCCCAAGTAACCTTAACTCCCTGCTGTTTGCTCTAGGAATGACAGATGGGCTCATCAGTTAGATGGTGTCATGCCCTTCCAAGACGCAAATTTTGAACTCGGGTATTTTTTTTTTCTATAGCTGTACCTACAAATTTAAACAAATACGCCTAGAATAATAAAATTCACAATTTATGTTAGAATTTTTTAGATAGATAGATAGATAAATCTTTATTTACAATTTAATAAGATAATACATTATATTTGAATAAAGAATTACAAGCATGGTCTGGATGCCGTCTGCCAGATTTTATCTGAATTTTTTGTTTTCAATGAGATAGATTCAACAAATCAATAATATCTAAAAAGTAAACAGTTATTAAAAAGTAAAAAAAATAATATAATATAAAATAATCAATACATTTTTGTTCTTAATTTAACAATTTGACATACTTATATTACTGTTTGAATTGCAGTTATATAAAGAAGGACATACATTTATTTGCGTCATTAAAAGAATATAATTATGAAAAAGAATTAAACAAGCTTTTAGTTTAGCTAAAACGAAAAAATAAATTAATAAATTAATTAAACAATCTTTTAGTTTAGTTAAAAACGAGAAAAAAAATTAAGTAAATGAAACAAGCTTTTAGTTTAGCTAAAACGAACAAAATTAAATCAATCAATTAAACAAGCTTTTAGTTTGGCTAAAACGAAAATTAATAAGAATTAAATATTAAACAGAGGTTTAAGACCTACAATATTAGATAATAATATTCTTTTAAATTAGGATCGGAACTAGAGAAATATAACATTACCAAACGTGTTCTAATTAAGTAGTGAAATATAATAGAGGCTTTTAGTTTAGCTAAAACCAAATTTATTTATTAGACTCGAAGAAAGTATTTGCTTCAAAACATGTTCAAAAATGAATTTCTGTAATTTTTCGCATGAGAAACATAACGCACGAGTATCTTCCAACCACTCTCCCCGTTAAGAACATTGAAACATTCTTCGGAAGACAAGAAACTTTTGTTAAAATGCAGTCTGCGGATTTTCGCACGACGACTGTAAGTAGATCTAGGAGCTGATTCCCTAGTCCTTTAAAGATTCATTCGGTACATTCTTTCATCAATCATAGATATGCAGTCGTAAAAATTGTTTTTCCACTCTTCTCTGTTGTTGACGTTTAAATTCAGTGCTAGGTTATGTGTCAATGCAAGTTCATGCCAGTTTTTGAAAGGAGAATAGCCGCAGCGAAGTGATATAAGCAAAATTTGTTTATGTAAATTATTATCAGGTCTATGCATCACTTAGAGAGGAAGTCTGCATTGGCCTTCAAGTTCCTGATGTATATTTGTGGTAAACCGGACTCAACGTAGATGGCGTAGTTGGGAGTATTGAACGGCGACCGAAAAATTCGTTTGAAGAATTTTGGTCGATTATTACCACTCTCTTAAAACATTCGAGCACGAAAGTTTAATTTTTTTATAAGAGTCGGTAAGAATCAAAAAAAAAATTCTTTGCGTATGAATTTTTATACTTGCAATACATTATGAACGTAGGTAGGGTACTATATGAAAAGTTATGGATTCGTAGAAAAAAATCGAACTGCAGTTAATAATTTTTCCTAACATTACGATGATAGAAATCGAGAAAAACGTGGTTCTCGCAATTTCTTAACCTTGGTACCTACGGTTTTTTGAGTATTATGCCCAGACGCTATTTTTTTAAGACTAAAAATAACGGTAGGTATCTGCCATAAAAAAAATATTTAGTCAAAAAGAAAAATATAATTTTTTCTTAAAAACGGCTCCAACGATTTTCTTAAAAAGATCAAATTATAAAAAATAGGAAAATTAAAAAAATTATTTTTTTTTTTTTCAAAAATGTTTGTTCTATACATAGTATATAGTACAATAATTTTGTTGGTTTTTGATTTTCTCTGGTTAATAGTGAAGCTTCTACAAAATTTTAATATTATTGTTAACCAAAATTTAAATAAACAAACTTTTTTCTTTTTTTATTCAATAAAAAAAAAAATATTTTTGAAAACTCAATATTTTGAAAATTAAATAAATTGATTTTTAAAACTTGGGTTAAAGAAGTTTTTTTTTATTTTCTATAATATTTGCAGAAATGATGTTACTAAATTTAAAAACAACGGTAGCTTTTATACAAATATTGACAATCCGTTAAGAAAAAGTTTATTTTTCTCATAAACGGTTCCAAGAATTTTAATAAAAAGATGTGTGTGATATTAAAGTAGTACAATCTACTTTCAAGTACAAAAATATTTAATTTTTTTTATTTTATTAAGCTGCCCAAGAATCACGCAAAAACAAATCCGTCGATCTAATGTTCCCGCTTCTTGCCTCCAAAGTCATTTGAGAAAAGCTATTTATATTCCCTACCTAAATCCATGCTAATTTCGCTTGCAGGACGATTTTCAGAAAAAAAAAAAAATGGGCACGACTGGATCGCACAAACTTGCTCTCGCAGCTAACAACTTGAACGTAGCTTAAAATTTATAATGTGCATATATTAGTGGTTCTATAACATTATAGTCCAGTCGAACTGTCGTAAAAAAGGGATTGACCATGCGTTGATCCGCACGGTCTGTTTTTTTTTTTTCATGAATCGATAGGGGCTTACAAGAAAAGCTTAACCCTAGATTTGCACCACCTGACAACTTTTTTTTACCCAAGTTATTCGTAAAAACGTACCTTTTGACTTTTTTTGGATTTTTGCAAATATCTCGGCTCCAGTACATTGCACAGTAAAAAATTTAAATAAGTTTTGTTTGTAATAAAATTATCTAGCATAATGTGTTGAGTTTTGTCTTGTTTGAACAAATAAGTAAAAAGTTACAGTTGGTTTTAGTAACTTTCTTTTGGTTTTTTGACGGTTTTTTATTATTATTTCGAAAAAAGCTTATATTTTGGTTAGTTTTTCTTTTGTGTTTTGTCTACTGTTGCTATTCCCTACAATTTAAAAAAAATTGAGCTCTTAGTTCCAAACGGGAGCCGAGAAATCTATGAATGAACACATGCAAGTCGGAGCCCCCTAAAAAAGATATTTTCTGTTTTTTACGAACATCTTGGCTTCAGTACACGCAAAGCAAAAAATGAAAAAAAAAATATTACTAATTAGAATATTAGCTATTGTTTAAACAAATAAATATTTTTTTTTAACAAATAAATAAAAATTAACAGCTAGTTTTAGTCAGTTTTATTCATATTGTTTGTTGAACAAATACTTTTGAGTTATAATTTTGATAAAGGCTTGTGAATCGGCTTGATTAAAAACTAATTTGTAGTCCTTATAATTTCTAAAAATTAAAAAAAAAAAAAATAGCTCCCTACGACATACTAGAGGTAAGTAATGAATGAAAAAATAGGGGCAAGTCATAAAAAAAACTTTTTCTGCATGATAAATAAATAGTACAGTAACTATATATGTACATTTACGTATGCGTCAAAGCTGGTATTTTTTTGCTGAGTTTTCAGGATATTGGCCTAGTAAATAACCTAAGTTTTCGACCTCGAACGGCGCGGTGACCGCTTCATGGTAAAAAATCAGAAAAACCACGTTTTTTTCAGTTATTGGTGATTTTAGTCCTTATTAATTAATTTAAAATAAAGTCATTGTTCTACGATTTCAGAGTATCTTAATTTGCTTCATTTTGAGACCAAAACCAACTCTGTAGACCCAATGGTTTCCAAAATACAACCATTCAAAATTTAGCGATAACAAAATGTATATAAAAAGTAGTGTTATCAAACAAATAAAGAATGGTTGACATAAATACATCCAAGCACTTGAGCGTGTAGACTGGGCCAAAATAATAGGTCAACCATACCGGAAGGGGGGTCTATATACCCCCGTTAGGATGGGAGGGGCTATTGTGTACAAAAATGACTTAAGGAAGAAACAACACTATTGAAAAATAATGGTAACACCCACAATATTCTTCTATAGCTTATCTTGAACCCAGAAACCCATTCTGTGCAATGTACTGGAGCCGAGATATTTGCAAAAATCCAAAAAAAGTCAAAAAGTACGTTTTTACGAATAACTTTGGTAAAAGAAGTTGTCAGGTGGTGCAAATCTAGGGTTAAGCTTTTCTTGTTAGCCCCTATCGATTCATTAAAAAAAACAGACCGTCCGGATCAACGCAAGGTCAAATGACGATTCGAATGGACTATTATGATATCTTTAAAAAAAGTTTTAAAAACAATTTAAAATATAAATTATTACTTAATTTTTTTTAATAGCTAAAACAGATAGAGCTCAAAAAATAGTATGCTCTCTGATTTGTTTGATAAATATGAATTAATGAAAAAAAATTTCAAAAATCGTTAGAGCAGTTTTTTTTTTTAATAATTCTTTTATATATACAAAATTATTGAACATTTAAAAAAAATAAAATTTGGTATGCAAACTTTTAGCATTTAATAAAATATAAATTTTCACAAAATTAAAAAAAAAATCATTAAGCCGTTTTTTTTTTTAAATCCAAAAATAATTTTTTCGAAAAATTTTATATGCAAAATTGTTAAAATTTGGTTGAAATCGGTGTAGCCGTAAACGAGAAATTAAAAAACCAAAATATCGGTTCTATGATAGGTACCGTTAATAACCGAATAACCGTTATAATTTTTTTTTCTACCAAAATATTAATTGTAGTAATTATAGCAGCTCGTAATTTTTTTTTCAAAATCGTTAGAGCCGTTTTTGAAATAAATCAATTTGTTTATACTGGTTGTATGGCAGGGTGGTACCGTTATTTTTTGAGCAAAAAAAAAATTTCAATTTCACCTCTAGGGAATCCCAAAAGAACCTTAAGTCCAAAGTTTGAAGAAAATCGCTTCAGCCGTTTAGGCTGCAGGTCAAGGTACAGACATACGCGTTCTCTATCATCGTAATGTTAAGGAAATTATTATCTCAAGTTTTTTTTTTGCACGAATCCTAAACTTGCTCTATAGCCCAGTCAAATTGGGCAATAAATTCGCAAAGCGCGATGTAGTTCTGCATTTTTGATATGTTGTTGAGGCTTGTTAGTGTAGTCTGTAGCTAAGTTTGCAACTTCGAAAAACCTGTGCTCGCTGCAGGAAAAATGCAACAGTGAAAAAAACGCTAAAATTACCCCATTTTTTTCCCTTAGATATAACTTTGAAAATATGCAACTTGGGAAAAAACTGTCCACTATAAACTTGTTTGTTATAAAATGTTCTGCAAGACCACATTAGTTTCTAATTTCATGCATGTTATATTTGTGTTGCTATCTAATTATTAATTTTAAAAAAATCCTGAAAATCTAAATAGTTTTGAAGTGCTCAAAAAGTAGGTCAAAAATTGTCCAAATCTGCTAAATTATATAGTCTTGAGTATTTTAAGACGAAATTCGAAATTTCGATCCAAATCGGTCAAATAGTTTTGGCAAGAAACATGATGTTAACTAAGTGCAACACGCAATGTTAACATCATTGCCGTGAACCAGTTGTTTGCTCAACAATTTTATTGAGAAAACATAATTATTTATAAGATATTTTGTGTTTTATATTAGGCCCCGTAAAAAAAAAAACTAAGTCCGCTAACCACTTAATTTTTAAAAAATTTTCATAAAACTGATAATTTTAAATTTTTTGACTGGCCGTTGTGTGGTATGTGAGAGGACGTTCTAATGTTTCATTAAAGTTGGTTTTGACCACTATTTGCTTCAAAAAGTGTCCTGCCGAAATTATCATCATTTTATTACATAGTTTGTAGAATTACCCAAATACAAAGTTATAACCGTTCGAACCCAACCAAACAGGTTCAAGATCAAACAAAAATAAACACATTTTTGTTAAACTATTTCTATAAAGTTCAAATATAACCCCGACAAAGCTGAATTTTTGTGGAGAGCTTAATTTTGATGTCTTACGTATTTCTTTTTTAAATAAATATACCTTAAATTTGAACAAGGACTCTCGATTTTGTGGGGTGAAGAAAAGTCCAGTATTTTTGAAAATTTTGTGTTTGATGTTGAACTTGTTTGATTGGGTTCAAACGGTTATATCTTTATATTTAATCATATAGCTTTGGCAAGTCTTATACATTTTTAGATCCAACAGAAAATAAGAAAAATGTTAAAAGATGAAACCTGTATTGAGTCATACGAATTTTGTCCCTGGGTCGCCTCAAAAGACTGAGGTCACAAATGAAGTTTGGTCAATGTTCAAGAGTATCTATTGATTTTAAGGTACATATATGGTGATGGTAATGAAAAATATTTTCAGGAAAATTAGTAAAACTTTTGTCCAAAGTCTTAGTGCTAAAATTGTAAAAAACAAAAATCAATTATGGACAGGGTGACCAAAAAGCTAGTTCAAAGTAAAGTTTTTTTAAATTTCAAACAATTTCCGTTTCTCGAATACCGCTATGATTTGGTATGGACAAGTTACCAAATTCTAATAGGGCATGACTTGGCCTTTCACTAGTTTCAGTTTGGACCATTGTTAATGGGACACCCTCTATAAATAATTACTGTAAATTAAGGTTCCAAATTTTGTTCTTCAAAATGATTCCAAAATTTTATAAGTGAAAAAATATATTATTTTAAATTGATATACCTAAGTTCAAATGAATTGGCACCTTTTTTTAACTTAAAAACCTGGTTAACTGAGAGATTACATGTCCGTTAAAACCGTTATCGAAAAAAATTGATAAAACCGAAATATTAGTTTGATTACATAACTTTTTTTGACACAAAACCAATACCTGCACTAGAGATCAAGTAAAAATCAATATGATGATCAATTAGACTTCCTGCTCCATCTGGTCCTATGCAGTTGTTTTTTTTTTTTCAAAGCGAAAGCAAGACAAAGCTTTCAAACAAGATTTTTTCCATTAAGATTAATAATGTAGGTAATTATGTATTTTTTCTAGTTAATAATATCCGCTGTTTTACGATTAAAGCAGTTTTAAGTACCTACCTAATTTACTACCCAAATTGATGTGTGCTATTTTTTTTTACTGCCAACAACATACTCAAGACTATAGCGTACCAAATAAAAAAAAATCACACAACAAAAAACATATTAAATTATCTGTCTTAAAAATCTTATACACATCTACCTTTATTGGCAAGCATTAAACTTCTCGCCTATTAACATTCACATCATATCCCATCGTTCTAAAAATAGGGTTTGTGCCATCATACAAAAACAACACAAAAAAACAATAGATGGTCATCACTCACTGACCCCTTCCTGTGCCATCATCAGATCCATCCACACGGTGTGTCGTGTCTTTTTCTTCGTCATGCCGCACGCACATACCTTCAACAGTTTCCTCTCCGACTACACACTATGCTAACAACTAAAGAAACAATAAAATAAAACAAAACAGAAATAAAAATAAAAATAAAAATAAAAACAACAACAACAAATTTGCCTTCCTCTCATATATAGAGACAGAGGGGTAACCCTCTCTATACCGCTTTCAGCTAAAACAGCAGCAACAGTGCGGCTTAATTCAAGTATTCTTATCCGGGCGTCTCAAGGTATTCCAGTATCCCACGAATTCCAATAAAAAAAAATAAAGATACAAAAAAACTGGTAGGCTAACAACCACACTATTACCTTTAGCTACCAACAAAACCACCAGGTATTATGATCTCAGCAAAGTAAAAGGGGTCTTCAAACACCCAATACTACCAAAGTGGTCAACACCGAGCACACACTACGCTACGATCATAAGAAAAGTATATCTCTACAAACAAACTGAGGTAAGACGATATACTCGTACTCGTTCCTACAATACAAAAAAGTATCCATAAGATACAAGCAAATAACACTCGTCTGTCCAAACGACTTTAGCTCAGTTTAACTCGGCCTTTTCGGCTTAAACCTGGCTGAGACTTGAGAGAGATATCTATTTGTTTTGGTAAGATAGTATAGAAAGAGTTGAGAGCTGGTGTATCTGTGTAAGAAGATTGGCTATAGATACCTATAACTTTTAGCTCAAAATCACTCAGCCGTATACAAGTCAGCCGCTAAGCCAACTTCAGTTGGAAACATTCAACTCCAGTCTTAAGATTGTTCGAGCGAAGTCAACAACGGACACCATCGCGACACCATCGATCGTAACTGCAGTAACAGGTGTTTGTCTGTGTGTGAGTGGTGTATCTCGATATCGTGTGTATATATCGATTGATCGCACCGATCGTGAAAAAGATAGATTTTTTTTATTATTCAATTTTTTTTTTCATAATTTTATTTATCGAGAAACCGATACTTTTTTTCTTGATAATATTGATTTAAATATAATAAAAAAGTTAACGGTATTGGTCTAGGCTAAGTGTGACGAGGATCATATTATATTTTTTCTTCCATCCATAACTGCACACCATCAGTGTTTCGCAATTTTCTGTTTACAACAGGATACTCTTATTGCCTCACAATAGTTTCTGAGAAAAGAAAAAAAAATATAATCCAAAAAAGTGGAAAATCAGTGAAAGAAGGAGGAAAAAAGTGTGTGTGCAAAAACCAAAATAAAAAAAAGAAAAAAAAAAAAATAATCACGCTCATACTGCCATATCACGAATCGGTCATTTAATGGATTTTTAAAACAACATTATTTATATAACAATCTGGATTTTTTGAAGTTAAAACAACTTTCTGGTTGCCTTGAGGATTATAATTTCACGACAATAAAAAAATATACATAAACTGCAATCCTATTGGAAATAAGGTAAATTAATGTTTTTTTTTAATGATTTTCATTCAAAAAGCCATTTCGAATCAATTAATCATAATAGTTATCCAATTGTATTAAAACATATTGATGTGGATTTGTTGAGCTCAACAGGTGTATGTGTGGTGTGGTCTATACCTACCTATTTGAGTTTTAAACACCTCGTCACCTTTTATAATGTGCGTTTATAAAACCGTGAAAGAACCCGCATTATTTTATTCACAATTTTTGTTTTATTTATCTTCTGTTTTCTTGTCAGCAGAGCAGATGGATCACCCTGAAAGTTTATTATTTTTACCTGAGGTGCATTATTAGCATCTGAAGGCCTAGTATTGCAATCGTGAAAAAATAATTAGATTTTTAAGGTATCTGGAAATCGTTTAATTGATTAATGGAAATTAATAAACTGCACGACTGGATCATGCTCTAGACTGGATTAGCTCTCGTAACTAACAACAATTAGGATGCACATGTACATAAGACATTAATTCCATAATATTATGATACCATTAAAAAAACGTTTTGAAAGCAAGTTAAAACATAAATTATTATTCTAAATTATCATAAATTTGTTATTTTAATAGCTAAAAAAGATAGGGCTCAAAATGGAGTGTGCCGTCTGATTTGTTTGATAAATTGATAAATAAATATGAATTAAATAAAAAATCGTTAGAGCGGTTTTCTTAAAATTTGATTCTTTACAAATATAAAAATTCTTGGAAATTTTCAAAATTAAAATTTGGTATGCCAATACTTAGTACTCAATAAAATATAATTTTTCACAAAATTAAAAAAAAAATCAGTAACCCGTTTTCAAGATATTGAATTTTTAAAATTTAGAATTTCTTTTTTTAAATCCAAAATTTTTTTTTTAGAAAATTTGTATAAGTTTGTATAAGTAACATTCTTAACATTGAGGAAAGACCTCTTGTATACAAAAATTGGTCAAAATCGGTTAAACCATTTCATTAACGAGAAATTTGAAAATCAAAAAATCGGCTCTAAGGCTGTAGGTTGAGGCACAGATGGCAGAATTATTGCGAGACCCATTTTTTTGCGTTCTCTATCATCTTTATGTAAGGGAAAATTAAATGTAAGCAACGATAACTTTAACCTAGGTCATAAGTCCATAAATCAAATGTGAGTGAAATTTAGCTAGACCGATCAAAATTCCAAACAATTTTTTTTTTGGATTTCTGGCGCATTCATTGTGGTCTTATTCTCTCTTAGGTGGGTCAGTATTTCACAATAGTCTGATAGTGATCTCATCTTTTCTTTAACCAAAAATGCTTTCGATTGGGTTCTCTTTCTTTTCAAAATATTTATTTAAAGTTCACGCACCTATGTATAAATAAAAAAAATTACAAGCGTTGTTTTAAAAAATTTAAATTTGGTTTTTGAAAAATTTTTCATAAAATATTCGTAAATTTAAAAACTTAAAATGTCGGTTTTTAAAATTTTAATTATTTTAAAAGAAATTAATCTTTTTTTTGTTTGAATAAAGCAATTTAAAAAAATAGTGCGAAATTTAAAAAAAATACTAGGTTAACAATTTAAGTATACACATATAATACATTTAAAATTTTAATTTTTTTTTCAAAATTTTATTAAGTAAATAAATTATTTTTAAAGAAAAATTAATTTTTGAAACTTTTATAAGGTCATTTTGAAAAAAAAAATGCATGATTTTTTTCCCAAACTAGTTTATAAAATTTTCAAGAAGTTATTTGGATTTTCCAATGAGTTATTTGTTTTAAAAACGAAATTTTAATTTTTAAAAGTAACTTTCTGAAATTTGTATACAGTAAAAGCAAGTTTTTTTAAACAAAATTCAGAAAGTTATTTTGAACAAAATCAGAGAATGAAACTAAAAGTTCAAAACGGAATTTTGAATTTAAATAGGATAATTTTTACATTTACATACAAGTACATATCAATGTCAAACTGTCATATGGATCTAGTACGATGTTAAAAAGATAAAATAACCATTTGGTGATTTGAAGTTTAATAAATTGTTATGAGACATACGATGTATACGATACATTCAAGTTAAATCAATGTTTTAAAAATTCATGGGTGCATATTATATTACCTTTTAAAACTAAAACTCATAGATCTACCTAGTCTGGGGAGCAGACGTTCTTATTTATGTTTTGTTTTTATTGTTAATCTTGTTGATGGTAATATCAATGCGTTGAACCTTTTGCCTCGCGTTAATTTTATTGTCTCAAATTGTAATTTAAGTGGTCTACCTGACCCAATTTATATAACACACTATCGTACCAACTATGAACGGAGTTCACCTCTGAATAATATTTTTAATTTGTATAACATAAATCACAATTTATTAGTAAATTTGTCTGATGTATCAAATACTGGTTTTAAAAAAATATTTTATAGTATTTTATAATAAATATATAAATTATAAGAAACTTACTGTACGCTAATTAGCTTGATTGAAATAAAAAAAATATTAAACTATTATAGAATACAACTTTGAGCATCAACGTACGACCAAAAGCCTGTATTTTATTTTGTATTGTTTAACATGTTGCATAGACAAATTATTAGTTCCATGCAATGTGATGCATGATGGTGTTGAATTGAAATAACAATATCGTTCACACTCATTGTGAGCCTCTTATTAGATAATACCATTGAATAATTATTATTATTCAATGATAATACCTTAATAGTAATAGGTATAGACAAACACAATGTGGGTTAATTTGCTTCGATTTAAACCTTTTGTGGAGTGTTTTTTTTTTTATTTTTTTTTATTTCTAACCAGGTTTAGATTGTGTGTTTATATTGATTATTGTGTTGGTAAGAAGGATAAATTAACATAAAATGATAAATTAGGTGTTAAAAGGATGAGGAAACCTTTAATTTTGAAGGGAATCGATATAAATCAATAAAAAAATCAATACTTTGATAATGATAAAATAGGAAAAGAGGACTTTGTTTTTCAATTTCTACTGGATTATGGAATTAGGGGTGCCCGTTAAATTTTTCTTTCCACAAGAGGATAAAAAACAAGTAACTTTTTCAAAATGCGACCCCGTGGCCATTTTCAGGTAAGCATATTAATTTTTTGTTAAAAAAAATACAAAAAATCGTCAAGAAATTTGCATTGATAAGTAGTTACAATAATTACTGACGTGTGATAGGAATTTGAAAATGGTTTGTTTTTGCTCTTAGATTGCTAATAAAAATAAAATGCACGACTATATAGATCGCGTGAAATTGCTCCTGTAGTTAACAACATATACATTCTATATACCTACAAGGTGATTCACTTAAGGTGTGACAACAAAATAAAGCGTGTAGGTTGAGCCGAGTCAAGAGAAAAATGGTATGGGAGTATTGACTTAAACAGAAAACAAATTGTTAAAAAACAACGGTAACACTTTGCCATGTCATACCTTTCGTAAAGCTGTAGAAATACCTTTTTTTATTATCTTTTTAAATAAAGTTATTTTTGTCAACAGTTTTTGGAAAATTAATTTCCAAGCTCAAAATTTTGATAAAAAAAGAAAAGAAAAGAAAAGAAAAGAAAAGAAAAGAAAAGAAACTATGTTTTTTTTTCAAAAGTTTACGTTATTAAGTACTATTTTTGTTTTCGAAATTCAGCGCTCTTATAATTTAGTCAAATACTGAAAACCGCATGGTTCTATGACTTTTACTTTTCAAGATATTAACAAATGAAATGAATCCGTCTAAATGATAATTTCAGCAACCAGTTGATTAGCATAAACCTCGTTTTTTCTTGTTTTTAATAAGAAGTTGGTTTCTTTATTTTTTAGTATCTTGAAAAGGAAAAGTCCTAAAGAAATCCGGTTTTTAGTGTTTGACTGAAAATTAATAATAGCATTGAATTATGACAACGAAAATAGTACTTAATTACGTAAAATTAAAAAAAAAAAAAACAAGTTTGAAATGTTTTGTTTTCAAAATTCTGAGTTTGAAAATTAATTTTTCAAATACTGTACACTAAATTAACTTAATATAAAAAGACAATAAAAGAAGTTAGTTATAACATGGCATTGTAAGTGTTATCGTTGTTTTGTCAGTTTTTTAGAAAATTGTCCCTCCCGCGGGGAAAAAGACCTCCCCTCCCATACGATTTTTGTCTTGTCTCGACTTAACCTAAACGCTTTATCTTTTTGTCACACCTTAGTTTAATCACCCTGTATAGTTGGTGTAAATTAATGCTTTCATAATATTTATTATATGCATACTTAGCTAACGAAGAAAACAAGTTAAAACAAAAACACACAAGAACATTTTGGAAAGAAAAGTCAAAATAATAAGCTCTGTAAACAAAATTATACAAATTTTAAATGCAATATTTTCCTCCTAACTTAGGAGTAATGCAATTATGACAAAATCAAACAAGCTTTTCACGTGATATTCGTGAGAATGTCAAAAAAAGTAATTAGCTAACCTTCTTACGAAATTTAAAGCAAATTCATCCAATTGTTAAGGCTTTACCTCGATATTTGTACATCAGTAAGGCACAAACAGACCGAGGGACTACTTGTCAAAAATCACTTTTTTGTACTTCTTCATCATCGTAATTTTAGTTTTTGATTTAAACCTCGTTTTTTTTGTATTTTGTTTTGACATGGACCAATAATTGTTGAAAACATAACACTTTTATAGTTTTAGTTTTAAGGAATTGAATTTATAATTGTGCAGTGCATCATGTTCTGCAATAATTTTTCACTTTTGCTTTTCACCGTTAAATTCACAAAATGGCTTAAGTACCTTGCTGATCAAATACTTGTGGCCTTGTGTGCTATATTGATACATAAATTTGTCCCATTCTTAGCCGAAGTTAAGCTCTGCTTATAATTGAACACGGTAAATTAATTCGAAATCTTGTTTTTACCTCAGGATTGTGCATTGCATGTATAATTGTATACGTACAGTACAAACAGAGCAGTTATCATTCATCCATACATAATAGATATTATTGTATTAATAAAATGAGGTAGGGGATTTTTCAAGTGCCAATTACTTGGATTCTGAATCAGCATTTTCAATTTCAAATGGTGCCTATAAGTCAAGGTATCTTGTTATAATCTTTGGCTTCTTGTTCGTAATAAATTTGTTAAGAGTTTTTGCAACAACATTTAAGAAGTTATTAATATTTATGTAGACATTATCGAAAAAAATTTCGAGGTTTTAATCAAAACTAACATTACGATGATGAAGAAGTCCGAAAAAGTGATTTTTAGCAAAACGTCCGTCGGTCTGTTTGTCTTCTGTGCGTCTATGCAATTTGCTTCAAATTTGGTGTGAAGCATTTTTATGTGATTCCCTGGAGGAAAAATTTGAATTTTTGTTTTAGCTCATCTAGAACGGGCCATACAACTATTTCAGTTTTATCAAGTTTTATCAAAAACCGCTCTTAGGATCTTGATTAAACATTGTTCATCTCATCTCTAGACCAAGTCTTATAATACAGCTTACTACATATTTACCATAAAGTTCTAATAATGGTTATAAAGTTATGGGGTTTTTGAAAAAAATTGCTTTTTTTATACTTCTTTAGGTATATTCTCTCTTATCTCGTCATTGGCTCGGTTGATTGTATCATTTTTTTGCCATTCGATACTTCTAAGTCAATCAACAATGTTTGCACTTACAATTCGTATGAATATTTTTTTTTAACGAAAAAATAAAATAAATGAAAAAATATTTTTTTATTTTTAACTTTTTTTGCATTAAAAAAATTTCAAAACTGCTATATTTACATGTTTTATTAATTTTTCGTTAACAATATAAGAATATTAGTAAGCCTTCACTATAACTAGAACGTCAATGTCTAGCAACACTCTAGTTGTTAGTAGCGAGAGCAAGATCGTGCAATCCAGTCGTGCATATTTTCTTATTTTATTTCTAGTTGCGCATTGCAAACATTTTTTACATAAAGATTGTTGAAGTGAAATGTATAGAAGACCCTATTAGAACTGTGTTAGTAGACACATTAGATAATCCAAAACCACACAAAATCATTTTTAATTCATAATTTTTCAAGATTAAAGCAATAAAACTCTTTTATTTAATTTAACTTGCTGCAGGTTTTCTCAAAACTTGTTGTTGATTTTAATTTAAATTATTTCTGGAGAAAGGTTAAAGATTAGCAAATATATTTAGAACTGCTTTGAAATTGGTTATCTGAACTCTTAAGCAAGATATCAACTTTATTTAAACGCAGTTAAAAATGCTCTTCTAAAAATAAAATCATAAACGAAATTTCTACCATAAGTATGAACTGAGAAATTTTCGTTTACATGGCTCAGGGTACACCAAAGTTAGTCTTTACTTAAGTCGTCAATAAATAATGTCAGTCAGCATTGGAGATCGAGCCTTACTTTGAAAGATTTTAAGAATATACGAAAAACTCATTTCCCTAAATATCATTAACGAATTAAGGGACACCCTTATGGCAAGTTATTCATTCGTGAACAAAAATCCGTGTTTTTTTAACAGTTTTGATACTACCATGAGAAGGAAGTAGAAAAGAGTGGGTTTCAAAACTGTATCTGTCTTTAATCAGCTACATCCTCAACCCCATGGTTATTTTACTTAAAACGACATTTTTATTAATTTTTCTACATATTTCACGTTATTTTAAGACCTGCCAGAAATAAAAACAATTACAGAAGCTAAGGAAAATCTTTTTTTCTCGAAAAATCTCAATCGATTTCAGTCTATTTTGTTTTTGTTTAACTGTGGATAGCTTTTTGCTACAAAAATGTTTTACTTTATTTTCTATTTATTTGTTTTCATTTGCTTTATTTTTGATTTGTCATATAAACTGGTCCAACAGATTACCATTTATAAACCATTATAAAAGAAACAATTAAAGAAGTTAAAAAACAAGAATCAGCAATCATGAATCGACAATTTAGAATATTTAAGTTTAAATTACTTCAAACTATTATGTGTGCAAAATACTTAAAATTTTTAATGTATTCAAAAATGCTAACGTCTAGGTTTTAAAATTAAACCGTATATGCAAATCGGATACATCATAAATAATTTCTAGGTTTCTGGCACACAATATGTATTTTTGTTAAAAACAAAAACACACACACTTCATTCACTCAATATTTATGTATGTAGTATTTTTAAATTATATTTGACATAATCGACTTCCTTTCTCTTCTAGACAATTACTCAATTACTAAACTGCGCTGCAAGTTGACACTCAAGTGCCAAATGCAAGCGTGAGTTCAAAGCAAAATTTTAAAGATAAAATAGTCTCAAAGCGCGATTATGCGATGCTTTAATGCCGACTGCCAAGCCTTAGATAATTCACACTTAACATTCATTCAGTCTTTGCAAAACTAACCATAAAACAAAACCATATCTTCCATAAAGATTTACGTCTGACTTCGAATTCGTTTAACCTAAATAAAAACGTAAAAAAGTTTGCATGCTAATGGCTTGGAAAGTAACATAAGTTTTTAACTGAGGAGGTGCAAGAAATAAATAAAAAAAAAAAACAAACAACTTGATGGAATTCAAAATGAGATTTAATCTAAAATGATACGACGAGAGATGTTGCATGTGGTGAATGTAAATGAGGACGAATGATCTAGCTCGTATTCAGATGGTTTATTTATTTTGTAGCACAAAAACGTTGAAAGAAAACACTACTAACTAATACGACAATATGACAATATATTTTTAAGAATTATTATTGAAAATTACTCAGGTATTTGCCAATAATGATTGGTAAACCCTAATGAGCTCATGTTTTAACTTCAAAGGCATTCAAGAATCGAACAATAGTTCGTTTCATTCAATGGCCGGCATATAGTGGAGGCTATGACCGCAAGGTATGTCAAGTCTGCCGTTAAACTCAATGCATTGATATTTTGCTCTGAAAAAAGTTATATGGCTAAACTTAATGCGTTCTGTGTACAATAAGTGTTCATAATTCGACACTTACAAATAAACAAATTATTAAAAATTCACCACATACCTCAGTGAATTGAAATTCAAACAGCCAACCAAATCAAACAATCGATTTGACGAAACTAAAAATTGGCTACAGTATACCTTTTACCTACCTAAGTATAATTCGCTCAAAAAAAAATTAAAATTACTTGGTTTGAATAACAAATTTTTAAAATGCCAAAAAGACATTAATTACCGACAAATATAATATATCAAAACTGAATGCAAAACTGGGGCCTTCAGCAAATAGCACTCAAGGCCGAGAAAGTGTTATTTGTTATGATATTGTTTTTTTGTATTTTAAAGAAAAGTAAAGGAACAATTGAGTCCTGTCAGGTTGATGTCAAAAACATTGTCATGAATGAATGATTTACTGATTTTGACCTCATTTGCATATTTAACCTATTTAGCAGAAAACGATTGTTCAAGAATAAAAGTCATATACCTAATGGACATGCTTTCCGTATAATGGCAAAAATGAGTTTTTGTGTTAGCTCTTTTGTTTTTGTTGGATTTCCTGTACATTTGTAGGCATAGGTACTATTTGCTAATTTTTTTTTTTTTTTTTTTTTTTTTTCGAAAAACAGTTATTGTTATAGTTGTAGGTACCTCTGGCAGAACTCTGGGTTTTCGAATTTTTCGAAAACGGTTCAGTCGATATTTTTTTTTAATGGAAATGCTTTTAAAAAGTATTAAAAGTATCGCATACCAACTTTTTTATGAAAACTGTTTTTTTTTTTTTTAATTTTGTAAAATAAGTTTAACATTTTGTTTTTTTGAAAAGTGTTTCGAAAACGATTAAATATTTCTTTAGTCGAAACTTGGTAAAGTGATTTATAAGTACCTTATAGAAACAAGTCTTGTTCCTAGAACCAAAAATTTAATTCGAATTTAAATTTTTACAATTATTGAATTCGAAAATAGTTTAGGAAAATTAGATTTTTACTTCGGAAAAAATACCAGAAAGCTGAATTTTAGTATACACGTTTGTGGACCTTCTTTAATAAGCCCAGAAAGTTCCGCCAAGATATGTTGGGTGCTAGCTTTTTTATAACGGTAAAAAGACCAAAAAATCGTTTTTTTTCAAAAGATCAATATATCTTTATTTCTAACGGTTTTTCGTCCAAAAAACTTAATCTCAAAATTAAAGAGCATACAGTTTACAATAAAAAAGGCCATGGAATTTTACTAACTGTTTCTGAGTTAAAAAATTAGTTTTTTTTTTCTATTTTTTCCGTTTCCCATTTCTTCTCGTTCAAAGTCTTTTTGTAGTGCAAATATGTAGGTCAAATTTTTGAAAACATCTGAATGCAAACTTTATACATTATGTAACACCATATAAGTGAACATAATTATAAAAAGAAACGGTTTTAAAGATATAATTGAGGGGACCTACAATTTTATGCTGAAGTCGAAAGGCTAGATGAGAAAGCACTTTTACATGACAAGTGATACTCTTGGAGGATTTGTCAATTCCTCGCAAGAGGCAGTTGTTCTGAAAAAAAAACTTTATGTTTCGGTGGAAGATGCTGAGAATTGAACCCAGACCTCCAGCGTGACAGTCCAAAGCACTAACCATTACGCTACGGGCCACTACGATTTACAATGTCAATTAATTGTGCTAAATAAAATACACAGAAACTTCATTTTTATAAAAAAAATTAGCCTTTGTAAAATTCAATTTCATATAAGACCAAAGACATGAAACCATTTTTTTTACTTGCGATACACGTCAAGTTTAGGATTCGTGCAAAAAACAAATCGATATATTAATTTTCCCTAACATTACGATGATAGAGAACCGCGAAAAAAGTGGGTCTCGCAATTCTGCCTGCCTGTCTGTCCGTCTGTCTGTCTGTACCTTCGACCTGCAGCCTAAACGGCTGAAGCGATTTTCTGGCCTTCAGGATATTTGGGGATGTTCAAGAAATATATGTACATATGTATGTACAACCAATATACAAAAATTGACATATTTCAAAAAAGGCTCCGATTTTGAAAAAAAAAATACGAAGTACTATAGTTACTATAATAAATATTTAGGTGGAAAAAAAAATTATTTATAACTGTTATTAACGGTACCTGTCATAGAACCGATTTTTTGGTTTTCGGTTTCAAGCAAACTTTACAATTTTAATAATTTTGCATATAAATTTTTTCGAAAACAAAATGTTTGGATTTTTCAAAAAATAATGAAATTTTTGTTTGAAAATTCAATAATTAATAATAATAATATAATAATAATAATAATAATAAAAATAATAATAATAATAATTCAATAATTTTGTGCAAAATTGTATTTTTAAAAATGTTCAAGAATTTTTATATAAAAAAAAAAAAATTTTTAAATCTAACTATTTTTGATTTTTGTTTCATAAATTCATATCAAACAAATCAGATGGCATAATTTTGTTCAGCTCTATCTGTTTTAGCTATTAAAATAACAAATTTTTAGTAATTTTTAGTAATAATTTATGTTTTAAATTGTTTTTAAAACTTTTTTTTTAATTATATCATAATGTAATGGAACCAATACATATGCACATTGTCAATAGCTACGTTAAAGTTGTCAACTTAGAGAGCAAGACTTGTGCGATCCAGTCGTGCCCATTCTTTTTTTGAAAAATAGTTATTGATGGTACTTCTGGTAGAGCAATTATTTTGGTTTTTGAATTTTTCGAAAAAGTTTCAGTCGATTTTTGTTTACAAATTTTTAATATTTTTCTTTCTTCGACCCTTGCTTTTTGTTGAATATTACGTTTGCGCGAGTCACCCTAAACTGGGATTTTTTAGAAATATTTAAGTAAAATTAAAGGCATACCCTTGTATTACACTAAGAAAGTTTAATTTTTTTTTACAGATAAAAAAGGTTACAAAATAATCAGATAAAAAACCCATTTTGTTTTGTTTATTTTTAAAACCAATCAGCAACAATTAATTAAACCCAACCAAAAAAAATGTAATCATTCATTTTCATTTCGTTAAGTCTGCATAAAATAAAACTTGATTTTTTGTTCGTTCATTGGTTGTTAGTGTCATAAGCTTGACTTTTCAAAAGGTCTAAATTGCCAAAGTTAATAATAAACTATTCAATTCAGACATATGAACTTGACTAACAGGCACAAGTTGATTTAAAATAACCTAACCACGTTTCCTAATTATCTTTTCCAATTACTAAATCCCGTTAAATTATAGATATATCAGTACTTATAACCAACAAGTTCGCAAATATAGAATCCATTATAGCTCCATTTAGCTATATCGGTTGATAAGTGACTACGTTTTCCAATTACGTTTACCCATCTTACCATATCCATACAACCTGAATCTACTTAGAATTTAATAGGAAAACACAACTAACCAATTAGGAAGCTAGAGCTAGAAAGCACATCCAGAAATAAGCGGGTTTTCTGCAAAAAAAAATCTTATTCAGCGCGCACGTGTTTGGGTGTTCTTTCTTTTATGATCATAATCAGCAACAATAATTGCTTAACGATCAAACCGTACAAGTAAACAAATAAGATCCTACCATGAACGATCGGCGGAATGCTAAGCTAAGTGATTACTTGAATAGCAATTTATTGTTTTCATATTAAATAGTTTCCGGTGCTTTATTATTCAAGTTGTTAGCGTTAGAGAGATCCCTCCAGACTCTGCCATTTGCTACCATCATCATCGCCAGCATAGCAGCAGCATCCTCATTTTATTATTTTTGTCGGTCTTGACGTTGTCATTGCCATTGAATTACGTGATATTGCACAGACATACACGTCACCGTGTTCAGTCTGTCACACCTTATAAGTCTTAACCTGGCAGTAATGGTTGATCTTCCTCTTTCACTTTTCATATAGCTGATGGCGAACACCAAATACGCTCGGCTTAAATCCTCACTGTATCGAAGCAGGCGTCACGTTATGCTTATATACATTTTCACCTCAGATGGTGCTTGAATAAATCGGATATCCGTGTTTAATGTTAAAGCATTAGGAATCTCATAACAACCCAAACAACAACTCACAGACAAACCTAGCCCCAGACTCAGCCGAACTGCGACAGACATTGTAAGGTAATCAACAAATGCAGGAGGAGAGTGAAGGAAGATATGTTTAAGCCTTTTTGCGTGATTTTATTTGTATTTTGTTTTGTTTTTTGTTATCACAACCCAAAGTCACGAAGATCTCTTTAGTGGAAAAACCAGAGTCTTAATGTTTGTAAACATTAATGGCGGCTCTGTGCTCCAGGGAGGTATGGGCATGGAGTTGTGGTTTGGTATACAAAAAATAAAAAAAAAAATAAGAAATATAAAAATATAAAAATAACATACACAATGGCGGCTTGATTTGAAGGTAGTGGTGGTGATGGCGGTATTGGTGGTCTTTTTTAAGGTTTCAATATATGATGCATGGTGACGTTGTTCCTACATCAATATTATGCATCTGTTGAATAAGATTGCGGTTTTATTTGTCTTATTGTTTTCTTCGATAGAGTTTGAATTTGTCAGAGCAGCGGCGCAGCGGGGTATAGAAGTCATACTTCGGAACAAATTAATCAAGTGACTTTGACATTTGGTTTCATAAAGCTGACAGAGTAATCTGACGTAATCGTCGAGTGACTTCAATAATAATATAGAAACAAAAAACCTTTATATATGTAGATAAGCTTGTGGTGCGTGTTGGAATGCGATATGAATTACTTGACAAGATTTAAAGATAACACATTGAAGTGTTAAGGCTCCAAACCCATAAAATATGTCTCATCAATTCAGTTGAGTTTTGACACTCTTTGACAGTTCGATTGCAAGCTCACGTTTCTTTGGGAGCAAGAGCGCATTTAAATGAGAATTATAAAGAATGTTCAGGAAAATGAGTTCTCAGAGGGCTTAACAATCACTGTTGCCTGAACCGGTTTTCTCAGCAAAAATTTTGACTTGCTTTTTCGGTTTGAAGGAGCAATGTCTCTGAGATTGTAATTTCTTGAACACACCCCTTCTGCTTGCTTTCTCCTCTTTTCTTCAAAACATCCTCCTCCATTAATAATATTTTTTCCTTGCCTTTTAACTGTACACAAATTATTATATGCAACTTGAAAACTTTTTTATTAAATGTTTGAAAGCCCACAGAAGAACGTCCAGATTAGATACAACTTTCAACTTTTCTTGTAACCAAAAGAAAAAACCACTACCTACTTTTTAAAACTGAAAAACTATATCACAGTTACAGTTTTAAATGACTACAGTTTGTCTGAACTATGATATAGAGACTCACCGTCACTTTGTTTGTGTAGAGCTAGATGCACTTAAGACACGCTGCTGTGAGAGCCGTTTTGTCTCTGTTCCCGATGTTATATTCATTGTCTTCATAACAATTACTCTTCTAGTTACCACTTCCACCAAACTATACACACCAAACAACATACAGTCGGACTATAATCATGATATCAAATTTATTCGTGAAGCTTTATAAATAGCAACTTCTGGTTCGCAAAACAGCTAGGAAGTATCTAATTGTTAAGCGAGATGATTTATACTATAAAACTCAAAAGACCTGGTTCTGCAAAGAGTTTGTCTGTCTATATAAAATGTCTTGCGAAAGTACTCGATTGTTACTGTTTTGACAATTAATTAGCAAGAACTATTGTGAGAATGTTTGTTCCGTATTCTGGGAGACTCGACTTGCTAACGTGTGCGAGTGTCCAATTACTTTTTTTTGTTTTTCTTATTAAACTGTTAACAATTTTTTATATAGACTCCACCTTACCCACGATGGTAACCAACGACGACGTTGGCTTTGGAGGCATATCCATGGTAGGTATAAATATATCGAACCGCATTGAACGGTTATTTTGTCTGCAAATAAGAATGCATGTTGATTTTTATTTATTTTTATAAAAGTGACTCAATCCTTTTGTGGATTGTAAATAGTATACGATAGATAAGTAGGTATAAGTATATTGCTCTATAGAAAAACGACAGTATTGTTGTGTTGGTGAAACAAATAACGAAACTGCCACCATGTTGTTTGTTTAACAAGTATTAACCTACCTACCATATCGAAGCAATCATCAAGTGTTGAAAGTTAGAGGTATTCAAATTTTGGAGTAAGCAACAATACTCTCTTTTAAGTTTTAACATTTAAGAAGAATAACAAAAGTCCTTCTCCTTTTTGCTTGATCCTTCCGCTTGATTTATCCTTTATCTTATTTCTGCATTCGACAAATCTGGAACAACTTAAAAGTTTGGTGTGTTATTCTTAAACCAAACATAACTCTTCATACATATGAATGTACATTACATATGTACATATATGTATTTCAATTAATTTCTACGCTGAATGGATTGATTTTCTTCAAACTTTGGTACCTACCAACAGTTTTTTGACTTTATCCACACAATGTTCTTATTTTTTTTAGGACCAAAAATAACGGTACCTACCTGTCATACAAAACATTATTTTTCTACAAAATGGATTCTAATAATTATAATTAGCAAAAGGCTACTTTTTGATAATTTTTTTCTCGAAAACGGTGCAGTTGATATTTTTTTTTATTTAAAAAAAAAGTTCAAAACTTTTTTTGAAAAGTTAATAGCCCGAGAGCTGGTGAACATTTACTCAAAGTGTTTTATACCGCTTCAAATTTTGTGGCCATGTCGTTTTTATCAGTGCAAGCTACATTTCATCGGTCTGGCAGGGATATCGCGGCCCCAACACCACTTAAATGCACTTTCAAAGTGCAACAACAAAAATAATCCTTCTAAAAGAGCTTTCTACGGCTCCAAATTCTTATCACTAAAGCCTTGTGCCTATACTAACTAGAATCCATCGGTCTGGCAGCAATAACACAGACCAATGACCACAAAAATGCGTTTTGAAAGTGCATTTTGAAATGATATTTTACTAGTGTTAGGTCCACGGTCTCGCTGCCAGACCGATGGATTCTAGTTAGTATAGGCACAAGGCTTTAGTGATACAAATTTGGAGTCGTATAAAGCTCTTATAGAGGGATTATTTTTGTTGTTGCACTTTGGAGGTGCATTTTAGTGGTGTTGGGGCCGCGATATCGCTGCCAGACCGATGAAATATAGCTTGCACTGATACAAACGGCATGGCCACAAAATTTGAAGCGGTATAAAACACTTTGAGTAAATGTTCACTAGCTCTCGGACTATAATATTTGAAAACGATTGTGAATTTTTTTTTAACAAGATTTAAAATATTACTTGCGATATACATACGTAGTAAAAGGCAAGTTTTGGATTCGTAAAAAAGATCAAATTCGAGATAGTAATTTTCCCTTACATTACGATGGTAGAGAACGCGAAAAAAGAGGGTCCGGCAATTCTGTCTGACTGTCTGTACCTCGACCTGCAGCCTAAACCACTGAAGCGATTTTCTTCAAACTTTGGACTTAAGGTTCTAAGGTGATTCCCTACAGGTGAAATTTAATTTTTTTGTAGCTCAAAAAATAACGGTACCTGCCATATAACCAATATACAAAAATTGATTTATATCAAAAACGGCTCTAACGATTTTGAAAAAAAATATAACGTACTAATAGGACTGTAATTAATATTTTGATAGAAAAAAAAATATTTATAACGGTATTAACGGTACCTATCATACAGCCGATATTTTGGTTTTCAAATTTCGCGTTAGCTCCTTTATAACGCAAACAATTTTGCATGTATAAATTTTCAAAAAAATAATTTTTGGATTTAAAAAAAAAAAAAAAATTTTTTTTTGAAATTCAATATCTTGAAAACGGGTTATTAATTTTTTTTTTAAATTTTAAAATATATATTATTAAATATTAAAAACTTGTATACCAGATTTTATTTTTGAAAATGTGCAAAAAAATTTATATATAAAAAAATAATTTAAAAAAAAACCGCTCTAACGATTTTTGACTTTTTATTCCATAAATTCATATTTATCAAATAAATCAGATGGCATACTTTAATTTGAGCTCTATCGTTTTTAGCCATTTAAATGACAAGTTTATAGTATTTTATAGTAATAATTTATTTTTATTTTTGAATTTTTTTTTAATGATATCAGCCGTGTTCAGCAAATTTCTTACACGAAACAAATTTCTTTATAATAATTTGTTTTGTTATTGTTTTGCGTATAAAATGTTCCTGAGTTGGTATACACTCTCTCAAAAAAAAAACACGCCTATCATAATATGTTTTATGAAACCAATACACAGTGTTCATTATAAATTTCTAAGTTTGTGCGATCCAATCGTGCCCATTTTTGTTTTATTATTTTCTAGAATACTTGAAAAAATCATTTTTCTAAGTTCAAAAATAAAGCTACCTTCCTTACAAATGTTCAAAAACTGTTAAGAAAAATATTATATTTTTTGAAAACGACTTTAAGAATTTTGAAAAAAACATGTGTGTGTAATTTAATTAGTACATTTTACTTTTTAAATAGAAAATAATTTTTTGCGTTCTTACAACGGTAGGTACTTCCCATATAGAACCACTTTTCATATTTTCTACTTTCCCGTTAATGGATAAAACTATTAAAATAATAGTTTTCATGCAGATGCTCTTAAAAAGTTTAAATAACATACCATACATAAATTTCAAGCGAAATAAAAAATATTTTCTGAGTTTTAAAAGAAAAACTTAAATTTTTTTATCGATTTTTCAAAAATGGACTTATGAAATTTTTGTTTTCTATATACTCTCATTAGTTCAACAATTGGAATATTTTTCGTTGAGCTCAAACAACTTTAGCTAAGAAAAAACAAAAATTAATTTAATGTTTTTGAATATTTGTTTAATATTCATGTTCTTAAATAAAACTTATACTTAAAGTATTTAAATTTTTAAATTTCAATATTTTATTTTAATTCGATTTTAACATTGCATTAATGAACAATTAACATACATCGTCAATACGTCAATGACTAGTTACATTCTAGTTGTTCACTACAAGAGCAAGTTTTTTTGCGATCAACATGGTGGTGTGTATTTTATTTTTCATAATTTCATAATTATCAAACAAATCAGATGGCATATTTTATTTAAAGTTTTAGCTTTTTAGTTACTTATATAATATATATAATTATTTATAGTAATAATTTATTATGAATGTTATACAAACATTATGTTAAGAATTAATAAGCTATGCAGCCTTACTGCGAATATGTTATCATACGAAAAACCCAATTTAATAATTTATATTTTAACTTATTTTTAAAACTTTTTTCTAATAATATCATAATGTTATTGAACCAATTAGGTACATACATCTTCAATTTCTAGTGACATTAAAGTTGTAAGCTGCGAGAGAAAGTAGTAGATTACTACAGTCAAGTCTCCACTTTTTTGTTGCCCGTACCAACTATTGCTTGTAAAAAATAGCTTGAAGTATTTTTTTTGTCGTCTTTGCAGACAAAAATGAATTAACGTATAAATATTTTCAAATTCAATTTTATTAATTTTTTAGACGTACCTGAAAATGAGCCACACCATTTGGTGATTTTCTTAACAAAGTAAAAGACGAAAATAGAAATATTTTTGTATGAAAAATTATAAAATATTTCGATTTTTTTTAAATTTTGACATAAGCATTAGATAGAACTCTTCAAAATTTTTGTATGTGCCCTTTCCGTGTCGATTTGGAGATCAAAGAAATTTGTATTGTTTGTTTCGCACCAAATTTTTTTTTTTTAGTTGTCAATCACTTATTTGGTATCCACCCGACATAAGGGTACTAGCCGGAATATACCCATTTTTAAGATACTACCCCTTGGGTAAATAAAAGAGGCATAAAACTAGGCCCATACATACAAAAATAATTTCCAGGCCCTTTAAACCATAAGACAACGATGCTATACATACTATTTACCTGCCTACCTTGTCATTAAAATTGATGATCTTAGTAAAACATGCCGGCTTAATAGATTTTGTTAATTTTTTATCAAGCTCGACAAGAAGGTTACCTAAACCAATTATTTTATAACAATCATACCTACACAATTCATGGCTTTAACTTAACATACAAAACCAGAATAAATTCTTTTTGTTACTAAACAAAAGAGCTGACGCCCAAACTCTAAAATGTATATAATTGGTAACTAACAGCTGGTCCTCCTCAGCTTTGGGCAATTAAATAAATCTGAGTTGCTTAAAAATATCAATGATATTACACTAGTAGAAAATGTTTGTATAAATTGTGCGATGAACATAAAATTAATAACATCCTTAAACAACTTGTGAATTCTATTTAACAATCTTCTTCATCTAGACCTGCCAAAGGAAAGTATTCAATTATAAATCATTCTTGTCTATTTAAAACTGTCTACACTCAAACATTTCAATAGAAATGCAATTCCTTTGCACTTTACACTCCGCCGCGCCACTCACTTCACCTTCAATATTAAAATAGTTGCTTTCATGGAGTTTGAATATAATCACAGCAGAAAAAATCAACATAAGTTGGTTTATTTAACCAGCAAAGGCTTTGCTTGTTCAGTCAAATCTATATTTCAATATATGTGTGCGTGCCTGTCCACACCCCCTTACATATGTATATTTTTTTTTAATTGCTAAATCAAGCCCCTATAGATCGATCAAACCAGTTTCACTGTCAATCCCGTGGGATTATAGCAACTATATCTTACTTCAAAAAAAAAAAACAAGAAAATCCTCAAATCTGAATGTGAACAGATCCACAGACTTTTCCTGAGATTTATGTCGGGATGTGTATTTAGTTCAAGTTAACATGTTCTCAAACCCGCAGTTTTCCCAGTCGAGATCATCAGCATCACTATATAAGATCTATTTTATTAAGACGACATTCAACAAATCGAACATCGATCATATTTTGTACCTACTCACTCAAAGCCCACAGATTATTATATGGCCAAGATGAAAATACCAGTTTCCTATATCGTGACCAAAACGTGTGCACTTAAAGTCCTTGTAGTTTTTATCTCAGTTTATCTTTATATACCGATCACCAAGCCTAAGTAGATTATTTATATATGTATGTATTTCTACTTCTAGATTTATATATTGAAATGTATGTATGTACAAGTAGATATGATGTGATGATGTTGGTTGAATATAAAGTAAATATCTAGTATATGGGTTATAGCTCATTTAAACCAATTTTGGTAAAGTCCGGCATAATGTGGCCATTTTACGTCATTCATGTTGGTGAGTTTGTTTTTGATTGAGTTGGAATTTGAGTGCGGTATTGTGGTTTTTCGTTCGATAGATTTTCTGGGTGTTTTTTCATAATCAAAAAAATGAAAAAAAACTTGAAATGGCTTTTCCCAGAAATGAATCAGCAGGACTTAGTTTGTCTGTTAAGAGTTGTTGTTTGTTGTGTATTGTGTAATAAAACCTTCTTATGAGAAAATTGTAACAAAATGTCTATTTGTTGAATCAGTGAATGAATTGTGTGTGAAAAATAAACTTTTGTTCGTAGTTTTGTATTTAAGATGCTATGTTTATAAAGGTTTAAGTTTATGTAACTTTATTATAACTCTATTTTCATAATAGATTACATAGGTTAAATTTTGATTAAAGCTTACACATTCGGTTTTAAATTATTTCAATTTCTGTACAAATTCATAGTTTGATTAATGTACCTATTCTAAGATTTGATTAAAAGCAAAATTGCTAAAAGATGAGCATAATTTTCTATCGGGGTGGTATTTCGAATAATATGCTGCCAACTCTCGGTATATAAATTATAGGGACAAAATACGAGGTTGAGGCTAAGCAACGTACATGTTAAATGTAATATGAATTTCTTTATGGACTTGGATAGGTCCGGAGAATTTTTGAGGTTTAACTCTTAAAACTGCCAGGGACAAAACAACTTATAACTAACAACTAAATGCAAAACCAGACAGGAATTTGCTCTTGTGGAATTTAGGCTATGACGTGGCTGGAAATTGAAGGTTTTTTGTTATCTACATACATGTCTATTTTTTTAACAATGTTTTTCCTTCACTATACCATATGTAATATTAATAGACACAGTCTTAATATATAATGTTCCCATTATAATTAAATAAGGTGAAATTGAAAATTATTTCTACTATTCCAAGTTTTGGGTAATAACGCGGCATGCTGGATGATTAGTTTAAGTGTTCTAGAGATTACATGTACTAGGTTTAGTCAAAATCCTTTTTTTGGCAGCTACCCGTTCTAGATGAGCTAAATAAAAAGTTTTATTTTTTCCACAAGGGAATCACATAAAAATGCTCCACACCAAATTTGAAGAAAATCCGTCCATTCGCTCAGACTTTAGTTTGATGTAAATCAGGACACAAACAGATAGGGCTGGCCACGGGACGAGTCTCGGTCTCGATCTCGGTATCGCATGATGAGACCGAGACGAGACTGCCTTTTAAGCAACCAATACGAGATCGAGAAGAGACTATATATTTTGACCGAAAATTACATATAGTCTAATAAATTAAAAATCCAATTTCAGTTAAATATTTATTTTCCTCTGCACATATTCAAACTACAATCGAAAATATTTCGTTCCAATAATCAATAGGTTGTCAAGAAATTGTATATTTCGGAGATAAGACCGAGACGAGACTTAATTATACGAGATCGACACGAGACCGAGACGAAACTGAAAATTTTAGATTTTAAACGAGACCGAGATGAGACTTACCAAAGTCTCGCAGAGTCTCATCTCGTGGCCAGCCCTACAAACACAACGACGCGACGGAGGTCTTGATGAAAATCACTTGTTAGTTTCAATGTTAGTTTTTATTAAAACCTCATTTTTTTACACGAAACCAATACCAATACTTGCCTTATAGAGCAAGTAAAAACAAACCGCTGAATGATATTTTCTTAAAGCAGCTTTCATTTAAAGATTAAATGCATATATTTATTGATAAATTAATTTTACTAATTGTAACTTTTTTAATTCTGCACAAAAATATAAGAAGTTATTCCATATATTATTTACAAAACCTGAAAATCCTGATACACCTCATCGCCAATATTATTTTGTATTTTTTTTGTTTGTTTTTGTGTTTATTTCTTTTCTTTCAAGGTCAACTGGTTAAATGAGCTTATACCATAAACAATTTATTTACCTTACTCATCATATAGCACATACTACACTCCATTTTTGGAAGTCACTCTCGGTCGTGTATGACTGAATGAGCTAATTCACATAACAACCAGTGACAGTATTAAATGTCAAAGGCGGTTAATTTTATTATTCTTGGCGTTCGGCGTCATAAAATAAGATAAAAACTTTACCAGATGAAATCCAAAGTCAAACGTTGTTCACACAGATCATGGTCTGTGAGAAAAAAAAATAAAACAAAATAAGAAATGGATCTCTTAATTGCCGTTTAATAGGCATAGCCGCTGTTTGGCCACTTTATCTACATAGGTACATTATATTCTTTTTCATCTCGCCTTCAAGTTGGATATCAAAATTTATAGAATAGAATCTCTCCATCACGATTAACGATTGATAGAATAGAAATATTTTGACAGATGATTGTGAAGTGTATGGGCTTTGTGCTGCAATGAGAAAGGTTCAGAATGATGTTCACATTTAATTCATTAAAAATAAAAAAAATCTTAGAGTACCTCTCGAAAACAATCCATTAATCAGAATTAGAGTTCTTTGAACTGAAATAGAGCAAGCGCCTCGATGATGGTTTTGTTCATGTTTAACAGACACGTGCTTAGAAGTATACAGGCGCCTGTGTTTTAGATAAATGGACGGTTTGATAAAGGACTTTTGATGTTACCTGCTATTCTTCAACACTAGCCATCATTAAGAAAAAGTTGAATGAACCTTTAAGTGTTTGGTACTGGAAAACAGATGAAAAAAAAACATTTAGTTTTCAAACGTAAACCGGAAATCAATTCGATTTGAATAATTTAATTTTATCTCAAATCATTCAAATTTCAATCAATTTGAATAAGATAAATCGTTTTTTTTTTATTTATGTACATATATGTATGTGCATTGTACACATAGGAATTATTTAACTCAAATTAATATTTATGTTAGGTTCTGAAGGTGCATAATGGAAGATAATATATTTTGTAAGTAATTACTTTTGACGTAATTTTTAAATTAAGTTGTTTTAATAAACATATTTTGAATAATTAGTTTCAAAAACCCAAACAAAATTTTTTTTGAAAATTTGTGCAATGAAAAATTGTTTTTTTTTTATCTAAAATAGACTTCCTGTATACAAAATTTGGCTGAAATCGTTGAAGACATTAATTAACGAAAAATTTGGAAGTTGAAAAATAGATTATATGACAGGTACCGTTAGTAAAATGACCTTTAGTCCAATGCGTTTCGGTCCTGACAACAACTACAATGGACCTCATCAGTAAGAGCTGTAATTGTTTCCTTTCTAAGACACAATGGCTACTCGATGGCTACTGACGTTTATAAACATAATATCTATATCTATATCTAGGTGTCTGAATGTTACCATTTTCCCCTAGGAAAATATAATTTGCAGTGTGTTAAAGCTGTAAATTTTATAAACGTTGGTAGCCATCCACTAAAATGTTGCCTCTTAGAAAGGTTACAATTACAGCTCTAACTGATGAGGTCCACTGTAGTTGTTATCAGGACCGAAACGCATTGGACGAAAGGCCGCTTAAAATATATTTCAATTTCCAGTAAAATAAAAACAAAATAATTCCAATTGTTTAGGTTTTGTCTTTCTTTGATAGCGTTAGTACCCGTTATTGGTAAAATATTTTGTATCCAAAATATTGACCATATTTTCAATATAGTAACTCGCAATTTTTTTTTTTAAATCGTTAGAGCCGCTTTTGAAATAAATACATTTTTGTATATTAGATCATATAAGGTACCGTGTTATATAGAGCTGAAAAAAATTTGAATTTTCCTTCTAGGGAATCTCCAGAAAAAACTTAAATTCAAAGTTTGAAGAAAATTGCTTCAGTGGTGTAGGCTGCAGGTCAAAGTTAAGACAGACAGACTGACACAAGCGAACAGACTGAATTGTGGGACCCACTTTTTTCACACTATCTATCATCGTAATGTTATGTAAAAATATTTTCTAGAGTTTAATTTTTTTACGAATCCTAAACTTGCCCTATACTACGTATATCGCAAGTAAAAAGAAAGGAAATCGTGTACCACCTTTTGTGCGTGCTACATACTCGTTCGTTGACAGAAGGCCAATATTTAATGGCTTTTAAGCTCAACTAAGTTTTAAAACAAAATTCTGTATGTCATGATGGTAATATTGGTTCTTTAAGTAATTGATGTGAACGATGCGTGTGCATTTGTTGGTATATTTTTAGACACATCAAGAGGTTTGATAAAAAACAGTACAACTAGTTTTTTTAGTTCGTATTCTCGTATTAACCCAGTCAAATTAGGAATTGACCCGGACAAAATTTTGTATATTTATATTTGTTAGTGGAAGTGTTCAGAACAGTGTCCTTAATCAACTGTGAAAAGTCCCAAGCAATTTGCGTTGTCTTACGACCAGAATCTTGAAAAAATGCAGCCTTCTTGCACTCTTTGTTTGTGGCTATATCTCTGGAACTTGTTGCCTTAGAAAGACCATTCAAGTGACAAATTGACGGGCTTAGATAGCCAAAATCAGGCAAGTAAATACAAATTAGTTACAGAGGTATTGCATGGCTACTGTTTTAAATTAAATGAATTTAACAGACAAAATTGCAGTGCAAATTCGAAAAATATTACCCATGTCCCATAAATATTTATTATAAAGCTGAAATTTTGTGGACATGCTCAGAACAGTACCAACAATCATATGTCTAAGCTACCAAAAAATTCCTGTTGGGGTTAGACCACCATTGAAAAAATCTGTATTTTTCGGTTTTTGGCTATATCTAGGGTATCTAATTGTCCTAGAAAGACCATTCAAGTGTAAAATGGCCAGGCCTCGACTTCAAAATCAGCGAAGCACACACAAAATTAGTAACAGGTGTTTTATGGCTAAACTTGAATTTAGGGTTTTTCTCTAATTTGACTGGGCTATACTATATGTAGCTTGAACATATATAAAGTGAATGTGAACTAGAATAAAAGCTGCATATGAAACTCTGAACAATTTTTTTTCCAATTCTCATCCTTGTATTTTACCTCATTAACACGATTTGATGAATATTAATTTTTTATAGTCGGAAAGAAATTGGTTTAAAGTAATCATAAAATATTCCTATGGTGTGCATAAAAAGTTTTTCAAATAAAATTTGATTAAAGCTCAGCACCACAAAAAGGAGACTGATGAGTGCAAAAGTGGCAAAGCACGAAATAGCTATATCTCCAGCCAACCAATTGGTGGTAGTGCCTTTAAGTTGTTGTTGTTGTTGTTCAAAAATTCAATAAAATATTCAATTTTGTTTGCAATGGCAAAAAGAAAAGATTTTTAAAAATCCAATTTCATTATACTAATACCATTACGATTTGTATAAAAATAATAATATACTGCGGTTTAAACAAAAAACTTTATAACATTCTTTTTAGTTCCTATCATCAATTTACTGTTCTTATTCCTACTATTATATTTTTTTAAGAATCTTCAAAGAAATGACTGCTAATTACTTTTCAATTATTCTCGATAAAAATAAAAAGTTATTGCTCTTCATTAAACAATGTTAATAATCAAACATATCTCCCAGCATGAATAGAACCACGAAAATGACAATTACAAAACATGAAACCACCAAATTGACGTGACCTCATTTTTTAAATAAAAAAAAATATTATACTTTCTATATTTCTTAGCCCTAAGACAAGCTTCCAGCAAAACAAAAAATCTAAGAACATGCAAGCTGTATTCTCTCATTAGTATTGATCTGGCTGAGAATGATTAATGAGTTTTAAATCTTTCAACCAAACAACGAGTAACTGTAAAATTTAGTTTTATAAAATATCATTCATTTCATACATATGAAGAATTAAAAAAAAAAATACAGGATAGAATAATTCTACACAAAAAGTAGGACAATATTTGAATTTTCATAATATATCTACCTATCTATTACTATTTGAATTTTCATATATTTTTGATAAAATCCATTAGGAATATGACCCAAACTGTCATAATTCTGTCTTCGCTCGACGATACTATTGCATAAGTAATTCACACTCAATTTTATTTGAAAAAAAAAAATGCGAAATTGATGATTCGATTTTTATTGGATTTGGCACATAAAAATACAATCTTCGACCACAAAACAAAATTGATTACAAACTATAAAGAGAAAGTCAGTCGCACGCAATACGAAATTGAACCTTTTTTCGCAAGGCGTTTCAAATTTAAAATTCAAATCGGTATTACGAACAAGTAAAATGAATTGGCGCACAAGATTTATGAGAATGATAAATCGATGATGGGAAGCTCAAGACAGACCCGTAAAAGCCATAAGGCTGTTAGTAATTCACTCAGCTATATAGCATGTCCATCACACAGTGGGCCAACCTTTTCCGTTGAATGGGACGAAAATTAAAAAAATATTATTTGGATGGGGCATATGAAGCAAAAGCTTGTTGTAGAACAGACAATTACATTATTATGTGATGAAAATAATAGAGTAAGAGCCCGGGGCCGCCAGACATACGTTATTTTATCAAAGCTAAGATTTTTTCTGCGAACAGGTACTATGGTAGCTAAGAACAAATGGATACTAAGAATCTTCAATCCTTGTGCAATTAAGAGGAAGCGAGTGTTAAAGTTGCATACAAATGTTGTAACATTGCGTTATTTTATCAAAGCTGAATTTTTGATATGTCTTAGGGGATGTTGTCATTAACTTTATTGGACACTTGCCAGACATTTACAGTGGGGCCTAACGAGAGCCAGACACTTAAAATATGTCAAACTAATAGTGCCATTTACGTTGTAGTTTTAAAGCTAATATTTATATGTTTTATGGGCAACTGTTTAAAAATAATGCCCCATCAGCTATACATCTACAGTGGGACGTATTCATCACCCGACATTTAAAAACAGCTAAAATAAGCGAAAAAATCACGTTTTATTAACAAAGAATTATTATTTTGACAGTTTTAAGGTGATGTAAGGCCCCGCTGTAGGTGTCTTGCTGATTAGAAAATATTGAAGAATATTTGCCCACAGAAAACATAAAATCTTGATTTGATTCTGTTATGTAAATGGCACGATTAGTTTACGGATTTTAAGTGTTTGGCTCACGTTAGGTCCCACTGTAGATGTCTGGAAAGTGTCAAATAAATTAAATGACACCATCCCCTAACACATATTAAAAATTCAGCTTTGATAAAATAACGCAATTTTGCAACATTTGTATGCAACTTTAACACTCGCTACCTCTTAATTGCACCCGGATTGAAGATTCTTAGTATCCATTTGTTCTTAGCTACCATAGTATCTGTTCGCAGAAAAAATCTTAGCTTTGATAAAATGACGTATGTCTGGCGGCCCTGGGCTCTTAGTCTATAAGGCCTGTTCGCAGAAACGAATCTTAAATATTTTAGTTCAAAATGAGCATAGAATCCGCAATGAGCTAAATCAGTAATGAGTCACAGAGTAAAAATAAGTTCCTCGATGTTTCAAGTTGAATTTTAGTTCTGTATCTGCAAACCGGTATAAAGTTTTTGTTTTATCGTATTTTTTCAAACATTTCTTAGGGAAAATTATGATTCACATTTCTGGCACTTTTGGTTGATTTTTTTTTCCAGCAATGAAGTTATTTTGCCCCCCTATTCTCACTCGCATCAATATAGACATATACTTCGTCTTAATCCAAGTATCCACCTATTGAAAGTGAATCGAACATGCCCTCAAGGTGAGCCCATTCTATGGTACATGTGCCAGTATTGCCACTGCACATACCGTCTGTTTACTATACCATAACTCCACATTAGTTTTAGGGGGCGCCACAGATTCCAGTTTAAAACTAGGAATTCTAGTTTCAAGCCATTCACTTATGGCCACAGCGCAACCGTTTGTTTTCTAGTTTATTCCGCTGAATGAACTCAGGTTATTGTTCCAACTCTTCCAATTCTGTGTATTTTTTTTTTTTTTTTTGTATACTTTTATAAAGCTTGCAATTATCCGATCATTGTAATTGATGGAAAGGCTCTACGAGTTTTCCAATTTAATTTCTTCCGTCTTCTCACGCGGGATATTTCAAATCAAACCAAGCGGAGGTAATTTTCATTGTAGATGGAGTAATGATGTCAAAACAATCATCGGTAAAAAAAAATCAGAAACAGAAGCTGATCATTAAGTATAATTAAATCGTCAGGAAAGAAAAGGAATCGACTGGAAAGTCCACAGACATCATAAATCGTTTCGTATAACATTGATGGTATTTGGTTCGTACCAACGAGAATAATTTGAGATTATAACTTGAATTTTAAGCATCAGGATGCAAATTGAATTGATATTATTTAGCTATGGGAGATTTCATTTAATCAAATAAAAGAGTCGTGATGAATGTTAATTATTATATATATGAGATACCGGCTTGACTTGTATACATAGGTAGATTTTTTTTTTCACACACAAAAAACTATTCATTTTTATCGGACGAAGACTTGTTTATTTCCAATGAAGGAACTGGAAACTCATTTAAACTTGACATTGCAGCGATAAAAAAAGAGGTTTAATATGTGATGGTTATCACAATTCTGAGGATGACTTTTCTTCCATCTTATGAAACAAGATAGTTAATATTTTATTACATAAAAAGATTTGTGATTAAATGTAATTAAAAATGACATAAGGCCCACTAGAGAATTTACAAAATTAACTTTTGATAACATTAAACTCAATCGGACGTATTCATAGTCATTTTAGAGCGGGGTCTAAGTTGACCATAGGTTTAGTTAATTCTATTTTTTTAAGTTTATCATTTCAAAATATTTGAAGCTATTTGTGTAGTTCACCAAGTTAATTATCATATAAAAATATAAAACCAACAATTTGTAATTAAAATCGGTCTGTATTCATTGAGCCAAAATTGTCTTAAACTGTAGTTTTGTTAAACCTGGATCTATCTGCGACTATGAATTCATGCTATCCTGCTATTATGCCATGTAAATATACAAGGTGATTGGTATAAGGTGCACCAAAAAGCTGTTACGAGTAGGTTGGACTAAGAAAATTAAAAAAAACCGTATGGGAGGGGGTATATTCACCTCTGTTTAGGTGGGAGGGGCAATTTTCTAAAAAATTGGCTTAAAACAGAAAACAAATTATTTTAAAAAAAACGGTAAAGCTTGCAATGCCCTGCCATACCTTTTTGGGAATCCAGAAATATTTTCTTTAATTTCCATTTCAAAAAAGTTGCGGTTGTGAATAGTTTTATTAATTTAATAGATTAATTTTCTAACTCGAAATTTTGAAAAAAATTTTAAATTTCAAACTAATTTTTTTCAAAATTGTGCAATTAAGCATAATTTTTGTTTTCAAAAACTTAATGGTCTTGTCAATTTTTAGTCAAACACTGAACCGCATGGTTCTAACACTTTTACTTTTCAAGATATTAAAAAATAAAGAAACCAGCATCTTATAGTCGGGGAGACGGCCATAGGACGACCTACTCTCATCTCTTTACCAGATGAGAGGTACACAGTTTTTTAGATAGTGTCCAAACAAAAAGTTTGCGCATGGGTTGAATGAAAATCTCTGATTGCGCTTAAGTGGTAAGCCATAAAAAAATAAAAAAATATAATATGAAAGGAAATTTAATATAAAAATTTTCAAATTAGGGATTTTTTGAAATTTTGAATTTAAGTAGGGTAAATTAGGGTGATAGTATTAAAAAGTCGAAATCTTATTTTCTAAACGGTAAGTCATAGCGAAATGATTTTTTTTGCAATCGATAGATTTTATTGAATTCATGAAAGTTTTGTAGAACAACAAAAATTGTCTAAAATTTACAACTCGAGATATGAACGTTTGAAAATCAAAAATGGCGAAATAGATGTTTGAGAAAAAATGTACTATAAATCAGTGTGACGTTCTAATGAAATATATGGTATGTTGTCATGAAGCTAATTAATAAAAAGATAATAGTTATCTGCCAAATTTTTAATTGAAGCTTTTGTTTTGGCAATGTGAATTTTTAAATTTATAGGTTGTTTTATTTTTATTTTTGTACCCTTTGGTTTTTTTTTATTGAAATTTACATCAAAATACAGATAATTCTCCCATATAAGCATGGTGGTACCAGGATTTCTACAAAAACTTGGTTAAAACTCAGGGTTGCCACACTTTAATATTTCTCTTTGCGTCATAGAAATCATTTACTGCTCCGTGTCATACTTTTTTTTTAATTTTTTTTGTTCAAAATTTGGAGTTTGAAAATAAATTTTTTAACAACAATTCACAAACGCAACTTTATTTAAAATGAAAATTAAAGAAGAGATTTCTGGCTTTCCAAAAAGGTATGGCAGGGCATTGCAAGTTTTACCGTTGTCTTGAAATATATTCTTTTCAGTTTTAAGTCAATTTTTTAGAAAATTGGTAACATTGATAAATGGTAACAGACAAAAAAAACACCTAAAAAGTTAAATAAGAAAGTAACTAAAATTAAAACTGATACAATTTTGGAATATGTGCAATATGCGTAGCGGTACCACGAAAAGAAAGCTTGTAACTTTAGAATTCTTTGTTTTTATGTCAATTAAAAACCATAGTTAACAGAGATACATGTCTTCAAAAAAAATAAACAATAAAATAAATAAATTCCGATCACTTTATTTTGTGTAACAGTGTTTTTACTCAAATACATATCTTTTATTTAAACTGTTTGGATATTGAACTTTTGAAGCATTTACTTACTAACTAGCCCATATTGAATTCCCTTAGTTTGATTCTTTTACGTTTTATGTATGATAAATTAAAAGAGCTGGCATTCGAACTCTTTTTTCAGTTTTTGTTTACTTGTTTATTGAAGTTTTGTTTGTTAACTGTTAAATCACTACACCTCTATTTGAAAACAAAATAACAAATATTTTTAGACTGATAACCAGTAGATATGAAAGTGAGACCATATGATATACGATCTTTCATATTCATATTTTCAGACAAAATATAGAGAAAGAAGTACCTACGATTATCTAAATGTACACATGTATTGAAGAAATAATATATATTTCCTTAAACCAGAACCAAAATTATAAACACAAATACAAAACCATCTTCTCTCTATAGAAATCAGTATAATGTTATGTTACAAAGTTGACTGCCCGCACAGTGCATAGCTAATTAATAGTTCAAATCATACCAAAGAGTCTTAAAATGAGCACATACATTTCTTTCCTTATTAAAAACTAGAAATCCAAAGATATGTTTATTCATATCGAAAATAATCAAACACATGGTTCTAATAAGTCAAATAAAGATTAAGGCCAGCTGTCATACTATATCATGAAAGAACCAAATCTTTAAAAATAAAAAAAAAAATATATTAACGAGAAAAATCTTTGTTTCAGTATTATTCTATTTTTGAAAACATAATGTTTAACATTATAATGAAAATGATCAGAAGCCAATATGATTCGAATCGTATTAAATTTAAAATAAAATGTTCACGCTACAATAATTTCCATTTTTTTTTTTTGAAGAAGAAGAATAAGAAAACGACATCAAAGAGAAATCCAGAATAAAAAAAAAACTAAATTTATAGGACAAAGTCCCGTACCTAGAATTCATGTCACCTTCAGCTATGTCTTGTCTATACAACGCAACGGCCTTTCGTGTCGTCACATTGTCGTCTATTGATTTACTGCTCATGGAATTAAAATTCATTCATTATAGAAAAAGTAAACAAAACAAAAAAATAGCACAACTTGTTATTGTACCGCATGCTTCACCAGACAACACATAGTGTTATAAAAACACACACTAGCTATACATATTGACCTCGTGCACCGCTCCAGAAAAATGCTCATCACGCAGTCGGTTACGTTTATCGTATTTTTTGAATGACAAATGGTAGTTAGGCAAACAAAAAATGAATGTACAATAGCAACAATGCCATTTGTTTTAAATATTATGCATGATGAATGGATGAACAGAAGAAAATTCCCAGCATTCATATACATAAACATACATACATTGATATACCGATAAAAAGAATAATTTTAAATCTATTACTTTTTTGTTTCAATTTGATAGGTCATACTTATGAACTAAAACATTACCTACATATATCCATTTAAATATTAAAAAATTGTATAAATGTGAAAAATGAAAAAAATGTAAAATGAAAAAAAAAAAAAAAATATATACTTTTTTAACCCTTTCGGTACGGATGTGGTACAAGTCCATATAAATATTCTTTGTCTTGTACCACATCCGTACCGAAAGGTTTAAGTGGCCAATTAGATTGCAGTAAAAGCTGCATAATATTTATTAAGATAGGATTGCGCACTTCATTTATGTTGGGTGTTCTAAGTTTTATAAAATATAGGAAATATTCTTGAATATTTTCTAGCGAAACAATCAGTTTGTGTGAGAGCATTTAAAAAAAATGGCTTTTACAAAAAAAAAAAAACTATAAAAAGTGATTTGCCCATCATATGGTGTGGCAAAATACAAGAGCGAGACAAAACAGACCATAAAGCATGGGTGTCTTTCACCCCCACCCGTTTTTGAATATTTTGTAAAATTGTAAATTAAGTTCCTACCGCATAAACGGGGGAAATATACCCACTTCCCAGAATATTTGTTGTCTCGTCTAGGCCCAAAACTACGTACATTTTTTCACACCGTACTAAAGTCAACTCCTATATTAAAAAGCAATGGCAACACTTTTAAATTAGTAGGTAATGCTAGTTCCTTAACTATAAGCTATTTCTATAAAAATACAACCCAAAAGTAATTGTGACGCAATAAAGTCAAGAACACCCTGTTAGGGCTGGTCACGACACGAGAAAAGTGTCGGTCTCGGTCTCGCATGACGAGACCGAAACGAGACGAGACGAAACTGCCTTTTTAACATCTGATACGAGATCGAGACCAGACTATAGGGCATATTCATAGTCGCAGATATACCCAGGTTTAACTAAACTACAGTTTAAGACAATTTTGGCTCAATGAATACAGACCGATTTCAACTACAAATTGTTGGTTTTATATTTTATAAGATAATTAACTTGGTATACTACACAAATAGCTTCAAATATTTCGAAATGATAACCTTAAAAAAATAGAATCAACGTCCGAAAATTCAACCAAAGCTATGTTTAACTTAGACCCATATCTAAAATGAATATGAATATACCCCTATATATTTGGACCTAATAGATAGTCTTAATAGTTGAAGAATCTAATTTCAGTTAATTATTTATTTCCTTCTGCACATATTCAAACTATTAAAAGAAAATATTTCGTTCCAATAAGCAACAGAGATTGCCGGGATATCGTATTTTACGGAGGCGAGACCGGGACGAGACTTAATTATACGACACCGATACAGACCAGCCCTACACCCTGTATTTACTTTTTCTCGTTTTTAATAAAATAAATAAATAAATAATAAAATATTACGTATAAAGAAGGCACTGGGCGTACTGGGCTAGAAAGTTCAACACAAATATTTCAAACGCACAAGTATCTTAGTTTCAATTTTTTTATTAGAAAAATATAAAAATAGCACGAAATAAAATAAATATTTAATTTCTGACAATGTATTTTTTTTTTATCTAAATCTACAATCTAAATTCACAAGCTTTAGTGTGTCATCGAAAATTAAAAAAAAAATTTGAATTGAAAACAATTATATGGAGCATGCGCTTAACACTAATTGCAAGTTCCGAACGGCCTTGTCGACCTGCATCATCATCTATATGTACCTATATACCTAGATATACCTATAACTGCAACTATTTCTATTTGTAATAAAGGAATCCAACGGATGGACTCATCGGACAGGTTAGATGAGTCTGATTAATCGCCTACTAAAAACAATATTGTTCAGAGGTGGCTCTGTTTGCCTGGCGGTATATAAAAATGACTTGAGGTTAGTGGGCGCATCTGCCACTGGTTGTTGTTTATTGCAAGCTGGACTGCGGCTATCTGTTGCTAACAACAACTATCTATTCTATTAAAACTTCATAGATACTTGTACCTACTATCGTCTATACCTATACGTATAGGTACTATTGTATTCGAGTATCGTTCAATTAGATTGAATGATTGATGGGAAATGCCACTCGTTCGTTTATTTTTATATATCCATCTCTTTAACTATATATAGATTTTTACTCACTTTACAATTTTTGTTTTGTTTTGTTTCAAAAGTGTATGCATTTATATAGTTATAGTAGCAATAATAGCAGTGGCAGTAAAGTTTTTTTGTTAAATAGAGTTAGGTTAATCAGCAGTGGCCTACTAACAATTATATGTGTGAGGTCATCTTTTGTAAATATAGACACATGTGTAGATTGGTTTTTGTGTGTTTTATTTAATTTGCATAAAATATTCAAACTTGCTGCGATGGCGGTTATGATGCAATAAAGCTGAATTATAAAAAAAAACTTCCGTTTTTATTTTTGCAAAAAATTTATTTTTAAATTGTTTTTATATACAAAAAACAAATAACAAACTTAGCAATTTGGTGGCTGGTGGGAGCTTGATGAGTTTAATGTTGAATGTTACTTAATGTGAACTTAATTTAGTAAAACAGTCAAGATCTTACGGTCATACAAGTGAAAGTTAATATAATTTAAATGGTCAATCATTATTTCTACATATGTAAGAAATTATAGTAATATTGAATAATGGTGTCTGGTTTATATAGATAATTTTTAAGATGGAGCTGAGTGAAGAAATGCTTATTTATATGGAATTTTTAACTACCAAAATGATCAAATTTAGTTTTTTTTTTTTTTTAAATAGAGCAGACATTACCAAAACTGAGAACCTATAAGAGACATATTGAAAATGTTGTCATTTTGCATTTGCATTTATTATTTGGATATGTATTGCATTTACTTCATTTTGGGCTGATTTCTCAAATACCTCTTCTTCTATATAAATAAAATCAAATTTAAAATCGATTATAAAATGGGGTCGTTTTTTTATGTTTTAAATGTTAATTTTTATTTAATTTGTTTATTGAATTCTAAAAACACATATTTGTTTTAATTTTTGTATCACACTAAAAATACTTTGACATCGTGCCTACTAAATTGACTACAATATTGCACCTTCATCTTTGTTATTGTAAAAAAATTATTATTTCTGTTTGATAACTCAATTATTTTTTTTCTAAGGCAGATGAGTCGATTTTTTTTAGCTTGACATCAAGCGCGTTTGCAACATTGTTTTTTTTTTTCAATTTAAAATTAAATCTTTAACACACAAATAACAGAACCTATACCAAACAAAACAGTTAAAGTATTGGTTAAAGTTTTTGTGTTGCAATGATTAGACAACTTAACCAGTACCTCCAATAAAAAATGTTTGCATGTTTAACTTGCGAGTTTCTCATTATCATTATACTTAAATTAATTTTTTTGTTATAAAAGGTTACATAAAGTTTAAAAAGTATTTAAGCAAGCATTTGTAAATTCCCCCATTCCTATAAATATTTTTTTGAAAATTTGAAATCTCAAAAACTGGTAAATAATGTGTTTTGAAATTTATTTTTAACTGCGTATTAATTTAATCTGAAAATTGGTGCAGTTACCAATATTTTTTCTTAAAAATGTGAATGAATGAATAGGGAAAGATTGGAACAGTAAGATACTTCTTTTTTCAAGCGGTTATAATCCCAAATTCTTTTGAGCTATGAAAATGAATTTTTGACGGTATCTTGCGAGATATTTTCCCTACATTTTGCTACTAAAATTTCATTGAAAAATTAAAAACAACTGTCTCATGAGTTAAATTGCTGTAGAAGGTCAAACTGTCTCACTGTTCGGCAGGGGTTCGAAGACTGAGACAGCGTGGGGCGCACAGTGGGACATCAAAATATTTTTAATAAAAACTAGTCTTAAGCAATTTCTTACCAAAAAAATACATGAATTGGATTCGTTTAACATATTATTTATTATAAGAAGATGAAGAAATTTAAATATTAAAATATTGAAGTTACTTCTGTTTTAAGTGGAATTATTATTTATTAATTTATAGGAACAAAAACAACAAAAAAGATATCAAAGTATAAGATAAAAAAACTAACTAAAATCACATTTCAGTTCACATTATGCTTTAAATAAGTTTTTAATAAATCAAATAAATTCATACTTTTCCTTTCTTTTTTTTTTAAGAACATTTTTTTATAGGTAGTGAGAAAATTTAAGAAATTTTGTTGCAATACAAATAAAACTAAATAAAAAACATTTTTATGTTGAATAAAAGAAGCAAATATAAATACAAAATCGCATTACAATGTGTTTGGTAATAAGGTTACTTCCATAGCTTTGGAAGTATACCTCAAAAAACAAGCGATGCGTTTTGGCGGCTGTTATATCGCCACAAGGAGACGGTGTTGGCAGCACCCGTTCGAAATCCTCAAGGTTTAAGGAGGCATCATTTTCAACCGAGGGTTGTGTAAGCTTATTGGATGTTCCCTTCCTACGCAGATAAGAAACTTCGTTTCTTAGGCATAATGTAATGCCAAAGGATTTTCAAATTACCGAGAAAGCTGTATAAAGGAATAAAACCCAATTATAATATAACAAAAATAAAAAAAAAAATCATGCAGGCCAAACTGTGAGACATATCTCACTGTTCGACCTTTGAATATGTCTCACTGTTTAATTTTTATCATTTTCAAGAAAAACTTGTGTGCATACAAAACTGGCAAGAATACCGTAGATTTTTGTTTGTATATTGAAAGAACACATTATAAAAAGCCAGTAATATAAAGAGCCTTACTTACCTGAATATTTGAAGTTTCTACACAAATTTTAAAAAGACGAAAAAAAAAATACTTTTGCCCTTTTTTTCGGTCTCTACTCACTGAGAGCACACGCGCAACTCGGTGTTGTTCGTACCAGAAATAAAAATTGCGGAGTTGAAAAGAAAAGTTATTGTCTGCACCAAAATGTCTGTACAAGTTTCTCTAAAAAATAAAACGGGTGGCACAACGGCTCATGAAGAACCAGGGCCTTGTGACTAACAACTCGCAACCATTCCTATGTGCGCCTTTCGACAAGAATGGAGGGGACCTACAATTTTATGCCGAATCCAAATTGCTAGACGAGAAGCACTTATTCGTGACAAGTGATACTCTTGGAGGATTAGTCAATTCCTCGCAAGAGGCAGTAGCCCTGAAAAAACTTTTTAGTTTTAAAGTGGACGAGGCTGGGAAGCGAACCCAGACCTCCAGCGTGACAGTTGAACGCACTAACCATTACGCTCCGGGCTACTACAAGTTTCTGGGGAGCTAAAAAATGAAATGTCTCACTGTTCGTACTGTTTCAACCAACCTTTCCCTTATACGTAAAAAAAAAATAATTTAAAAAAAAGCTCGATACATTTTTTATTTTATTTTAAAATAAATTTATATCATCGTGTTAGTGTCAAATTAATTTCAGAAGTTGTTTAATCATTCCTAGTATTTGTTGAAATTTTGAAGTTTAGACTGTAAGTTGTATGCATTTGTCACACTGTCCTATATTGTTCATTTTTAACTGTGTTTTATAGGTAAGTAATATGGCTACATGAAATATAGCCCCAAGCGAATAATAACTCCAAATGTGGGTTTTCTCATAATCAAAAATGACCGATTCCCAAAATGGAAAAATAGTGCAAATTTATTAAAAATTGCCCCAAAACAAAAAGTGAAAAAATACTGCAAAAATTTTATATGAAAAGCAACAATGGAAAAATAATAATTGTTCAAAAAAATCACATGATTTTTTTTGTCCGCGCGAATATTTTTTTTATTTTAAAAAACATCCATTTTTTTTTTGAAAACAACTAAATCAATGTTGTTGAAACTTGATAATATATCTTAACACTTTCTAGGGTTCTTAAAAAAATTATAATCTGATTTTGTGGAAAAAGGCTTCAAGAATTTGGAATTAAATGTGTGTGATCTATAATTTTTCGGCAATCTAATTTTTACTTAAAAAAAAAAATAATTTTACTTTGCATATAACATTTACCATTTCCATAATTTCGACTGATTCTTGGATGAATTCATTCAAATTATTGATTAAATATACAGAAACTTCTAAAAAACATTAATAATATTACATATCAAAGTTTTGCAAAAATTGTTGTTTTTTAGACATAAATTACATATGTATGTATCGGGGTTTTCAATAAGAGCGCCACAAAAGTTTTTTTTAATAAAGCAAAAACGGTTTTGGACATCAATAAAATTCTTTATTCCTGTGAAAGTACGTTCGATGCCATTATGTATGGAAATCGATTTCTTTTGCATGGCCATCACGGGCACGCTTGCAGAAGTCCAGACGCTGAACCCATTTTTCGACAGTTTTCAAGCATAAATCGGCCGATACTGCTTCAATTTCACGTTTGATATTCGTATGAAGTTCATCAATCGTCGCTGGCTTGTTGGCATAGTCCATTGACTTGACGTAGCCCCACAGGAAATAGTCTAACGGCGTCAAATCGCACGACCGAGGCGGCCAAGCGACTGGACTATTTCGTTCTCCAAACTCGGTTTCCAATGAATTGATTGTGACATTCGCTGTGTGGCTTGTGGCGTCGTCCTGTTGGAACCACATGTCCTCCAAGTCCATATCATCCAATTGGGGCCAAAAATATTCGGTTATCATTGAACGGTAGCGATCCTCATTCACAGTAACGTGCCGGTCTTGATCATCATGGAAGAAGTACGGCCCAATGACGCCGCTGGCCCATAAACCACACCAAACCGTAATTTTTTCGGGATGCAATGATGACTCATGGAGTACGTTTGGATTGCTGCCTGACCAATACCGCATATTTTGTTTATTGACGAAGCCATTCAGCCGGAAATGAGGCTCATCGCTGAAGATGATTTTTCGATGAAAACCCGAATCTTACTTGCACGGGAACATTTTGTACTGTGCCTGTGGATTCAAATGTTGTCCACTAGACGCGCAATTGTTGATCTGCTAGGACGATTATGACGACCATAAATTGGTCATAGCGCTCTTAACGTTGAGGCCACTGACTCCAAATTACGGTAGTAAATTTTAATAATTTTGACTCGTTGTTGGCTCGTTTATCTTTCCATCATGAAATGGCAAACCTTATTGAAGAGAAATGTCAAAAGAGCAGCAATAAATATGGCATTGCTGTCTCTGTTGCTCTACTTTTGTAGCGTCCCTGTTGAAAAACCCTTTAGGTATATTTTCAATTTTTATTTTTGAAATTTCGATTTTTCAAGAAAAAATTTAAATTAAATTTGTGTTGTACTTCAACGATTTTTAATTTTTTTTTTTTTACATAAATTCATATTTTTTTCAAGAAATCAAATGGCATCTGTTTTGGTTATAGCTCAAACTACTATATAGCTCAGACACAGTGGTTTTTTTGTGTGTTCTTTTTCTTAAAATTGGTCAACAAATTAGTGAGTTAAAATTGCACAGTTTTAAAATGCACGTATGTAATGCACGATTTTTACGATAATTAACTCTTGCAGTAAATCGAATTTCGGTTAAATTCGTCTCTCAATTCATTTATTACTTTAGGCCAGAGATCAGAAACAACTGTCATCCTTTATTTTCAATTGGTTTCACTCAGAGAGTTACTACATTAGTTAAGAAAGATTCCAGTTTCGGGTTGAGATTTATTTAAAAAATAAAATAAATTTAGGTTATCGGTTGAGATTTATTTTTTATTTTCAAAAATATCTCTCAATGGTTGAGATTCCTACGAAAAAATTAATGCAAAAGGTCAACCTTTAACCTTTTTCACTGAAAATAAATCAAAAATGGTTAATGCAGAAAAATTTGTTATTTGCAATTTGCAACATGTTTATTTTTCAAAAATAAAATCATTTATGAGCTTTTTTTCTTATTTAAGGTATTAAGTATTACTTATAAATCGCTTAAAATAAAATGCAAAGACGAAAATGGCTTTTCGACTGTGACTTGAGTTACAGGGACGCCAAGCACAACCAATGCAATTTCCAAAAAGCCCAATAACCTGAATTTCCGCATGCAACAGTGCTTACAAAATATTAACGGTACTAACGGGTATTCTGATTGATAAAATTGCAGATGAGATTTATTTTTTTTCTCTCAAACAAAAAGCAAAATAAAGGTTTCTCGATATTTTTGTTTGTTGGGAATAAAAATTATAGTGTGACCTTTATTGAAAATGAAAACAAATAACAGTTATTAAAGAACCTTTCAAAAGGTTGAGATTTATTTCTGATCTCTGCTTTTAGGCCAATATTTTTGATGTTTTTTTTTTTTATATTCTTTTCTGATATATTTTCAAACAAGCCCATAAAGAGTAAATTTAATTTATTTGTTATCAAGTGAGAATTAAGTGAAAAATATTTGTAGCCCGTAATAATACAACTTATACATAATGTAGTGTTAAGGGTTTTACGAAAAACACACTTCTCCGAAAAAAATTGATGTGTACAGCTTTTTAGCATTGCAAACAAATCTTGCAGGCGTATGTGGCCTATTTCTGTAACCCATCAAGTAAAAGTGTAATTGCTTTTCTTAAAAAATTCAATCTGCCTTGTTGTAGGTGACAGGTGACCAACAAACATATACCTCCGTTAAGTTCAAAGCATCGTCATACAAAATAACTAAAGCTTTAATTTGAATCCTCTTAGATTCTTAAACCTATTTCCTCAAAAATTAAAATCGTTCCGCAAGAAAAATGTTAAACCATTAATCTAAAGAAAAGAGGTCAATTAACGGACATTCAGTGGACCATTTCTTTTTGTTTGCCTTTCTTTAAAAAACAACTATAAAAGTAACTACACCTTTATAAATTGAAAGGTTCCTAAAAAAAACTTCTCATTGCCATACACGCCCCAAATTACTTCAAAAACAAAAAATAAAAACCAAAACAACACGAACAAGGTGTGAATAGAGCCCAAATTAACAATCTTAAAGTTCGATTACGTTTCTTTTCATTCTCTCTCTATTTGTTGGTTGCCGTTATATTCATTACATTCATTAGCTTTTCCATTCATTCGGGGTCAAAACTATGTGTATATCCATACACCATACATCCATGCATAGTTTTGTTATTCCCATTGTGTCATGGATGGTGGTGTGTTCATGTAAAACATGCTGTATCGTATCCCGGGATTGAAACTGATTTCAAATACGGGTCATCATAAGTAGGTACCGAAAAAATGGACCATCACGAGTTGAATGTGATCCTAACTGCAACAAAAATTTCCAATGACACTTCATGGGACTAACGTCAAAAGTCGGAATCCTTGTTGTTTGTTTTTATGTTTTCTAAGTGAAGAAAAAACAGGTACCTACCTAAGATGCGTGGTCATGAACATAGAAGGCAGAAGAATTCTTAGAACCTTGACGATGTGGCACGATTTTGACCGCCATCCATGGAGCATGCAAATAGTGTCATTTTTGATGGCACAATAGATAGAAATGTCGCCATATAGCTACATATTTTCTATGTGCTGTTTGTACATCCAGCATCTTGACATGTTGGTCTGCATTTGCGGACAAAATAAAGAGCTAACCGATTTCTACTCTTGCATCCCAGGAATACGGAAGTCAGAGTCATATACTATGTTCCACATAATTTGTTTTCATGAAGCCGTAGCCGAATCACAATTACTTCGTCAGAGTTGCATAGCGAATTTAAATTCGTGTAGCATAGAGTTACCATCATCAATGGCATATTCATGGTTGACCCCAAAAATGCTTGGCAGAGGAGACTTTACTATACCATTTGGTTATCGAACGATCTTGGGCTCAATTTGAACAGAGAAAAGTTCCAGTCTTCAAAACAACTATATGCAGCTACTTATGTATAGGCAGACATCGGATAATGTTGGTTTATTGCTTTGTTATAGAACAATGTGCCAGAGAGTGGGCGCTTTAATACCGTAAATACGGAGTAGGTACTCTATGGAGCATTGAAGGTCCGCTTTATGTAAATGTATGTTCTATGCAGATTTGTGTCCAATTTAAGCTGTGCCATACGTTGGTGGTAAGGTTTACGGCATTCGATTAGGTCTATGCTGTGATCTCATTTTGTAGATCAGGAGCAGAAAGTTTTCATTGGCCATTCTCGCAGTGCAGTTTGTAGGCGAACTGTTAGACGCAAGAATAATTTAAATAAGACATGACTGTTGTTAGTGGTACAAGAAGTCACCCACAATGCGGTTGCATTGTTGAGTGCATTGTAGGACAAAAGGCCAGTTTTGAACTAAATTGTGAAATGAGGTAGGCAAAATTTCTATTGTGTATATCTATAAAGCAAGAACGTACTCGTAAATAAATTATACAAGGAATAATAAATTCAAACACACTCGATCCTACAATGTATCATGTATTCATGTTATTTTAGTATACCCTCTATATTTAACCTGATTTAAACGCCCTCAAAAACATGTATCCGTATTTAAAAGGAGTTTAACCCTAAAAACCTGAATGATATTGCACTGAAAAACCGCGGTTCTATTTAGTATAAAGAAAAAAATTGTCTACTCATGGTTGATTTCGAGATAATCCAAAATTTAAATTAATTGAGAAGCATGTCTCAGGAGTTAAATCAAGCTTAACACTGAAACTTCAATGATTTAAAACTGGAAAACTGTTGTTCTGAATGGTATAAACAAATTGACTGGTTGCTGTTTAATAAGAGTTAACTGAAGTTTTATATTGACTGAAATATTTGACTACTCTTTCGGTTAACTTGTATTTAGCTTCAGATTTAAATTGACTCAAAATTTATTTTCGGGGCTAACCTGATATAAACTCTGAAACTTAAAAATATCAGTTCTAATTGGTCTAAAAATAAATTGATAGCTTAAAACAAGCTATTTTTTATTGAAATCAACTGAGAAATGTACTTCACAGATAAGAAGATGAAGAAATTTAAATATTAAAATATTGAAATTACTTCTGTTTTAAGTGGAGTGAATGAATATAACAGATTGACTGAAGAGCCCACTGTTATACCTTGGGCGAAACACAATTATTTCTGGAGTTGAGTTGTACTTTTTAATTGTACTTCACAGAGTTAACTCGAGATTAACTCTGATATTCGAACGATAATGCACTTAAATTATGTGGTCCTTATTGGTATAAATAAATTAATGTCTGCTTACGTTTAATTTCGAGCTAACGTGTTTCAAAAGTTTACTCGAGCCAAACAGTGAACGTGGAATGATTACACACTGGAAGTCTAATGGCCTTAATGGTATAAACAAACAGTTGGCAGGTTGCGGTAAATGAAAGTGAAGTATAGATTTGTATTGACTCAAAAATATATTTCAGTTCACTTCAATTTAACCCTAACAATTTGGATGATCTCGCACTGGAAAACTGTGAACCTTAATGGTATAAACAAAAACTTGGCAGCTTTCCGTTTACTTTGAAGCAGTCCCGACTTAAATTGACTGATAAATATATTTCAGTATTAATCCAATAGATACGCTGAAACTGCAATGAAATCGTACTGAAAAATTTAAGTTCTAATTGGTCTAAAAAAAATGAAATTGTAAATTTTATCTTATTCGAGATTTAAATTGAATGAAAAACATGTTTTAGTAGTTTACACGAAACTATGACTGAACGGCTAAACTTGAAATGATTTCGCACTAAAAAAAACTGTTGGCATAGTTTTTAATGGTATAAATAAAAACTGAGCTGGTTACAGATAAATTAGTAAGAATAAAGATTGTTGAATAAAGATGTTTTAACAGTTCACTTAAGTTTAACCCTGAAAATCTAGATAATCTCGTACTGAAAATGTTTGATACTAAGATGTGTCGAAATTTAAAATTTTTGGACAGCTTTGATAACTTATTCAAATATTAAAAAGCAACACTCGAATGCAAAAAAAAAAGTAGATCAAACACCACACATATTTGCGTTTTCTTATCCGTTCATTAGTAACATTTGGTCTAACGCACATTGCAAATACCGACTATTTTTTTTTTTAATTTCAAGTATAGTTAAGATTTTATTTTTATAAAACTGACAGCTGTTAATACATATCATATTTTGGTTTAATTTTCTGCTGATTGGTATAAACTGGTTTTGAAACTTTTCATAAGCAATAGTGGCAATCTACAAAAGGAATACAATTTTTTTAATGTTTGCCAATATTTCGTTGATCCAAATAAAGCTTTCTCAGATATTTACATAAGGTACATTATATATTTATAATTATGCATACTTGAATTGCAAAATATTCAACGTTGTAATCAGTTCAGTCACTTTAAAGTGGTGATACCCTCAAGTTGAACTATTAAAGTTAACATTTCCTTTATTTAGCTACACGTTAAAAAAATGGCAAAATCCTACAAAAGTGAGACATCTTAATTATATGTGCTGCAGAGTTCATTAAATAAATGACAAGACATTGCCAACTATATATGCTTTGAGGCCCCACGTAAATTATTCATTTTAGCGTTCGACTAACATTAACTATATATAAACGTACATACGTTGTATTGCCAAAGGCTCACTCCAAAGAACTACTTTTTGCAATGAAAATGTTTATCTAAGTATACGTAGAAGTTGAAAGTTAACGTTGAAAATTTGCATTTTATGTGTTTTTTTTTTCTTGGGAAATCTTAAACTTGTAACGCCTCATGCTTTAAGTTTGTTTAATGCCTTGATCATGTCCCTTACATGGGAAGAAGACTAAAATACGCAAATAAAATAGATTTGCATTTGAATCATTTCTGGATTTTGTTAAAGCCATCAGTCTTAAATCAAACTAAAGGCTGTATAAATTAGTTAAGATACATACATATGTAGGCACCTACATTATAAAATATATGTATTTATACGAGATTACTGTAGGACAAAAAACTATAGAACTTTTTATATGCTGATGTCATAACCTTACTCCTCCATCATAATTATAGTTAATCTCGTCTTAAATTTATCTCTTTTTTTAATAATTTTTTTGTCGTGAATTTTAGATTTATATGATTCTATGGTAATCTGATTGCTTACCATTCACCTCGCGTATCTTAGCTAAAATTCATTGCAAACTAGAAAAGAAGATAGGATTGTCCTCTGCTTTACCATCAAAATAACTTTTGGAATACAAAATCCATCCATATCTATTTCGGTATCTTGTGAAATTCACCTTTTTTTATTAAACTGGTTTTGACTTGAGTAGGTTAATCTTCTCTACTCGTTCTAAATGTCTGAGTGTCAATTCTCTGTCTCTGTGTCTATGGCTGAATCAATCATTAGTACCGTTTTATCTTGTCTGAAATGTTTTATCGAATTTGTAATTTCTATTTATGAATTTGCCATTAATATTTTTTTAATATTATTTTTATTTCTTTTATATGACATTTTATTTATATTTTTGTGTATTCTTTTTTATTTGCAGATAAAATGACGTCACCTCGCATCATATACACAGCACTGCATGTTTTTGTAAGTATAGATATAATTTGTTGTAGTTGCTTGATGGGATGTAGGCAGATTACTGCTGCATTTTATGTAGGATTATTTTATGGTTAGATGAGACTCCATTAAAAAAACAAAATTTTTTCTTAGTCGCACTAAATATTGCAATTTATTTGAATTTTATACAAATATTGATGTACTGAGATTACAAAAAAAAATAGCTAGTATACAATTAAGGTTAATTGTACAAGAACATGTTCTTTTTACATACACGTACCGCTAATGCATTATTTTTGATAAAACATTTTTTATTTCGAAAAGAATACTCACGGTATTTATGGCATTATAAATATAAACAAATTTTGATAGATATAATATTTCAGATTTTTCGTGCCCAATATAGAAAACGATATTATTGTGTTAAGATTGGTTTGGTACACAACTAAACAGACGGCTTATGTTTTTTTTTGTTATACAAACGGTAAAAAGTTGAATAAATGAATTAATTCTTGGTGTGGTGCAAAGATCTACTGTGCTGCCATATAGAGCTAAATGAGATTGCTCACTAATCGCTCATCCTCTAAATTTAGTCTTTTGATGAATTCTAGTATTTCGAGTATTTTTAGTGAGGATAAATTCCTCTCCTCTATCTGGTGTCTTCCCAGATATCTGTGTCCTCGATGCACGTGCACAAGTGCATAATATTTGCCTAATATATGGTCGAGTCTCGAAAGCTTCCTTATGAATATTGCAGAATTTACAAGTTCCGCTGCTCATTAGGCCAAGGCCAAGAACACTGAGGTGTGTTTTTAGTTTGCAGTGTCCACTGAGTCTGCCTGTTACATTTCTTAAGCTGTTCCTGCTAAGGTTTATGCAGGCTTTATAACGTACTTGGTTCTAGTTTCGAAGTAATAGTTTGACCTGTCTCAGTTTTGGGAGTTCTTGCCAGATTTGATGTGGTTTTTGATCAAATTTTCTCCTAATTTGCAATAAGTCTCAGCCCCAGTTAGAAAGTTTGTTGCTCTTATTTTAAGTAAGGAGTGCCATGGATACTCACGTGACCCGGTATCCAATAGATTAAGACATTGTTATTCTCGCCTCATTTAACCTCGCTAAGCATTCCCATACCAGTTCACTATCAATTAACTTTTCACGCAATCTCTACCTATAATAAAGTCAAACAAATTTTACGATTTTTCGGATGCAGAAAGATTTCTGTCAGAAATTATTGTTTAGTTATTTTTGTCATTTGTGTACAGGAGCAGTATAGATGCTCGATGACAATTTGAGGTAAGGTAGATGCAACAAAAAAAAAATTACTTAAATTGCAAAGGGTAATGTAGTTCTGCTTTAATAATATATGTTGTTACATTTCAAAGTTAGCTTAAAAAATAGCCCTGCTCAATTCGTGCTCAAATTAACTGAGCACTTTACTCTTAATATAATGTAATAATAAAACCGAAAACTTGAATTTCACTGCTCCAAGGCATAATTTACCGCTCTGATGAGTAAGGTTTTCTGGCACCTTGGAATTTTTGTTGATTTCTACATATCTACAAAGTACGAGAAACTAAAATAACTTAAGAAAAGTACACTATTCCAAAGTACGAGAAATTAAAACAACAGAAAAGTGCACTACGGCGTATACGTGATATTTTTTTATTTTTTTTATAAATTTGCAGAGCTAAATTCGAGTAATTAACACGTCTACAAGATGGATTTTTTTTTTATCAGAGAAGCTAGGCCTTACATTTATGCAAAGTTTTTCGATGCCTTGAATTCGACTACGGCCCAAGGTTTTTGAGACATGCTAGCATAAAGGCTCATCCAAAATCCACACTGCAAATTTAAAAATTCAATAGAGATTAGTTTTTGAGTTATTTTTATTATCTATATATATAACGAGAAATGTCGTCCGTGTGTGCGCCCATAACTCGAGAACGGATCCTTCGATTTTCACGATGTTAGGCTTGATGAATTCGTATTGACCCAAGGAAGGACATAGGAAACTGTAGAAAAATCCTGAAAAATTTTCAGGAAAATTTGAAATCAGGGATCATCCTCTTTTTAATGCATATCTCGAGAACGGTGTCTTCGATTTTCACGAATAAGTGCTTGATGGATTCGTATTGGTTTAAAAAAGAACATAGGACACTGGAGAAAAATCCCGGAAAATTTCCAGAAAAATTGGAAAACAGGGAACATCCAGCTTTTAATGCATAACTCGAGAACGAGAGCTACTTCGATTTTTACGATTTAGGGCTTTTATAAATTCGTATTAGTTCAAGGAAGGGCATAGGAAACTGGAAGAAAATCCCCCAAAATTTCCAGAAAAATTGAAAATCCGGGAACATCTTGTTTTTAGTGCATAACTCATGAACGGTTACTTTGATTTTCACGATTTATGGCTTGATAAATTCGTATTGGCCCCAGGAACGACCTGCTTTATTGCAATACGTGGAGAAATTGCAATTGAAAACAAACATGCGAGTCGCTTTACGAAATGACCAGTTCGCTGCCGATTTCTCCAGTCAATTTAATGGCGATGGGCAATGGCGTGATAACAGTGGACTTAGTCACCGGCCTTATTGAATTTCCACCGAATTTTTGCTTCTTTACAACAACGACAGGAGCTCATTGCAAATGTTTTTCCGAATTTCACTCAAAATTATGTTAACCATGATTGGCTGAGCTCACGCGCGATTTTGGTTGTGAAAAACAAGAACGTCGATCATTTGAATTTAGTGAGTTCATTTATTCAAATCCGTGGACTTCGTGATGGATAAAAACGAAGCCACCAACTATCCTACGGATTTTTTGAATTCTTTGAATGTACCGGGCTTTTTACCACACAATTTAAAATTGAAAGTCGGCTGAGTTATAATTTTGCTGCGCAACCTCAATGCACCAAAACTTTGTAACGGAACGCGTTTGATTGTAAAGTACATCAAATCAAATCTTATATTCAAGCCACTATTTTGAGGGGAAAATTCAAAAGCGAAGATGTTCTCATTCCACGGATTCCGCTTATTCCGAAAGATTTGCCATTCGTATTTAAGCAACTTCAATTTCCAGTGCGTCTCGCTTTTGCTATGACAATTGACAATCAATAAATCAAAAGGACAATCGCTGGATGTTTGTGGCATCAATCTTGAATTCCCATATATTTCTTACATGGTCAGTTGTATGTTTTCTTTAGAAAGAATTTCAATTGACCGAATTACATGAAACATCATTGTATATCATGCTCGGAATTATTATTTTCTTTACATAAATGAATTTAGGCGGAACGAAGTTTGCCGGTTCAGCTAGTATATGTATAAACCTACTTACGAGTAGTAACGAAGATTTAGAAATTTAAAAATAAAATTATTTCTGTGAAAAATTATAATGAAACAACAACAAGTGTGTTCTACCACCAAGTTATTTTTGGCTGAAGATATAGCTGTATTTGCGTCACAGTGTTGATATCTTAGATTCAATCCCTATAACCAGTGGACGCACCAGAAAAAGAAATGCGATGATCGGGTTGGCACTCGTGAAATAGCTATAACTTCAGCAAAAATAACTTGGTAGTAGAACACTTAAGTTTTTGTTGTTTCATTGAAATGTTCAATGCTAATTATTGTCTTTGCAGCGTGACTAAATTGTATGAAATTTAGTTCTTAAAAAAATCCTCCTAAAATGATTTCTATTTAATTGAATTAAATGAATAAAAATAAATTAAACACTCAAGTCACCTCAACTCTATGCATTTTGCCTAGATATAATACATGAGCTCATCAGTAAGATGCTGTCATACGATTCTAAGATGAACCTAACAATATTTTTAATAATTTTTATTGTGTGCCATTGTTTTTTTTTAATGACTGACATGTCTATTATGCAAAAAAAAAAAACATATAAAGCGCTTTCAATGTAGCTAACTTTACAATAAGATATTCCTTTAGATTCTAAGACATTCAGCATTTATAGCAATTAAAAAATGAAATGATTTAATAAAAAATGATCCATTATGACCCCCGAAGCGAAGCGAGGCGTGGCAGCTTATAAGATTGCTTACATCAAGTTATCATTATTAAATGGCTTACTGAGTCTTGAATTGAATATTTGATGGTCTACCATGATCATATAATATTATTATCAATTCGCATTACACTTTCTTTTAGCATTTAATATACCTAATATTCATTTTTTTAGTTCAATTTTTAAGATGTGCGAACAATAACATTTTTTTTTTTTTCAATTTATTTCAGGCAATCGCAACGTTAAGTACAAACGGAGCACAAATCCCAACAGCGACAAGTAAGTACAAAAGTAAATTTTGATTTTATTTTGTATCAAAGTTATTAGGGTCAAATTGAAAAGAAGAATAGATTTTCAAAGTTTAAATGATGGATCTATTGTTATTAAACATGTTTTGTTTAATCCATGGAATTTAGCACTTTTAAAAAATATAGGTTCAACCGTCAATAATTCGATCATCGAAAATTGATTAAAAAGAAAAACAACAAGGAAAGTGAATTCACATCAAGCGCAATAGGATATAGCTAAAATATATTCGGTCACGAGTAGGTACTTATATGCATGTGACTAGTCTTGTCGTGGCAAAGAAAACAAAAAAATATTTTGTCATAGACGCCTAGTGCCTGTTTAACTATTATTATGCTTATGCTGTAATAGTTCAGCTTTGTCGTGATTTGATTTGCGCTAATAGGATGTAAGTTTATATAGTAAGAGCTTTTCACTTTCAAAAGGGAAATATATGACCCAATAGCATTTTCGAACATACTTTATTTTTTGGACCAAATGCAAATATTTTTTTTTTATAATTTTTCGAAATATTGCTAAGGCCTTGCTTTTAATTTATAAATTTTGTTGTAAACATTTAAACCTTATAATTATACACAAATTAAAGAATAATGTCGTTTATACACATGTACATATAGGTATGTAGTTTAGCGGTGAAAATGAGAAAATCAAGCGTAGCTGTTAATTAAATTGATTTTGGAACGTTTTTTTTCTCAAATGATCTTAGAGTTTTAATTTAAGTTTCGATGTTATGTCACCAAAAAGCAATTTACAGTTAAATGTGTCGTTCTCTATGAATATTTTTTAAAACGCCGGCCGCGCTGTTTTTTTTTTTGTCAGAATGGTTGAAACACAAGCCTCTGGCAGTGGTCAATCAATTCGAGTCAGAAAATTTTATCAGTATAATGTTGAAAGATGTTGTTGTAGCCCGTAGAGTAAATTAGTGCTTTGGACTGTCACGCTAGAGATCTGGGTTCAATTCTTAGCATCGTCCACCTAAAAACTACAAAAAAATATCAGGGCTACTGCCTCTTGCGAGGAATTGACAAAACTTGACACTTGTCATGAATAAGTGCTTCTCGTCTAGCCGTAAGGGCTGGCCAAGAGACCGAGACGAGACGAGAATGTCGAGATGATGTTAAGCATCCGAGACGAGTTCGAGACGAGACTGTATATTTGGACTGAAATTTACCGAGAGTCTTGTCGGTCTCCGTTGACTCGGCACAAAAATAGGCTAATAAATTGAAAAATCCAAATTCAGTTAAATATTTATTTTCTTCTACACATATTCAAACTATGTATATAGGGGACAAACTAAATCTTGACGTATCGAGAATATTTCGTTCCAATAATCAACAGGTTGCCCTGAAATCTTTTTTTTCGGGACGAGACTGAGACGAAACCGGGACAAGACTGAAAATTTAAATTTTCTCTTGAAAAAGTCTAGACTGAGGCCGAGACGAGACTTAATTATACGAGACCGACGAGACATAGAGACGAGACTGAAATTTTTCCAAGATGAGACTTACAAAAGTCTCGCCGAGTCTCTTCTCGTGGCCAACCTTTCATAGTCGGCATAAGATTGTAGTTCCCTTTATTCCTGTCGACACGCGCACACAGGAATGGTTAAAACTTGTAAGTCACTAGGCCCTGGTTCTTCACGAGCTGTTGCGCCCCCCAATTTATTTATTGATCATTTTGTAATGTCCATGTCTTTAGATGATACGATCATAAGTTTATAAAATTTTGAAAAAAATTCAATTTTGCACATTTATATTCTTTTTGCCAAAGGCGGACGATATTAAAAATGTAATGGATAAGTATATTTTGTTGCATTAAATTGTGAAAATGCAACCGCAAGAGAGAACCGAAAGTGTGGTTGGAGGTGTTCTGGTAAAAGTAGACACACTAAAGGCCAGTTTGTTTACAATGGGTTAAATTTAGTATGTGACTTTCATAGGCTTTAATTAGCTAACGCTAATCAACCAAAATTGGCTGATTAGTGAAATCCATGATGAGCAACTCATACTTTGATTTTTTTAAACAAGATTTTTTTAAAGATAATCAGCTGTGAACAAACTGGCCCTAAGGGTATGCATGCAACGTCGTAAAACACTGGATAAGTTTACGATTTGGTTAAATTTATCATTTGGTAAATGAACTGTCAATTTTTGTATGGGAAGTAGTTTGCACAATTTGGTTAAAATTATCCAAGGATTTTAATGGGGAAAATTAACCAAATTTATCTGGTTATACTAATCCAAATGTCATTGTGAATTTTAGAATTAAGTGCGTTCAGAAATATGATTTACATAATAGGCGAGTCAGGAAAGAGAGATATCGGGGATTTCGCTCCGTCAAACATTTTTTTCATTAGTATTTTGACAGCCAAACTGAGATTTTTGGCTGAGGCCCTACCAAATCTCCCTTTTCCTGAACACGCCAAATATGATATCTCACTCAGAGAACTAAAACAAAACGTTTCTATAACTATCGAATCGCGGTAAGTTTGCGATAAAAGTGACTTCAAACGTTGTTTATGCAAAGAAAAAATAATAAGTACGTCTTCATTTAATCAATGATTAGGAAAGCTACTTTTCGTAAACTATTAAGGTAGAAATAAAAAGGTTCTCCCCAACCAATGTGAACCATTCGTTGACGACGACGAAACTACATCAACAACAACAACTTCGTCAACGAATGATTCGCATTGGTTTGGGTGATCCTTAATAGAAGGAAGCTGTCAGAAGCAGATGTCATACAAAAATGAAAAGTAGCTTTTTGAAGAATGAAAATCAGATTTGAGCCATAATTCACTGTATCTCTAATTTCGTTCCTGCCCCAACAAACGTCAGTTTCACTTCCATGAGGTGCACTCGGGGGCGCTCTTCACAAGCGAAAGCAATAGTAAACGCAAATCAAGAAACCGACATTATGGGACCACTACCGGGAGCTTACGACTATTGTAGTTCCATCGTGTATCTTACATTTTGTATCGTTCCGAGACATTCGGCTCCGATTTCGCGTTGGTTCGGTAGACGTTCTTGATCTTCCAAATCTAAACACGTCGTATGTGTCACACACCAAGTCTGTGAAATAAACGAACAGCTGATTCAATTACACAGCATTTAACCAAATCAATAAGAAGGTCGTTCATGCAAACTTTTGTGTAAACTTATTATTTTACACAATTTGTAAACTTACGACGTTGCATGAATACCCTTACTATCAAAAAGTAATTTATGAAAGTTTTACATAATTAAGTGATCTTCAACTTTTATTTCGACCATCTTTTTGCATATTCTCATAAATACTGGTCCTAAGTAATAAACGACTTGGAGTTGAATCTAGTATATATGGGTTAAACTCGACTGTATGCTAAATTCGACTCTAAATTCGTTTATAACAAAAAAAACCTAAACCATATGATCCTAATCTTCCACTAAAAAAAGTTTGACTGGTGATGAAATTAGGTCAAAGTATACTTTTTTTGTCACAAGAAACTGTTATTTTTGTTTAATAGAAATATTATTTCTTTTCTAAATAAATTTTTAAAAGTCCTAATTTTCCAACAAAAAAAAAGTTTATGAACCAAGTTCTGATTTCCGAAAATTTTAGGAAGGTATTTTTGCGTTGCGCCCTCTAATTTAAGTTGCTGTAAAAATATCATACTGTTACTGTATAAAATTCAATTAAAAAGTACAAGTGACCTCAACTCCAGAAATAATTGTGTTTCGCCCAAGGTATAACAGTGGGCTCTTCATTCAGTCTGTTATACCCTACTAAGACACACATTTTGGTCGATGTACTTTTTAATTGAATTTTATTCATTCACTCCACTTAGAACAGAAGTAATTTCAATAATTTAATATTCAAATTTCTTCATCTTCTTATTGTTACTGTATAAAAACATAAAAAAATGTAAAGGCCAAAAAACACGTTTTTCAAAATTAATTTTCCTTAAATTTCACTAGTTCTTCATTTTTTATATTAATGAAGTTTTTAAAATAGTCCAACATGAAAACGCTTAAGCAATGAGGGATCAATTATTGGAACTGGTGTGGAAATTTCCCCATTTATATTACACAGAATTTGTATCACTAAACCATCTTATAAAGAATCAGGTTATTTACCGATTCCCTTTTCCACTTTATTATTAAAAATAAATGAATTCACTCAAATCCATAACACCCTGTTAGTATAGAACACCAACTAAACTAATGCTATTATTTATAAATTTTGCATGAGTACGTAGAATTTAAGTTCATAAATAAAATTAATCTTCTACACACCTTGCTCTCTATTCAAAACCCAAACCCACGCACTCAGTATCTCAAAGCCAACACCTTCCTATCTAGAAAGACTCTTTTTGACCTTTAGATGAATTCCGCATGCGATAAAATCCGTACCTAAGGCATTATAGCAAAGCAGTATAGTATGCAGGAATTTTATAATTTATAGCCCTATGTATTAGGCTTACTCGGGTGTCTTGTAGATGCTGCATGAAGAAACATCAGTAATAGGTTCAATGCACCTTGTCCACCATCAGAAGTCTCGTGCCTGCAGCAATGTTGCCTTTAAATCATCATGCAAGTTGAGGAAGAAATTGTTAAAGATGCAGTTTTTTTTTTGTTGCTTTTACCCAAGATGACATGGTTGTACGTATAGCTGAATTGAAGGTACACCGTAGTCATGGTTGTCTTAATGAGAAACGGCGCCCGGGCAGGATATGAAAAAGGGCCAGTCTTAAACTTTTTGAAACCGTTTTTATAAGTTCGCTTCCTTATAGATTCTTATAGATTTTGAAAAAAGTTTTTATAAGTTCGATTTCTTATAAAACAAATTTAGGGCCATATCGCAGAACTGGATGAAAAAAAAATTTCTTATATGATCTAAGGCTCTATCCCATCAAGAAGAAGGTAATTGAATCGATTCAAAAGTTTTCACAAACAGACAAAATGAACCTAAAGTATGCCAGATGTCTCATCATTTTTTGATTTGTTTGACTAAAAAAAAACTTAAAAAATGAGTTAAAATCCAAGTTACTTCTTCAAGAATCGATTTGCTAGTTTTAAAGTTCACTTCAATAAAAATAATTGAAATTTATTTTTGTGAAAATTGTTGAACACTAGGCCCTGATCTGCTAACCATTTGAAGAAAAAACCGGCACTGTCCCTAAAGTTACTTCATGTCCCATGTTGGGCTTCTTCTTGGATAGCAGCAAAATGGCTAAGGTCGAAACGAACCTTTTTCTGTGTGCAAATGCTCTAAGAAAATACAGCAATAATGGCACAGCAAGCCATAAAAATACAACAAGAACCTCACAGAACGAAAAGGCTCTTTTCTTTTGGTGGACCAACGTTAACGTTAAAGACAAGCCTTCTTTAATCCCCCTCAGCTGTCGAGTTTATATATGAAGGTAGACACAGACTATAGAATTGATTGGGTTCAAGGAACCTGGCATGGAACCGAACGAAGATGAAGTTAGCAGAACACATAGAGATCTTCTTGAAAGGCGAATTCTTTGTGGTCTCTGTGGAGCTTGGCTACTCAATGTCATTGCCAATGCAATGTGTTGGATGGTGGTTGTATTCAGCTCGGAGATCTGCATCTCAGCGCTTGTTATCCAAAGAGAGTGCACAGAGACAGCGCAGTATTTGCGCAGCTTGGAATTGATTTATCGTTTGGTTATAAGGACTGCTGAAAACAAGTTCTTTATTTTTGGCCATATTTGGTAATGTAAGATGCAGAGTGGCTCTCGAGGGTCCAATTTTGTTAAATGATCATAGAATGATTGTGGGAGCGGAAGCGTTGAGATTAGGACTTTAGCTGAAGGAAGAATGCTATATTGATGATTGGGACTAAATTTATTGCTGATTATTATTTTTTCCGATATAGCTAAATGTAGATTACTTTTTAAAAAGCTATACTCTGCCAGCTAGCAGCTAAATCTTGAAAGGCTTTCGAAAAGGTATATAGGAATACCTACTTGATAAATGTGAAATTTAAAATGTATGAACTGCAATCACATTATTGTCTTGAAAAGCCATACAATTATTACGTGTGTGAGAAGCTGTTGCCATTCTGGCCTCGATTTTGTTTTCATAACGGTTCATTGTTTATGCTTTGAAGTTCATGGCACAAGGTCTGCGTCTGCCCGCATGCATCAGCCTCAGGTGCGCATATGCATGTTAAGAAGTTCAAAAGAACAAATGTGCCTTGGAGCTTTAGACTATGAATATGTAATGTGAACAACAATGATATGTTATTTCAACTTCAATGTTAAAAAGATTGATAAGTTCATATTTACGGGTTTAAATGAAATATATTCAGTTCGGTTGAAATGTAAAAATTTCTTAGGTTCATTATCTAATCTTTATGCAACCGGTATCCAAAATAGATATTTGTATAGTCTTGGACTCGTTTGATTGTTGGTTCTCTTGACAATATACCACAATTTTCAAAGGGACTTGCTAATATTTACCTTTTTTGCTGAAAATATAGTTACTTTTTAAGGTTTATGGTATCACCTTCCAAATTTTTGTTTGGGAAAAAGAAATTAATCGACAAATTTCACACTTTTCCATAGTTGTATTAATTTTTCCTCATTGTCGTACGTTGGAAAATTGTATTTTTTAAATGAAATTGATTTGGAACCAGTTCATAATTCGCTTTCACGATTGGGTAGATACTCACCTCTTGTTTTGTTTTGTATTACATCGCTTTGAACTAAGCGCCACTTTTATATAGAAATTTAATTTTCACTGGTACTGAGTTCTTAACTTAAGATTTTTTTAATAAAGCGCTTACTAAAGAGGATTTCAATACCCTTAAAATGTTTAAACACAGTTCGAGCGTTAGAAAAAAAGGAAGGATTTAAGAGGAGATAGAGCCGGGTAAAGCATTCCACATTCTTGTAGTGAGACTAAAGAAAGAATCTCTATACTTAACAGTACGTACGAAGTTGGGCTTAAGTGTAAACTGACGGGCATTCCTAGAAGCACGAGTATTACGGTTAAATTGTTTAAGAGGAGGAATGCAACTGGCTATTTCACTAGAGCACTGTTTGAGAAAATAACGGTAAAATAACGAAAGACATGCAAAATTGCGGCGGTGCGGTGTTCGATTTTTCTATCAACTATCATTTTCATAGCTCTTCTTTGAATAGCGGCATGGTAGTGGGTTTCGTTTTAAGGACAGTAGACAGCATTGAGTTTTTGAAGCATTCAATTCTACGTGGTTTTTGATTTCCCATTGGACAATGCTGTTGAGATCAGAATTTAATGAGCTTATCATTCGTTGCCGTTGAAGTTCCACATCTGAATGACATGGATGTGAATCTAAAAACGAATATGAAAAGCTGAGGGTACAGTCATCAGCAACACAGTTTAAAGGATTAAAACTTTCAGACAGCATATCATTAATAAATATAAGAAAGAGGGAGGGATAGTGCTTTTTTGGGTAATATGCCCACACATTTTTTTTTCAAAGGCCCAGAAATAACGGTTCCTTCAATACAATTTTTTCGAGCCAAAAAGGAAATACTTATTTCTCTTAAAAACGGATCTAACGATTTTGATAAGAACAATTTTAGTGAATTTATATAAGCAAATGCTATTTTTTGGAAATGGTAAACTTTTTTTGAAAAATGGTTATTTTTGTTGGGTACCATTTTTGGATTTTTGACTTTCTCAAAAATTTTTTGTAATGAGAAACTTTTGAAAAGTATGAAAATTTAAAAAAAAACATTGTTTTGAAATTTAAAAATAAAATATTGAAAAATAGTTTTTTGATTTTAATATTTCAATGAAGACTTTATATAAAATGATTTTTTAACATTTTCTAGAATACTTGATGAAAATATGTTCCTAAAACAAAAATAACCGTACTTGCCATACAAATGTTGAAAATCTTATTTTTTTCGAAAACTACTAATACTACGTTTTCACTGCGCCAAATGAGGTAAATTCGTTGCAAATTTCCAAAAGAGATCATTTAAATTAACTCATTTCCCATACAAATTCTCGTTTCGTTGCCAAATGAGATAATTTCAACCAAATTTGCACGAAATAAGATTGGAAATTAGGTGAATGCATCCAGCGAGAATCAGTTTCAAAAGCTCTGAGTAGCTTTTGTATGAAAATATCAATAGACTTTACTCAACAACATAAAACAGAAAGAGAAAACAATAAAAATAAACGTTTAACTGCCTTTCCAAATTCAAAATGAAATGAGATTTCAAACGATATTAGCTAATTTAATAATGGAAACACTTTTTTGGTAATTTTCGAAATTACCTCATTTCAGCTCTAATGAAAACGTAGTATAAAGTTCTCGTAAAACCACGTTTAATATTTTTGACTTTCTTATTACTGGATTAGCTGATTAATATTATATTCTAATGAAAAAGCGGATAAAAAGTTTAAATAATATTGCCTTTACAAATTTTCAAATAAATTGTGTTTTTTTTTAGTTTTAAATTAGTGTTCAATTTTTTTTGTTCTGAAAATTCGACTTTTTTAAACCGAGCTTATGATTTTTTTTTTTTTTAATTTGAGTTCTATCTGCATATTAATAATTACTTCTTAAAATTGTATGCATAAGAAATATTTTGAATTGCTGCTTTATAGGGCAAGTATTGGTTTCGTGTCTTAAAAAATTTCGACGTTTTAAGCAAAATTAAAATAACGATGAAGAAGATGTTTAAAAAAGTGATTTTCCTCAGGACGTCCGTGGTTGGTTTTTTGTCTGTGCGTCCTGATGTACATCGAGTTAGAGCCTAAGCGAATGGACGGATTTGATTCCCTAGAGGACAAATTCGAATTTTTGTTGTAGATCATATCTAGAACGGGTAGCTGCATAACAACGATTTCGGTTTTATCAAGTTTTCCCGAAAACAGCTCTAATCATTTTGATTAAACTTTGTACATGTCATCTTTATACTAGTTCTAATAATACTTCATACCACGTTTTTACCAAAAAAACGAATAATGGAAATAAAAATGTGGGTTTTTTAAATTGTCTTTTTTTTATACTTATTAAGGTATATTCCTTCATAATTCGTCATTGGCTTGGTCAATTTTATCATTATTTTGCGATTAATTACTTCTAAGTTATTAACCAAATATTGCATTTAAAATTTGTGTAAATAATTTTTTTTTCGAAAAAATTAAATCAAACAAAAAATTCAAAATTGCTTTTTAACATGTTTTTATTATTATTTTTTTCGCTAACAATATAAAAATGTTAGCCAACCTTTAAAATATTACCACACCGTCAATGTCTAGCCACATTCTAGTGGTTAGGTACGAGAGCAAGTTCGTGCAGTCCATTTTATTCTTAAGATTCTCCCCCACGTGACTTTTTTCTTGACTGATCTCAACCCTTAATTTCCTAGGGGCTTTTACCCGATCATTTTTCATTGAAAATTCCGGCCAAAACTTATTCTCGGAAAACGTTTGGCCCTTGAATACTTCTCGTATATGAAAAGTTATGGTTTAATTAAATAAATCGAAGTAGATATTTAAATTAAATTGGAATTTACAAAGATAGGCAGGATGAACTAAGTCAGTCTCAGAAGTCTAGCTGTCGGTCTATTCATCTACAGCCTAAATGGCTGGGTCCATTTTCTTCCAACTTGGTTCATTGATAATTTCGTAAATCACCTCTACCTGCCTGTTTGATTTGTTTAAAGCTAGAAACTATGGTACAACATTTTAGGAATATTTCATTCTTCCAAAAAAAAAACATCTTGAACAACTTCTGTCAAGACAAAGCGCAAATTTGCATTAAAAAAATATTTAAAATTAATGAAAATTAACTTTTCATACCTTTCCATAGAATTTCTTTTTAGTTTTGCATTTTTTCGTGACCGGAATACTCACTCATTAAATTTTGTTCAATTTTTTTGATTTCGTAAATCACCTCTACCTGCCTGTTTGATTTGTTTAAAGCTAGAAACTATGGTACAACATTTTAGGAATATTTCATTCTTCCAAAAAAAAAAACAGCTTGAACAACTTCTGTCAAGACAAAGCGCAAATTTTCATTAAAAAAAAATGTTTAAAATTAATGAAAATTAACTTTTCATACCTTTCCATAGAATTTCTTTTTAGTTTTCGATTTTTTTGAGACCGGAATACTCACTCATTAAATTTTTTTTCAATTTTTCTACGAAGGTTTTCTAAAAGTGGTTTTATTAAGAAAATACATAATCATAATCTAATACGTTAAATAAGATAAACTACATTTGAAAATTTACCTCTTATTTATTTTATGTTTTTTTTTATTGTTTCCATTTATTCCAGATGCACCATCATTACACAGAAACAATGGCATTGAACCAACCGTTCGGATACAATGCATGTCGGGATCGATGTTAATCACAATCAAAGATGCACCACCAAGCAATGAGAATGGTCTATTTAGTGGAATGGTTTATCCTAAAGGGCTTTCGAAGAATTCCACTTGTCTATCGGAATATCGGTAAATTTCACTTAAAACAAAAGTAAATCATTTCAGCTATTTTAAAATTATCTGAAAAAAAATTGCAGAGATCATCAGGGACCCCTAAGGTATAAGCTGCCATTGAGGAGCTGTAACACGATGCCACAAGAAACGGTAAGTTCTGTTGTTTAACATTCAATCGTATAATATACATAGGTACTTGAAGAAAAGCGAAATCACCTGTTACATAAAGCTCTCTGCTATCTATAAACAAAATTGACTCCGAATAAAATTAACTTAGTTGGATTTACTCTAAGTGTAGAAATGTTTTTTTCTTTTCTTAAAATGACGTGATTTTAAGTACCTGCCTAAGATTCACATAATTTTTTACCAAATGTAAAGCACCCACTCATGAAGATGACTTTTCAAGTTCAGCGAAGAAAATGTGATGTAATCGGTTCGTATAAAGTCAAACAAGAGATACCTTCACACTACACTAGATGGTATTTTTACTTTTCATAACACTTTCGCATACAACTCACATTTTGAATTTGACTTAAAATGGAATGCGAAGAAGATTGGCAATTTTGTTGTCTGACTTCGGGCAGGTTAAATTGAAGTGTCCGGGTTGAATTTCAGGGAAAGTCAATAACTAACGTCGGGTTATTATTATTCCGTTTATTACGAAAAAAATCATTATAAGCACTCAAAAATATAATTAAATTAAATTTTATTGAAATAAAATTTAGACTGGAACATAATTATGTCTGCCAATTTTAAAGGTTAACCGAAAAAAGTAAACTGCTTAAGATATTTGAATAGATTAGGTTGCATAACTTATATTATGTATGTAAAAGAAACCATTAATTATGTACATTGTCTTGAGACTAAGATTTTTTTTAGTTTGTCATTTGACGAATTGTTTCATTGAGCGTTGGTTTAGAATTAAGTTTGTATATACACACAAGCAAACATAAGATTTAGAACATAAAATTATAATGGGCAGTAAATAAAATAAAATTAATTGTGAAACAGTTAAATTCACTATAAAGTAAAAATCAGTAGTAAATTATGAGCATTAGTTCCCAGAGATATATTTATTTACTTAGATGAATTTTAAAAGTTAACTATGAATTAGAATGCTCTGCAATTACATATTGAATGACCACAAAAATGACCAAAATAATAGCTGATTAATCAATGTTGGTATGATAATAAAGGTTAATAAAACATCTAAAAGCATATAAGGTAAGATAAATAATCAGGTGTTATTTCAAAGACAACGTCAGATTTCAAATGATTTAATTTCGTGTCGTTAACACCAAAAATCATAACTGATTAAACATCAAATGAATGAACTGCGTGGGATATAAAAACCTTGCAAAGCGTATGGATAAATCACATTTGTATGACAAAATGATTGATTTATTTAACATGATGTTAGTTTTGTTTGAAAAATGAATATCCGTTTGTACTCGTAGGTGGACAAGCTAAAATCAAAAGATCATTAAACTCACCACCATGAGTTCAAACTTCAAAGACAATATTCTCATGAACGCGTTCGTACATACATAAATCTAAAATGAAACACAACAAAATTAAATTGTTTTATTATGTAGGAGTGCAAAACATGAATGAAGAGTAGCAGTTGGTTAATATCACCAACATCCCTTTTTTAATTACAAAACATGTACATATAAATTTACTGTAAAGTGGGTATCGAAATTCTCTCTGTCTGGCAATTTGTCAGTCTGTATCTCTACCCAGTGTTCCCAGATGGGCTATTTTCCGACCAAAATGGCTGAAAAAAAACTTTGGGGGGAAAATGGGGGGGGGGGGGACAAAATAGTGGGGGGGGGTTATGGGGGGAAATAAATTGAAAGATTTCTTTTTGGGGGGACTTTTAGTTCAATTTTGATTCACTTATATAGTGAAAAATAAGTTAGGAAATCGATTAAGCATCGAAACTGCCGATGCTATTTTAAGAGTTAGGTACTCAAGGCTGTGTTGATTTCAAACCTGCAAAAACAATGCTAAACAAGTTAAATTAGGAAACAATGTATACTTTGAACGACTCGGACGATAACACAGAAACTGTGGAAGCATTTGCAGATAGAAGAATTTAAATATATAAAAGCAGTGTTTTTTAAATAAAATGTATGTACATATTTCCTAATATTTTCAAGAGAAATATTATTTTTGAAATGTATGTTTTTGCTATTTAGTTTAGGTACCTTGAAATAAAAGTTTGATTGCGAAAATAAAAAGTAATTATCCATATTCTCCTCATATTCTATGAGGGTCTGTAGGTATTTATTTATTTATTCCATATTATTCTAAAATACATGCATATGGATATTTTTTTTTCCTTCCCATACAAAATGGGGGGATTTTTTTCGAATTTGGGGGAACTTTGAAAATTTCATTTAGCAACACTGTCTCTACCTCAACCTAAGCAACTGGATAGATTTTCTTCATACTTGGTACCCAGAGCTTTATGGGTAATCGGCCCACATATTTTATTTAATTTTTTTAATACTAAAATAAATGTACCTGATATACAAATTTTTGTTAGCATTATGAAAATACCGTATTATATAATATTACACTATTTTGTTAGTAAAAAATACTAAAATTTGGTCAATTTCTTGTACAAAAAAAAACCTTTTTCCCGAAAACGGTTGTTCCCACTTAAAATAATGGTACCTTAGGCCTTGGCCACGCGCCATGCGACAAGCGACGAGCGTTTTCAAACAAAAACCATAACAATGAATTGCCGTTTCCAAGTAACTTTCTCAAACTTTGTTTACTTAAAAATGATAGGTAAAAGATCTATAACGGAAACAATTATATCTCTCGAACTCGAACACCGCCGTAATATTTCGTGTCTTTCTCTATTTTATCGCTATTATTAAAATCAGTTTTCTAGTTAGAGAAATAGCCAGTTGCATTCCTCCCCTTAAAATATTCAACCGTAATACTCGCGCTTCTAGAAATGCCCATCACCTTTGAGCCCAACTTCGGTCGTACTGTAATGTACAGAGATTCTTTCTTTAGTCGCACCACACGAATGTGGAATTCTTTTCCCGCCTTGACTTACCTCTCTCATTTCGATGTGCAAACATTCAAAAACAATGTGCATCGGTATCTCCTTTTAAATCCTCTCCTACTTACCTAATCGCTCGTGCTGTATTAAAAACATTTTAAGGGTAGCCATAACCCCTTTTGCGCGCGTGGAATATAACAAAAAAAAAAATTCTCTTGTCGCTCAGGATTAAAGTTCAATAAATAAATAAAAAGAACAGAATTGAAAGCAGAGCTAGGTCGTTTCTGAGCTACAGAGCGACGGAATTATGACCTAACTCGCTTAGTGTATGGCCAAGGCCATATACAGATTTTGACAATCTTAATTTTCTCGAAAACAGCTCAAACAATTTTGATAAAAAAAAACGTTTTGTTCCTGAACTAGCGCAATCTACTTTTAACGAGAAAAATAATTTTACCTTGCCTATAATTATTAAAAGTACTTCCATGCAACGAGTGATCATATTTTCGACTTTTTCATTACTGGGCAAACTGAATCATACTCTTTTTTTTACACAGAAGGTTCTAAAAAGTGTTAAGAATCTAAATTTTCAAAAGAAATGTATGCTTGTTTTCTTTTTGAAGTTAAAGTTTTATCTGTAATTTTGTTTTGTAAAATTGTTTTCAAAATTTTATATACATATACAAAATAATTTTTGTTTTTAAATACCGATCCAAAGATTTTAAATTTTGTTGGAATAAATTCATGTTTGTTCAAATAATCAAATAGCATATTTTCTGTTTAGCTAAAACTATTATTTATTCGTTATTCAAGCAATTAAAATAGTTTTATCATGATTTTGAATACTTTTTTAGTATCCCTGTTTTTAGATTATACTCAGTATACATAAAAACAAGTTTGTGCGTTCTAGTCATGCAGTTATTTTTTCTTAACTCATGTTCTTGTGCGCTTTTAAATTGCTTGTATTAATTTTTAATATGCTCCTTCTAAAAATGAAAATATTATTTTTTTATTTATTTTGTGAATAATAAAGTTGTCTCAAAAAAAAAAAACAGAAAAATTACATTTTCTTGGCAGAAATGATGTGTCACTTCATAAGCCACATTTTCGCGTTAAAAGTATTAATATTAATATTAATATTTATTTTTTTTTTGTTTCATAGTCGAATAGGGTTTTACTCCTATGTTCGGTTTTGCCCACACTTCTCCTATGAATGTTAATGCTTTTTATAGGAATGTATAGACACAACCTACAAAACAAAAGAATTTCATGACAATCTGAATCCATCAAATTTTTGATTTAAGTTTAAAGTAATAGATGATATTCATTTCATCATCGCAACTTACTCGGTATACATTTGAAATATGTGTGGGTGCAAATACGGAAACATGAAACGATCATTGAACCCTAGTTTTCACTGTATTAAGCTATAAAAAACTATGATCAGAAAAATTAAATTATATATCCGACTAGCTGACCCAGAGAACTTCGTTCCGCACAAATTCGTTAATGTAATGAAAATAATAATTCTGAGCCTGCCATATGATTAATTTAAAAATTCTATTAAATACAATGGAAATAACTGAAGTATAACACTGTCGACGCTTGTTTCAATAAAACCGCAGTGATTTACGTATCGGTCAACTCGCTTTTTCACTGAAGTGCCTTATGGTAGACGTTTTTCGTTCTATTCTCGGCCGGATTCAATTTTAAAGCAAGATGTTTAACGACGAGAGAGCATTTATTGGCCGTGTGTGTGAATTAAAGTAAAAATTGATGCCACTTACATCCAGTAATTGTACTTGTGACTAATTAATTCTCATAGCGATAGCGAGACGAACAGGAAACTGAAGACGCTTAAAAACGAATGCCAAATTGCTCGGAATAAGTGTAATTTTCGCGCTAAAAACGTCAATTGAATGAAAAATTCCGTGAGAAAGTTTGTGACTTCGTTTGCATCCATCAAAGAATTAATAGATTTGTATGAATGTAACTCTTCGGCGATTAGATTTTGAATGACGAAATTCAAGTGATCGACACCCTTGTTGTTCGCAGCGGTAATCGCGCGTGCATTCAGCCAATTATGTTTAGCATAATTCTAAGCGACAATCGGGAAAACATTCGTGTTTTTATCGGTGGAAATTTAATCAGGCCAGTGACCAAGTCTATGGGAATCTTTCCCATCGCCAACAATTGTCTAGAAAACTCTGCAGCGGACTGGTCATAGTAAAGCAACTCGCATGTTCGTTTTCAATTGCAATTTTTTCTTTATTATCTCCATAAGGCCTTCAGTGATCAATTCATCTGGCGCAGTTGATCTTGGAATTACAAGCAGCGTATGGAGCATTTTGTATATCTTTCAACGTGTGATTCAGGGCTTCCAATGTGCGTTTGTGAGCCAGTTAGCACTCGTCCTAGTTGGTCATGTTACATTTCTGCAATACTTTCTACACCACGGACTTCTTTGAAATGTTGCATGTAGGTTCTTCATCCACTTTCAGATTGTATGGTAATCTTAATGCAGAAAAGTTTGACTGCCTTCTAACAACGTAGCCTCAATCCCCTAAGAAACGAGTACTAAATCAATTTCAGATCTTGTACTCATCGTAGTCAAAATCAGTGAAACAGGAATGTAAGGTAAAAAAATTTGACCATTTCCGTTATCGAATGCTTGCATCAATCATCGAATATCTTGACTCAATGCGACTCGATAGAAATCCATCTGACACTCCAAGTCTCGATTAAATGCGAAGAAATGTACTAAAAACCGCAAAAGAAAGTATCCAATTTGGTCCAATCGTTTTCAAGTTTTAAGCATAAAAAAAGAGAATTGACAAATGTATTTAATTTTTGTGTGATGACAAATTGTGTACATTTTAGTGTTTAAATCAGATATAACACATGAAAACATGTCACTTTCTACAAACTATGAACGCGAACCGGATTGCAATCCTACTTTTTTTTCCTTAACGCTCGCACTGTGTTGAAACAACATTTTAAGGCTAGCTATAACTTTTTAGTGCGTGTCAATTATAAAAAAAAAATATAATTATTTTAAACCTCTCACATAGGATCTATAATGTCCACAAGGGATTTAGAGTTTAGCACCGAAAATAACTACCTTCATTATTATAACCCTTAAAAGCAGCTTGTATGTGTAGACAGTTTGTATCAGTTAACTCTATTAGAGCTGATTTTAGAACAAAACACCAAAAACTGTGTTAGTGTGAGTTTCCATATTAAGTTTATATTTTGTTTAATATTTTTTCCAACAGTAATTCAATTCGTTAATGATTAAAACATACTAATTTTAATTAAAAATATATTTATTTTAAATTTTCGATTGGTTTTATTGACAATTTTCTTGACTTGTTACTTTCAAATTATCAACCGATAAATTGTTCTTACTTATAACTTTTACAGCATCAATAATAGTCTGAACAGATGGAGATCTTGCACGTGTAAGAATCCATAAGATTTCTTAAAAAAAAAAACCAAAATAGTATTAACAGAAATTTATCATTTTTCATCTTTACCTGAATGAGATGTTGATGACTTTTGTGAGCATGAATATACAACACTATAGGTCACATAATCTGTATGTAATACCCAGTAATTGCTTTCAGTTTTTGCTAAAATGGAAGAAAAAAAATAAGTTAAATAGATTTATTGAAAAAGTCAATATTTTATCAAAACTTTTACCTGGACCAGGGACAGAGGGAAAATTGACTAATAATTTGGCATTTTCAACAACTACTGCATTTCCTTTAATTGATATTGGAGATTGTGTACTAGAGCAAAAAATATATACTATAAGAGAGTTTGTAAAAAAGAACATAAATAACCACAACAATTATAAAAATATTTCTATATAAAATTTAGTTCTAGAAATAAATGGCATTCTTTTAAACAGTTTCAAAAACTGTTATACAAACGTAAAACTAAACTGGGTAATTTATTATTAGAGTTACATATAAATATTACCGTAAGATTCCGAAATAAGGAAATTTTAGTATTTACCGTCTGAAATGTTAATTTTATCATGCCAGACTTCTTTCAACACTTGGAAAAGGACAAAGGTAGCCCAATTTCCAAATGAATGATGGTAAAAGTTCGTTATTAATTGTGAAAACAAAACAATTCTGACTTTTACCAATGTTGCTGAGAAATTCTTAATATATTACCAGTAAATTCTAGAATTTCCAAACTACAGGGTGTCTTACCTTTTTAGTATATATATTTATAAGATCCATCTTAAATAAAGATTTTTGAGTTGTCTTTATTTGCAAAGAATTGCCATTTCCAAAATTCGAGATTTAGAAAAAATTAGTTTTATTTTGCTGAAGCTAAAATTACTAGAGTAGAACAGTAACTAAACTAAGCCATTTCAACACTTTTCAGAAACAAAACTTTCGGTTTATCTAATATATTTCTAATACAGAAATTATGAAATTTCAATTAAAAAGTACAAGTGACCTCAACTCCAGAAATTAATATGTTTCGAGGTCACTTGTACTTTTTAATTGAATTATATTCTTTCACTCCACTTAAAACTGAAGTAATTTTAATATTTAAATTTCTTCATATTCAATTTTATTATGAATTTTCTTTAACTTACTACTTGTTATACTGAGAATTGATTACTTCAACTGTTCCATTTGGCAAAAGCTTATAATTTGCTGTCACACATATACCACCGGTTTCAAATATTGCTGGATATTTTGCTGATTCGTACCATAATCCCATATACTGAATTTGAATTGGTTAAACAGAAGAGATATTATTTAAATATTTGTTTGAACTTCTTCGAAACTTACTGCCGTTGCATTGAAATTTGGAATAACTGAAACTTTTGGACAGGTTCCCTCAACATTTATTTGCGCATCGCAAGATGTTACAAGACCAAATAAACTCACTGTAATTACGGCTAGAATACTTTGAAATTAAATCAAAAATAGTAACGATTCCTTATTCTTATTCCTTATTTTATTTAATTTATTTTATTTAAAATCACAAACCTCTTTGTAGCAACCATTTTTAATAACTAACACCGAAAGTGTATTGAATTTGAAAACAGTTATTGCCCTTTTATTACTCAAAGCAAAACTTTGCGTTATCTTGCAATAAAATTAATTACAACTATGTATCTTTTAAGTGTTTTTTTAAGGACTTGAAAGACTGAGAGCTAGATTTCAAGACCAATTGATAGAATGTGTATGTAATTGATTTTGTAACTTTTTCGCTTAGCTATCTACTTCAATAGAGTAACACACGAAAACAAAAACATCGATTGTTAGAAAAAAAATTAGAATAAATTAAAATATAATAAAATAAAATAAAATAAAAGATTAGAATATAGATAAATAATTTTATCTCTAACTTTGTATTCAGAATTGTCTTTTAAAACACGACAACAAATTTATATATTGAGTTAAATAGCTCTAATTATTTTAATCTCTAGCGGTTTTTATCAGTTTATAGTTCTATCAGCTTTCGATTAGGTAACTGACTTCATTATGATAATAATCTTTTCATTTGTATTCCACTATCAGATAGTCGTACCCATGTAAATAAATCATACCAATATGGTTTCAACCCTGTATCGGAAGAAGTTCGCTTGTGGGAAATGAAATTTTGTTAATTTAATTTTGTTCTTTTAGACAACGTTTCCTTTAAGGCCTTCATTGACTTTACTTTGTTTTATGTTAATTTAAAAAAAATTGTTTTTTTTTTTTAAACTATAACTGTATAGTTACATATTTAAATTCCATCATAAGACAAAACTAAAAAACTATAATTAATTTAATTTGGACCTATGAAAACTGAAAAGGTTCAGACATCCAATAAAATGAGCATAATCATTTTTTGTTTATTTATTTTTTGTTATCAAACTTGATTGCTTTTTTTTATAGTATTTTCTGTCACATTTAATTTTGTGACGGACATATTAAACGATGACCTTAACTTTGAAGTTTATTTGTTTTTAAGATGGTTGTTTTTATTTGTAGTCTACCGTCAGAACAAGTAGATATCTTAAGAATACAAAACCCTACTTATATTATTGAAAAGTATAAACAATCAAACATAATGGTCAAGTATGTTTGTAGTGTTGTGTAAGTGTTTTACGCTGGGAATCGGTTTTTATTTCAAAGGAATAAATTATCGCTGCGCTGATTAGAAATAAGAATAACATAAGTAGTACATCTTTGATAAAAATATAGTTCCTTGTCTTCTAATATATAAAAATCTCGTGTCACGGTGTATGTGGTCGAACTCCTCCAATACGACTTGGCCGATTTTTATGAAATTTTGTGTGTATATTTGGTACGTATGAAAATCGGACATTTAACTCTGCATTTGTTAAGTATCACAACGCAGTGCATGTTAAATTTTGCACGGTTTATTTTAATTCACGAGAAATATATTATGTATGTACTGTACGTGTTTTGTAACTGTGAAAGGTTGGTAAAATACTTAAAGAACAAATACATTATCGGCATACCGTTTTTCATCAGGAATTATAACAATTTGGTCTACAGTATTCCACGCTTAATGCACTGACCATTTTGTCAGATTTTTCGGTAAATTTTCCGGTAGGTTCAATGAAGGAAACCCCGCTTTATTGACCTACCTGTTGTTTTTTTTTTAGATTTTTAGATTTTTTTCATAATGATTTTGTTTGGCCGTTAAATTCACCGAAAAATGTACATATTTTTAGTTTTTCAGCTGCTTTAAGATCGATTAATCGAGTAATTCAATTTGAAAAGCTATTCTACTAATAACGAAAATTTCAAACGCGATTCTGTTGGTGAATTTAGTGAGATGTTCAATTAAGCGAGGTGCAACTAAGTAGGTATAACTGTATTTGTGTGGCGTTACAGTGAACAATGCCAGCACGACGCGACGGTCAATTTGTTGATGAAAATCAAGCGGATATGTGGGGATGGAATCTATGACATAAGATGAATGGAGCCTTCTATATCATCGATAAACGATCGTTTCAGTTTTTCGATCACATTCGATCAATTTTATTGATTGTTAAAACGTTCAAACACACCTACAATATACAGTCGACTCCGCTTAACTGGAACACCATAATTGCAGAACATTTGTTTCAGTTAAGCGGAGTTTTCAGTTAACCGAACTTCGGATAATTGAAACTTGTTTCAAATAAGCGGAGTTTTGGCAAAACTAACAAAATTTCTTTAAACCTAAAAATTAAAAAAAAAATGTAGGCATGATTTTTTGTATTTTGTCATAATAGTTATATTTCCATATGAAACAATTCAAACAACAAAGGTACATTTTCAATCACAAATATTGCGCCACCCATACGATTTCTGTCGAAATTTTTTGAGGATAAGCAAAAAAATAAGAAAATTTAAAAGAAACGACTGCAGGAGGGAATGACAGGAATGATATTTTGACCTTTCAGACTTGACATTCCAAATTCAAAGGGTGTGTTCGATTCAAAATTTAATGACAGCGTTCAACGGTCGTTTCACTTATTCGGAGTTGAATAAATACAAAATGTTCATTTGAGGCAGACAATTTGGAGTTCAGTTATGCGAATCAGTTTTTGTGAAAAATTCTCAAAAAGGCCTCCGGAATAAATTTCTTGTTTCAGATAAACGATGTTTTCAGTTAAGCGGAGTTCAGTTAAGAGGGGTTGACTGTACCTATTAGTAATTTTTTATTTAACAACCAGAATATTTACTAGAAATAATTTATAAGGCAGAACAGTCATCGTCTAGAGCGCTCCATTCCTTTTTCATAGATCCAATCCCAATCCGGAATATATCCTCAACGGCGAAAAAAATTGTGTCCACTTTCATAGTACTTGAGGTAACTGGCCCGGTACAGCTGCATCTGATCTGGGCCAACAAATTTCTAGAACAGAACTGCCACACACAACGACAAGATGTACCATTATGGCACCGATATTTAGGTACTCATAACCGATATAGTGATGATATAGTCAATAGAACACAAGAGTCACGAACGTTTCACGTTTGTTTATCGAATGACAATGTGCACCGTCATTTCGGACAGCATAAGCGTGCAAAAAAAAAATGAAAATGTCTTATTTGAAAACTAAATATTTTGAAAAAGATTTAGTTAATTTTTGAAACTTTTTCTAAAACGAAAACAGTTCCGACAATTTTGAAAATATTTTGCCCCTTCAATAAGTTTTTGATCTACTTTTAAGGGAAAAAGTATTAACAGCAGGTACTTCATTCCCGTAGAACTATTCATCATTATTCGATTTTCTCATTTATTGTATAAACGGATTTAATAATAAAAACAATAATAAAATTGATCAGAATTCTAAAAAAAAAAATATTTTTTTACTTAAATCCGATTTTTGTTACAAACGAGTTGATTAAAGTTTTTGAAATCAAATTTTGATCCGCTTAAAATGTTTTTAAAATTGTATGTTTTTTTTTTTTGTTTTAAACCGCACCAACAACTATTAAAAAATTTACATAGTTTTTTATACAATCTTTATTTCTTCCTAAAAAAAAAAAATATATATCCATGTTCTTAAATAGTCGTTCAGTCATAGTTTTTGAAAATGTACATCACAAGAGCAAGTTCGGGTGATCCAGCGGAGCATTATATTTTATTCATTTTGGTCTGATTTCTTTTTTTTTCTAGAAATAACTTTAAAATTTCACGAAGATGTAAAAAGACCCCAGTATAAAATGATGTTATCAATTACGTACCTACATGTAGCTACAGACATACATTATTGTATATTCTCGGTTATATTTTTAGTGTCAATCAATATGCCATCAATCATCACTTGAATCATCATGCTTCATTACTTTAAAAATGAGCAAAACAACCTATAAATAGATTTTATTACGTAATCTTTGTATTCACAATTTCTATAGGTATAGAAGGTTTGTAAAAATAATCGCTGAACATCTTCTAGAGATATTTTAAAATAATTTTACTTAACCAAATATGAATAAATACCTACCTGATACTTCTGACACTGACCTTCGATCTGCAGAAAAAAACATAATTACAAACTTTATTACTTTTACATATCTACCTAGTTTGAACTTGCGCTTCGTTAATCATCAACTAAATGTACACTATCTAAATGCTTATTTCATTAGCAATTTATTAATGATTATTATCTTAAGCAAACGCAGGGGAAACAAAAATAATTTGCAATTAATTTTGTGAAAGATGCACACCGCCAAAGCATAAATCATTTATCAGTTCTGAATAAATATGTAGTTAGCAAGCCTATAACTATACCTACATAATATTGGCATCAACTATTTGCTCATTCGCTGAAGCGACTTTATGATGATATCATGCCGCAAGCAAGACTTGTTGGTTTATTAACTTAAGTCGAAATTCACTGAGTTAAGGTTCCCTGCAGTTATTTTGATTTTTAATGTCTGAAATTGGTATCTTCCTTTTGGAAAATATTTATTTTTCAATATTATTTTTTGTTGTAAAACTTGTTCGTTATGTCGTCATCGAAGTGCAATGCGTAAATACCTAGAGAAACAAATGGTTAATGCTTCCGAGAAACAGCACCAACGACGACGACGGATTCAGCAGAAAACCAATGTTTCTGTTTCGTGTGAGGTACCAACCTTCTTCATTTGAATATTTACACCCTAGTCCACTTGAATGTGCACATTTTGTTTTTAGCAAAATACGAATAAAATAACTTTGGGAATTTTTCACCCTGGACATAACATTTTAACCTGTGGTTTGTCTTAATTTAATTTATGACAAAAATTTAAATCATGTCGAATTTAGCTTGGCATGTTTTGCATATTGTATATAAACTGAAATAAAGCCCAATTAAATTCGAAAGTTGAAATAAAGCCCTAAATGAACAAAACAAATTATAATAAAGCCCCGAAATGTGGGTACAGTTTAAAAATTAAAATAAGACCTTTCATTTACAAAAATGAAATTATAACCAAATCGTCACACATGTCTCTTCTATTTGTTGGTTCGAAAAAACAAAACAAACAAAAAATATTATAGCAGATGAGACAATTTCTATAGTAAATTGATGTCACTGTGAAAAGAAAACAGCAATACTTCTAAGAAAAAGAGTAGAAAAAGCTTACCGGACAGTTTTTGTTTTCAAAAATAGAAATAAAACTTTACAGAGTGCTATCGAATTGAATTCGACCACGCTTCATCTTTCTCCTCCGACTTTGTTGACTTCACAAAAAAAAAAAAAAACGTCAACGTCATAAAAATCCACAAGAATCTTAAATTTTTAAAAACTTGTGGATTTTTTTGACGTTTTCTTTTATAAAATAAAGAAAAAATCGGAGGAGTCAGTCAAATGTAAATACCGTCTTAAGCGTATGCCAAATCGCCCAAAACTAAATCGCCCTAAGCAAACAAAACAAACAAGTTAGTGTCAATTCGCCTAAAAATATTTTGGTTGAATTGACATTTTTATATTTTTGGGTGATTTGCTTTTATGTCAAGCCCCCCAAAAATGATTTTAAGCGATTTTGTAGCTTATGTTTCTTAGTTGACCTATGTTAAAACGCCAAGTGACACCGCGCACCACAGTGACGCTGTGCAATGCCTAAATTTGTCTAATTTTTTTAATTTGAATATTAACGAACTTTTCAAAACAACGAGTTTTGTTGTAGTTTTGCCATTTTTCAGCAGTCTGTCATTATGCCAAATCGCCTAATTTTGCAAACGGAAGGCCCCCTCTATTTCAGATTTTCCAAAACCTTAAATATCTTTTTGAGCTCTAACTACAGAACTCTTGTGCTGCAAACTGGCAAAAGAATGAGTGTAAATGCAGGAGCACTAACTACAAAAATACAGTCACTATTTCAAACTGAAGATTTTTTAAGACTTTTTATTTCCAATCCAAAAGGGATAGATTGAAGTAATAAATGCATTTTTTTTTTTTGTGAATTGTTTAAAGAAAATCTGTGCAAAAAAATCTCATACAAGAATTAAGATCTGGATGTGGAGTGTTACTTAAAATTAATCAGCAATTTCGCATACTCCTGAGGAAAACAACAACCCATTTGTGTGTTGATTTTGAGGTGGGTTGATTGATGTATCGAAATTCAAAATACAAAAAAAAACTGTTTGCATGTGCGTTATTTTACAATTTAGCTTTATTATATCGGTTCAAGGTAATACAAAAAATGAAGATCAGTCCAAGCAGACTATTGTATACTTTGCGCATAATTGGAAATTGAGGAATATGTTGAAATTTAGAAATATTTTTACTTGAACTATTCAAGGTTGTGAGTTAAATAAATAAATTATTGAAGACACATTCTTAACTCATACCAATAAATCAATGTTAATTGATAATAAACTCCTAGAATTGTTAATATAAGTATACTACATATGTTATTTAATTTAAATGAGAAAAACAAGAATACAATAAAAACAAATATCACTCTTATTGCACCTACCTAGAACATTCGCAAACAAAATTAATGATTTTTGTCCATATACCACTGTATGGGTGGTGTGAATACAAGTCTTAAATATTTTGATTTTCATGAGCACCTGCACTGAGACATGCTCCTATATTTATAGTATATACCACTCTTCTTTTGTGGCTGGCACTAATTGAATGTCATTTTTGTGACATAAAAATGAATTCAAAAATGTAAAACACAATTAAGAATTCCATTTTTTTAATTAAAGCAAAAAGTTCAAATGTATCTACAGGGTGTCCCGTAAAGGATGGTCCAAACTGAATATGGTGATAGGCCACGTCATAACCTTTCAGAATTTGGTAACTTGTTCATACCGAATCATAACGGTTTTCGAATAACGACTATTTTTCGAAATTTTAAAAAAAACTTTACTTTGAACCAGTAGTAGCCCGTAGAGTAATGTTTAGTGCGGTCGACTGTCACGCTGGAGGTCTGGGATCGCTTCCCACCTATAAACTAAAATGTTTTTTTTTTCAGGCCTACTGCCTCTAGCGAGGAATTGACAAATCCTCCAAGAGTATCACTTGTCACGAATAAGTGCTTCTCGTCTAGCCGTTCGGATTCGGCATAAAATTGTAGGTCCCTTCCATTCCTGTCGAAAGGCGCACACAGAAATGGTTGTGAGTTGTTAGTCACTAGGCCCTGGTTCTTCATGAGCCGTTGTGCCACCCGATTTATTTTTTTTTTCTTTTAACTAGTTTTTTGCTCACCCTGTCCATAATTGACTTTTGTTTTTTTTACAATTTTTACACTAAAATTTTGGCTAATAGTTTGACTTATTTTACTGCATAAAAAAATGTTCATTTACATCACCATTTGACTGCAAACTAAAAGATAAACTTGAACTTTGACCAAACTTAATTTTTGACCTCAATCTTCTTAAGAGCTCCATGAATAAAATTCTTGGCGGTGCTCAGATAGAAAGTTACAACCGTTTGAATCCAATAAAACAGGTTAAAACTAAAACATTTTTGTTCAAGTATATCGATAAAATTAAAATATCTTTTCAAATATAACTCCGACAAAGCTGAATTTTGGTGGAGAGCTTCATTTTGATGTCTAACGCATTTTTTAAATAAAAACCTTAAATTTGGGCAAGGACTTTCGATTTTGTAGGGTGAAAAGGGAAAAGTCCAGTATTTTTAAAAATTTCTCGAAAAGCATCAGTTTTTTTACTGTCTTTGGAAAAACGGTAGCTAATAAAATTCCGCACAAAAAAGATCAACCACTTTTTTCGCCGGAGCGAGAGATTTTGAAAAAAACAGGGACAAAATATTTTCCACACCGTTGCATTTGCGCTAATTTGTCTCAAAATCCATTAGTCTAACAAAAAATTATAGTTATCTATTCTTTGTAGAATATTATATTATAAATTGTAAGATTGAGGTCAAAAATTAAGTTTCGTCAAAGTTCAAGTTTATTTTTTAGTTTGTAGGCAAATGGTGATGTAAATGAACATTATTTTACTCAGTAAAATAAGTCAAACTATTAGCCAAAGTTTTAGTGTAAAAATTGTAAAAAACAAAAGTCGATTATGGACAGGGTGAGCAAAAAAATAAAATAAAAAAATTAAATTTCGAAAAAGAGCCGTTACTCGAAAACCGTTATGATTCGGTATGAACAAGTTACCAAATTCTGAAAGGTCATGACGTGGCCTATCACCATATTCAGTTTGGACCATCCTTTACGGGACACCCTGTAGATACATTTGAACTTTTTGCTTTAATTAAAAAAATGGAATTCTTAATTGTGTTTTACATTTTTGAATTCATTTTTATGTCACAAAAATGACATTCAATTAGTGCCAGCCACAATCTGCTGCCACCTAAAACACTTTGACTTAAAACCGCATCAGTTATATGCGTTACGCCACTTGTATGTTATGTTGATTTTTTGCGCGTTTCATTGTCGCTTCGCTTCAAAAAGATTGCACATCCCAATCTCAGCTAGCACACTCTTACCGCAAGAAAAGGCAATTCCACCAGATGAAAATTCGATATGATTTATGCATTATGCTTTATGCTCCACTAGAGATTACTTAGATCGGAAAAACCAGAGCTGTCGAGGACAGTACATTATTCAGATTGGAGTGTGAAAAGTTGACAGTAAAATAATTTCGTTTACATCTTTCTTATTATTTTTTGACTTTTTATACAAAGAAGTCAATATTTTTTATTTAAATATGTTAAACTTTGTTCAAATGTTTGTTCGATTTGTTTCAACAGCAAAATATGCAAAAATTTATTTCCTTCTGGCGAAAAACTCTTTAAACTCTGATTATAATGACGGTGTTCACATTGGACTGGCTCCTCCGAATTAACAAAGGAGACCGGCAAAAAAAATCCACAAATTTTTAAATTTTTAAAAATTTCCTACTTTTCTCCCTTTCTAACTATGAAGTGGGTGTGAGATAAATTTCAGAGAAGTCAAAAGTAGTCAGAAGAGTCAGTCCAATGTGAACACCGTCAATGAAATAATTTCATTTATAAACTTTAGCTGAACTCGTCCAAAAAAGTGACAGATCGTGCGAAAAATTGACAAACATACCCCATTTAGACATTTAAAAGGTCAAAGTATGTCTAATGAATTTAGTACGATGCCAAACATATAAAGTAGCCATTTTTATAATTAAAAAATACAATTTTTAAACTAATACTACGTTTCCACCGGGCACTAAACCGAGATTTAGTAGAATTTACACAAATCTCCTTGAAATCTTGAAGATTTACCATACAAATTGTGATCTCCTCAAATGAAGATTTCAAATAAATCTCATTCAAATCTTCTTGGAAACTTTAGTTTGTCAAATCAAACAAACTTTTTTTTCGGAGAATAATTGTGAAACCGACCCATTTAAACGCCATTTTCGTTTATTGGCAGACGGAAATACATATAAACAAAAGCTATCTATCTCACTTCCACTTCATACCAAAAAAATGAAACACCATTTGATCCTCTTTTAAATAAATCTCATTACCTAAATCTCGGTTTAGTGGTCGGTGGAAACGTAGTATAATATACTAAAAATTATTAAACATCGTACTAAATCGACTAAAATTGTGCCCCTGTTTTAAAACGACATCCCTGGTCGTAGATTCTTACGAATTATGATGGTGGCTCCAGAAAGAAATTAACACCATTAGATTAAGTTACGCATCAAGCAAAGGATTATGGACTTTGTTTACCTATTGAGTAATTCAGTGGGGTGCGGGAGGAAGGAAGAGGGAGATGTAAGGTGTTACATCTGACGATCAACTGTATAAAGATAGTTTTGCTCGATTTATCTTTCCACTGCCGATTGCGAAAATCGACACCAAAACATTGGAAACAAATATAAATTTGTGCAGCAATGAGGGGAGATAAAAGTATCTATCATCCAACCGCACCGAATGGCATTTCCACTACCATCAGTTATAGTTTTCTCATCATAATGGAGGCGTTGAGTTATTCTGATGTTCATAAATATTGACGATTCTCAGGTGATTCTTCGACAGGTTGAATCTATCTCTATGTTGTGTGGGATCTTCAGATTTGGAGTTAGGAGGTAATTAATCTTTCCTTAGCGCTAAGGTGTTTGGTTGATCTTTAAGCATTGAACATTGAACATACATATTGTTTGTGATGTGGTGAGTTAACACTTCTTCGTTTCTAGTTAATGATATAGGGTTTGTCTTGTGGGCACTCATGGCTATCGGGAACTGGTTAATGTTGCAGGTAACCAAAGGTATTTGAACTTCAATATCTATAATCACCATCAGAGCGTGGGTATTGCAAGTGTTAAAGATGAGAATGTTTCATAAAGTTTGAAAAGCTATAATTCATGTAACAGCCACTTGGTAAATTGAAAAGTATATAGGTATGAGTTCACAATTTGATTTTTTTTACTTAATTTCACAAAAAACGCAGGTGTTTCTTTAAGTCAATATTCTGTTTAATTATGGTAATGCCGCTTCTCTAAGGTAAGTTTACAATTAGTTTGAAGCTCAATACCTTGTAGAATTGTATATACCTATAGGTTTGTTCAAAGAAGTTGTTTCCAACAGTTTGGAACAGAAAAGTGACGATTTTCTGTACCAAAAAGGTCTGTTTTGCTGTTCAATGAGTCTGCTCCGAACACTTAAGAACAGAATATAAGAGGATTTTCTGCACTTGCTTTCTATGTAGAACAACTTAGAACAGATTTTCTGTTATAATTTGTTCTGACGTTTTTTCACGAATATGTGCTGTTTTGTTCTGATTTGACTTTTTCTTCATACTTAATTTTTACCAGAAAAGTGGTAACTCTTTCCAAAAAAAATTTACAGAACCACTATATTTTTCACTGAGCATATTTAAACTGAGAAACAGTACCTATATACAAAATTTTTTTGCACGCTTTATTTTGACAGCAAAAACTTTTAGACTATTGTATTCTTACCAGGTAGGGAAAAGTAATGGTTTGTGTCAAAAAATCGATGTTTTAATAGAACCAACAATCCGATAATGGAGAGCCCAAAAGTGGGTTTTGTCAATCGTTCCTTGTCGTGCGTCGGTATATTTGCTTATGCATTCCAGTGAACATCTTGACTGATCTGATCATAAAATAATTTATTTTTTTTCCAAATTTCTCACAAATGTTTAAAACGATTGAAATAATATTTCATTTCATGTTTTTGCTAAAAAAAAAAAATCGAAGTACGGAAATAGGTCTTTAACATTTTTTTTTTTTTGAGAAAATTGCTTAATTTGTAGGTTATTTCCATATAACTCGGTACTGACTTTACACATTTTTTTTTTTAATTTTATTAAGAAGATCTTCTTGGTAATTTAAATAATATTTCACTCAATAGTTTAACAGAAATATTCTTTTATAAGCAAACCAAGCAAAGAAAAATCATTTTTGTTCTTAACACTTTCCCGTTTACATGATTTAATGGTTATCTTACATCAATAACGTCTTTTTACATTATAATTTAGGTAAGCCCATTTAAGCCCAGAAACAAATTCGTGCGCATAAGTTATCCATTTAATTTTTCGCGTTTTTTTAGTTTCGTATTGAAACAAAGAGTTTTAAAGTCTTATAGCGTACAAATTTTTTTGCTGCAGGTTGTTTACTGTACAAGTCATTGTTTAATTTTTTCGATTTTGTTTAACTCATATAAATAAATGTATATGACATCATAACAAACAAACAGCGGTCGGCACACCTTCGTGGCCAAGCAAAGTCATTAATAGAAACTTCTTCGTTTCGCTTGACAGCTCATCAAGAAGTCGTTTTTTTATCTAAAATTAAATACAAAAACATCATCTTCTTATGATGTTCTTCTATTATTCTTATGATGAATAATACATCCAAAGACTACAGTGCCTTAGAAGTATTCTTAATTCGTATAATAATATGGCAAAGATAAATATAAGGTGACCTTGAAGGTCATGGCAATTTAACTACAAAAAACATTGTTGCATCTTACTTGTTAAGATTCATGTTTATTTAAATTTATATATTTATATTATTCCAAGCACAATATTAATTTAATACTTAATCGTAAACTTGACCTAAAACCAAATGAGATAGTTATGTGCACTTCAATTTTTAAGTCATACAGCAATAAATTTAAAATTGATTTTATGTGTTTTAACAGTCCAGGAAGTATATTTAAATTTTCTTAGTCTAGGAGTGACATTTATAAATTTAGCTTTGAAAATTTTTGGAAAATAAAACTACCCTCGTTATGATTTTCTATTTTCTCTAAATGCGTTTTTAATTTCTTTAATTTTCTATTAACTTTGTTTATTTAACCAAATAAAACTATTATTGGTCAAGCCTTGAAGGTATTGATTCTATAGAGCTTGTATTAAACTTGTGCAATGAAGTTGAGTATTTTTGACAAATAGATTTTTGTAGAACTTGTAGAACTAGAATAGCCCTTTTTGTATTTTTGTGTCGCAGAGGCTTTCTGAATTTTATTTAAAATTGGATAAAAGATCAAAAGAGGTTCTATTTCGAAACTCTGTCAAAAAGAAATGCGTTAACCCTTATTATTAAAGCCTAAAAGTGCTACTAACTCCTAAGAAATTATTTTCAATTACTAAACGACATGGACAAGAAGCAGTTTTTCCTATAAAATGTTCTCATCAAAAACGGATAAATGGTCTGGCTTGTAGATTTCTTCCCAGGGAAAGCTTAGTCGAAGCTATATTTAATATAAATATATTTTGTATTGTTTTGCTCTCATTCGTTGACTTAAACTGTGTAATGTTTCAAAAATCAAAAGATTAAAAATGGACACGATCTAGTCAGCATCTAGGCACAAACTTGGAATTTTAATGTAGCTAGAAATTGATGATGTACAAGTATATTATGTATTGGTTCCAAAATATTATGATACCATTAAAAAAAATTAAATAAATCATTACTATAAATTTGTTATTTTAATGGCTTCAAAAGTAAGATCTCAAAACAAAGTATGCCATCTGATTTGTTTGATTAATATGAATTTATAAAAAAAAATTAAAAATCGTTGATGCAGTTTTCATAAAAATTAATTTTTTTTGCACATTTTCAAAAATTAAATCTGGTATTCCAACATTTAGTATTTAATAAAATAAAATTTTACACAAAAAAAAAATATTCATTAGTCCCTTTTCAAGATATACTGAATTTTCAAAAAAGAATTTAACTTTTTTTTTAAATCCAAAAATTATTATTTTGAAAATTTGTGTACATACACTCCTCGTCAACTGAATACGCACAAACATTTTTGAATATATTTTATCCATTTTTTTCAAACAGTGATGGTTATTATGCCATCTGTTGATGGTAAAAATTTTCGTAACATATAAATAACAGAATTTCAAAGTTTTATCCAAAAACAACCGTGAGTTTTTCCTTCAACCACTTCCAAAGTGTAACTTATGCAAAGTAGAAGTTTTTTTTTTGAGTCAACTGAATAGGTACAAAATTAAAATTGGTATTGGAATGGAATGAAACAAGTTTTTGTTTAAGTTTAGTAGTGGGTACTTCCACCTTTATTTTTAATTACTTCGTAAATTCGATCCGGCATGGAATCGTATAGCTTTTTAATGTAATTTAACGAAATTTCGCTCCACGCTAATTTAATTGCAGAAATTAAGGTTTCTTTGTCTTCGAACTGACGACCACCCTCATAAACTTTGCGTACTAACCATCCCCAGACATTTTATATGATGTTTAGATCAGGTGAGTACGGCGGCCATTGAAGCAACTGCACTTGTTGCTCCTCTATCCATGTTTTTATTATGCGCGCTGAGTGAATAGGCGCATTATCATGTTGGTAGGTCCAGTTTATGGGTCCAAAGATGTTAGAAAATTTAGGAAAATTTCTTTCCAAAATTACTTTATACCCAGCTGCTGTCATTCTTGATGTTACAACCTCGAGCTCAACTGTTCCATAATAACTGACTGCTCCCCATATCATGACACCTCCTTCACGACTATGATGGCACTTTAAAAATCTTTTTTCTTTTCTTAAGTCGTGAAAATAGAAGTTGAACCCATCAGGGCCATCGAAATTAAACTTTTTTTCATCTGAAAAAATGTGAAGTCTTGAAAAATTTAATCGCAACATTTTCCGTCTCTCGTCAAGTGGTGGTTTTTTCTTAAGTTTCATTCGTTTAAGATGGCTTGAGTTGTTGATTACTCTTTATACTGTTGAGCAACTTGCGTTTACGCCGACTTTTTGTTTTATTTTTGCCACAGAATCAGAAGAATTTGATGCACATCTTTAAATTCTTCGTCTCTCAGCTGCTGTTGTTGCTGTTTTCGTACCTCCCTTCATGTTTTTGCCGTACGCATCTTTATTTTTCAAGTAAGAATAAACTACATTAAAACTTCGGCCAACTTTATCAGCTATTGCACGTCCAGTTAGGCCTTGGTCTCTAAGTAAATCGATTTTAGCTTTTTCAACACTGTTCAGACACGTAGATCTACCCATTTTTCTTAAAATTTGAAATCAAGAATTAAATTTTACTGAAAACACTAAAATCGTTAATTTAAACTGTCAAGCACTTCAAAAAACTTATAAACAACGAAGAAAATGGCGTTGTACCTATTCAGTTGACTAAAAAAAAAACTCCTACTTTGCATATAAATCACTTTGCAAGTGGTTGAAGAAAAACTCACGGTTGTTTTTGGATAATTCTTTCGGAATTATCTGCTTAACATCTTAATGGAATAGTTAGCATCAACAGTGTTTGGAAAAAATGGATAAAGTATATTAAAAAATGTTTGTGCGTATTCAGTTGACGAGGAGTGTATATGCAAAATTAATTGAATTGTGAAGGTGCTCTTGTAAAAAAAATGTTGGTGTTGCCATTAACGAGAAATTTGAAAACCAAAAAATCGGATCTATGACAGGTACCGTTCATTTTTTTTTACCCCAACATTAATCATACTCTCAACAAAAATTCATAATTTTTTATCAACACTGTTAGAGCCGTTGGTTGTAGAACAGGTACAGTTATTTCTTGAGCTAAAAAATGTTCAATATCCCCATTACGAAATCCAGAAAATAACCTTTAGTCCAAAGTTTGAAGAAAATCGCTTCAGTGGTATGAACTGCAGGTCGAGATACAGCCAGACAGACTGAAAAACAGACAGAATTGATGGACCCACTTTTTTCGCATTCTCTATCAATGTAATGTTAGGGAAAATTATTTTCTCGAGTTTGATTTTTTAACGAATCCTAAACTTGCCCTATAGCTAGTACCTATGTATATCGCAAGTAAAAATTTATATTATTATTTCACATTAAGGAAAGACAGTAAAAAGAACGGTATCTGTGGCTGGAAGAAACAAAAAAAATAAATTCTTACTACATACATTTCGGAACGTAGATATTTTCGTTTGATTGTTCGAAGAATAATGGCTTAAACTTGAAAAATGTACATAAATAGGAACAGTTTTTTTGGGATAGTTTGGAACAACTTAGAAACATTTTTAGACGCAAAACAAAAACAAAATATTATTCGTACGATTTTGTTTGCATGTAAAAATTTGGCTGAGTGGCTATACATCCTCTAAAAAAAACACAGCTGAAAAAAACTTCTGCTGCTTTTTGAGTAGTTTATGTTTATCAAAAAAAAACTGCTTTAATTGTAAACGTAATTAATTAAAATAACAAACCTCTATATAGCCAGTTGCCCCAATAATATTAACCTCTCTACACAAAACAAAAAAAAAAATAACCTCACAGGCTACTGAGCTGTTCGAATTACCTAGACTTCGAACTACTGAGGTCCTGGTATGTATGTTACATACTTATATAAGATTGTAAAAAGCCTAAAAGGACTTGTTACTTCAAAATTTGGCAGCAAGTTTTCAACTCATATCATCAATATAAAGATCAGTCAACAAAACTGACTCTACCATTGGCAACGTAATATCTCAAACTATAGCAATAAGCCCTTTTTTAATCGAATCTGAAATCGAGACATAAAAATGATCTTTACATGCTACACCAGTTGCAACCAATTTTGGGCAGTCAAGCCTATATGTTCATGGAAACTATAACCAAAAAGGCAAGACAACAATAAACCCAATGACTGTGTAAACTTACAATCCCATTCTTAACTCCATGCCACCTACTATACTACGTGTCGTTGTAGGTGGACACAGAAAGTCGATAACCTTGACAATTTCCATGAATCTATATAGGAAATTTCATGGTCGATGATGCGTGAACGATAATAATATGTTGGGAGCTATACAATGTCACTTTTTGTTGTTCGAAGCCAACAAACTCTAGACATTGATGTGCATTTAAATGTCTTCAGCTTATCTTCCTATATCAATTGTTATTATTTTGATGTTTATCATTTTTTTCTTTAAATATTTAATAAAAATCAAAAAGAAGCGAGAAAACTTACATACCTAATATTGTTTGCTTTTTATTACACACCTATACAAAATGTTAATATAATTAATGTTGCATTATAAGAAACCTTTGAAAAGATTTATATTTATTTTGCTATTTAGAGCCAGGAAGCCACTTACTACAGGAATACCTTTTCTTAGATTCTCAGAAGCTAAATGTAAATAACGTTCATTATTTTCTTCGTGGTTGGCTGAAGATACAATATATATGAATATGGTCAAGTAGTAGTAGCAAATTTAATGATGATAATCAGCCGTTGGAACTTCTTTGGAAGGTGAATGTAAAGTTTGCTTTGTTTGCTCATATGAGAAATTTCTACATTTTAAATTTTAGTTTTTTTTTTCTAGAATCAGAATTATTTTAAACACGAATATTGCCTTCTGATTTAAATATTTTATGAACAAATTTTGTAGACTATAACCGATAATTCTATTTACAAGGGTACCTATGCTTATTTTCTTGAAGTCTTACCTTATAATGTTGCTTCTTCATGTTATTTTTAAGTGAAGAAACTATAGAAACACAAAAAACCAATGCAAGACTTAAAATATAAAAGACACCCAAAAATGGAAATAAAACCTATTTCAAGATTTTTTATCGTTTAGTTGTATTTTCGTGATCATTTCTTAGTAGGTATACAGAGTGTCGAGTAAATAACGAACAACCTTGCAACCGGTCTAAGTAGGTATTAAGACCTTTCAGAAAAAAAAAAATATTTAAAAAACATTTTCGTTATGTTTTTTTTTTCTTCAAAAAATAAAAAAATACGACTTCCCTCAAATACCTGAACACTTCGACCACGTTTAAATGATTATTGATTTTTTTTTTTAATTTGTGTGTTGTACTAATATATATGTATATATTTTTTTTTTCAATTTGTTAATACGAAAATCGTAATTCTTAAACAATTCTTATAAATCAAACATTGCCAAACACCAAACTGATACAATATTCATTTTTTATTAACAATAGCTGGACCTCATTTAACACTCATTACTTGTTAAATAGGGCAAGCGTTTTTTTGCATGTCGACAAAAATGATGCAAGAATCCAAAAAAACTATGTGCCTCGGTTCATTCGTCCGAGCTAGAGCATACATATATGTGTACCCCGATTTACTTCCAATTAGTTATACCTTTAGCATTTTACAGATTTAATGTGATTCCCTAGAAGAGAAATTAAAATGTTCGTTCAAGCTTTTCTAGAACCGAGCATCCGTTCTTGAACAAAAATTCGATTTTCTTTATACTAATTTTCTCGAAAAATGATTTAACAACTTTGATTAATCTTCCTGCGTATTATTTATAAAGTCACTGAAACATAACTACATTTAAGATTTCTACCAAAAATTTCACTAAACAGAAATAGGACCTAAGATTTTTTCAGAAAATTTCATTTTTTGTGGGTATTCTCCCATATAAATTACTAAAAATTACTGTGCCGACATGTCAAAATCCTACTTTAAAGGCGCATACACTGTTTTCGAAATTTCATTATTTACCCAGACTAATTAGAAAAAGTTTTGTAAAAATCTGAATTTTTTTAAGAAGCTTTATTTAGAGCATGTGGTAAAAATTTGTCCTAATTTCACCCACAAATTTTTTTCACGAGGGTGGGGGGTAAAACTGGTTAAAAGGGAATTTGCCCCTGTTTTTTTCAATATCAACTTTTCAAAAGAAAAAATGAAGACACGAATTATAGCATATCAAATTTTTCACAAAATAGATTTTAACTTTATTTTTGCAAGACCAAAAGATACACTCTGAATTATATCTTAGTTTAAAATGTGACTAGTACGTTTTAGCTGTAATCAGTAAAAGTAAAACTATTGCAAAAACCTTAAAGAAAGTAAGACATAAAAATGTTTATGTAAGTATGTATGTAAAAAATTATTTTGTAGGCTTTTGACTTTTTTCGCATTTTCCCACAACTATGCAATTTAATTAATAAAGTTAAATTGGGTCTAGCTACAATATTAAGCCACTAAATAGCCTTTAACCACAATACTAAATTCGTGCGATCCAGTCATGCATTTTATGTTTTGTTAAGTTCTGTTAATTTTGTGTCAATTGATAGAAATTCCTAAAATAAAACTAAAACCATATACAAAAAAAAACACTTTCTTGGCGCTTGTTTTTTTTTAGCTCTGAGCATCAGAGCACTGGGCAAAGCTTGAGTTATCATAGCAACATCTGATCAGAATGTATTTAGAAATCTCAGACTTAATAATACAACATACTTGCGCATAGCTTTTCACTCCATATGATTGGTCATTTTATTCTGAGCTCATGAAGCTTAGTCTGAGTTAAAAAAAAAGAGACACCAGTTGAGCGCCCTCAGGTTAAAAAGAAACACGGAATTTTTTGATCATCTCTCGTGGCCATTTTTAGGACACGCGTTTTGACAAAGAAGTCTAAGTGACAGTTTTTCAGTGCGGGATCATCAGAATTTCGGATCTAAACATGAGTTAGTCCTTCGAATTTGGTGAGTTAACTCAAGTTTAACTCTAATCTTTTTACTGAAACTCGAGCCTTAGTTGTTCAATAAATGTTGCATTTTAAAATATGAAATTGATAATTATTTTGTTACCAAAAACTTGAAAAGATAAGATACTTTCAAGGATTTAAACGCTTCTTTTAAATTTTTGTTAAATTAATGTTTTTTGTATATTGATTTTTAATAGCCGTCTTTTTTGAGAGAGTGATTAGCAACGCAGTAAAAGTTTTTCTAGTACAAGGAAAATACAAACAAAATTCTCTATAATAATCAGCCCTATTGTGAGTTTCACCCGGAAAACATTTCGCCCGAAAATGTTTTGTTCACCTAGATTTTTAAAAGCTATTGTGAGTTTCACCTTCCATTTTACTAAGTGTGTCCTCGTTCGCCACCAAAAATTAAATGGAAATCTTTTCGCCTGAAAATTTTTCGCCCGAAACTCACAATAAGGGAATGTAATTTTTCCGGGCGGATTTTCTTTAACGCGGAACTCACAATAGGGCTGAATTTCTTTTGTTATTGTTTGGCGAGTAAACATTTTGCTGAGTTGCTAGTCACTCTCTCAAAAAACGCGGCTAATATAACTTGTTACTCGAACATATACATATACTTGTTTCAAAAAAATACATTTTTCTAACTACACAGTTTTGCATACATTTTGTAAACATAAACTATTGTCATTTTATTCTCTAGAAACCAAGTGCTAGATTTAAACAAAAAAAATCATTTTTTAAAATAAATCTATTGCATTTGACTTTATCATAAATTCTGATTGAAAACTGCAAGCACACTGAAGACATCTTCTGCATAATAATTCATTAATTATAATAATTCTATTCAAAATGGCATCGAAGTAATTCTAATAAATTAATTACATAACGAACAACCGGACGTATGCAGGTACTTTGTCCACGTCACATCCGACGCTCGTCGTCGGTCGTTATGCGCATTTTATTTGAGGGTGTTAGAGAAGTTTTCTTGATGACGTAAGTTGACATTTATTTTAAATATAATAATAATTTAATGCACGTCAAAAATTTGCCTATAGCGTTGTTGGTAAGCCACTTACAATTTTTTTGAATAATAAATTGTCCGCTTGAACGGAAATCAAACCAATTGTGTTCCAAAATTTCCTTATGTTATATAATTATGGGTGAGTCAAATTTAACGAAGTTTTCATGGTATCATTCCATGTAGCTGACAAAAATTTCTGTACAAAAATGGGATCAACATTTTTACGTTTTAAGGTCCCTTTTGTGTTTCCATACGAATTGTATGAACTTGAATCTCTGTTTGATAAAACCTATAAAAAATAAAATGAGGTTCTGATGCCAGCTCTTTTGTTTTGGCTTTATTATTTATTTGGCGTGTCCAGGAAAACGATATACCGGAGATTTTTCTTCATCAAAAGCTGACCATGCAAACTAAGATTTTTTGCTGAGAAATCCTGTTCAGTCAACTGAGATTACTGGAGGCCTTCTGAAATCTCCTTCTCCTGAACATGCCTATTAAATTTTTAATTTTTATGCAATTGTTAATTTAAGTTTATAGTCCATATAACAGCGAGCTAGGGAATGACGATAGGTATGTATATGTAGCTTCCCCCATAGTTTGCATAGTTTCCGTTTTTTTTCATCTTTTCCACATAGAGCTTCCAATGAATCCGCCTTTCGTAACAAGCAACATCATGATTATCACCACACGACATTAGCATTTTCTTTCTTTTTTTTTTTGAATATTTTGTTTAAAAATTAAATCACGTAACCAATATTGCATGTGTTGGTATTCAATGCGTATAGTTTAAGGTGAAGAAGTACGGTTGCTTTGCGGTGATTCTGCCACAGAAAACAATGCTCTTTCAGCCTATACGAATAAAAAGAACTTACACATATACTGTTCTCCACATGTTCTTTTAACGGCCCGGCCGGTGTACAAGAGAAATAACTTACTTCGAAAGAATGTTATTCTCATCACAGAGTGTACAGACAGGTACAGGTAGACTTGATTAATTGTAACTGACATTGTGATTTAATCGCAAAATATGATACCAACAAATACGAATGTGTTATTGTGTGTTGATTGCGTATGATTCCAGAACAAAATCAACAACTATCAACGGTTGGACGATGTCTATTCCTTCTCAACCATCAGGAGTTGAACTCATTCTTTTGCTTAGGTTGTCCACTTTATGATCACTCTTCAGATAAATATGCCATTATAGTACCAACTTCTATTTGTATTTTTCTTGGAAGAAAATGTATCTATATTTTATTTTATTATCCAGATAGCTATGATGAAAGATAAGATGAGTTCGAGGAAAATTTTTATCTTGGAAATTTATTCAAGAATTGTTAAAAAATATAAAATATTTCTTAGTCTATACTTGAAAATTTATACAGGCGTTAGTTGGTGTCGTATGAATGCAAACCGTTACCACTTCAAAACTGCACGTAAAATTCAAATTTGTTTTTTGTTTGTTCCTAAAGTTATCCTCATAAATAAAATATAAAAATACATCTGCTTTTAAAAGTCTATTCGACTATATTTGGTATTTATTGTATGTGTATAAGTAGGCTTTTGTGGGAGTATACACACAATGACTCATTAATAATATTTTTTTTAATGTAAAAATACCAAGTTTGCTTTAGTGTCGCTTAAAGTCGACAACCTTGATTTTATTAGATCATTAAACTTGAACTGACTTAATTAAATTACTAACACACTTACTTTCAATGTGAGGAGTATAAAAGGCATTGAATGCAAACGTTTTTGGAGATGCTTGCTTATTTATTAATTTTAATTGTAAAACGTGTGACCTGAAGAAAAATGTTTGTTTGAAACATAAAAACAATAGTAGGTACCTTTTATTCAAAAATATAAATTTTAATTTGACCTAAGTCAGTAGAGGTGATTATTTGTGATAAAAATCCTTAATTAGTTTTTGTTAAGAGTCTGCTAAGACAGCTGACCTTGAGTTTAATTACTAAATTTTTCCGTTAGACTTTGTTACGATATACATCTGATGTAATTTTTCAACTGAAACACTTTTGAAAAATCTTATAAAAGTATAGCAAAATGTGAATGGGAATTTTTTCTTATTATTTATTTATTAAAAGAGCATTAGCATGGTATAACAATCAGCTCTAAGCTAAGAGAAATTCCAATTTTAACTTATTTTTAAGTTAATAAATGCTTAAGAAGACCAAAACAATGTACGTCAACTCCGCTTAACTGCACTCCGCTTAACTGAACACTTCGGTTGTCTGAAATAAGCAATTTATTCCGGGCATTTTTGAGAACTTTTCACACAAACTGGTTCGCATAACTGAACTCCAATTAATTGCAAACTGTCGATAATGGAAAGAAAATTGTTTGCATCAAATGAACAATTTTCACTTATTCAACTCCGGACAAGTGACACGATCGTGGAACGTTGCCATCAAATTTTAAATCGAACATACCCTTTGAATTTGGAATGTCAAATCTGAAATGTCAATTTCGTTTCTTGTCATTAACTCCTGGTGTTAGTCGTTTCTTTTATTTTTGTATTATTTTTTGGCTTATCCTCAAAAATGTTTGACAAGAAACGTATGGCTGACGCAACATTTGTGACTAAAAATGTAAATACCTTTGTTGTTTGAATTGTTTCATATGGAAATATAACTATTTTGACCCAATACAAGAAATCATGCCTACATTTTAATTTTTTTTATTTTCAAGCTAAATGAAATTTAATTTGTTTTGACAAAACTCCGCTTATTTAAAAACAAGTTTCAGTTATCCGAAGTTCGGTTAACTGAAAACATCATTTAACTGTAACAAATAATGTTCTGCAATTATGTGTTAAACTTTTTTTAGTGAACAGTTTTTGAAAAACTATTTTTCAAACTCAACATTTTGAAAAAAAAAACGTAATCCCGAAATCGTAATTGTGTAGGTACTATTTTTGTTTTCAATATTCAATAACTTCCATCAATTTTTACTCAAATACTTTAAAACTTATTAAATAAAAAAAATAAATATGAAAAAGTAGGAAATATGAAAAAGTAAAAAAAATCAAGAAAAATCGAAACTGATGATGATAATCAACCGGTTTGCTGAAATGATCATTAAGACGTTTTTTTTTAGGTTTATGATAATGTGGGTTAAATTATTTGTTAATGTTTTGAAAAGTAAAATTCATATAACCATCCAGTTTTCAGTGTTTGAATAAAAATCAATAAGAGCATTTAATTTTAAAATCAAAAAAGTACCTAATTACGTACATTTTTGAAAAAAAAAAAATTCATTTGAAATTTTTGTTTTATTTTTTTCTTAAAAATTTTTTGTTTGCAAATCAATTTTTTAAAAACTGTTCACTTAAATAACTTTATTTAAAAACAGAACAAAAAAAGGAAATGTTTGGCTTTGCAAAAAAATATAACATGGCATTGTAGATGTACCGTTGTGTTTTTAATAAATTTGTTTCTGTCTAAAGTCATTTTTTTAGATCATTGCTTCTCCGGTATAAACCATAAATGGGACCGAAGAGTATATTCCTCCGCCTCCCATTAAATTTTTGTATTGTCTCGATCAAACTGTCACGCTCTAACTTTTTGTCACATCTAATGGGAATCACCCTGATGTATATCGCAAGTAAAAATGAGTACACAAAACCCGGAACGCAGATTTTTTGCAGATTTTCGACCCAACCACAGATTTTCAAAGTCAAAGGAAAATTCTTTAATTATACGAAACTTATTGGCTTTTTGTTAAGGCCCGAGTCTAAAGCGGGATCGATTAGGTCACACCTTTTTGTATAGACAAAAAATTTGTGATCGACAGATCACTTTATTTTAGCTGTGATCTATAAAAATCAACAAGATGTGACTTTAAAAATTATCAAACTTCGAAAATAAATTTTAAAATTTATTTTAAAAAATCCTATATAGCTATTCGAACTTGGCCATTTTTGAAGTCGCAATATTTTGCAACTGATCTCTTATATGCTAAATGGTGTCATAATATTTTTTCTAGAGAATATTAAAATCAAAAAAAAAATAAGTTCAAAATATTTTCCATGAAATTCATCATTTTAGAGTAAAGAGCTAAAAACCTGTATTTTTGACTTTTTTGGTAGTTTTTGAAATAATATTATAAAACTATATCTGGTAGAAAAAAATGTTAATGCGAGCTTATAAAGGGTTATATTTTGCTGATATAATTTTCGACATTTGGAGATAGCAACATCTTGTGAACTAAATTATTATAATGTTTTTTAGAAAATGAAGTAATCAACAGATAGAGTTAGTTTTTTCGATAACTTTGAGATTTAAGAATGAAATGCAAAAAACAGAAATTTAGACTTTTTGTTAAACTTTTAAAATAATTATATCTTTGAAACGGTTGTTTTTTAAAGAATAAATATAATTTTTCCCATAGGGGGTCACATAATGTACAAACCTTGCATTCAAATGTTTTCAAAAATATTAACTGTTTAGAAGTTGTACGTGAAAAACGAGCATTTTCGATATTTTACGTTTTTGGAAATATCGATATCTTCTTAACGGTAGTCGTAAGACAAACATTGTCACAACTTTTTTTTTTGCTGATGGCAAGATAAACATGTCTTGTATGAAACACTTTTCGATAGCATTTACCGTTTCAGAGTTGTATGCAAAAACTGTTATTTTCCACCAATATAAAAGATTTTCTCTTTCACTTTGATTTTTTGTCAGATTGGACATTTTTTTGTAAATACGTTTATTCTGGGCGATAACGAAAGATATATATTTTTCTTTAAACAGTTACCTGCATATTTGAACGGTCAAACAGTTTCTGACATTGATATTTAGGTCATTTTCATTAAACCAGTGTAGTAGCCCGTAGCGTAATGGTTAGTGCGTTCGACTGTTACGCTGGAGGTCTGGGATCCCAGCCTCGTCCACCTAAAAAAACTAAAAAGTTTTTTTTTCAGGGCTACTGCCTCTAGCGAGGAATTGACAAATCCTCCAAGAGTATCACTTGTCACGAATAAGTGCTTCTCGTCTAGCCGTTCGGATTCGGCATAAAATTGTAGGTCCCTTCCATTCCTGTCGAAAGGCGCACACAGGAATGGTTGCGAGTTGTTAGTCACTAGGCCCTGGCTCTTCATGAGCCGTTGTGCCACCCGATTTATTTATTTTTATTCATTAAACCAGATATTTTCCGTAGAAATCTCCATTATTGGCTTTTTTGTCATATAATTGCAGAATCCTTAAAATATTTTATGACAACACTTTTCATAGTTCCCAACATATCAACTTCACTGCACCATAATAATAATAATAATAAAATATCATCAAAATCCTACAATTAAATTCTTATTTTATTTAATCTTCCAGGACGATGGTGGAATTGAATTCTTCAACACAATTGTCCTCCAGCCCCATTTGAAATTGGTCACAGATTTGGGACGTGGATATCATGTACGTTGCCGTTACAAGAGTCGCGATGCTGCTACCAACAACAAATGGCGCACATGGGCGTCCATTTCAAAATATGCCGAAAATGCTCAACCATTGCGAAGTGACGAAGAAGAACCCGAAGCATACAGACGAACCGGTGGTGATCGTCGTGATTATGGCAGATCATTAGATAAATTCAGTGATTCATCCATACCGATCGAGGATAGCATCGATGACGATGAAAATTCCATCAATGAACTTCCAATGCCCGGTTGCCACATGAAGATATACAACGAGGAGAAGCACATTGCCGAGAATGTGAAAATTGGTGACCCCTTGACGATTGTAATCAATATTGACAAACAGGATGTGTATGGACTGCATGTGACCGATTGTCTGGTACGTGACGGACTTGGTTGGGGTGAACAGCGTCTTGTCGGCGAAGATGGGTATGAGTGTTTATTCATTAAGTACTGCTTACACATCGAGACATTATAATTTTCTTGTTTATTTAGATGTCCAATGGACAACGAGATAATGGGTCAGTTCAAGTATTCTGGTGACAGGTTGGCGGCGAACGTTACATTCCCAGCACACAAGTTCCCTTACACAGCATCCGTCTACTATCAATGCAATGTGAGATTGTGCGCAGTCGAGGATCCAGACTGTCGAAAGGTAAATAAAGATTTTTTGTGGAATTTTGTATTTTTATTAAATAAAGAAATATTTTGTTCTTGACTTATAGGCACCTGCGTGCGGAGAGAATGCCAAGCGACCGAAACGACAGGCTAACGGAAAAGACGACGAAGGTTTGCCGGCAACAATCGAAGTGTATTCAGGACTTTATGTTAATGAGAATGTTGATGTGTCAGACAGTGATGATGATTCTGTCTTTAAAGAGAAGGTATATTAGATTAACATTTTTCTGTTTAACCTTAAAATTTAAATAATATTTTTGTTTTAATTTAAGACCCTGGATGACGCCCTTTGTGTATCACAACGAACGTTTGCTATTGCAATAGCAATCGCTGGTCTCGTCTTGATGTTGGCCGTGGTGGCTGCTGTCCTTTGCATCATGGCCCGTCGAAGAACAAAGACTGTCTCAAATTCAGGCAGTTCTATTTACAGTGGACCTTACACAAATACAGCTTTCAGCCATAGCAGTTAGATAGTCACCAGTAGTATTTAAGAGGTTTTATTATTTTATTTTATTTTTTTGAAACGAATTACTACTGCAGGTTTTTGCCTAAATTTTCAAAATTCTAAACGCAATTTGGTGCATATACTAAGAACAAAAAATCCTAAACAAAAACAAATGCTTTAAGCTAAATAGGATATTCCAAAATTATCTCAACTGATACAACGAACACTCACATGTAGAACAACAAAACAAAGTCCTGGATATACACTTAAAAGTTTAACTTTAACACTTAAGTATATATTTTAACTGTAAAAAAATATAAGTAAACAAACAACTCACGAAGGATGAAGATAAAATATACAATACCCTATAAATTTAGTTTTAAGGATCAAATATAGATATTACTAGGCAATAACTTTAGGTACATTGCCTACTAATATCGCAGAGATGTTTGAAACAAAAGTTGAGACAGTTTATGTTTCATCTTGAACATCTCTGGAATTAAACAATTTATTATTCCTTAACGTCCCATAGTATTAAATTGGTTAATAACTTATAATCCACTCACGGTGATGGGTTGTTCTGTCTCTTTAGTTTTTTTTTTTTTTTTTTTTTGTTTTATTTTAACTCGACTTTTATCCCTGTGACTTTTATTTTCTTATTTAATTTCTTTAATTAAGACATTTCTAAATATATGTGTGTTACATTTAGGATACTTTTTGCCAAAGTTAATCCACTATTCTTATTCTTTACGATTTGTTTGTATTTTATTTTTTTTACTTAGGATACTATATTTTCAATCTTGTCATAATATTATTAACTATTTAATTTTTTTAATACATATAAAAAAAAGATATTTAATTATGTCAAAAAAAAACAAGACCCTTTGAACACATCCGTCCGCTTAAGTCATTATAATTACGTAAGGTAGTTAAATTCTACATTTGGTTTAAATATTTTTTTTTTAGAAAATATATTAAAATTATATATAAAACATATATTTTTATATTTTAAAATACAGTAACTATATAAAAACAAATATAATAGATAATGTAAGATTAAATCACATATGATTAAAAAAAAAACTAAAGTCAACTTATATAGAAAATAAACAATATATAATTTTTGTCAAATTTTGCACTGCTTCACAAAATCATTTTTCAAAATTATAATATTTTCTGAAAAATAATTTAAATAAAAAAAAATAATATTATAATTTAATTAACAAATTTAATAAATAAAATGGATTTCTGGAGCTTTGCAATTTTGATGAGATTAATTTACTTAAATTACTCGCAGTTGAACCCTAATAGTATGTATGTACAATATGGGATCATGTGATTGAATTATTTTTGTAATAATAAGCTGATTGTAAAATATGTGAGGTTATTATTTTATGATGGGGTGCTTAAATAAAATAATTAATAAAAACAAAATATAAAATTAAACAAAATGTTTTCTTTTTCTACTTATTTTTTGTTTTTAATATTTTTTATGAAAATGACAAGTAATTTTGTCACAGTTGCTGTTTAAAATAATAAATGCTTTTGCCTGAAAAGACCGCGTAGTGTACAAACAATCCTTCTCAAAAAATACACCAAAGATAAGCCCTTGAATTCATTTTTAAGAACAAACTGAATGAATGATGTGATGTTTTTTTTTTTTAACTCTTATAAAACTACCTGGGGACCTGAACATAATCCCGAATCCCGAAAAGCCAGAACTGAGAATCACGAATACCATAATCCCGAATGCCGGAATCTGGAATCCCAAGAATCTCGATTTGCGAAGTCTTGAATAGAAAACAATTTAGAATGTATTCGGTGCATCCCCAATTTTAACACTATTTTTTAGGACTTTATTCATAATTTTTTTGGTGCAACATTTTTTTTCACACAAGCCCTACATACATTCCGCTCTACTTGAATAGAAACAAACTTTTTTTTATAGTCTAAGAGCCCACAGCAGATTTGGCGTACGAAAGTGAACCAACAAAAAATTATATGAGTCGAAAGGTGTATTAAGGCTGATAAAAGAAATGCAAGTCTTGCAGTCCCTGGTCGCGGCTGTTAGGTGGGAGGGGCAATTTTCTAAAAAATTGACTTAAAACAGAAAAAAAAATTATTAAAAAACAACGGTAACATGTGCAATGCCCTGTTATATTTTCATGAAAGGCCAGAAGTCCCTTCTTTCATTTCCTTTTTAAATAAAGTTCTTTTAATGAATAGTTTTTGAAATATTAATGTTTGAACTCAAAATTTTGAAAAAAAAAATGGTAAAAAATATTTTTTTTCGCAAAATTTCAAGTAATTTAATACTATTTTTGTTTCCAAAATTCAATGCCCTTATCAATTTGTAGTCAAAAACTGAAAACCGGATGGTTCTAGGACTTTTACTTTTTAAGATATTAAAAAGTAAATGAACCAGCTTTTTCATAAAAATAAGACAAATCCGACTAAATTATCATTTCAGCAACCAGTTAAAATAAGACAAACATGCGGAAAAAAAATTCTTACATTTTTGAAACTTGGTGGGAATGTCGGATTAACCATAAGAATAAAGAATCAAAAGAGTCCATAAAAATATCTGTATCCCAAGAGTGTTTTTTGGAGGGGAAAGGGGAAGGTATGACTTAACGAAATTAAAAAATTATATGGATACAATTTGGACATATGATACATGATTTAAGGCTATTTTTTAATTCTGAATCTCATCTAAACTATTCATTGAAAGAACTTTATTCAAAAAGGAAATGAAAGAAGGGACTTCTGGCCTTTCATGAAAATATAACAGGGCATTGCACATGTTACCGTTGTTTTTTAATAATTTTTTTTTCTGTTTTAAGTCAATTTTTTAGAAAATTGCCCCTCCCACCTAACAGCCGCGACCAGGGACTGCAAGACTTGCATTTCTTTTATCAGCCTTAATACACCTTTCGACTCATATAATTTTTTGTTGGTTCACTTTCGTACGCCAAATCTGATGTGGGCTCTTGGTCTATTACTATCTGAGCGTGTAGCGCTTTGGTAGATGTATAAATTCACCTTTTGAGTTTAGTTCCTAAAAAAGGAGTCTATTTGCGAATAAAACTGCAGGGACAGAATAATTCAGGAAAATAACATTAGGTTATTTTTACCATTTTTCTAATTACTTCATTAAATACACTGTTTTTTTGTTTGCGCTACTTGAATAGAAACAGTGTGTGTTTTGTCTCTATAGATTACGGGAAGAAGAAAAAAAAAAAAGGAAGGAGTGTAGATTAAAAATATAATTGTTTGATTAAAGAAAAAGTGGGCCGCGAAAAACCACTAAACCCTGCAGAAAAAGTCAAACTAGAAGTATACGCGAAAAACAAGCTTCCCCTACGCACAATTGCCAACAAAATAAGTAGAAGTGTCAAAATTGTTTGGTCGAACCTTAGAAATAAAGAAAACTATGGAAAAAATATGTAAGGTAGGCAAGCAAGAGCCACAACAGAAGCAGACCGAAGAAAGATAATTAGACCGGCTTCAAATTCAAGCGACTCTGCTGCTTAAATCAAGTCGAAGAATGGTATTACAGCAAGTCTTAACACTATAAGACATGTTATTACGTCGTGTTATTAATTGAAGAAACAACCACCGTTAAATCCAATACGAAGACACAATAGAATAGATTTTTGCAGGAATAATATGACGTGAAAAGAAGAGTGGATAAAAGTGGTATTTTCTGATGAACAAAATTTAATTTAGGTGGCCCGGGAGGATAAAATTACTATTTTCATGTTATGAGAAAGGAACCAAGGGTTCTGGAGTGCCAACAAATCCGAGATGGCGGTGTAATGGTGTTGGGTGCGATTGACTGGTTTGGAACAATTGATCTGGAGTTTCCAACATTTAAAATGACGGCAAACTTCTACAAGGAAATATTGCAAGGAGCTTACCCTAAGTTTACCGATGTCCTTGAACCAATACCATGGACATTTTTTCAACACAACAACACGACAATCCACAATGCAAGGATCATTAACAGTTGGATATCCGAGAAAAATGTTACATTACTTCAATGGCCACCGTATTATCCGGACCTAAATACTAACGAAAACGTAAGGGGATGGATGGTTCCTAGAATGTAGATTCTGACCGGCAAATTTGAGGACAAAGAATTACTTACTGCTGCAATCAAAGAAGCATGAAGTGCAATTTCCTTAAGTTATATAAAATAACAGCATGATCCACTTTCCAACAGGTCTTTGAAGTTATTTCAAATAAAGGTGGTAGCTCACATTATAAAAATATGATTATAAATAAAAAAGTACCCTCTTTTATTGCATTTTTTCAATTTGTTTCCTTATTTAAGAGAATGTTTCTATTCAAGTGGCGCAACTGAAATAAACAGTGTATTTATAATGAAGTAATTAAAAAAAGTAGTAACAAATAACTTAACGGTATCTTCCTGAATTATTCCGTCCCTTCAGTTTTGTTCGCAATAGATCCCTCTTAAAGGATCTAAAACCAAAAGGTGAAATTATCAATTAACCAAAGCGCTACACGCTCTGATAGTAAAAAAAAAGTTTGTTTCTATGCAAGTGGAGCGGAGTGTACTTCATACTAAAACACCAATTACTTCATACAGACATTATTTTTAAAAATGAAAATCCATAACAGCAAAATCTTTGCAAATCATTTTTTTAATATTATATTCAACAAACTATTATGTTTAAGCAAAATACATAAAAACAGGAATCAGGAAATTTATTTTAAAAATGTCATGTATAGTTGGGTTCACAAATTATCTACAAGTTGAGGAAGTAAAATTGTTCTAAGAAACAAAATTAACGGTCCCTACCACACAGCTAAAAACCGGGAATCATTTTTTTCTTAAAAACGGCTTTCCTACAATTCTGATAAACATGTTTCTGGGTGCTTAAATTTGTATGATAATTTCTTAATAAGGAAACAATATAATAAAAATCCATAATTAACAGCAGGTAACTGGCAAACAAAGATTTTTTATTCATTTTCGATTATGTAACCAAACAGATTCTATTTCAGCTAAACGGATTTGAGTCATTGTTTTACAAGATCTTAATTTTTTTTTAAATAATGTTATGCATCAAAATATATAATGTACGACTGCACGAACTCGCTCTTATGTTCAAGTAGCTAATGTTAAATTTAAAAACATTTGTGTGTAAATTTAAAGCTTCCACATTTGTTGGTCGATAAAGATGGTATTTAGCTCATTTGATCATCATTAAGAACATCATTAAAAAAAACCGGGGCAATGCCTCGGGGCCCCAGGCCAGCGGGAGATTTTCTTATGCATTGTTCGACGTTATTAACTTTGTTAAGTAAGCTTCGTTCAGCTCAATACAATTTTTTGATCAACTAAAATCCAATTGACAAATAAAATCTAATCCTTATGAACTCTAACTTTAGATCCTACATAAAACTCACTGTGAGGTGAATTCAATTAACCGATGTATTACACCAATTATTCTTAGTTTATATCCACTAATTTATTAAAGTATTTGTTGTTTCGTTTTGTGTCAATGTGACTCATATTCATTTGTAAAATTAAAATAAAAGAATTGGTTGAACATTCTAAATATATGTGTTCACGGATAACGAAAGCATTGTGGAACTAGTACGGTTCATTTAGACTTAATTACATATACTCGTATGATGCTCTGGAAAAAAAAGTCCAAGAAGCAGTTTGAGTTCGGTATTTGAAAGACTATCAGTACACGATCCAAAAACCACATTTTACACAATTGTACCTAGTGTTTTTAACGGCTAATTCTTTTTTTTTCACACGTAATTCACGTAGTTTTTATCGCAGACAAAAAGTTTATATGGCATACTTGTAAGAAATTAAATTTTCTACAAATTATGTCTTGTAAATTTTTTCGCTCATTTCTATGGCTTAGTAGAAAGAGTGAATTTTGTTTATAAAAAAGTAAAGTATTGATTTTTTATATGCGTCATATATCTCTATTTGTATCATTTCATTTTTTTGCTCATTTGAAAGAAATAAGTTCCATGAAAAATGTTAAAGAATTGGCAAATTTTTTTATTATAAAAATTCTTCACTGTCGAACTATCCAGATATATTCACCACTCGTTTTTGACTATTCCTGTTACGACAGAAAAAGCGGAAGGATCTTTTTCAAAGCTGAAATTAATACAAAAATTACTTGTAAATCACCATTGAACACCAAAGTCTTAGAAACTTATCATTGATATCGATTAAAAATCTAACAGCACGGCAAATAGATTTGAGAAAAGTAATCGATGATTCCGATTTTGTAAAATTCGGAGAAAATCATTTTGGTTTTTTGTTGAAATTTATTTAACCAAAACTAAGGCTTACATTGAGAAATAGGGCCCCATATTTGGTTTTGCCGTGGGGCCCCGCAGCTCTAGGGCTCTAGCTATACGGCCCTGATTCGAACCTTTGTCAAAAATTGACTTCGATGTTAAAATGTAGAAATACGCGTTAGTTATGATAAACTCTAAAAAGCCATCATGTTTTTTTTATTTTCAACAAAAAAAAAAAATTATAAAAAAAAATATTACTTTGTAGTTAACGGCAAAATTTTCACAAAATTTAAGAAATATTCACCCGTTTTCAAGATATTGAGTTTCCAGAAATCCAACAAAAAATTTTGTCAGTATCCAATTCTAAATAAAAATTCCCGGGAAATTTTCCCTATTCTCTTATTCTAAACTATAAATTCCAGGGAATTCTGTTCCCTTTTCCTTATTCTAAGCAAACATCGAATATGAGAATTAATACTACGAGAAAAAAGCTGGCATTCTAAATGCCCACAAAATGGAAAATGTAAATATATTTGATGTGACAAGCATTTTAATTTTGGGGGAACAAATCTCCCGGGGAGTTATTTTCCCGGGGAATATTTAGAATTGGGCTGAATATTTAAAAAAAAAATCCAAAAAATATTATTTTCGAGATTGTATATGCAGAATTGTTTAAATTGTTTAGGCCCTTCGGCTAAAATCGCAGAAGCCGTTAATGAGAAATTTGAAAATCAAAAAATGGGTTATATACAAGTACCCTTAATAACGGTTATTCGTAAAAAATTACTTACTAAAACTGTAAGACTTTTATTAAAATGTACAATTGGTTCTCCTAAAAGTTTTAAGTCCAAAATTCAAGAGAATATCGCTTCAGTGGTGTAGGCTGCAGGTTTGAGGTACGGACGAGAAGACAGACAGACAGACATACATACATATACTGATTTGCGGAATCCTATCACATTCATGTGAGGGCAAAGTATTGTCTCGAGTTCCATTTTCTTACGAATCCTACTTATGTACCTACTCGCTAGCGTTGCTATAGTATTTATTCCTATAATACCTTAAGTGACGATACAAAGTAAATTGTTCCAGATGGAATATTAATAGATTAAGCCATAGCATCGATAACATATCAATGACGACAAGGCAACCCAATTCTACGAGGACGCAGCGTCAAACTTCTACCGTGGCTAGAAGCCACCTCCACCCACATCCCACCATAAAAGACAACCGGATATGAACAACCCGAGATGGACCATCTAGTATTAAGTAAATAGTATAAGACAATCAAAGACAATTTTTTAAATAATTTTAATAAAAATAAAAACAATGTATAGAATTAGGCCCTTATGAGCCAAAACAAATTCAAATACCAATGTTATATAATGTAAATTAGAATTAAGAGCCATCGATTACGTACACATACATAATCTTTGATTTTAATTAAATTATAAAATAATGGATACTTTAAACACCTAATTATTTAAAAATAAATCACATGCATCCAAAAACAAGGATTTATTGAGAGGTGTAGTATAAATTTCACAAATGAAAGGCAGTTTCTGATCACAATCGATTGTCATCCAGGTATTGTCGGTTGTTATAGCTACACAGCTTGAGTTAAAAAAGCTCCCTCTAAAAAGAAATATATACATATATATAAAGTCAATCTACTAGATCAGCTTAGCACTCAATTAGGAACTTACTTAATTTTAGGATGACCCGGAGCCCATGCTCTGTACAGAAAGCAATAATTCAACTCTTCGTTTTCACTTGTTTTAAACATTTGATTTTGGTTATAAGTGTAGTTTAAGCCAACATAAGCTAGTTTTAATGTTCCATTCCTAAAGTCTGACTCTTGCAGAACCTTAGAAAGTGCATTTGTTCGTTTCTCCGAAGCAACATGTGCTAAAGTTCCATTGGTGATGTTTTTGCAAATCTTATAAGCAGCCTCGTATTTTTGTTCTGATAAATTAAAATGAAATATTCCCACTGCCGGGGCACAAATGAAATTTGTTAGTGCTAAAGTAACATAAAATTAAATAATAAGCAGTTGAAATTTAAATGAAATTTTGTCAAAACCTGGAGGACTTCCGTATAAGCTGTAATAATCAAAACGACTGTCATTGACAATTGTTGAAAAATTTGAACTCTCAGGACATTGTAGTGCATGACAATTAAAAAATTCTTCTGGTTGCTCGAAAAAGTGTCTTCTCGTTTTACCTCGGTGAAAACTAAATTTTGAGTCTAAAATCAAGAAAATAATATTTATAATGAAATAGTTGTAGGATTTTAAAAATGCAATTTAATCGTAGGTATTTACTTACCTGTATCGTCGTTTTGTTCAAATAAATTAGATTTCATGCCACGAAGAGGTGAATAATTCAGGGCAAGGGCCTTAGCTCGATCAGCTACTTCAAAGCATTCATCCAATGAGGCAACATTTTCTAATTCAACCATATTCTGTCTAGATCGCTGACAACGTTTAATTAGATGGAATGTTCTATGAGGTTGTTGAATGCAATAAGTTTCACAGAGCACTATGTAGATCAGAACGCACGTTATAGATTTCTTTAACTGCATGTTGGGCTGTGACAGAAACTTAAACAAAAATATCTCAGTATTTATGCAAAAATATTAAAAATTTACAAAAGCACCTACAGACTTTAAAATATAGCATGTTGTGTCAACGAAATTGAATGGCAGAAATACTTTGTTGAAGCAACCTTGCTTGTCGGTTACTACGTGTCACACTTATGTACATGTTAAACGTATAGGTATAGATAATGCAAGATGCAACAATAAGACATTATTTTTATTCATTCAGGTGATAGGTAGATATGGTATCTGGATATGTTTTTGAACGACCAAAACGGATACGTAACCAAACCAAACGGAAATGAACCACAAACGAAAATGAACAGATGAGATATTAGATGTTTGTAAATCCAAACCGATCCGAAAATTTACCACCACGAAGTTAGCCGACCGACTTTCCTCTAATTGCTCATGCCCAGTGTTGTTTCTCTACGTGTCGACTTTATTTGTCTACATTTCAACGTAGACAATGTAGACAATGTGTCGACAATGTAAACAATAACTTAAATATCACAAATAAAATCATTCCAAAAAGTTCTACTACAACCGATAGACAAGTGGTTGAATTATTTATAATAACAATAAGGGTATTCATGCAACGAGATAATTTTCCGCCTTGCCAGAAAAATATAACTTTCCGCAAGATGTTTACATGAAAAAATAAAAAAAATAAATCGGGTGGCACAACGGCTCATGAAGAACCAGGGCCTAGTGACTAACAACTCGCAACCATTCCTGTGTGCGCCTATCGACAGGAATGGATGGGACCTACAATTTTATGCCGAATCCGAACGGCTAGACGAGAAGCACTTATTCGTGACAAGTGATACTCTTGGAGGATTTGTCAATTCCTCGCAAGACGCAGTAGCCCTGAAAAAAACTTTTTAGTTTTTAGGTGGACGAGACTGGGAAGCGATCCCAGACCTCCAGCGTGACAGTCGAACGCACTAACCATTACGCTACGGGCTACTACTGTTTGCATACTGATGTTTACATGAACACCCCCTTAAAAATACTTGCGTAAACGTGGGAAATAATCCAAATAAACGTCACAAATGACTTATCCCAGGTATCAGGTTTATTTCTGCACTTTTCGCAACAAATTTGTGTGATAAAATTATCTGTTTTGTAGAATATTTTCGCCATACAAATTTTGACAGTTCATTTCTAACGAGATAAAATTATCTAATTTACCAGGTATATCTGGTTTTACGCCCGGTACGATATTTTTATAATAAGGGTATTCATGCAACGAGATAATTTTCCACTTTGCAGAAAAATAAACTTTTCCGCAAGATGATTACATGAACATCTTTTTATAAATACTTGCGTGAACGTGGGAAATAATTTAATTAAACATCACAAATGACTTATCCCAGCGTACCAGGTTTATTTCTACACTTTCCGCATCAAATTCGTGAGATAAAATTATCTTTTTTACAGAATATTGTTCCCATCCAAATGTTGACAGTTAATTTCTACCGAGATAAAATTATCTGGTTTACCAAGCTTATCTGGGTTTTACGCCGTTGCGTTGGTTTAAAATAAAGGTTTGAAACACGTGGGTGGAAATAAAAGCGGGAGTTGTTTTCTTCTTCCAACTAATGCTTTTTAAAATCACTCATAGCTTTTTTGGTTATCAAAATGTTTTGTTTCTATCAAACTTTGGAAGTTATTCCATTCTTCAATTAAAAGAGCTCTTCGGACTGCTGTAGGATTATGAAATACGGTAGACCGGTAGGTCTCGAAGTGCATTACACAAAAGAAAAATCGAAAATTTGAGTTCTTTTGGTTATGGGTGTGCTATTCATCCACCAACTCTCTTAGAATCGTTATCAATTATGAATCACTTCCGATTTCTGTAGAAAAATGAAGATCGGTAGAGTGATATGATTTGAAGTTCATATTGTATAAAGGTAAAAAACGAAAACTGCAGATTTTCCATTCAGTGGGAGTGGCACCTAACCTACATTTTCAGACGTTGATTCTATTTTTTAAGTTTATCATTTCAAAGTATTTGAAGCTGTTTGTGTAGTATACCAAGTTAATTATCTTATAAAAATATAAAACCACAGTTTGTAATTAAAATCGGTCTCTATGATTTAGCCAAAATTGACTTTAACTCTAGTTTAGTTAAACCTGGGTCTATCTGCGACATATTCGCAGTCTATCTGGGGCATATTCATATGCCCCAATATCTTAGCAAAAAAGAAGTGAAATCGGATAAAAAAAAGAATAATCAACTCCAAATTATGTGAGTAATTTATTAGTTAATGATCACTGAACCAAAATTTCAAGGTTTACTGGCAAGTGGAATTTTATCATTTTATTACTAAATTCCTCAAACTTTGAAAGATTTTTAAAAACCAGTAAACCATAGTAAAGTGATTTAGTGAACCTACTCTAATTAAAAATATATGTATTTGAAACTGGCCAGTTTCACAGTGAGCACTTACTAGAATAAGTTGCACTTAAGTTTCGCATATTGGTACTTTTTGGTAATTTTCGCAGTCTGAGTTAATGACACTTAAGTGCAATTTATGCAGGCAAGTGTGCACTGCGAATTTTGGGCTTTTGTGTCCTATTTTTCGCACTAAAGTCCTACTACTGTTACTGTTAAACTGGGCCTAAAGCCTTTATAAGCATAGAACTACATAGGTATGCGTTTAGATTTAGATGAAATGATTTTTCACAACTTTCTTGTTGTTACAATTAGGGTTTTGTATTATAGACGAACTTAGTTCTTTTTTTTAAGATTTTCGTGTTTGGTTTAATAAATTTTTGTAGGAAAAATTATGAATTATAATGGTTTAACGAATTGTCTACATTGTCGACAAATTTATGTCGACAATTGTGAATTGTCTACATTGAATTGTCTACATGTAGACAATCATGTAGTCTACATTTATAATCTACATGGCACAACACTGTGACATGCCACTTCTGCACACTTTTTTTTTTAATAGAAAGAAGTTACACTGGGAACGTATCGGAATCCCGTTTTTTAAATTCCATTTTTCAAAAATCCCGACAAAAAGTTTTAAAATACCGCCTTCTAAAATCCCGTTTTTTTTTTAAATACTGTTTTTTAAATCCCGTTTATTCAAAATCTCGTTCTATTATAATCCTTTAAATCCCGCCTTAAAGAATACCGTTTTTTAAGAATACATGATTAAAACTTATTGATTTCATATTTGTTATTTTCCACGTTTTTATTATGTATTGTATGAAAGCGCATATTTTGTATTATTAATATTAATGTGCTTATACACAAACTAGTTTTACAGCCCTATTCTGCCATTGTGAGGGTCACAGGTCACAATTTTTTGTAAGTTTGTTTTTGTGTAAGGCGATCACAATTTCGGATTCTGTGGACGCCCTCATAATAAACAAGAACAACGTGAATTGTGATGTGCCAAGGAGCAGATCATAATTTTTAAGTTTTTATGAGGCGAGTCCACCACGAGTTATGAGGTTATTGTGACTTGTGAGGCATCAGTGAGGTTGCCAGAATAAGGCTGTTAAGCTCATCTTATGAAATAAAGTCAGTCTCTTGTTAAGTATCAAAGCGGTCGTTTCTATTTGCAGCATACATATTAGTTTTATGCTTTTTAAATGTTAACCACGATCTAAGAATAAGTCGACTAAAAAAAAATAGGTACATGGCTGCTGTTTCGGCCTGTGTACGATAATGCCGAAAAACAGTTTCCGCGAACCTAAAATAATGTCGAGGCATGGCATCGCAGACTTAAGGTTTTAGTTAGACGAAAAAGCGCTGGGTTGTTCAAAATGATTGCCGATCTATCTAAAGAAACAATTATTGTGGTGCAAACAGAAATAGAAACAAATAACGGCCAAGCTAAAACACAAAAAAACTAATGTGCTAAAATCACGAGCTTAAAAAAATAATATAAGAAACAGGAACAAAATTAGTAAAACAGGATTTTTGTGTCGTATAGCCCACAACATTAAATTGAACTAAAATGATGTTAATGATAAATATAATATGTCCTCAATTGTTTAGAATTTCACTTTTTTGTTTATTTAAGAATTATATATTTTATTTTGTTATATTGTGTTCCGCTTTTGCAATCAAAACTATAGTTGTTTTGATTGCAAAAGCGGGATAATAAGAAACGGGATTCTAATGCGATTATTAGAAACGGGATTATAAATAGCGGGATTATAAAAAACGGGATTATAAAAAGCGGGATATCGTACCCAACCCGAGCTTTTAAATGCCTATACCTAAAAAGGAAGCTGCACTTTGTATGGAGCTTTTGAATGCCTATATCTCGGTAACCAAATTGAATTCCAAATGCATTAGGGCTTAAATAATTGCAAATAACTGCACATCAAAAAATTTAATTTAAAAACTTCGTAGTTTATTAATAAATCAATAATTAAGAACTTGACCAACCGAAGATTTAACCATACATACATGTATTTTATTATAATATAACGACCGATTTGTTTGATACACGTTGTAGCTGAGATATAGAATTAAAATTAATTAAAAAAAATCCATTTCAGGTACAATGTGTATCAAATCGGTCGTTTATATTACAATAACACATGTATGTATGGTTAAATCTTCGGTTGGTCAAGTTCTTTTTTTGATGTGCAATTGAATCACAAAACTGTGCAATTATTTAAGCCCTTATGCAATAGGAATAAGAAGGTTACCGAGATATAGGCATTTAAAAGCTCAATACAAAGTGCAATTTCCTTCCATTAAAAAAAAAAAAGTGTGGGAGTGAGCAATTATTTTTTGCAGAAATGGCATGAGCAATTAGAGGTACATCGCCTGACTTTGTTTTTCGAAAATCGAAAGTCAGTCGGCTAACTTCGTGGTGGTCGAACATTTTTGGGATAGCTTTAGATTGCTTTTTGACTTCAGCTGTTTGGTTCGTCAACTGGTTTTTCCTTAGGCATTACAACAACACGAACAAATCCAGATACCTTTGGTTACGCACGCGACCGCACCCATTAGTCGCTAAATATGAAAATCACACTATACTCCTTTTTCAAATAAGCTTTTACGAAAGTAAGAACATAAAAACAGGGGCCGAATTACGTTCTTTGGATTTACGTTTGAGGCCCTGAGTGGAGTATATGTAGTTGCCTAACTACATTTTTTATTATGTTATGGACACTGAAGTCGAAGAGCGCTCCCGAGCGCACCGAACAGTGAAAAGGACAAGTCATCAGCCAAATTACACTCAAGAGAAATGTTTTTTTTTCACTCCTGCTTCACCAAAATGTCAGTTTTGCTGATTAAGGGGTGATCGCAAATTAAAGCTACAAACGAGAATTAAAGACGCATCTTATAAATTCTTTGTATTCGCTTGTTTTCGTCTCACCACTTCAGTGGCTTAAATCCACCTTTTTAAAGTTGCCAAAATAAGTTCACGGTTTATCACATTTTCACCTTTATGAGCCTGATTATACGGTTCGTTTTCCCGTTCGTTTCGTCTTTCGTGTTTTTGACAGGCAAGAACTTTCATGATTACATGGTTCGCGAAAATACGTACGTACTTCCATTCGTTATTTTGACGTTCATGGAATTGGGGGATGTTTTGTAAGAAAATAATCAGTAGTAATAAATAAAAATATTTTTTAATCACTTATTTCGCAAATACAAACGCATATTAGGTGTATCCAATTACGAAAAACTATTTTTTAATTCAATAATTTTTGTTCAAATCGTTTATTGCTAACATCGAGGAGAATTGTGGTTGCCAAATCAGAAACGTCAAAGTTCAACCAGAAAAAGTCTTGAATTTTTCATTCCTGCTTTCGTTACTTCCTTCCCTCTACATTTCTACTCCCCTCATCAAAACTGTCAAAAAGACGAAAGACGAAACAACCGAAAAAACGAATCGTGTAATCGGGCACTAAGTGAGCTAATTTTCTCAAAAAGGTCAAAGAAAAAAAATATTTTTCGCCGGATGCCAACAAAAAAAAAATAACACTTTGAAAACAAACGGACTATTCGCCTCCAAATGTCTGTTTACTTGAGTATGTAAATAATACCCCGACTCTACAGGCCATGAACGATGGCCGGACTATGGAACATGTCTAAAAAAATCCCATGGACTCGCAAAAATCTATGTCCAAGCAGTGACATATCCATACAAATCAGATTGTGGATTGGATTGTAGATTGGATTATTCACATCGTTCATGGCCTGGTGGAGTCGGGGTGTTACATTGAACATGCCGTGTACTAAAAAATCTTGTAGTCTGCTATACCTTCACAGATGGCGCTGAAAATAGTTTGAAAATCCATAAACATTTCGCAGCTCGATTATAAGCTGTCAATTTTGACGTTTCCTTACTCAAACAAACGTCATCCTCTTTTACGAATCGGCCGTCACCTCGTGGTGTTTTTCGTGCCTTTGATTCGTTTTATTTTTCTTAAATTTTCCCAAAAAATAGTTAATAATTAATACAAAATGAGTTTGTACAATTTTAAGAAAATTATGGTGGTTCCGCCAGCAAAGGTAAATAATCAATAATAACATGAAAACACATTTTATCACAACAAATAGCAAGACCTAACCTAACAATATGCTTTTGCGTCGTGATAAAAAAAAAGAATATCCATACCTATTTATTTATATTTAATAAATATTATTTATGTTTACTTTTTAGGACTTTATCGATATTATGTTATCGAAAACACAACGTAAAACCCCCACCGTTGTGCACAAAGGATACAAAATATCTCGCATCCGTGCGTTTTATACGCGCAAGGTTAAATACACTCAGCAAAATTTCCACGATCGTCTATCGCAAATCATTCAGGACTTCCCGAAACTAGACGATGTCCATCCATTCTATGCTGATTTAATGAATGTTCTCTACGATAAGGACCATTACAAATTAGCTTTGGGTCAATTGAACACTGCCAGGCATTTGATCGACAAGTGAGTACTATTTATTTATTGGTCCCCCTCAAATACAATTTCAATAGCTCTAATATACATGTGTAGACTTGAAGTGGGTAATGAAGACAAATTTAAGTCTTGGAAATAATAATATCTGAAAATTATGCATTGTTAGGTATGTATATGTATACAAATTTATTCAATTTGTAATCAAAACATAACAACAACTAAGTACACAACAAAAGCATGATAAATACAATAACAAAGCATGTGCTTTACTACTTCATTAGTATGTTTCTCCATTTTCCTATCAATTGCCTTGCCTTCTCTCCAAGAGTTTGCGATAATGTCTTCTTTTTTGTGACTTATTTGGAAGTTTATAAGTAATACAAAATACTGATGATTAAATAATCTGCATTCACAAAATTGAAGCCACCTTCTTTACCTCCATCATTAAGAGTTTCGTTTTATATTGTCGCAGTTTGGCTAGCTTTAAATCAAAGATTGATTAAAAATAAAAAACATTAACCACAGTACTTTTGGGTTTTAAGTTATCTTCAGCTGAACATACACGATCTGGCCATTCGGGTCGCCCGAGTATGGCCAGGTTTAAAATCTAATAAAACAGTTTGAATTAATAATAATATTCATACCTAGGTTCTTAAAAAAATAACCACCTCCCTTAGTACACTAGACTTAATTTTTCTTTATCAAGAAACATTTTTGTTGAAGCTCGTAGTTCTCAATAGTTTTAGACACTTGTGCAACAAAAACAATTTTAATCGGTTAATCCAATAATAGAATGGTTCTATGGCAAGTACTCTTGATAAAAATTATTTAAATTAATAGCAAATGAAGAACCACTTTTTTTATCAGTCGCTCTATTGTTTTTGAAAAAAAAGGAAGCCAAGTATGAATGTTAAGCGGCATATACACTTTTCAAATGCTTGACATGCTTGGCAGAATGTATTAGTAAATTCGTTTTGATGTGGCATATACTCACATAATTCATAAGTCTTTAATCAATTTTTTGTTTACTTTAACTTTTGAGATTTGAGGTGAATAGACGTACGGTTCTGGTCCGCCCTTTGTTGTTTCAGCGTTAACTATAGTTTTTGCGAATTTTATCGTTTTATTTCATTTAATTAAATATTGGGCCCTATTGCGGTTGTCGATCGTCGATCTATAATCGCTAACGAGCGATCAACGATCGACAAATTGAGAAATCGGTATTGTGGTTGTCGATTGCGTTCGACAATTATCGAAATAACGATCGCTCGTTATCGACCGCATTTTTGTGATTGACGGGGTCTATTTAACAAGTTAAAAATTGTGTAGGGATCAAAATGCGAGTGTTTTTATTTGAAAAAATGTTTTTTTTTTATAAGTTAAATATATTTAGAGCCCTATTGTGACTCGCGAGTAGAACGTTCGACTCAAGTTGAACGTTTTTAAAACCACATGTCGTGGATTTAAGAATAGCAAACTGCTACGTTCGTACAGAGCAACATCTCAATTCATCACATTTTTTACTTTTTAGCCGAATATAGTTGGTGAGCCATAAAAGGTAGTGCCAAAAGTCAGATTTGCCTAATATTTCTTGCGAATCGCGATTCATAATAGGTGCCTTTATTATTATTCTTATTGCAGTGCGAAACAAGTTTCAATGAACAAATAGATAAAAGCCATCAATGCACCCAACAACTCCTGGGAATACATTTTTGTTTGGCGTATTTTACTTTCGTTTATGTTGGACATACATAGTGTGATTCTTTTACACTTAGGACTTCTTTTAAGATTAAGGATACAGTAGATTGAGGCAATCGAATACAAAAATCATTTTCCACACTTAATTGACATGATGCTTGGGCACAGAGTCGTAATGCGGTACACAATTTAAGGATGTTGGGAATCGAGGATTTTCTCATTCCCAGCTTAATTTTTCCATCAATTTCAGAAAGTAAATCCATAAAGGCTGGCTTGGATAATCAAAAATAGTTAAAAAAGCTAGAAAAGACAAACAAAAGAAAAGAAAAGAAAAGAAAACTAAAAAATCAAGTAAATCCGTACAATTTAGCATCTAACTTCAAGGGGTTAGATGAATCTCTTATATTGCGCCGTTTTCTTGTATCTTCTTCTGAATCTTTTTCACTTAACCATGCTTTGATTGTATTAATTTTTTATTTTAATATATATTTTTATAAAAATAAACTATTTTATTGCAAACTTTACGCAACGAAATAAATAAACAATGGGTAGGTTCAGAGAACTTAGGGGATTTGCAAGTAAGGCAAATTTCTAGAATGTGATTGGCCAGCTGTCAAAAGTTCCCTTCATTTGAAACAATTTCATTTGATATGAATTTATTCATTTTAAATTATGAAATATTTATCAATTTGTTTAATAAATTTTATTATATCACAGTGTAAAAATTTGCCTTACTTGCAAGTCCCCTAAGTTCTCTGAACCTACCCAATCCATTCTGAAATAATCAATCTGTCAAACGTCAAGCAATTTATACTTTTTCATTCACAATAACTCATATACTAGTCGATCGAGTTACGCAATACCGATTGAGAAATCATTCGATGGTGATGATCGTTGAAAGTGCGATCGCTGATCGACAACCGCAATAGGGCCCATTCTTATGCATGATCAAGCAATCAATCTCGAATATACATTAGGCGCGTTCACGAAACAGAGATATACTGTTGCTCCGAGACTTATGTCGGTTTCGGTTGAAGGTTCGGAGTTACTACTGTTGACGTCTATTACTCCAGGAGACTTCGATAGGATGCTTCGAGAAATGTTTTCGGGTTGTTCTTCTGTTCTGGATTGATTTTATAAAGGAATAGACCCGGAACACGCATACACATATAAACCCTTTCATCGGATTATTTGTCAAAATAATTTTATTCGACTGAACGTTTAAAATATACAAAAATATAAACAATTTACTCACACACATAAATATATTAGGGGTATTCACGATCCGGTGTAACAAAAAAGTGTCCATAAAAATGGAGATGTTCTGAAATGCACCAACTACAGAGGAATTAGTCACCTAAACGTCGCTTCTAAAATCTTGTCGGCTATCCTGTGTGACCTCCTAAAACCTTTTGTCAACGATCTGATCGGACCCTATCAGTATGGTTTTAGGCCAGGCAAGTCAACCGTCGATCAAATGTTCACACTCCGACAGATTTTAAAAAAATCCTGGGAATTCCAGATCGATACACACCACCTCTTTATCGATTTTAAAGTCGCGTATGATAGTGTGAAAAGGGACGAATTATACAGAGCCATGTCAAGTCTCGGCATCCCTACCAAACTCGTCCGCTGGTGCAGGATGACGATGGAGAAATCTCGCTGATCCGTCAAAATTGGTAAGAACACCACCGATTCCTTTGATGTTGAGAAAGGATTGAGGGAAGGCGACGCGTTATCATGCAACCTATTCCACATCGTTCTTGAAGCAATTGTACGCAACGCACATGTCAACACCAGCGCCAGCGGTACAATATATCAAAAGTCCGTTCAATTGCTTGCGTATGCAGATGACATAAATATTGTTGGTAGAACGAAGCGAGCTGTGGCAGGCGCATTTGCGAGCATTGAATCGGAGGCGGCTAAAATGGGATTTGCGGTTAACAAGGACAAGACGAAGTATATGCTGTCATCGAGAGAGCAATCTTAACATCTTCGACTCGGGCAAAATGTCACGATGGACATATATAACTTCGAAATTGTCAAGGACTTTGTCTACCTGGGCTCCACTATTACCTCGCAAAATGACATCAGTGCAGAGATCAAGTGAATAATTACTCTTGCAAACCGCTGTTTCTTCGGTCTTAAAAGACTTAAGTATTAAGGCCATCTCTTAGAGAAGCAAGGAGACTTTATACAAGGCCCTAATCATCTCGGTCCTGCTCTATGATGGGGCAGAAGCATGGACACTGAAAAAATCGGATGAAAATCTGCTAGGGTGCTTTGAGAGGAAGATTCTTCGTGTGATTTTCGGTGCGGTGTGTATCGAAGGAGTGAGGATGCATAGATTCAACGACGAGCTATACGGGCTATACAGCGACGTTGACCTGGTCAAGAAGCTGAAAATACAGCGGCTGAGATGGCTGGGGCACGTGAAGTGTATGGACAGCAACGCACCTGCCTGACCAATCTTCGAATTCAACCCCGATGGGGTACGCAGCAGGGGAAGAACCCGTAACAGGTGGCGCAAACAAGTGGATGACGACATCAAAGCTCTCGGTGTTCGCAACTGGGAGTGGCTTGCTAGGGACAGAGCTGACTGGAGGGGCTAGTTATTTGAGGCCGAAGCCCATGATACTAGACCAGTTGCATCGAATCGTGAATACCCCTATTGCAAATTAGTCTCGGAACAACAAAAAATAATTCGATTGGAATAAAAAAAGGAGTAGTACTCTTCCGAAACCCAATCGAAAACTACATAATTTGCGAAATATTTATGCGTGTGAGTAAATTGTTTGATATTTATGTATATTTTGCACGTTCAGTCGAGTAAAATTAATTTGACAAATAATCCGACGAAAGTTTTGTGTGTTCCGGGACTACTTCCAAAATCCGGAACAGAAAAACTCTCCGAAACATTACTCAGAACAGCCAATCAAAATCTTCTGGAGTATAGGGAGTCAAAAAGGAGTAACCCCCAACCGAAAACGACATTAGTGAAGAATCATTGAGTTACCTAATTTCTTTTAAAACTGAGGTTTTTCGATATTATTCTACATTAAAATTTTAATATTTAAAATTCATAATTATAGAACTTGGCGTACCTACTTTTATATCATTATAAAGTTCGTCGGTACTCTTGAAAAATAAACTGAGCAAAAAGGTTCTATCTGGAACTTAAACTTCAACAATCTTCTATCTACGAAATATTTTTTTTTTCTTAAAGACACGGTTCTATCTGGCTATTAGAACTTTCTCAACTTGAATTCATATTTACCCCTACGGCGATTGTCAATCATAGATTGATAGTTGACAAATACTGAAATTCGATATTAAACAAGACAACCGCTAAAAGTTTTGGTCATTGAGAATGATGTAGGCCGGGTCGTCGTTTTTTCCAAGAAAATTGGCAAAAATCGATGAATTGTTGATTAGATTTTGAATAAATTGAAATTTCAATATTTATGAACTATCAATCAGTAATTGACAATCGCAATAGTAATGATTGATTTTTTGTAGATAGAAATTTGGTTGCTTCAATTTCGTGAACTATTTCACAAACAGAAAGAGACACCCAAATTTGGATATCGGCGTAGCCGTTTTAGTTCATAACTCAATTTTGAAAAAAAAATCAGAACCTTGTTGTCGTAAGGTAGTGATTTGTACGAGACTTTACTTTACACAAGTTTCCAAGTTTTTGAATATATTTAGCAAACAAAATTACATCAGAATCGCTGCTGCACTCTAATTGAGTTCCAAAGTTTTAACAATTTGCTGGCGTTATTCAATTATTAATCTGATAAAACTTTAATTTCTATATATGAGCACTTTCGAATTTGTCTATAAAAATGTTCTACACTACTTTTGAACTTGGTTTGTTAACGAAATCTCGAATGTCCAAAATCCTGAATGCCTATAATTTCGAATCTTCGAATCCCAAAAACCCATTTGGGAATCTTGCATTCAAAAGGTACTTTTTTGAGAGTGTTTTTGCCTAAACGTATGAATTAATTGCTTAAGACATTGCCATTCAGGATTCCAGATTATGTCCCGATCTCCTGAAAAAGGGGTCTTAAGTTAAATAATGCTACAAATTCTAAACGATTTTAATAGTTTAGATAAAATGTCTGTTACCTATATATTTTAATTAGAAATGTTTGGTTATTTTTTTTTTTTTTTTACTAATTTTGGGGGCCGCTGGCGTGGGTAAATCTGCGAAAAACCGCTGCCTGACTTTGGCACTTGATATCACGACGCTTACGAGTATACTCTTGCCTTTACCTTTTTTCTACAACCACTCCCGAAATTTGTGGTCGACTGTTGTATTAATAATAGTTTATACATATTGCGAAAGACGTCTAATAAAACATTTTGCAAATAAAAGCTTTTGACACGCAAAATAAATTTAATTTGTTTTTAGTGCAACACAAATGTTTATATTATTTATCAACCAAACGGTCCATTCAACCTATAATTAAAATTATTAGACGACGAATTATCAAAACAAAAAAAAAAAAAAATAAACTGTACACATCCAACCTATTTTTTTTTTTTTTTTTTTTTTTCAATTTGCATTTTGCATAACTTATCTCTTCTTTAATACTTTTCTATTTTGTATTTTTAATTTCAGTGTTGCCAAAGATTACGTTCGTCTTTTAAAATATGGTGATTCACTTTATCGTTGCAAACAATTGAAAAAAGCAGCACTTGGTCGCATGGCCACAATTATGAAACGCCAGGCATCCAATTTGACATACTTGGAGCAAGTCCGTCAGCATTTGTCGCGTTTGCCAACAATCGATCCTTATAACAGAACCATAATCATTTGCGGTTTTCCCAATGTTGGCAAGTCAAGTTTCATCAACAAAATCACTCGGGCAGATGTCGAAGTGCAGCCATACGCATTTACAACTAAAAGTTTATACGTCGGCCACACAGATTACAAATATCTGCGTTGGCAGGTAATTGATACTCCTGGAATTCTAGATCATCCATTGGAGGAACGTAATGTCATTGAAATGCAGGCTATTACAGCGCTAGCTCATTTAAGGGCATGTGTCTTATACTTTATGGACATCTCAGAGCAATGTGGACATTCGTTGGAAGAGCAAGTTAAGCTCTTCGAAGGAATTAAACCCCTCTTCACCAATAAGCCCTTGATTGTTGCCATCAATAAGATCGATATCTTAACACTTGATGAATTGAACGATGATCGCAAAGAAATTATTACAAAATTGCAGGAAGACAAGAATATTCCTGTGATGTTCATGTCCACTGTAAACGAAGAAGGTGTCATGGAAGTCAAAATTGAAGCTTGTGAGCGGCTGTTGTCGTTCCGTGTTGATCAGAAAATGCGCACTAAAAAGGTTGATAACATTCTTAACCGTCTGCATTTGGCTACTCCAGCTGCCCGTGATGAAAAGACACGTCCACCATGCATACCTGAGGCAGCCCTGAAGCGTCTGGAAAACAATGCTGAGAAAGTCAAGCGCAAACTTGAGAAAGAAATCGAACAGGAAATGGGTGATGACTACTCTCTCGATCTTAAGAAGAACTACACAACGATACCCGAGGAGGAGCGTTACGATGTCATTCCAGAATTCTGGGAAGGACACAACATCGCTGACTATATCGATCCAGATATATTCGATAAATTGGAAGAACTTGAGCGTGCCGAAGGCATCCGGGAAGAAACCGGACTCTATAATCCACCAGACATGACCATGGACGACACACTCAAAGAAATCCGCGAAATGGCTAAACAAATCCGAGGCAAACGATTCCTCCTCCGCGATGAGAGACGTCTGTCGAGTAGAAAGAACAAGCCAATTATTCCACGAAACAAACAGCCCAAGGTCCGTGATCGTAGTGTCACCAAACTTCGTGAAACTATGGAGAATCTTGGAGTTGACATGTCAGGCACAGAAAACGCTAACTTCACAAAGAGTGTGGTCGACATTCGACGAGGTCTGGTTCCAGTTGGTAAACCTTCAATTGGCAAAAAGATATTGCTCGACAAAGAATCTTCAGCACTTGTTCGCTCCACTGGTCAAGCACTTAAGCGAGCTCCTCCTCGCGATCACCAAGGTGTCAAGAATCCAGCTATGAAGAAGAAGCTCCACATAATGGCTAAGAGAGATATTGCCAAGAAGGTGACGAGAAACGGTCTCAAGGGAGAAGCGGATCGTTTCATTGGAACTAAGATGCCCAAACATTTGTTCGCTGGCAAGCGAGGAGCAGGCAAAACAGATAGACGTTAATTTAGAAGACAATTTTTTTTTGGTTTTTATTTTTTGTATACTGTGCAAGTGGGGTTATGTACGCTTTCACAGTTTTAATATTATTTTTATAACATGAACTAATGAAGAGAATAAATAGATCTACAAAGTGTTTGTTTTGTTTTTAATGGTGGAATGGTGAAACGTTTTCACTTCGATGTCTTCCTCAAGAGGCTGAAATAGCTGTACGCTGCTCGTATTATCTGCAAGAAAACATAATCGATTTAACAGTTTATTTTTGAACTAAAAAAACTTACATCTATAAAAGTTGTTAAACTTAGCGGCACCAGAACGGCTTTGATTTCCAATGGACGAGCTGTAATTATCATAGCCATTTGGATTGTTTTTTGAACTTTTATAGGATAGTTATACCAATCGCAGGAGTAAATGGCAAACCCCATTTCTAGACTCTGGAAAATAAAAACAAAAAAGTTATTGATTATTGTTCAAACTTAAATAAAAATTATGTACATTCTCCTTCATGAGGGTTGCATGCCAGTGATAAAGCCATAGTATCGAAGACATCACAAATAAATACAAACACATGAATACAAAATCCATGTTTGTGGGATTCTGAAAATGGGAGGATAAGTGAAGTTAAAAAAAAATAACAATAAATCATTTGAGATGCTTACTCCTGTAACTAATTCATAAAATAGAAAACAAATCAAGATCGAAAAGATGATAAAGTCAGCAAATACTGGAACACCAATCAACTTCTGAAGTTCATGAGCGAACCTGTAACGGATGAAAGAATTTTGTTACTAGCGTACTATGAATTAAAACTGTTGCAGATCTTAAGTATTTTAAACTCATAAGAAACGGGTATACTGTTGGAACCGAACTTAAGTTGCAGCATTACACTAAGGTTCAGAATCAAAGAAAGATGAGCAGACATAATGATCAGTTGTGTGATTAAGTCTTTCGATACGAAACTTTTTGTTTCAATTTTCAACTCGTTTCGAATAATGCCATCATCTGATTGTAACAAATTTTTCAAATAATTCGATCAACCGGCGAAATTTAAACTTAGAAATCGCTATTGACACCTGGTAAGTTGCTTTCCACGCCACCTGCATCTCAAGCGCTTAAGCTTCAAAAGGCGATAGAATTATTTTCGATTTGACGTTCAATGTTTTTCCCATAAGAGAAAACGAAAAAAGCGCCCGATGAAAATTAGTTACACTAAATTATTTTATATCAACGGGTATCCATATTATGATTGAAATAGAACCAAAAAATGTGTAAGCTTATAAATCAACCCGAAAATATATTAAAATAGATAGCTAAAATGCTTTGCTTTGTAAATGAAAAATGTTAACAAACCACCTTTACAACCAGAAACAACAACAAAAGTACTTGATTAGAAATTGAGAAAGGCAGAGACGTAGTCACGATTATTAAAAAAAAATATGTTTGTTCGTAATTGAATAAAAATCTTCTTGTGAAAAAATTGTTAAACAAAATATATACACATTTGTTTCTTGGCTTACAAAAGAGGCAGGGTATGCATGAAGGTCAAGCTCGATCACTCTTAATTAGTTCTATTTTTAAGAAGAGTTTACTTTAAAAGAGTGCTAACCTTTTTTTAAATGGAGGATAAAAGTTTTTTTTTGCCCGAAATTACGTTAAAAAATTATTCTTAGAAAAAAACTTACGAGGTAGGATAAAACAAACGAACACAGAGAAATCAAATGATGCCCCTATAATTTATATTAACTTTATATTAACCTGCGCGTACCTAATACAAATACATAAAATGAAGATTTATATCACTTAAGTGCATTATAGGTGACTCCTTTTGATAATTTGGAAAACTAATTTTCGTTGGCTTATTACATTTACTTAAGTGAGCGCTTTTGACTATTATAATTCTATTTTTACGAAAGCAAAAGTGAACGAAATTAATCGAAAAATAGAAAACCGCAATTATTGGTGCAACACATAATTTCCTGGTACCTATTATCTTTTTTTCTTACGATCACTAAAGTGGACCTTTAACATTTCTACTTCATTCTTTACTTATAATAAAAACGAAAATTAATGTTTTATTAAAATCCATAAGAAACTCTAGCCCCCTTATCCTACGCACATGATATCGTTCTGACTGATGCCTTGCATCCATTTTGAAAAACAACAACAAAAAAGCACGTTTGTTTACATATTTCATCTGCAAAATAAAGCAAATTAGTAATAAGTTTCGATATATTTTACGTTTGATTTGCAAACAAGCATGTTTAATTATTCTATTGCAATTATAATACAAACAACTGTTCATATAAAATTAATTTGTTAAAATAATGTTTCTACGAGCTGTTTTTGTTTTTCTCTTATGGGAAATGCATTGAACGTCAAATAGAAAAGAAATCTATCTGGTTTGTTAGTTTCACGCGCTGGCTGCTAGGTGCCGTGACTCCATGTGCCAATAGAGACTGTACTAAAAAGGAAAACTGGTACCAGCTACAATTTACTTAGTTTTTATTATTATTATGCAGCTAGTTAAAAAAAATCTTTCTTTTAAACGTTTCTTTCTCAAATTTAATTATGAATTCCTACGTTTTCTCAAGAACTATGTGGACGCTCACCGTTATCTAAGGCGCCAGTTATAGCGATAATTAAAAACCATCAGTAAAAATGTTCTTTTGGATAATTTGCTGTGTTAAAAAAAAGAATTGAAACATTAAAATGGTACGAATCGATGGCAAACCAATAAAAATATTTTTTTCTGCCAAAAAATAATCCCAAGGATGAATAATTTTTGTAAAAAAAGCATTTATTTATTTTACTGATGGAAATTCGTTTTACTGGACAGCTGATTGCCAAAACCCAAAAAAATGGAACATTTCGTTTCAGTTTTCTATGTTCCATTTTTTTACTGTTCCACTCATCAGTAAAAAAAATACTGAAGCATTTTGCATCATTAAAAATAAATAAAAGATTGCGGCTGTGGGTTTGACATTAATTTACTGATATAATTTTACTGATTGCTATAACCGCCCGTAAGTAAAAAATTCCAGTTTTCACCTGTTTCAACTTTTACTGATGGTTTTTAATTATCGCTATAACTGGAGCCTAACGACTTAAAATAACAAAGATGAAGAAATATTACAAAATTACTATTTTCAGGGGAGTGATTGAATTGTAATTGAAGGCGCCAGTTATAGCGATAATTAAAAACCATCAGTAAAAGTTGAAACAGGTGAAAACTGGAATTTTTTACTTACGGGCGGTTATAGCAATCAGTAAAATTATATCAGTAAATTAATGTCAAACCCACAGCCGCAATCTTTTATTTATTTTTAATGATGCAAAATGCTTCAGTAATTTTTTTACTGATGAGTGGAACAGTAAAAAAATGGAACATAGCAAACTGAAACGAAATGTTCCATTTTTTGGGTTTTGACAATCAGCTGTTCAGTAAAACGAATTTCCATCAGTAAAATAAATAAATGCTTTTTTTACAAAAATTATTCATCCTTGGGATTATTTTTAGGCAGAAAAAAATATTTTTTTTGATTTGCCATCGATTCGTACCATTTTAATGTTTCAATTCTTTTTTTAACACAGCAAATTATCCAAAAGAAAATTTTTACTGATGGTTTTTAATTATCGCTATAACTGGCGCCGAATGTAATTTAATAAAAACTAAAAAAATAAAAAGTGCAAGTGACCTATACAACACCAAGATGCGATTTACAACATACAACAACAGAAAAAAAATTTGCCCAAGAATTTATTACGCCTGATTTGAATGAATTATTGAGACTAACCGAAATTCGAAAGTTATGCGTAATGACCCCAAGGTATTTTTTTTTTTTTTTATTTTCTAACAATATTTTGACATTGAAGCGTTTCAAGAAATGACGTTTTGTTGTATTTTAAAAATTTGCTGTAAGCGCCCTTAGATTTTTTTTTCTTTGACAATCGAAAGAGCTAGTTTTTTTTACAACTCTTGGGGTTTTTAAGAAAACCTGGTTCAAGTTCAACGAACGAGGCTTATGATCATTATTTATGCATACCTACGGGTTAGGACTTTTACACTATACTAAAACCGAATATAATTAATATTTACCAACGTATACGAATTTGTTCAACAACGCAAAATTTACACATCCTTTCGCGTAGAAAATTGATTTTGTTATCATCGCCAACAAGTGAGGAATAATATACTGTTTCATTTGGCTCCAAAATTACTTTTGATATCTGAAATGAAAAATAAATAAAATAACTATATAGAGTAGAGATAACATTCAAAAGGGAATACAAATTTTCTTAATAAAAACAATAAGGATCGTTCCTAAGTTATCGGAGAAAATACTTATAACTTTGGCAAAAATTAATATATTTTAATCGTTGGTTAATATTTTAATAAATTTTATAAATAATTTTTTTTTTGTCAAATCAATAATCTTTTTCTATTTCCAGTTGTAATACATGTGAAATGAATATGTGCTTGTGCATACATAAGTACCTACGTACATATGCTCTGCTCATAGGCACTATTGCTCAGAATATACCTACAACTGTGGTGTTTCATAAACAACAAATTCCTTTTGACACCCACTTTACATCGAGCTAGAGCCTAAACGATAGTTTTACCGATTTGATTCAATTTTGGTACAAATATGCAGTGAAATGAAAATAAATGATTTCCTTGATTTTGAAAGAGATTTTCCAACATTTGAATACAAATTTAAATGCCTTTAAATTAAAAATAAAGGAGAATGGGCAAAAATATATGGGAGCTGGTCTACCCACTCAACAGCAATGTGTTGTATGTCGTTGAAAAGGTAATTTTACTTACTTCATTTCATTGTATGACCATTAAGCTCTTAACTATGGGGTTTGTGAGATATTCGGAATCAAAGCACCGAAAAAGACAATAATGCATTTCTTCATTGGTAGTGTGTCCTCATACCTACATTAATCTGTGATACATCGTTGAAAATATAATTTTGTGTATTTTATTTTTGTATATAGCCGCGAAGACGTAGATCATAGGGTGCAAGAGATATGTGGGCATACAAATCGGCACGTATAACAACAATGCAATTCTTCATTTGGTACTGGTCTACCGACTCAACAGTAATGAGTCATACATCGTTGTAAAGGTTATGGCATTTGCTTAATTTCATTATATGGCAGTTAAGCTCTAAACCATGGGGTTCGTAAGATATTCGGCTCTTAAGCACAAAAAACAGCAATAATGCAATTCTGCATTGGTAACTTATCAACCAAGTCAACAACTATGAGTCATGTGCCGTTGAAAAGGCTGTTGCGTGTACTTCTTTTTATTATATGACCGTTATAGTGTAAATAATGGGATTCGAGAGATATGTGCCAAAAACGCTGAAAAGTGCAGTAATGCAATTCCGCACTGGTAGCTGGTCTTTCAACTCAACAGAAATCTCTCTTATATCTTTGAAAACGCTATTGCATGTACTTCATTTTGCAATATGCCGTTTAGCTGTAGACCGTGGGGTTCAAGAGGTATTTGGCCATCAAAATAGGCAAATATAACAAAAATGCACATTTTCATTGGGTACTGGTCTACCAACTCAACAGTGATGAGTCATACGTCGTTGAAAAGCTTATGGCATCTGCTTCATTTCATTATATGGCAGTTAAGCTCTAAACCATGGGGCTCGTAAGATATTCGGCTTTTAAGCACAAAACAACGCGAAAATAAAATTCTGCATTGGTAACTGTTCAACAAACTCAACATTAATAAGTCCATGGTAAATGAAAATTAGGTGTAATTAATTTTGTTATGTGGCTTTTATTGATTAGGTAATATAGTTCCAAAAATACTTTACAAAAATGAAGTTCCGTAGGAGATTCGCACTAACCTCAGAGTAAGCATTGCTATGAAAAACCACGCAATAAACGCTAGACAAAAATATTTCTTTATTATCCACATTTTGCATTGCATTATTCGATTCGTTTTGCTTTTAAATATTTGATCCTTTGTAAGTGCGTGTGTTAATTCGACTCTTATAATTAATAAGAAGAAGGTGGAAGAAAACCGACAAGAGATATGCATTGTTTTTGAACGTTCTGTTTTACGACATCGGCGGCATTTAATAACTGAAAATGACGGGGCGCATTTTGTATCAATTTTGTGGTATATGTGCATAGCCCGGCATCAAAATGGGTTTACACCACCTGCGGACCGCCTTAGTAATGTCATACTGGACGAAAGTATGATATAAATGTAAAAAAAATTCAAATAAAATATTATAAGTGTGTTTTTTTTATTTATGTTTATATTTTGTATCCAAATACCTCTTAAACCCCACGGTCTACAGTTTAACGGCATATTGCAAAATGAAGTACATGCAATAGCGTTTTCAAAGATATAAGAGAGATTTCTGTTGAGTTGAAAGACCAGCTACCAGTGCGGAATTGCATTACTGCACTTTTCAGCGTTTTTGGCACATATCTCTCGAATCCCATTATTTACACTATAACGGTCATATAATAAAAAGAGGTACACGCAATAGCCTTTTTTAACGACACATGACTCATAGTTGTTGACTTGGTTGATAAGTTACCAATGCAGAATTGCATTATTGCTGTTTTTCGTGCTTAAGAGCCGAATATCTTACGAGCCCCATGGTTTAGAGCTTAACTGCCATATAATGAAATGAAGCAGATGCCATAAGCTTTTCAACGACGTATGACTCATCACTGTTGAGTTGGTAGACCAGTACCCAATGAAAATGTGCATTTTTGTTATATTTGCCTATTTTGATGGCCAAATACCTCTTGAACCCCACGGTCTACAGCTAAACGGCATATTGCAAAATGAAGTACATGCAATAGCGTTTTCAAAGATATAAGAGAGATTTCTGTTGAGTTGAAAGACCAGCTACCAGTGCGGAATTGCATTACTGCACTTTTCAGCGTTTTTGGCACATATCTCTCGAATCCCATTATTTACACTATAACGGTCATATAATAAAAAGAAGTACACGCAACAGCCTTTTCAACGGCACATGACTCATAGTTGTTGACTTGGTTGATAAGTTACCAATGCAGAATTGCATTATTGCTGTTTTTTGTGCTTAAGAGCCGAATATCTTACGAACCCCATGGTTTAGAGCTTAACTGCCATATAATGAAATGAAGCAAATGCCATAACCTTTACAACGATGTATGACTCATTACTGTTGAGTCGGTAGACCAGTACCAAATGAAGAATTGCATTGTTGTTATATGTGCCGATTTGTATGCCCACATATCTCTTGCACCCTATGATCTACGTCTTCACGGCTATATACAAAAATAAAATACACAAAATTATATTTTCAACGATGTATCACAGATTAATGTAGGTATGAGTACACACTACCAATGAAGAAATGCATTATTGTCTTTTTCGGTGCTTTGATTCCGAATATCTCACGAACCCCATACAATACATTACTGTTGAGTGGGTAGACCACTTTGCCCATTCTCCTTTATGCAGTTATCAAGTTTATACCAAACTTCACATATTTATCTAACAAAAATTAGCAGACATACATACATACATATAGACTATTTTTTTGGATTGGAAGAAAAAAAAACCTTGAAAGATTTTAATGAAACCTGACAAAAACGGGTGTCGCAATTCTCAGCGAATTTTTGTGTATTTAACCAATGCCCACAGGCTATAGTTACAATGGATGCGTATAACAATTGCTATCACCAAAAATGTCTGTTGGTAGTAAAAGTCAGAGTTTTACCATAAATTGCGAACATTAAGCATTTGGCTTCGTATGTGGTAGAGGTTAAACAACTTTATCGATAACGTTAAAAAAAAAAAAAAAAAACAATTTTCAAAAAAAAAAATGGATTTAAAAATAGGTCAAAATATTTTTTTATCAAAATTCAATTATTCAATGGAAATGTATCCCTTTTTTTTGGAAAATTGGCAACGCGTGTTGTTGGCTCCAAAGTTTCCCTAAGAATTTATTGCTACCTATGGGGAATACATTCTCCAGGGGAATTTGGCTGTCATGGATATAGAATATTTGTTCGAGTGAAATTTATTCCGGGGAGATTCACGACAGGTAGCAGAATAATTTTTGGAGGAAGAAAATACTCTGGTGGAAGCTAAATTTTTCCTCGAGGTACATATATATTTTACTATTTATTTATAGGCATTGAAAATAATGTTAAAAAAGAATTATAATTTCATTTTGAAAGCAAAAAGTAACATAATTTTGAACTTCCTTAATAATAAAATAGATAGAGGCAAAATAAACTAAAATACAAAGCAAATTAAAATAAAGTGTACCTACACATACACAGTTGTCTTGTTAGTTTAAATTTTTAGACAAAAAAAAGATTCCCAACTGATTTCTTGAACAAATATACATTCTTGTTAAAGAGAACTTTAAAGTCCTTTGAGTCGATTATTCATAAAATAATTTTCGATAGATAAAATTAAAAAAAAAAAATTAGGGTACCAGCGCCAATTTAAATTATTAAATAAGAATATAAATAATATTAAAACACTTAACAAACCGTTTCTAAAATACTGAGTTTGCAAAAAAGTATCAATAAAATGTAGTCGTAGTTGTTGGCTAAATATAATAGGCATTAGAACTACAAAAAGAATCAGATTATCGGCCTGGCAGCCTTTAAATAGCTATTAGGTACAACTTGAAAACTTCGTGTTGTCGTCTTATTCAAAAAAAAATTAATGTCAATTGATGTAAGTTTGACAGCGTATTCGTCATTTGTATGGTTTTCTTTTTTTAATGTCTTAAATATGTTTATTTGTAAGAAGATTTTGATTTACCATTTAAATTCTTTGGAAATTAAATGAAAACGGGTTAAGACGATGATGAAAAATTCGGAAATAAAACAGAAAAAAATGGTAACATGGGAGGTACCTACCTACTATTAATAACGACAGTAAATCGTTTTATTTCAAGAGTATTAGCTTTGATTTTTAAAATGGTATGAGCTACTTTCGAGAAAAATACGATTGTTTTAACGGTTATTTCCCAATTGCATAGTAAGGTGTGAATACTATTGCTTAAAGGAAAAGCTATTGCTTGTTTTAAGACCGCTATGCGTCAGGTTAGACGAAATCGACGGCTACATGAAATTTGGCCCCAATGAAATAAGGCCTCGAAGACAAAATGAAAAATGGGCCCAAAAATTTACATGGGAAACAACAAAAAAAAATTAAAAATTGTTTTGGGGCCTTTTTTCATTTTTAATTTGGGGTAAAGTTTTATTATGAAAAAATTATTCTTGAACCAAAATAATTTACAACAAAAACTTTGATAGCAGACCGACTGACAACATAGGCGAGCATACACTAAGCGGTCCGTTGAGCGGGACAGAGGACCCAAAAAGGGAGTTAAAATAGGTACTTGAATCCGGGAAGCGGTCAGACAAGGTGTTAAAGGCTCTCCCAAACCGACGCAAAACATTTTTTGTACGATTGTAATTTGTCTGTTACATCCGGCCGCTGTGCACCACAAACCCCAAACAGAACCCTGGTCCACTATCTTGCGATCATATAGGGAATCGACGGAAGGCATAATGCAGAAGTAGCCGAAATTTGTCCTACAGCCATTTCGTCGCGTTGAGGGGTAAGTAGGTTACTCCCGTTTTTTTTTTTATTCGAAAAAAATCTCTTGGGAGAATGTTCTACTAGTCATGTGCCAAGATTAAAGAAATACGACCGACCCGTTTAGGCTGTACCTACCCAAACAGACTGACAGAATTGCTGGACACAATTTGATCGTGAAATCGTGCGTTTGATCAAATCTCGGGTTAGAATTTGTTAACAAAATAACTCCCTAACTTGTCATATACATATATAACCGAAACATATATCGCTAATAAAAATCATGTTTCTAACATCCATTGTGGATAACCGTTTATGCATTATCCTCCATTTCAATATCACATACGACATCATGCCGGTGATGAATGTATGCCACAATGGAATCGCCATTATACCCAAGAACAAAGCATACAGTGGTAGAATGTACCCCACAAACAAGTCGTCATGAACTTCTCGAAATGGAAAGAGCCTTGTTAGCAATGGTTGCGTATCCGCTGAATTTTTCACCTATAAAAATGAAGATGGAATTTGCGTATAGTTTTAGTAGGTTTGTATAATGTTTCAAAGCGAATTACTTACATTATCTAAATTAAAAATGATATCTGGAACAAATGCCATCATATAAAACGCTTCAATGTAGGCCATACAGCCAGCCACTAAAGACGGTGTCCAAATGCAAACTGTTATTAAGTGCATGTACCTGTGAGTTTCTTTGAAGAATTCTTCTTCAATTTCATCTGATTTTGTTTGAAGTTTGTCCAGATCTCTTTGCAGGTAAGTTAACATTCGAGCAATTCCTTGAATAATATTTTTTCATCGTTGGTATTCTTTTTTAAATTTATTTTTAATTAATTTTTTTTTATATGGACTTACTTTTTCTTCGAAAAAATGCATTATGTATTGCGACTGATGTAGTGAGATAAAGAAACGCAGTTGCAGGACTCATAGCACTACCTCTTTGTTGGCCGTAACTTAAAATCAATTTACCAAACTTTGATTTAAAGGTGCACAATCACACATTAGAAACTGAAGTTAACATAATTGTTCGATTATGTGTAGGTACTTACTTCTAGAGCACAGCATAGAGCTAGCGAAAGTGTAAAGAATGCCCCAAGACAAAAATGCCAAAATTCATGTTTTTGGGTTTTATCAATAAGATAACCACTCAAACGCAAAGCCTTAACTTGAACATTGAAAAGCTTGTTTTTAAAAATTTTTGGACTTAGAGGATGGTTATAAGTGTACACCATGGTTTCAGGAATTATTATAAAATATTTTAAAAACTTTAAAAATGATTTGATTTGATATGGAGTTTTCCAAGAATTCAGCTTTAATTGTTTTAAATTTTAATTGCTTTCCAATTCATCACGTTTATAAATGGAGGAAACACTAGGGATTATAATTACTAGTGTATTAGTGGTAACACCATGCTAATTGCCAGGAATTAAAATAAAGAGCCGTAAGGGTTAACGTAATAACATGGTAATTACATGGTGTGGTGGCCAATTATTTGTTATATTATGTTAGGTAGGTTTTAGTTGAGGAAGTAAAATATTTGAATATAAAAAAAACGTGCAAAGATATACCTATGTACATACTAATGGTTTAACATATTTTTTGAAATCTCAAACACGAATACAAATCGGAGGATTGATACGCTTTCATATCACTGGGTACCTTAAACTTTTAAATGCTTTTCTTTTCAAGCTGATTTTTTTCAGCCTTTGGCGGGTGTTTGAAAACAGCGATTTTCCAATTTATTTTGTCAGAGGTATTACCACTTCATTAAATTTAAAAAATATATGTCATGATGCTCTGTCATTTTCTTTAAGTCAAAACATCATAATCTTGGCAATCCGACCAATAGAACTCAAGATATTCTGCCCTAGCGAGGTATCCGTCGGAGCGGAACATTCTCCGCAACGCATACTTCGTCGGAGATTCAAATTACATTTGAGGTGTTTGATTGGGAAAGGAAAAATACGAGACCAATTTGTGTCGGAGGATTTCGGAACAGTATTTTAAAATTTTCATCCAAAAACGCATTACATCGCATGTCAACGCAGAACACCGGGCTGCATCAAAGAATGTTGGAAAAATGTTCCGGACAGCTGTTCGGAAGAATACCTTGAAGCCTCCGATTCGGAGGAAATCGGAGAATTTTCCGTTCCAACGGAAACCTCGCTAGGGCCGATTAGCTTTTTAAGTGAACCTTAATCGATTTTTTTTGAAGACTTTGTTTTGTTGATTTTTTGTATTTTATAATTCTCCAAGAAAAAGACGATAATGTCCTCTTATATGTATATTAGGGTGGTCCTTATTTTGAATGACGCACCTCGTAAGTTATGATTTTTTAAAGTTGGATGTACAAAAATACATGAAAATTTCCCATATAAAACTTCAGACGTCTTGGGGGCCGGGTTAACGTTAATATATTGATCCAAAATTTTCCAGGAATTTTTTTTTTTAATTATTTAGAACAAATTAGGGGGGTACGTTATTCAAAGTAAGACAATGACCCTTATAAGGACCACCCTAATGTACATGTAAAAAAATTGATTTATTTCAAAAACGGATCTAACTATTTAAAAAAAAAAAAAATACGAGGTATTACTATTACGATGGTAAATATTTTGGTGAAAAAAAAATTATTTATAACGATTATTAACGGTACCTGTCATAGAACCGATTTTTTGGTTTTCAAATTTCTCGTTCGGCTACAGTGATTTCAACCAAAATTTGTATACAAGAGTTCCTTTACAATTTTAACAGTTTTGCTTATCCAAAATTTCGAAAAAAATTATTTTTGGATTTTTAAAAAAAATATTGATTTTTTTTTTTAATTCAATATCTTGAAAACAGGTTAATGATTTTTTTTTTTTAATTTTGTGAAAAATTGTATTTTATTAAATACTAATATTGGCAAACCTAATTTTATTTTTAAAAATATTCACGAATTTTGAATTTTTTTTTTCATAAATTCATATTTATCAAACAAATCAGATAAGCTATTAAAGTAACAAATTTATAATAATTTATAGTAATTTGTAGTACTAATTTATGGCTCAGTCAAATTCGACAATAAATTCGCAAAGCCCGATGTAGTTCTGCATTTTTGATATGTTATTTGGGCATGTTAGAGTAGTCTAACAAGTCAAGCCAAGTTTGCAACTTCGAAAAACCTGTGCTCGCTGCAGGAAAAATGCAACAGTGAAAAAAACGCAACTTAGGAAAAAACCATCCACTTTAAACTTGTTTGTTATAAAATGTTCTACAAAACATTTTACAAACAGCGATCACAGGTTTTCCTTCTACCAAGAAAATTTTTTAAATGAAATCGACTTCAAATGGCTGTAAGGAATTCGACATAAGCAACTTTGGTAGCGATTTTAAAAGTTCCGAAAATTGTTCACTTACTTACTTACTTACTTAGGTCCTCGGACCTATTACGTCCGTGATGTTTCCCTTACGGGACATAGGGCCTCCACTACACCTACGCGCCATCGTGTACGATTTCTTGAAATGTATTTCAGCTCTCTCCAACTTTTCCCCAGTCGTGCCGATTCCTGTTCGACCGTTCTTCGCCATGTACTTCTAGGCCGGCCCACTTGTCTTCCCTCCTGTGTGAGCGGGTTCCACTGCATTGCTTGAGATGCAATGCACCGATCGCCTTTTCGAAGCGTATGGCCAATCCACTGCCACTTTCTTCTTCGTATAATGGAGTCTATGGGCTCCTGACCCGTTCTCGCATGAAGTTCGGCATTAGAGATACGGTTGGGCCAGAAAATCCTCAAGATGTTTCGTAGACATCTATTAACGAAGGTTTGCAGCTTTCTAGTGACAGTTTCAGTGACTTTCCAAGTGCTGCAGCCGTAAAGCAGAACGGATTCAACATTGGAGCGGAACAGTCGTTGTTGTCGACAGTCGACAGTCGAACAGAGTTGTTTCTCCATATTTTGGACAGCATTCCGAACGCAGCCTTTGCTTTTCTGATTCGGCTGTTTACGTCCAGTTCAGTTCCGCCACCCGTAGAGACAATACTCCCAAGATATTGGAAATCCTCTACCATCTCTACCGGTTGTCCAGAAATATTTACTTGGATTGATGAGGAAGTTCCAAGGCTGATCCTTTTAGTTTTTGCCGAGTTGATCTTAAGCCCTACGATTTCTGCTTCTCTCTCCACCCTTGTTGTCATTTGATGGAAATCCATGATCCTATGAGAGAGTAAGCATACGTCGTCCGCGTAGTCCAGATGTTTGAGGTGAGATTGCATAGTCCACTGAATTCCTCCATTTCCATTTGACAAAGCTGCGTGCAGTACGTCACTTACCACCAACAGGAACAGTATTGGTGACAGTATACAGCCTTGCCTAACTCCACTTTGGATTTCAAACTCCTCTGACAGCCTACCTTTGTGCAAAACGTGACACCTGGATCCATCATATGTAGCCTTGATAATAGCAATCAATTTATCTGGGATGCCCCTCCTGTGCAAAGCAAGCCAAATAAATTCTCTATTGACACTGTCGAACGCCTTTTCAAAATCGATGAACAGCAGGTGAAGTGGTGATCGATATTCAACGCACTGTTCGATGATGATCCGCAAGGTGTTGATGTGATCCACACAGGAAGATCCAGTGCGGAAACCTGCTTGTTCGGCGTCGAGTGTGTCTTCGAGGTGGTCTTTAATTCGGTCCAATATTATCCTTGCTATTATCTTGGCTACTGCAGGCAGAACGCATATTCCTCTCCAGTTTTCGCACTGTGTGAGATCTCCTTTCTTTGGAAGCTTGACAATCATTCCTTTTTTCCACTCTTCAGGAAAGCTTTCTGTTTCCCAAGCTCTCTTAATAAGTGGGTGCAGTAGCTCGCTCGATGTCGTTGGGGCTGCTCCTAAGAGCTCTGCAGGAATACCATCAAGTCCAACCGCTTTGTTGTTCTTCAGTGCTTTGATGGCGGTGATAATTTCTTCTTTACTGGGGGGTACGGTGCGTATTCGGGAAATTGTTACTTCGGGTAGCTCAGTGGGAATAGGGTTCACTTCACTTGCGAAAACGCGGTTTAAAACCGCAGAAAAGTGTTCCCTCCACCTTATGAGCTGATCCTCATCCGAAATTAGCAGGGATCCGTTTGTGTCTTTAACCAGGTGTTGTTTAGAGCTCTGGACACCAGTGAGCTCTTTGGTAATTCTGTAGACGGTCCTACTGTCACACCTACTAGCGGCTTCTTCTGCTTCTGTAGCCAGTGCGTTGATGTAGTTACGCTTATCACGTCGCACACTACGGTGAACTTCCCTCATCTTCATGCGGTACGTAGACTCAAGCTCGTTTCTCCCTGCTGCTGGGGTAGCTGCGATGCGAGCTTTAAGGTGTTTCCTTTCTTCGATCCTTGTCCAAGTTTCGTCGGAAAGCCAAGCACTATTTCTCCCTTGCGCCCGGCCGACTATACTTTCAGCACCGGATATGAACACATTTTTCACAGCACACCAATGATTTTCGATGGATGTGGTTTCCGTGCTGCTGATTGCGTTCAATCCTTGTGAAAGATGGTCCCCTAGTTGTTGGCGCACTGCGGGATCCTTTAGTCTATCTGTATTAAACTTGGGCATTCGAGTGTTTCCTTGGGATCTACGAACTGCAGCTGTACGCAATCTTACGGTAGCAACCATCAGATGGTGGTCCCGGGCCATTCCCATGTCAGCACCTCTTCTGTTACGGACGTCCTGGAGACTGCTTCTAAAAATTGTTCACTTGGCATGTTAATATGTAATTTCGTGAACATTTTCGAAACTCTTAAATTCAGTACGAAAGTTGCTTAAAAAAAAGATATAAATATTATAACTATATTTTATGATAGTTAAGGGTTCCAAGTTCGTTTACAAAAATCAGTGCCAACTTAAGTGTCCTACTTTGACCACAGCACATTGTGTGTTGCACTTAGTTAATATCATGTTTCTTGCCAAAACTATTCGACCAATTTGGATCGAATTTCGTCTTGAATACTCTAGTCTATTTGAGTCCAAATTTTTAGCAGAATTGGACAATTTTTGACCTATTTTTTGAGTGCTTCAAAATTACTTAGTTTTCCAGAATTTTTTTTTTTAATTCATGGTTAGATAGACACACATATAGTTAGTTAGTTAGTTAGTTAATTGACTTTATTTCAAAATATAAAAGATTATACACTGTGATTATATATATACTTAAGTCTAAATGGTTTGGCCTATGGCCGTCTACCAGATTGACAATTTGAATATAAATGTATCAAAAAAAGCTACAAAAAAGTTCTTAATATAAATATACTTGTTAAAAGTTTTCATCAATTATTGAATTTCTATAACGTAGTGCAACAACAACATAATTATTGAAAACATCCCATCCTTTCTCCCCGTTTAATACACCAAGCAACTCGTCATCATTCAGGCCAATCTTCTCAAAATACCATATGCGAAACTCCTTCAAAACAGGTCATATTGCAATGAAATGACAGGTATCTTCTCGCGACTACATGTTGCATAGGCTGCAAAGTATTGGAAGATCAGATCTGTGTGGCATATAGTTCAAATTCAATAATTCCCCCCTCGTTTTGAAAACAATGTTTATCTTATTGATTGGATTGCCTTCAAGTAGATACGTATTGTTTCCGAGGTTGTATTCAAGGCACTCATATATGACAAGCATGAATTTAAAACCGATGTGGTCTTGTAGAAAATTTTATAACAAACAAGTTTATAGTGGACAGTTGTATCCTTTGTTCCATATTTCCAAAGTTCTAAAGGAAAATGTCGGAAAGAATGGGGTGATTTTAGCGTTTTTTTTTACTATTGCATTTTTCCTGCAACGAGCACAGGTTTTTCGAAGTTGCAAACGTGGCTATAAAAAAAAAATTCGAGATAATAATTTTCCCTAACATTACGATGATACAGAACGAGACAAAAGTGGGTCTCGCAATTCTGTCTGTCTGTCCGTCTGTCTGTACCTAGACCTGCAGCCTAAACGGCTGAAGCGATTTTCTTCAAACTTTGAGCTTGAGGTTCTTATGTGATTCCTTAGAGAGGAAATTGAATTTTTTGTAGCTCAAAAAATAACGGTACCTGTCATACAACCAATACACAAAAATTGATTAATTTCAAAAATGGCTCTAACGATTTTCAAAATAAATTACGACGTACTAAAATTACTAAAATAAATATTTTTGTAGAAAATAAAATAAATTATAACGGTTATTAACCTGTCATAACAACCGATTTTTTGCTTTTCAAATTTCTCGTTATCTACTACACCGATTTCAACCAAAATTTTTATACAAAAGGTCGCTTACAATTTTAACAATTTTGCATATAAAATTAAAAAAAAATTTGGATTTTTAAAAAAATATTGAATTTTTTTTTTTGAAAATTCAATATCTTGAAAACGGGCTAGTGAATTTTTTTTTTAATTTTGTGAAAAATTTTATTTCATTAAATGCTAAAGTTGGCATACCAAATTTTATTTTCAAAAATGTTCAAGATTTTTTAATTTTTTTATAAATATATTTATGTTTATCAAACAAATCAGATGGCATACTTTTTTTTAGTTTTATCTGTTTTAGCTATTAAAATAACAAATTTATAGTAATTAAAAGTAGTTTTTAATAGTAATTTATATTTTAACATGTTGATTTTATTCAATTTTTAAACTTAATTAATTACTTTTGATGGCGCTAACAGCCCAGGATGGGCTTCGGCCTCAACTAACAAGCCCCTCCAGCCAGCTCTGTCCCTAGCTAGCCGCTTCCAGTTGCGCACACCGAGTGCTTTGATGTCGTCATTCACTTGATTGCGCCACCTGTTACGGGTTCTTCCTCTGCTGCGTACCCCATCGGGGTTGGATTCGAAGACTCGTCGTTGCTGTCCATATGCTCCGCGTGCCCCAGCCATCTCAGCCGCTGTATTTTCAGCTTTTTCACCAGGTAAACGTCGCTGTATAGCCCGTATAGCTCGTCGTTGAATCTTCTCCTCCATACTCCTTCTATACACTTCGGACCGAAAATCACACGAAGAATCTTCCTCTCAAAGCACCCTAGCAGATTTTTATCCGAATCTTTCAGTGCCCATGCTTCTGACCCATAAAGCAGGACCGGGATGATTAGGGTCTTGTATAAAGTCTCCTTGGTTCTCTGAGAGAGGGCCTTACTACTTAAATGCCTTCTTAGACCGAAGAAACAGCGGTTGGCAAGAGTAATTCTTCGCTTGATCTCTGCACTGATATCATTCTACGATGTAATAGTGGAGCCCAGGTAGACAAAGATCTTGACAACTTCGAAGTTATATCTGTCCATCGTGATATATTGCCCGGGTCGACGATGTTGAGATTCCTCTCTCGATGACAGCATATACTTCGTCTTGTCCTCATTAACCGCTCATCCCATTTTAGCCGCCTCCGATTCAATGCTCGCAAGTGCCCCTGCCACAGCTCGCTTCGTTCTGCCGACAATGTCCATGTCATCCGCATATGCAAGCAATTGAACGGACTTTTGATAGATTGTACCGCTGGTGTTGACATGTGCGTTGCGTACAATGGCACTGCACTGTCAACTTCTAGCTACGTTAAAGTTGTTAGCTACGAGAGCAAGTTTTTTGCGATCCAGTCGTGCCCATTTTTTGTTTTTGTACATATACATTAGACTGGACCTTAGGCACCAAAAAAAAAACATTTCTCCACCCGTCAATAGTTTCTAAATAGTAAAAAAAAATCCCCTAATTTGTTCAGATTTTTTCCCCTCCCCCTTAGTCGCCCTTGTTTTCAATTAAAGATTGGTATATAATAAACTTCATTCGGCCTTAATACGATTAAAAATTTAAAATTATTATTTTTTTTTTTTTTTTGTCACTGCATAGTTTAAACTCCTAAAAATTAACATGGAAAATAATTATATGTGAGGAATTCTATTTTAACAGACATTTAATTTAAATAGTGAACTTATATTTTTGTTCTATTAATTTGAAGAAAGAACAAAAATAGTTTGCCCGACCAGTAGATTCTTAATGTAGACAGTCTAAGCTTTCATTTGATACCCTAATTTTCCATTGACTCGATGAGGTAGGTATGTTCTCTTACGGCCGCCTCCTGGACTATTATTAATTAAGATTTCATTTGTATTAAATGTACTTACGTCCATTTCAGTCAATCGCTTATGCATGAGTTTCCACTTTAAATTAACATAAGTCATCAAACTGGTTATGAATGTGTGCCATAACGGTATTGCAATAACTCCTATAAAAAGAGCATACAATGGCAATACCATTCCAAAGAAAGTGTTTTCAACAACATTTCGATATGGAAAGAGTCTGGTCAACAATGGCTGTGTGTACGACTCCTAATGGACAAACTTCTTTTAGTTCTGCGCTTTTTTAATATTTGTTTTTAAATATCAACCCACCATTTCTGTTCTTGGATACCAGTACGAACCAGTAGCAATTCTATAAAATCCATCAATGTATGCTATAAAAGCAGCAGTTGCTGTAGGTGTCCAAATTGAAAATGTTATCACTTTAATGTATCTATACATTTCTTCAAAAAGTTTTTCTTCTCGTTCATCTGATTTCATCAGAAATTTATCAACATCTTTTTGCAAGAAGATCAGCATTCGGGCTAGTCCTTTATTGCGAATAAGTTTCGATTTAAACTTCCGTTCAACAACAAAAAACAATATTAAGTTCTTATACATACTTTCTCTTTGAAAGAATGCAGTATGTGTTGCAATAGATGTTGATAGGTAAAGAAATGTTGTTGCGGCGCTCATAGCACTGCCTCCAGTAAATTGAGGATCAAGGACCAATTTTGCAAACTATAAGGAGAAGCAATTTTGTTTTAATTCAAAATATGTGCAGGTACCTTGTTAGAGTGATAAAATAACTACTAACACCCAAAGTACAGCAAATCGCATATGAAAAAGTAAAAAATGCACACCGATAATAGTGAAACCACAGAAATTTGTCACTTTCTTTAATTATATAACCAATGTAACGTAATGTGTTGACTTGTGCCCTGAAAAGTTTATTGTTGAAAACTCTCTTGTCGAGAGGATAACTATAATTTATTTTCAACATTGCAAATTTTTCTGAACTAACTAAACTGAAGTGAACTGTTGAATGGAATTTATTCTGTTTTTATAGAATATGGTTAACGGGGTCTATTGCATCAGATATGCAATTTTAAATATTCATTTATTTCATAATAATTGTGTTTTCCCTTAGTGACAAAAATATAATTATTATTGTGACAAAATTACTTTAATTGTTATTGATTCAAATGCGATATCTAACCTAGATGGAACATTTGCAAAATTCAAGAGAAATTTGTATTAAGGTCGTACCTAGGTGTATCTCTTATATTATGTAATGTATTTATAAATCATTAATACATTTTGTTGGCAAAACGATTCTTTGTTATTATAAGTGATATGGACACCTGCTGGTTTCGAAGATGAAACTAAAGATAGGATAGATTTAAAATTAATTTTGTAGGTCAATTAATAAATTCGTCGTACCTTGTATCTACTGGTACTTATATGGTCTTTATTTCATAGATAAATATAAATAGGAAGTATCGATCAAGTTGCATGAAAAATTATATCGCAATTTAAGAAACATTGATAACATCAATAAAAGTGACAAAAAATATTTGTTTGCATTTTTAAATTAGACAATTTAAAAAACCGAAATGAGAGAGCAATTCTGAAGTCGAAATCATAACCAGAAGAAATAACGTTACCTGCCATACAAATTTTGTAGCCAAACAAAATTGACTAATTTTAATAGGGATGAAAGGCTACTTTTAGGTACTTAATCTTTGTTTTATCTTTTAAAAAACGGTTGATTTTGGTACCTGATATTTTCATTTTTACTTGTGATATTTGTACATAGGTAGAAGGTAGGTACTAGAGGCTTCTATATAGGGCAACTTTTGGATTCGTAAAAAAAGTCGAACTCGAGATAATAATTTTCCCACAATTCTGTCTGTCTGTATCTCAAACTGTTTAGCTCATGCAATAACGATACCTGCCATACAACCAATATACGAAAATGTATTTATTTCAAAATCGGCTCCAACGATTCCAACAAAAAAAATACGAGTTACTTTTAAAGGTATGATCAATATTTTGGTAAAAAAAAATTACCAATAATGGTTATGAATGGTACCTACCTTTCATGTAGGTAACCGATTTTTTTTTTATTTTCAAATTTCTCGTTAATGCCTTCCTTGATTACAACCAATTTTTTTTTTATACATAAGGCCTATTTTAGTTTTGACAAATTCGCATATAAAAATTGCCAACAAAATTATGTTAGGAAAATGAAAAAAAAGTCGATTAGAAACAAAGGATGATGGGCAAAGGAGAATGCATTTTGGTCTACCTATTGCCCACGAATGAGATATATATGGTTGGAAAGCTTAGCCCTAGTACCTACATCGTTTTTTTGTATAGACACAACACACAAAGCTGTAAACCATGGGGTTAAGGCAGTATATGGCAAAAAAGACTGCAATTAGAGCAAAAATGAATTGAAATAGTGTTCCATTGAAATGACAGTATTGGTCACTTTCAATGAACTGAACAGACCGCAAAATAAAGGAATTTTTATACCAATGGGTAATAAAAGCGGTTGGCGAACAATTCACTTAGCAGTATGAAAATTCTCCTTTTTTTATGCGATTTAGCGAAATTAATTAATGGGAATAATTGTCCGTCTAGTGCCAACAATTGAGGTATACAACATTGGAAAGCTTAGTTCAAGAGCATCATTTTTGTATATGGACACAGAACTGTAAACCATGCGGTTTAGGCAATATTATTACAAAATATAAAACAAATCGTCTGTGTTAATTCGAATTTGCAAAGTGTTTTTCTTATTTTTTGGTCGCTTATTTTAGCCAACTCCCATTGTTTATGACAAAAAATTTTTCATAGGTCTCGTTTCTGGGCACTAGGTAGACCAGGTCCCATATATTTTTGACCATTCTCCTTTGTATGTAGCCGGGTCGTTAGACCAACACTAATGAAATTGGTATCAAATGAAAGGTGATATTGAGCTTCTTACATAAGTACAATATTTTCAAAATTGTACATGGGAAATCCGAGATATTTGAGCTTGAAGTTGGCGATTGCAAACACCATATTTCAGGTTTTTTCGAAATAACTGTTCATAACTTTTGATATAGGTTAGGTTAGGTTATGTAGATGGGCTGCCGGTAGATCTTGTTCCCGTCACACTTATATCAATGTTGATCCTGTGTGATACCCCGATGGATTGGACCATCCCTTTAAAATAAATAACCTATGAAATCCTATGGAGCATCGAGCCATTTCGAGGCGTTGATGAAGTTCTGCTGACTTCGAGATTTCTGCTAAATCGTTGAAGTAGTAGCTACCCAAAAATGTTGTCCTTATATTGCAGAGTGCCGGACAATGACCTAGGTAGTGAAGGGTGTCCTCCTCTACTTCTTCGTCTCCGCAGCCTCTGCATAGGTCTACAGCATTGAGTCCCGTTTTGTTTTTAGGATACCCTAAGAGATTATGTCCTGTTATAATTCCTATCAGAAGATGCAGGGATCTCTTTTTCAGGTTCATAATTTTGTCTGTGTTTTTCTTATTGTAGCTGGGCCACAGATTGTTTGTAGTGGTACAAGTTGCAAGTGAGTTCCACCTGTCATTGGTAAGTTCCACTATTTTCTTGTTAATCGCCAGTTTAATGGCACAGGGTGGAATTTTAACAATGGAGTCTGTTAGGCTTGGATCTAACGATGAACCAGTCCTTGCCAGTTCATCGGCTTTTTTATTACCTTCAATTCCACAGTATCCATCAGGGACCCAACAGAGTCTGATGTTGTGCTTTGTGGCAAGAACTCTTAGCTCTTCACGACAGCATGAAACCAGTTTGGATTTGATTTTTGTGGCAGAGATGGCCTTGATCGCCGCCTGGTTGTCAATGTAAAAAGTGATATCAGCTGGTGGTATCGCCATCATTAATATTTGCTCGGCACCCTTAATCACTGCCAGAATCTCCGCTTGGAAGACACTGCTGTAGTCGGGGAGTCTACTTTACATATAAAAGACGTACGAAAATAATTTTAGTGTCAACTCAAAGGTAGTTGTCTCATCTTTCAAATATAGTTAGTAAGCTACGTTTTATACACTTTGAGATATTAAGTTTTAAAGTCTTGAATAAAAAACTTTCTTAGAGCACTCTCTTTACACACCAATATCTTAAAAAAATCAGTGGTGACGTATACTTTTTATCACCATCGAGAAGCTATTTTTACGGCCTTTAATTAAATACATCAGAAAGCGTCCTTTCCTCAATAAATACCTGCTCATAATCAAAAATTGCTTCAAGAGACAGCTTATTATGCTTATAGATCGCGAAAAGTAGATTCAATGTTAAAAACAAAGGAATTTTACAGTCTTCGCACTGGTATCGACCTATAATTTCACTCTACATTTTAATCTGCCTAATTAATTTAAATTAATTAAATACAAGTACACTCTGATTCGGTCGATTAAGTCATTTTTTATTTAAAAAACTAAAAAAAAACATCTACCGAACCGGAGTATATGGTTTAAGTTTTTATGTTTGATGGCCATAAAGATTTTTGCTATCATATTAGATATGTTTGCACTAAAGGTCCCAATTAACTAACGAGAGGGAAAAACATATAACGCATCGGGAGCAGAACAAGTTATATTAGTAAATAGTGGCTAAACCACTTGTGGCGCCCGCTCGGCAGCGAACCTTGGTGGCGGAGGCACTTGGTGCATAACTTATTTGGTCACAGAGATATATTTTATTCGCACCAAACATAAAAACTTAAACCCTATAGATTTTTAAATGCATAATGACTTAATCGACCGAACCAGAGTGTATTTGTATTTAATTAATTTAAATTAATTAGGTAGATTAAAATGTAGAGTGAAATTATACGTCGATACCAATCCTTAGATTGTATATTATTTTTGTTTTTAACTTAGAATCTACTTTTCCCGGTCTATAAGTATTATAAGGTGTCTTTTGAACAATTTTTGTTTATAAGCAGGTATTTATTGAGCAAAGGACACTTTATTGTATATATTTAATTAAAGGTTTCAAGAATAGCTTTTTGGTGGTGCTAAAAAAAATATACGTCACCACTGAAGGTTTTAAGATATTGGTGTGTAAGCCCAGTGCTAAAAATGTTTTAATTCAAGACTTTAAAACTTAATATCTCAAAGTGTATAAAACGTAGCATAATTACTTTGCTATCATTTGATTTAATTTTATTTAATACCAGTATCGTTTTCCTACGTTCTTTATATAAAAAGTTATGAACAATTATAACAAACAAAATTGAAATATGGTGTTTGCAATTTTCATATTTAAGTGGCTATATCTCTGTTCTCCGGTGGTTTTGGTTCTTGCCGCCATATAATGAAAGAATATATTTTGTTTGTTTATTTTTTTTTTTTTTTATTTAAAAAATCAGTCCATGGTAACCCTTTTTAAGCAAATCTAATGAACTTATGCTGTATTGCTTCAATACGGTGTTTATGAATAACGTAAAAAGGAGACCAAACTTGTGAGGCATACTCAAGATGGGGTCGTACATAGCAATTGTATAAGGAGAGGGTGACATAGGGATCGTTAAATTCCTTAGCCCACCGTTTTATAAAACCAAGCATGGAACTTGCTTTTTTACAATATAATTAATATGCTCTGTGAATTCTAGATTAGAACTAAAGTGAACACCAAGTTCTTTGAAGCTGAGAACACGAAATAGTGAGTGCTGTGAAATGGAATAATCAAAAGCACTTGGTACTCGTTTTCTAGAAAAAGTAATAGTTTGGCATTTAACTAGGTTAAGAGAAAGACTGTTTTTGTCACACCAAACATTTAAATTTGTCAATATCTGCCTGCAAGAGCATGCGATCACTGTTAGATTTTACTGTTTTAAAAATCTTCATATCATCAGCATATATAAGAATATCGCTAAAGTGTATACATGATTTAACATCATTTATAGCCAGAATGAATAGAAGTGGGCCAAGATGACTTCCTTGAGGTACACCCGGGTGAGCATTCAATGAATCTGAAAGACAGTTTCGAAATTTCACCTGGTAAGATCTATTTTCAAGGTATGACCTTATCCATTCTATAACAATGTTCTATAACAAGTATTGGACAAGACCTTTCATTTGAGATATATTTTAGTTCTGTTGGATCAACGACCAATTTGCCCATGATCCTTTATTAAAAAAAAAAAAAACAATAAAAAAAAACAATTATAAAAATAAAATAAAAATAAATTTTTTCTAATCGGCTTTCTTTCCTTTTTAAAAATCGAAACTTCATATCTACTGGTCAGATTTTTAAGATTAAGGTTTCAAAATTTAGCTTACAAATGTGGTTAAGTTTTTAAATAAAAATTATTGAGGAGGGACAAAAATTTTCTTACTAAAAGGGTGTGTGAATGTCCCGTCAACTTTATATATACTAATTTAAATTCAAAATATGATGACAAATTTTAAATTTTTAAGAAACAAATTGTGCACAATTTAAGGTATAACCTTTTTCTATATATGTTAGTAATTTTATGTTTGTTTATCTAACGGGGAACAAGTAGGGACAGTTTAATGAAATCAATCAATTATGCTATATTTTGAAAGGATTTTGAATTACATGAAATCTAAATAAACAGAAATGTAGGAAATTTATTGTTCTATAAAAAGTGTGCAAAGTGATTTTTGGTTCGGATAGACATTGGGTGAGATAAGCGTAAAAACCCATTTTTAAAATCGAAAATTTGGTTTTCAACAATAACTTTTTATAGGAAGGAGATATCAAACAAAAAAAAATTTAGATACAAATTGAAGAGAACAAGTTAACCTACAAAAGTAAATAAAAACAACCACTCTATACGACTATAATAGCGGTTGAGAAAATTGAGTAAGCACTTTCAAACCCCTTTTTCAAAATGGCGGACAACGCAGAGGGTTTTTTTATTGGAAAATTGTGATTTAAGAATCCCCAAGAGGTAATAATAATATAATAATTTTAACAATTTTCCTGTAAGACCTCAGTTCTTTTTAAATGCAATGCACGGCACTAGTTAGAAGGAATAGAAGGAAAGGAAAGATTTTTGTTGGCACAGTGGATTGAGAATTATATGTTAATTATCTCATGAAATTCCAGTTAAAAATGGGGAATATAGAAAAGAATGCTCCCTAGACTGGGGCTCGAACCTCGAACCCACACGTCCATGTTAGCAGTCAAACACTTTATCCACTGTGCCATTGCCACCCGTTGTACTCTTTAAAATAAAACAATAAAATTTTCCTCCCGAATTTTTGTAGATATGTTCGATATTTTGGAAAATTTGATTGGACTAGAAGTATCTATAATTTTTTTTTGAAAATTCTATTTTTAAAAACGGTTTGATATCTGCATTTATTATTAAAAATGACTTTAATTAAATTGGCGTTCCAAAATGTTTTCTTAAAGTTAAAATCAACTGGCATCTTTTTTGTGTAGCTCAAGCTGCTATAGCTTAGAAATTTAAGCAACTAAAAAAATAATTTCATTATTTTGAAAATGTATGCAAGTTTTTAAACAAAATCTACACGTTATACTTTTTCAAATTTTATATAGGTTACTCTAACATAAGAGCAAGTAGGTACTTGTTATCCAGTCTTTTCAAAAAACGCACTGTTCGGGCTACACATCACTCAATTTGGAAATAAGTTTTCAATATTTCCCAACGTTGTTGAAGTGTAAAGCGACTCATTTCTTTCAGCGGAGGTTGTCATAACATTAAAAATCTTTGAAATTTCAATATGTTTATGTGAATATATTGTAGGAAAACCTTAATTCTTTATAATTTCAGACAAAATTCCTTGCATATTTTCGCGTAAGGCATGGTATCTTGATAGTGGTGTACTCTATCAGATTTCCTCAATATTTCGAACATCTGATCAAAATGTTTTTTTTTTCTTTTACTTTAACCATCCCTGATGTCTCCCCACCTCCCCACAAGTTCTCGATAGAATTTAGGCCCGAGCTTTGGACGGTCTAATCTAAAAAATGACTTCTTGAATACGCAAACACCTTCTTAGCAATCCGTTGAGGACTTTTTGGATCATTGTCTTCCTTAAAATAAAATTTTATGAGCCTAATTTCAATAACATGTTCCTTAATGTCTTTATAAACTTTCTGATCAATTCGACCATTTTTTTCTAACTTATCGACCATACTATGCCAAGTCAATACACCCCAAATTCAATTAAGTTTTATCCTGTACTCTGTACCGTCTTAAGAGTGTATTTTTGATTCAATTTCTTGTTCTGAGGATTTCTTATTTTGTAGGTCAAAAGGAAATTTGATGTTAGAAGCCCTTAGATCAAGAAATAGAATCAAACATACACTCTTAAAACGGTACAGAGTACAGGATAAAACTTAATTTAATTTGGGGTGCATTGATTTGGCATAGTATGGTTGATAAGTTAGAAAAAAATGCTCGAATTAACCAGAAAGTTTATAAAGACATTGAGGAACATATTATGGAGTCTTATTCACTTGAAATCATGCCCATAAAATATTGTTTTAAGGACGATAATGATTCAAAAACTCCTCAACGGATTGCTAAGAAAGTGTTTGCGTATTCAAGAAGTCATTTTTTACATTAGACCATCCAATACTCGGGCCTAAATTCTATCGAGGACTTGAGGGGAGACATCAAGGGATGGTTAAAGTAAAAAAAAAAAAATATTTTGATCAGAATGTTCTAAGTATTGAGGAAATCTGATAGAGTACACCACTATCAAGATTCCATGCCTTACGCGAAAATATGCAAGGAATTTTGTCTTGAATTATAAAGAATTAAGGTTTTCCTACAATATATTCACATTAACATATTGAAATTTCAAAGATTTTTAATGTTATGACAACCTTTTGTTTCTGTTCTTAATTATATTGCCATAGACGAAATAAGAGTTAAATTAATGTTTATGTTTTTCCTACCAATATTCTCATGTTCATATTTTTTAAAAATTACTCAAAGTGTACCGTAGTTCATGGGCTATTAACAAAACCACTTCTTAACCTCAACAGATTTCCCAAACAAAAGTTATGCATTTTAAAATTTTATAAAAATGTCGTTCTTAATTAGGCCGCCACGACTGTACATTTGTCAAAGTCTATCTGCATTCTATTCGTGCATTTCCTATACGGGGTAGAACATGCAATGCCTCGAAATTTGTTTTTTATTTTCTTTACACAATAAATATTCAAATATGACAAATTTGAAGTATGTATATTACACTCGATTTTCATTTAATTTCTAAGATGCCTTATGCAACAACAGGTTCTTCATTAACCACAACTGGCTCACCATCTAATTTCTTTAAAAGTGGCAAACGTCTGATGCATTCAGCTCTCCAAGCACTTTCATCATATCCTTCGCATATGGGATTTCCAACCAATAGCAAATCCTCCAAACTAGGCAGTTCCTGTAGTTTATTTATTTCGCACCAATCCTTCAACAAATTGTTGCTTATAAACAAAAGTCTTAAATTTTTAAGCGCAGTGAGACCTTTTAGTTTTTCAATCAAATTATAGCTTAACCAAAGTTCTTGTAATGTGTCTGCTACAACTTCCTAGAAAATATAATTTAAAGAACAGTCACACCTTTTCGTTTAGCTTCTTTTTTGTTTCTTACCAGACCAGAAATTTGCTTGATATAATTTCTGGATAGTGAAAGAACACGTAAATTTCGCATTCCATTTAAACCGTTAATTTTTTCAATCATATTTGTTGATAAACTCAACCATCTGCAACCAATAAAAAGAAACAATAATTATAAGACACATACATAGCTATTTAAGGATCTAATTAAATATCATAGATACCTGCAATTAACCAAATTTCCTAATGAGCCATCCATCCTTTCGATTGGTGGCCACTGAAATTGTAAATCAATTTCTGTTGCTTCAGAAGAACTTAGCCGTGAACGTTCTTCAAATCTTTTTAGGGCTTCTTTAATTGTTGTTGCCTTCGACATTGTTTTATAAAATTTACTTACGTTGTTTGATATTATCGACCAAATACATTTGATTAACAAATGTATTTCTATAGAAACATCATTGCACGCAGATTGTTGTGGTAGATATTCGTATTTGCGTTGTTTTAAATAGTTTGGTTACTAAAACAAAAGGTTGAAACTCAATGTTCACAGGAACACAATAGAGGCCTTTCTCCAAATTAAGGGTAATTCTTAAGAAATGCTTTTGGCACCCGAATGATGATTTATTCGAGATCTGTTCAGGGTGACATTCTAAAGATTGAAATCAAATATTAAGTATAGTCAGATTTAAGTTTATTAATATTAATTTGTAGCCAAAATGGTGATGCTAATAATAAAATATGCACGACTGGATCACACGAAATTTTTCTGCAGCTTACAACTAGACTGAAGTTAAATGTTGACGGTGTACAAATATTGAAATGGTTTGATAATAATTTGTATATCGTTAACGAGAAAATTAAAAAAAAATGTGTTGAAAAATCAATTTTGAATTTTGTTGATTCAATACAACAAACAAAAAATAGGAACAAAATAATATCTATGGTTTTATTTTTTCGTAAAAAAAAATTATTCATACAAATTTAAAATGGAATTTGTATTCTTTAACTAATTTAGAAGACCCGAATTGTAGAGCAATGATAAAAATCAGCCAAGTCAAAGACGATATAATAGGAAAGATACCTAAACAAATATAAGAAAAGGCAATTTTTTCAAAAAAAAAAAAAACATAATTTTGTTGGTAAGAACGTAGTAGTTATGTTGTATTATTAAAACTGGTATAAAAAATTTACTTGTACGAAATTTAATCAAAATCGTTAGAGCCGTTTTCGAGAAAACTTGAGAAAACCGAAATCGTTGTATGGGAGCTACCGGTACTAGATGAGCTAAGACAAATACTCGAATTCCTCGTCTAGGCTCTAGGGAATCTTATAAAAACGCTTAACACAAAATTTGAATAAAATCAATCCAACCTTTTATGCTCTAGCTTGATTTACATCAGGAAAGGATGGACACACATACAGACCGACGACGCCGACGCACGCACGGACGTCTTGACAAAAATGCTAGTTTAGTTCTTGTAATGTTAGTTTTGATCAAGACCTCGAAAATGATGCTCTGGGAAATAATTCCGAAGTGAAGTTTGACTTAAGTATTCGAAAGAGATTCAGTACACGAGCCGAAGACCACATTTTTCACAACTGCACTTTAGTCTCATTATGCCGCAATCTTGTTTATTACGGTAATTTTGGTTTTTTAGCATAGCATCCGTATTTTTGATCTTAGAAAAAAAAAACAGTATGAAAAACTTGTAGCAAATAAAATTTCCTACATATTCTCTGTAAGTTACTTTTTTCGAAAAATTTTATTATCTAAAATTTACAGTTCATTTTGCGCAAAATTTTAGGGGGTATTTTTTTGCAGTCGTCATATTTTTTTTTTTTTGTCACAAAAATCGAAAAAAAAGTTCAAATAAAAATTGTAGAGCTTTTAATTATGTACATATGTACATATAAATTTTTTATTTATATAAAATACGAATTACGGTAGGATCTTCTAAGCTATTTGAAATTGCTTGCCTTACTTGGTTATTTAATTCTCATTATGGAGTTAGTGGGAGACATACAAATTATGAACACTGTCCAAAGAAAATGAAGAAATCATCTTTAAGCTGACTTCTACAGACGGAATAACTACTATGAACAAAAATAAATAAATAAGGAAATTCATATGAAATAACCTATTAGAAAACGGCACAAATTATTGTAAATAAGGATTAATAATAAATAATATTGATTGCTACTTATACCAATTGTTTCTTTGAAATGGAGCTGCATAACGAATGCACATTTCTGTCTAACTATCTATCTTAATGATATATTTAAATACTAAATAATGTCAAATAATGTCTTCCTAAAACGCCTTCTGAAAACAACCATTTCTGCCTTTCAGGAAACCAATCATTACTTCCGCCTACCAATTATTACGCATTCGATTTCAGATTAAGAGTTAAATTATCTTTATTTAAACTGGAAATTATTCTTGTATTCCTTTAGTTTTAATACGACATTGTGACTTATAAGATTGTACAATTATGAAAATAAAAAACAGCAATAGATTTACTATGGAAACTATCTTTTATTTTCGGTTGGTTGGATTTGATCTAGAAAATAAGAGTCAATGGATGAAAGTTAAATTTAGCATAGCACTAATCAATATGATTACAATGACACTTGGCCAAGTTGTCAATTTTGTAAATACTGAAAACAACGATATACACAAGAGAACTCGAGATATGTCATTCTTAAACTACTGTTTTATTTCCATTGCAAAAGCCATTACAATGATTTTCACTCGAAAGGAAATAAATGTGCTTTTAAATGAACTTAATAACTTATATCCATCCGAACAATTGCAAATAGCTTATAATACAAAGAAATATCTTAATCAATCTTTGTTGATTGAAAGTGTTTTAATAAAATTTTATAAATTTGGAACATTTGTCTACATGTGTGCGCCAGTGATAATGTCTTTAATAGATCTATTTAGAATTGGAACATTTACTTATAGATTGCCTATTTTGATGTGGTTTATTGGATCTGATGGTCAAGTCAATAGTTGGCTGCTTTATATAATACTTTATGTGCATCAGTTTATAGCCAGTAATTCTGGATCGATTTTTATTTTAATATTAGATTTGTGTCAATTTTGTACATTGCAACAACTTTGCATGCATTTTGATATTATTGGAAAAAATATCTTAAAAATACAACCGGAAGAATCTGAGAATGCTGATAAGCTGTTAATCGATCAAATAGTTTATTATCAAAAGGTTTTGAGGTGAGTATTAAATGCAGTCATCTAATTACGGAAATTTATTTAACTACAGGAGCTTATTATTATAACCAGAATTCCAATATTATCCCATATAATATAGTCCAGTCAAATCGTCTCCTGGAGTGCCAGTTTCAGGAAAACAATTTAGAAGTTTTTTTCACACTTGTCTTTTATGTTTTAGGGGTCGCTAAATCCGAATTTCAACTTTGCTATTACGGATATATAGCTTCACAGTGAAAATCGCAAAAAACTTCAAAATTTTGTACCTTTATTTAGTTTTTTGCCCAAAAGCCATAAAAATATACACTTTTTGGATAAAATTAACTTTTACACTTTATAGAACATACAATTTCCTACAAAATGCGGATGCAGTTTAAAAATTTCGTACTTTTTGAAAAACACAGTTCTCTAGTTTGATTTTTGCTTGTAACTCAAAAACTGCCTTTTAATTGTAAAACAAACCTAGACTTTTACTTAAACGACATTTAATTCTCCACAAATTTGACACGTTCATCACTTTAATTGGGGAAAAATTGCAGCGGGTAGAGCGCGATGTAATTATATGTCATGTTACGGGAAGTCACTAATAAGCAGGGCCCGGATTCTCATGCTATAAAAATCACAAAATATGCGCCTAAAATATGCACTTAAAATTACTAAATATGCCATACGAAATACAAAATCCAAAATAAAAAATCCAAAATATGCCATAAAAATGCTGCAGAAATATTCAAAAAGTAAATGAAAAACCATTTAAATAAAAACAAAAACCTAAATACAGTCATTTATCCATAGAAAGTTTTCACAACAAAAAGTAAATAAAATAAACATAAAACATAAAGTTCAGGTAGGTTTAACAAAAAATAAATAGTATTTTTAATAATATGTCAAATTTTTTCTGAAGTTTTCAAAAACTTTTGTACATGGAAAATGACCTCTCCAAGTTAACAGACTTTAGTGGAACATTTTTTAATGAAACAATCTCATTTATTGAATATCGAAGCACTGTTCTTCATTCCCATTTAAGGATGTGCAGATATTTTCCATTTTCATAATCCTTCGTTTTTTAAAGAACATTTTCTATTTTTTTTTACAAATATGTAGATTGATCCATTGGAGCCTCTACTGCATTCATTTTTGAAACTGCTTCGTCCATTAAATTTATTTGTTTTTTTTTTTTAAGCGAGTTCCAACCCTCTCATTTTACTATAGTCTCACTGAGAAACCTATAGTTTGAACTTATGAAAGCCAAAGTTTATTTTCTTGAAATATACTGGAAAAAGATGCATTTATTGTTAAAATATATCAAAATATGCAAAAATATGCACTAACGATTGAATGCCAGTTTAAAGCAGATTTCCTAATTCGAAAAACTATGTGATTCTTTTGCTTCTAAGGCTTTCCAAAAAAAATATGCATTTGCATAGAAATCCGGGCCCTGCTAATAATCTATTGATTATAACATATAGAAAGAAACTAAGACGTTCAAGGGTTTTATTGTAAAAACCATACAATGGGTCATTGAAGATGAGTTAGTAGTGGAGTGTTTTAAAACAGAAGGTGCAGATATGAGGGGGGAGTAAATGCAACCCTTTAAAATAAAAAAATTCGAAAAATTGTTTTTATTTTTTTAACTTATTTGCCTACAACTCTTTTTCCAGCAGATATAGGTATAGGCATTCTTTGGCATAAAAGAAAGATAATAAAATGACGTATTCAACGTATTTTGTCAAAAAAAATCAACCGAGTTACGGTCGCTCAAAGCCCCTTAGGGGCTTATTGGGAGAGTCTATTCAGAATAGACTTAAAGTCGAATAGACTTTAAGTCGAATAGACTTTAAGTCGAATAGACTTTAAGTCGAATAGACTTATAGTCTATCATCGGTATTGCGAATTTCTATTAAAATCAATTTTTTTCTACTAAATAGAATTTTTTTTCGATCAGGAATTTCTGATCGACTTTTGTGTAAATTTTTGTTTAAACCTATAATAAAAACATATTTTAGTGGAAAGGAATATCTTCTGGTAGAATATAACCTTTCATATCGCCATCCATGTTTGGTGTCCTTCCTTCAAGATGCTCAATCATCTTTACATGTGCTGCAATATAAAATTTGTATATACTTATTCATATTCTTTAGAAATTGTGCATTTTTAAAATGCCTTATAAAAATGCACTTTTTTCCAAAAGTCTTAATAGTTGATGCTGATGTATTAATTGATATTTATATAGATGTCCAACAATTTCCCAATGTTCTTCCGTTTGCAAGAAGCTGCAATGTCATATTTGGTACAAAGGAGCCTTACATGCAACTGCGAAATGATTTTCCGAGTTGTTATAACTGTAATTAAGGCTTTTAGAGAAAGTGCATTTTGAAGATGCACCAATCACCAATGCACCCCAAAGGAGTCTGCGAAGCTACCACATTATTATAAATATGTATGTACCATATTAATATTATAAAAATGTATGTCTGCATAAATTCATCCAATGTCTAAAATCTAAAGGACCGGAGTTAATTTTTGCAATTATTCGCCCTATGGAGTATTATTTTTTTTGAAGAAAAACTATTTATTTCATCAAAAAAAAAACGTCAAATTTTCGTCAAACAATAATTTTTTTCTAAAACACGCACACGATTTTTTGAAGGACGCTACATCATTCATTCTGTTGCATCTCACTAGTGTAATGTTTTTTATTTGAGTTTGCTGGTTTTAAATTTTCATTTGGTGGTTTTTTCACGTTTTGATTTTTGAGCTTATTTTTTTACTTAAAAATGAAAGGTACAATTTTTACTAATACCCATGTTTCAAAACCATTTCCGCAAAATTATGCATTACCCATCTAGACTTTGATTCACTTTGCACATGTTCACTTAATATATCGAGCTCTCGGTCTTAATAACATTTTTCTACACCATATTCAAAAATCATTACACGAATAATAACGCAGAATCACACAAATCCAATTTTAAAATACCGAAAATAAAAAAAATAACACAAAATAAAAAAAAATGCGATATTTATTTCAAATGAATAGACAGCATAACAGAAATATAATATGCCAAAAAAGGTTACCGCCAAAGCAAAACTGATAGTTATTTTTAAATTTGTCAATAGAAGGTCAGAAATTTGTGTCAAAACAATCTACCGGGTGCTACGAAAAATGTAAAAAAACACGTTAGAACTCAGTTTTACTAAACCGAGATCTAAAGTTCTAAAACTCAATAATGATTTTAGACCGAGTTTTGAGGAAATGATTTGAAGTGAAGAAATGCTCGAGTTCTAAATAATTTAAAGACTGAGTTCCAAAAATAAACCGAGAATTACTAGATCGAGTTTTAAATTGATTTTAGAACTTTGTCAAGAAATTGGCCGTTAGGGAGATTTGACATTTCAGTCTAAAGCTCTAGTCGAGAGCTTGTATTATTCTATTTTCAAAAATAGATTCTATTTCAATAACGGCCAATTTCTTGACAAAGTTCTAAAACCAATTTAAAACTCGATCTAGTAATTCTCGGTTTATTTTTGAAACTCAGTTTTTAAATTATTTAGAACTCGAGCATTTCTTCACTTCAAATCATTTCCCTAAAACTCGGTCTAAAATCATTATTGAGTTTTAGAACTATAGATCTCGGTTTAGTGAAACTGAGTTCTAATTTTTAAAATATACCTAGTAGATGCACTTCTTGTGTATGCAACTTATAGTAGGTGCGATGTAAAATATGCTTCGCCACCTTCAGTAGGATACCAGCAGCTCTGATATTCTGCGAGCTCGCATAAATAAACATAATATGTAATTGCATTGCACAGGTGCTGGTTTTGCAATGAGTTTTGCATAAACCATACACTGCTGCGCAATCTTTGGATATGTTTCAAAATTACATCTATTTTATCAACTTCGAACTGTACAACCCAAACTAATGAATGTATTCACCTTAAATTCACGCTATTAATTTTCTTGGAATTTAACATTGAACATTGCACGATAATGGTACTTGTGTAGGTACTTGCCAATTTGTCTCTTATTGATTTTAATTGCATTCCTTTTTAATGTTATAAGCTTAAATTTCGAACAATATCAAGTGTTTTGAAGAAATGAAAATATTTTTAAACCGAGTTCTAAGTTCCTAAACCCTCAAATTTGAGGGTCCAAATATAACAAAGTTCTAACTCAAATTAAGATTTAAATCGGAATTATTTTGCCTTAGAACTTGGTGAAGAAATGAGTTGGAACTCAAATGAGTTCTAATTTCTCGATAAACCGAGTTTTAAGGGTTAGAACTTTGTGAAGAAATTGGCCGTAAGTCTACTGAGCAAGGCGAAACTAATTTCAAATTTGATGAATCGAAAAAAGTCGAATGGACTTATGTCGAATAGACTCTCGCAATAATCCCCTAAGCTATTTTTTCGATTTTTATTTCTTTTACTCCGAAATTATTTTATTTCTTATTTTGTACAAAAAAACTTAAATTTATTTAACGAAATGAGAATAATAAGATAATTTATAAATATTATAAATAATAAATGATTAGGTATTTTTAAATAAAAAAAAAAAAAAAACAAACAAAAAAATCGATTTTTTGCAGTTTTTTTTATATTTGTTTTTATTTTAACTCAATAAAAATGTACTTAAAACATTTTAAATAAGCGAATTCTATATTAAATTTTATTCTCTACAAAAAAGGTTTCCGGAATTTTCTCGAAATATTGCTTGATGGTTTTCAAGATATATGCAAAAAATCAAAAGGGTAGCATTTACTCGCCCCCTCAAAATTGCATCTTCTCACTTACAACCCTTCGCTGTTTTCTTCAACGACCCATTTAATGATTTTAACAATAAGAAGCCTTGAACGTCTTAGTTCCATTCTAAATATGTATATGAAATATATGATTCTCAATTTTTTTTTGTATTTTAATATTGATTCTTCAATTAAACTAGCTTCTTTAAAAACATTTAAGTCTATTTAGTACGATGTTAAATCATTTTTAGTATGATACTAGGTTAAAAATTGTATTTTGCTAATTTTAAACGAATTTAGCATTGTACTATTTCCTAACATTTGACTAAAGTTAAAATTATCAAAAGGCTGTTTAATCTTTTTAGTATCATACTAAATCCATGACATATGACGTTTATAAATGTCAAAATCAGTAATGTTTGAGAATTATTTGCACGAGTTGTCACTTTTTTGAACGTGTTCAGCTAAAGTTTATGAAGGAAATGAAGGAAATTTAGTATGACACTAATTAAAAAAATTTGAAAATTTTGGTAAACTGTTAAAGAATTAGAAAAATGTAGGTAGTATAATGCTAAACCCTTTATAATAGGCTGTTTACAATTTTGTGCCAGTTTTTGAGCAAGATAAATGACTCATTAATTACACATGCTTTCAAAATCAAAACTACTTTGTACTAGTGTTTATTTTAACGAAAGCTTTTGATGCACTGATTTCAGATATTCCAGTCTTAACATAAAAATAATCGTTTTTTGTTAGAATTTGAGGTTAGTACGCTGCTGATGTGAAACGAAAAATCCTGTGTCATGATGAAATCATAGACGAAAAATTTCGTTGTGCTTTTCGTTCTGTGGTATGCTGTTCAACCGGCGAATTTGATGATTAAACCAGGTTGTTTTGACAAGACTCCACTCTCTTATCGCACAGAATTAATTACCCGGACAATTAATTTTGTGCGGAAAAATGACATTTTTGTTTGTTCGTGTCTTTATTTGTTGTTACTTTCATTGTTCCATGGCTGTTGTTTGATTTTTGCGTTAAATTTTGTTTTATTTATTTGCAAATTATGAAACACTCCTTTAAATTTTTTTCCACTGTGTTTTCGTAAATATTTCGTTGTCTTTTTGGAGACCACAGGAAAATTTCGCATCAGCAGCGTACTAGGCTTTCCCCCCATTTACATATTCAGAACTTCAAAACAATACACAGTGGTGGTCCAGTATAACGAATACCGATATAACGAATGATCGATATTACGAACACTTTTTTTCAAGTCCTTTAGGTATTCCATATAAGATAACGAATAAATAACGAATTTCAGAAAATGAAAAAACAAAAAATGACAGATTCATGATAATATTGGAAGATACATCCATACACAATTTCCCATTACACAAGATGTTTTTTTTCGCTTGCTTAGTTATGTCCTACGTATTCGTCTTCATGTATGTAAACAGTTGCTCCGTTCGCTATGCACAAAACTGTAACGGAATTTTAGTCCCATTTTTTATTGTTTTACGTTTTTTGGCGTCTGGGATATTTTACATGGTTTCTGATGCTGAATAAGAAAGTTTCTGAAAGATGTCGTCGCGCAAACGTCTTACAATGGAAGCAAAAATTAAATTCATTGACGAATATAAAAGAGGAGTTTCGCTTTCAGACATTTCGAAGAAGTTTGGAATTCCAAAGTCTAGCATATGCACTATCAAGAAAAATGAGAGAAAGGTTCTTAAAAATCTGAGAAATACAAACAGTGGATCTTTTCGTCGACGATCATTAAAGAAGGGTGAATATCCAAAAATGGAAACCGCATTGTACAAATGGTTTATTGCCCAACGTGAGAGTCACTTTCCTATTCCTTAAATGTTTCGTTATATGTAAATGAAGTTAAATATTTTTTTTTTGTATTGTATTAAGTGAAGTATGTATGTATTTATTTTTTTATAAAGTATGAAATAAAATAATGAAAAATACAATTGTACTTTCTATTTACCTAAAGATTTGTATGAAAAAAACGTTTCGATATAACGAATTTTTGATAAATCGAATTGACTCTGGACATTATATCGTTCGTTATACTGGACCTCCACTGTATACATATAAAATAAACATACAATTTCACCGCACCGTAGAAAATTCAATCATTTGTAGAAACATCCGTACGTACACTTTACGCTACTAATTTTGACGTGTCTGTATTTTATCCCACTCCAACCCTTATATTAAGAACATGATATTAATATGAGGTAGGATTTTTTAAAACTTTTTAAAATTGTTTGCCTCAGTTGGTTATTTAATTTAAAGTTGGAACGAAACTTTCAAATGCGTTGCGTGATGTCTGAAGTGAGGCCAAAGTGAACACCTTCCACAGGAAATGAGGAAATCAACTTTAAGCAGACATCTAATGAGGGAATAACTACTATGAACAACAAAAACAGTAAATGAATATGAAATATCCTATTAGAAAACGAAGCAAATTAATGTAAATAAGCATTAATAATAAATAATATTGATTGCTGCTTGTACCAACCAAATAAATTATAAATAATAATGTCAAATAATGTCTTCCTAAAATGCCTTCGGAAAACAACCATTTCTGCCATAAAGGAAACCAATCAAAACTTCCGTTTACCAATAATTGGTAATTATTATTAGCTATTTGATTTCAGATTAAGAGTTAAAATATATTTATTTTAACTGGAAATTATTCTTGTATTCCTTTAGTTTTAGTACGACATTGTGACTTAAAAGATTGATAATTATGAAAATAAAAAACAGCAATAGATTTACTATGGAAACTATCTTTTATTTTCGGATGGTTGGATTTGATCTAGAAAATAAGAGTCAATGGATGAAAGTTAAATTTTGCATAGCACTAATCAATCTGAGTACAACGACTTTCGAACATATTATGAGTTTTGTATATATTGAAAGCAAAGATATGCAGCAGAGGACTCGAGTTATGTTGTTCTTAAATTACTGTTTTATTTCCACTGCAAAAGCCATTACCATGATTTACACTCGCAAGAAAATAAATATGTTTTTAAATGAACTTAGTAAAATATATCCGTCCGAAGGATTGGAGAAAGCTTATGGTAATAGTAAATTTCTTAATCAATCTTTGCTGATTGAAAGTGTTTTAATAAAATTCTATAAATATGGAACATTTGTTTTCGTATGTGTGTCAGTGATAATGTCTTTGATAGATCTATGTAGATTTGGAACATTTACTTATAGATTGCCTGTTTTGACGTGGTTTGTTGGATCTGATGGTCATGCCAATAGTTGGCTGCTTTATATAATACTATATGTGTACCAATTTATAGCGAGTAATATCATATCAATTTTTATTTTGGTATTAGATTTGTGTCATTTTTGTTCACTACAACAACTTTGCATGCATTTTGATATCATTCGAAAAAATATATTGAACATACAACCGGATGAAACTGAGAAAGCTGATAAGCTGTTGATCGAACAGGTAGTTTATCATCAAAAGGTTTTGAGGTGAGTAATTTAAATGTTAGGACTTATGTGATAGATAGATATTTTATTTACAATTTAAAATTCATTTACAAAATAGTTTTATACTTTAAGTTTAAGACATGACTATAAAAGCCCGAGTTTGACTCAATTTACAATTTAAAAAGATTCTTCAATAATAGCTTTTCTATATTTTAATCCTTTTTGACAAAAGTTGTGCAGTTTATTTCAGTCCGTGCCATTCAAAACCATTTTGATCTCCGATTCTTCCAATACTAGTTTCCCAAAAACATAAACCTGAGCTTGTGAGCTCCCTTATAGTCTAAGAGCTGGCTACAAAAAAAAAACGTGAGTCATCGGTACACGATTTGTTTACTGGAGAGAATGATTTAGTGTAGCTGAGCACAAATATGCACGTCTGCCAGCGCGATTCAGATGCTTAATGGGGTGGGCGGGGGGTTTCAAAGTTGTCAAATTTTGGTGAAAAAAAAAAATTATAAGGTACATGGATTCTGATAAAGCAAATGTGTTGCGGCCATCGTCAATAAACGTGAAACAAAATGGCAGACGGTTTGGGAGAGGCTAAGTTGCCGGCAGACGTCGTTAAAGTTGTCAAATTTTGGTAAAAAAAAAAATCATAAGGTACACGGATACCGATTTTTTTATTTTAATACTTATGTATATAGAGAGCTAAATCCAAAATGGCAGACGAAAAAGTAGAGGCTAACACCGCGGCAGACGTGTTTGAAAAGTGACTGTTAAACCAGAAAAATTGCATTATTTCTGCCCCAAAAAATCCAAACGAATATTTTGAAATGCAATTATCTTTATTTTAGCATGAACAATATAGTCGCAAAAGTTCATTGCCAAATCGCACAACCGCCAATAGTTATTCAAGGTTGAATGTCAAAAATATCAGTTTTTCACCTATAACTCCGAAACGGTCAGTGCTATCGAAAATCATTTCATACACAACTTGTAGACCATGCTGTTCGGAAAAATTTACCATTTACAAGATGTAACGTATATGCGAAAAACCTTTATTTTCGACATTTAACACTATTAAAGCAGTAAAATATTGCGACTGATGATTGGTAAAAACCGTCATAATATTTTTGTACTGAATATTACAATGTATAAATTGAGCGTAAGTTTTTTTTTTGTAAATCTTTGACATTTCAGAGTAAAAAGGGAAAAAACAGAAATTTAGACCTTTTTGAATTTTTTAAATTAATTATATCTTTAAAATTTTTGTTTTTAAGAAAAAAAATAATAATGTTGTCTGGTAGAGGGGGTCAGCCAATGTAAAAATTTTGTATTCATATGTCTTCGGAAATATGAACCGTTTAGGAGTTATACGTGAAAAAATAGCTTTTTCGACATTTTACATTTTTTAAATGCCAATATCTTCTTAACGGTAGGTCGTAGGAAAAAAATAGTTTTGGCGGACAGCATGGTCTACAAGTTTTGTATGAAATGATTTTCGATAGCACCGACCGTTTCGGAGTTATAGGTGAAAAATATAATATATATTTTTGACATTGAACGTGGCGTTTGTGCGATTTGGAAATGAACTTTTGCGACTATATTGTTCATGCTAAAATAAAGATGATTGCATTTCAAAATATTCGTTTGGATTTTTTGGGGCAGAAATAATGCAATTTTTCTGGTTTAACAGTGCACTTCGCAAACACGTCTGCCGCGGTGTTAGCCTCTACTTTTTCGTCTGCCATTTTGGATTTAGCTCTCTATATACATAAGTATTAAAATAAAAAAATCGGTATCCATGTACCTTATGATTTTTTTTTAACAAAATTTGACAAATTGAACGACGCCTGCCGGCAACTTAGCCTCTCCCAAACCGTCTGCCATTTTGTTTCACGTTTATTGACGATGGCCGCAACACATTTGCATTATCAGAATCCATGTACCTTATAATTTTTTGTTTATCAAAATTTGACAACTTTTACCCACCCCATTAAGCCTCTGAATCGCGCTGGCAGACGTGCAGATTTGTGATCAGTTACACTTAATCATTCTCTCCAGTAAAAATCAATCGTGTACCGATGACTCACTTGTTTTTGTAGCCAGCACTCCGTCTATTAGTACCGGACACCTTCCCAAAAATTTCTAACTACTTAAAGGTTAGCTACGAGAGCAAGTTTGTGTGATCCAGTCGTGTCTTTTAGATCAATCATATTTGTTGATAAAATAAACCATCTGCAACCAATAAAAATAAATAGTTATAACTTACATATAAAAGATCTACATAATTTTGGTATGAAAATTTATTTGTACCTGCAGGTATGTATTCGTATTTGCATTATTTTAAATAGTTTAGTGACTAAAACAAAAGTTTTTGAATAATATTCAGATATTTACATAAGTAGATGATACATAATACCAATACATGCTGGTCAATTTTAACTAGGTTGCTTTAATTTTGTTGATACCGCGATAAATTGGGAACATACCTTAGTAATATACAAAAGAAAGTAATTTTTTTCAAAAAAAAAACTATAGCTTTAATTCCACTATTAATTTTTGTTTGGCAAAAACGTGGTATGCATTATAACTGTTCTAGACATCACATGTACGAAGTTTAATCAAAATCGTTAGAGCCGTTTTCGAGAAATCTCGATAAAACCATAATCGTTGTGTGGCATCCATCCATTTTAGATGAGCTAAAACAGATTTTGTTTTTACAAGGAACCAATTCTTGCCCATAGAGTGAGTAAAAAATATATAGTAGGGGGCCAAATCCCTCCCCCGTTTAGAAGGGCGGAGAAATGTTCTTGAAAATTGACTTAAAACAGAAAACAAATAAGTATATTAGAAGCCAGAAATTCTTTCTTTTATTTTTATTTTAAATAATTTCAGGAACACTTTTTGAAAAATTAGTTTTCAAACTTTCAAAATTTTGTATATAATAATTTAATAAAAAAAATACAAAAAATTCGAATAAATATTTACGCTCATCCCTGACTCACTGATTCACTGACTGAATGACTGCATAACGCTGCAATGCCAAAACAAATTATTTTCTTGTAAAAAATAAAATAACTTTTTTACAAAAAAAAAAGGAAAATTTTTTTGGAAAAAGTTATGTTTTTTTGTTAAAAAGGTATTTTTTTTTGAAGAAAGTTATTTCTATTGTATGAATGGACTGTTTAACGCTTAAATGCCATAACATATCAAAGCATTAAAATAAATATTTACGCTAATCCCTGACTCACTGACTCACTCTGAATCACTGACTCACCGACTCACTGACTCACAAAAAAAAAATAACTTTTTTACAAACAAAAATTAACTTTTTTACAAAAAAAAAAAAATAACTTTTTCACAAAATAAAATTAACTTTTGGGCTTTTTTATTGGTAAGTGTATATGCAGCGTTGCAAAATTTTACACTGTAAACAACAACAAAAGATAACTGCGGATACATAATAACGTGTTTGTGTTATGATGTTTTTTTTAAACATCAGAAAACAAAGTAATAACACGTTATGTAGTATCCGCACTTTTCCTTTGTTGTTGTTTGCAGTGTTAAACTTTGCTGCGCTGCGTATACAATTACCAATAAATCGGAAAAATACAGGCGATATGTCGGAAGGAAGGGCTTAAAAAGGCTAACATTGGTTCAAATTTTTAGGGTTCCCACTTTTTAAGAAGTAAGAAAATAAATTAAAATCGGAAAAAAAACTCCTGCTCCTATCCGAAAAATCAAAAAAATACAGGCAATATGTCAGAAGATAAGTCGTAAATAGGTCTTAAATAGCCCTAAATTGAGTAAAATTTTAAGGATTGCCACATCTTTAGAAGTAACTTTTTTTTAAAGTAAAGCGTGAGGCTGTCAACTAAATTATATACATATTTACGCTCAGCCCTGACTCAGATGAAGTAAAAATAACATAACATGTTCGACGGACGCCTTGGCTACCTGCAACCTACTCAACCTAAAAAAGGCTTTGCAACCGAACTCGATTAATTGTGGAAGAGCCTGGACGACTTTAGATAAGGGCTTAAATAATTTCAAAATGCATTCACAATGATTTAGTTTTAATTCCCAGGATTGATCTTGCTCCAACCAACACAACATTATCATTTACATTAAAACGCCATCAATTCCCAATAATTCCTGCCTACGCAATCAAAATAAACAAGGCAAAAGGTCAATCATTTGATCACCTTGGCATCAATTTGAAGACGCCAGTATATTCGCACGGGCAACTTTATGTTGCTTTGTCACGATTACGAGTTGCAAATCAAGTGAAGGTTTTAATTGGATCTAATACTCAAAGAACATTACTGAATGAGCAGAGAAAATTCACGCGCAATGTTTTTTTCCAAAAAGTTCTTCATTAAATACATTTTTGTGTCAATTTCTTTTTTTTTTAATCAGTAAAATAACTAGAATCTTCATCATTAAATCATTATTAATTTCTATATTTATTTTATTACAATGTACATAAAACATATATATACGTGAACAATATACATACATATGTACCTATATTTCTATTTGCAAAAGATATTCAGCCCTATCACGAATTCCATCGTAATCGGAAACTTCTTACGAATCTCTAAAAAACGGATCACAGAATCCATCGTAGTGGAAAATCCCATACAAATTGCAACTACAAACGAATTTGGTGATAGTTTTTTCGGGATTCATAAAATGTTTCCGATTACGATGGAATTTGTGATAGGGCTGATTAAAAAGCATTAAATTGAATTAAAAGTGTTCTTATGTACATATGTTCATAATCTTTCAACGGTTGCCTTACAATCTACTACTAATAATAATCGGGTTCAACGCGCGCCTTAGGCGGCCTGCAAAACACTAGTTTTACATATTTAAATACTATTTTTGTTTTTCAAAATTGTATGTTTTTATCAATTTTTTAGTCAAACACTAAAAACTAAACCTTAAAAAGAAAAAACGAAATCAACCGTATTCTAAAATGAATTCTTTTTAGCTTTATGAGAAATTTGGTTCATTTATTTTTTAATATCTTGAAAACTAAAAGTTATAAAATTATAAAATTTTCAATATATAAGGTTTGAAAAATAATTTTCCAAAAACTCTTCACCAAAACAAATTTATTAAAAAATAATATACAAGAAGGAATATCTGGCTATAAAAAAAGAGGATAGTAGGTGATAGTAGGTAATTGTTAGTGATACCGATTTTCTGTTTTAGGTCAGTTTTTTAGATTTATTTTGTTAACGAATTTTTTGAGCAGTAAAAGATCTCAATAGTTTTGATAGGCCATGCGATCGGACTAGAAAAAAATACAAAAATTGATTGATCGGTTGAATATAGTTTTCAAAATATCACCGCATCGTAGAAAATTCAATCATTTGTAGAAACACCCGTACGTACACTTTACGCGACTCATTTTGACTCGTCTATATTTTATCTCACTACTACAACCCTTACTTGAACTTTTTAATTGAAATATATTCATTCACTCCACTTAAAACAGAAGTAATTTCAATATTTCAATATTTAAATTTCTTCATCTTCTTATTACAACCCTTATAGTAAGAACGAAAAATTCATATGAAGTAGGATTTGTTTAAAATTTATTTGAAATTGCTTTCCTCAATTGCGGTTATGTCATTCTCACTTTAAAGTTGGAGTGAGACGTCCAAATGCGTCGCATGATGTTTGAAATGAGGCCAATGTGAACACTGTCCACAGGAAATGAGGAAAGCATCTTTAAGCAGAGTTCTACTGATGGCATAACTATACTATGAACAAAAATGAATAAATTAGTAAATGAATATTTAATAACTATTAGAAAACGACACAAATTAATGTAAATAAGAGTTAATAATAAGTAATATTGATTTGTGCTTATACCAACCAATTGTTTTTTGAAGCGAGCTACAGAACGAGTGCACATTTATGTCTAATTATCTTATCTAATATGATATAGTAAATACTTAATAATATAAAATAAAGTCTTTCTAAAACGCCTTCCGAAAACAACCATTTCTGCCTTTCAGGAAACCAATCATTACTTCCGGTTACCAGTTATTAGGTATTCGATTCCAGATTTAGAGTTAAAATATCTTTATTTAAACTGGAAATTATTCTTGTATTCCTTTAGTTTTTATCCGACATTGTGACTTATAAGATTGTAGGTACAATTATGAAAATTAAAAACAGCAATAGATTTACTAAGAAAACTATCTTTTATTTTCGGTTGGTTGGATTTGATCTAGAAAATAAGAGTCAATGGATGAAAGTTAAATTTTGCATAGCACTTATCATCATGAGTGCAACCACCTTCGAACATATTATGAATTTAGTATATATTGAAATCAAAGATATACAACAGAGAACTCGAGTTATGTTGTTCTTAAACTACTGTTTTCTTGGCACTACAAAAGCCATTACCATGATTTACACTCGCAAGAAAATAAATATGTTTTTAAATGAACTTAGTAAAATATATCCGTCCGAAGGATTGGAGAAAGCTTATGATAATAGTAAATTTCTTAATCAATCTTTGCTGATTGAAAGTGTTTTAATAAAATTCTATAAATATGGAACATTTGTTTTCGTATGTGTGCCAGTGATAATGTCTTTGATAGATCTATGTAGATTTGGAACATTTACTTATAGATTGCCTGTTTTGACGTGGTTTGTTGGATCTGATGGTCATGCCAATAGTTGGCTGCTTTATATAATACTATATGTGTACCAATTTATAGCGAGTAATATCATATCAATTTTTATTTTGGTATTAGATTTGTGTCATTTTTGTTCACTACAACAACTTTGCATGCATTTTGATATCATTCGAAAAAATATATTGAACATACAACCAGATGAATCTGATAAAGCTGATAAGCTGTTGATCGAAGAAATAGTTTATCATCAAAAGGTTTTGAGGTGAGTGTATAGTGTTCTGTATAATTATGGAAATTGGTTTTACTACAAGTGGTTTATATTATTTGTGTGTGGGAAAGCCAAAACATTGATTCCAGAATTCCGACCTATTGCGGAGTAAATATTAGGCTAGTGGGAGTATCTAAATGGTAACAACCCCTTTGAGAAAAAAAATTCCTGGATATTTTTTTTTACGTTTGCAGAGTTATTTTTTAGAGACTATACCTACACATTTTTTTCTAATTCCTTGTAATGTATTTAAAAAGTACTACGTGCCAAGAAACAACCTAGCCATCTTTTTACACTTTTCAGAAGTATGAATACAAATGTAATCAAAGTTTATTCAATTCTTCCTTTTTTGGACTTCTCCATCATCGTAATGTTAGTTGATCTAAACTCCGATTTTGTTTGGCCCGAAACCAAAATACTTGCCCTATAAGCAAGTGAAAAAAAAGAGTAATGAATCAGTATCTGAGGCACTCTAAGGTCAAGTTTTTCAGTGTTGAGTTAAACCCGAGTTAGCTCACTCTTGAAATAGATTTGTCTAGAGTTACGTCAATAAGATTTGTTTTAACTGGGAATGTATGCAGCATGCCTTTAAAAACACGGAAGATAAAATATCAAAAGAATATTTTGAGTTAATCCAGAGTTAACCAAAGGATGATTGGCAAATTTGTATGAAATCTGGTCGTTAGACCAACACTAATGAAATTGATATCAAATGAAAGGTTATGTTGAGCTTCTTACATACATAAGTGCAATATTTTCAAAATCGTTCATGGGAAATCCGAGATATTTGAGCTCGAAGTTGGCGATTGCAAACACCATATTTCAGTTCGTTTTTGAAATAACTGCTCTTAATTTTTTATTTAAAGAACGTAGGGAAATAATATTGGTGCCAAATGAAAGGTAGTTGTTTCAGCTTTCAAATAGTAGCAAAGTTGTTGTGATAAGTTTAATACATTTTGAGACATTAAGTTTAAATTCATGAATAATAACTTTTTTAGCACTGCCTGTACAACCCATAATCTAAATAAACTCAGTGGTGACGTATACTGTTTTTAGCACCGTCGAGAAGCTATTTTTACAACCATTAATTAAATATATAATAAAGTGTCCTTTTCTCAATAAATACCCTACTTTTAAACAAAAATTGCTTCAAAAGATACCTTATTACGCTTATAGACCGGTAAAAGTAGATTCTAAGTTAAAAACAAACAAATTATACAGTGTAAAGACTGGTATAGACGCATAATTTCACTCTTAATTTTAATCTACCTAATTTATATCAATTAATTAAATACAAATACACTCTGACTCGTCGATTAAGTCATTATTTATTTAAAATAAAAAAAAACATGTACCGAACCGGAGTGTATGAATTCAAATTTGATGTTTGATGGCCATAAATATTTCTGTGACCAAATAAGGTATGTACCAATTGCCGCCGCCACCAAAGACCACCGCCAAGCGAGCGTTGCAAGTAATATAACTTTTTGTTTGCCCGATGCGTTATGTTTTTCGATATCATCAGTTAATAAGGACCTTTAGTACAAACATATCTTTTTTGGTCACAGAGATATTTATGGCCATCAAATATAAAAACTTAAATCACGGTAAATGTTTTTTTATTAGATTTTTAAATAAATAATGACTTAATCGACAGAACCAGAGTGTATGTATATTTAATGAATGTAAATTAATAATTTTTATTAAAATGTAAAGTAAAATTATACGCCGATACCAGTTTGAAGAATGTACAATTTTTTTTTTGTTTTTAACTTAGAATCTACTTTTCCTAGTCTATAAGCATAATAAGGTATCTTTTGAAACAATTTTTGCTTTAAAGCAGGAATTTATTGAGCAAACGACACTGGGCGAGTTCGTAATCGCAGAAATATGCGGCAGATCTGCCGCATGCCTGCTGAGCTTCTACGTTACGATTTTATTTTTCTTCTGCGCGGCAGTTTTTTAATAAATTTGTGTTCGTAAACATCGCAGCGCAGAAAATTATTTATAAAAAATCCGATTATTAAAATAAGGCGATTCGGGGGCTTTTGGGTGACATTTGGAAAGAAATATTCGTTGATAGACAAATATCCTGGTAATTTATGTACTTGGAAGCCATTTCATATACAGGGTGAGTCAATCACAAGTTCCTTTTTAAAAATGCAATAAAGTGAACAAAATCTAATTTTGTCCATGTACTATGGCTTTATTACTAAAAACAAACATTCCCATTAATTATTGGCTGCGTCGGCTAGCTTCGCAGCAGTGCATTCGGTCACTCCAATTTTCCGAAATCTTGTTGATGGTCTCGGGCTGTAGCTCACGGATTGCTTGGATGATATTGGCATTAAGTGCTTGAATCAATTCCGCATTGCTTGCATAACATCGGGCGTTTACGGTTCCCAACAAAAAATAAATTCAAAGGGGTCAAATCTCAGCTCCGAATTGACATCGCAAAGACGGCTGATAACACGATTTTGGAATTTGGTGCGCAAAAGATCGATTGTGGTATGGGCTGTGTCGCATGCGGTGCACCATCCTGCATGAACCAAAGGTTGTCCAAATCCATGTCTTTAACTTTAGTAAAAAAAAAGTCGGTCAACATGGGTCTGTAACGACCATTGTTGACCGAAACGTTGTTCCCAGCCTCGTTTTCGAAGAAAAATGCTCCAATGATGCCACCTCTCCACAATCCGCACCAAACTGTCACTCTCTATGGATGCTTTGGGTTCTCGACAGTAACGTGTGCGTTTCCGAGCCCTAGATGCAGCAATTTCGTTTGTTAACGAAGCCGTCGAGATGAAAATGCACCTCGTCAGAAAAGATGATTTTCACACGGCACTCACTTTGGAAATAAGGGGGTGAGTTCAAAAATGCAGGAATGCTGCATGACTGTAAAATACAACTGTAAAAAAATGGTACCATTTATGCAAGTTTTTAGTTAAATTTGACGTCATTGTTGAGAGGAAACATTAATTCAACAATGACATCAAATTTTATTAAAACCTTGCATAAATGGTACCATTTTGTAACAATTATATTTTGCAGTCATGCAGCATTCCTGCATTTTTGATTTGAACTCACCCAAGTTTTCAATATTTCCCAATTTTGTTCAAGCGTGAAGCGACTCGGAGGTATAATACTGACTCCCCGTCAAGATTTCGATTGGGAAACAACTGTCAGTGTAAAAATAACATATGATTCAAAAATAAACCCCTAGATGGAAGATGGCCCATTCTGTACATGTTTTCCTGTTTTAATTTTAATTTTTTTTTTCGGCAGAAATTACTTTTTTTCAGCAGAATAGGTGAGGTTTCTCATGAGGGCTCCCACAGAATAAGAAATTGTGGCCGCCTGATAAGGAACCTCACAAAAATAATAAACTCACAAAAAATTGTGTCCTGTGAGCCTCACAACGGCAGATAGGACTGTAAATATAACTTAAATAGCTAACAATTTTGTATGGCATTAACCGTTAGTTTCGGACCTACAAAAATACAAAATTAAGTCTGCGGTATTGTCCAAAATAAGCTGATAACAAGTTTAAAGAAAATCAATTCAGTCGCCTAAAAGCTGTAGCCGACGCGATAGGAAAAAAACAATGAAATAATAGCGAGATCCACTTTTTTCGGCTTCCCTATATCATCGTAATATCAAGTTGGATCAAAATCTCGAAAATTGATACCCTATCCCCCCTTCAACATCTGTTAAATTGAATTTTTTTCTCACAAAATAACACAGCTACAATTATGATAAAGAAACCTCCTCTGCCTGCAAAAGGCAGTATTAATTTAAATTCCTAAACGAGTCAATTACCAAGGTACTTTGTCTATTCCAACACTCAACAATTATTATAATATGTACCTACCTACTGCTATAACCAAACAAAACCCCTTCTCGAATAAATATAAATTCAATTATGCATGACTAGGGTATCTGCCTGCATTTATTTTTAAAGATAATTTTCTTTTAATTCAGTTAACAGTCAAAAATTTTAAGACATGAAATTTTGAGATAGACAATCATTATTTTATTATTCTTTAAAATTTTCTCAGCTTTTCTAATATTTTCTAACAAAAAATTACGAATAACACATTTGAACAACTCATAAACGGTCCAATTCGCTTTTTTAGATTGATTGGATTTCAGTTCAAGATTTCACAAAAATGGATGAAAAGGCTTTTAATAATTGGACTTTGCAATATTGGTGTTGTACTTTTAGGTCAATTACTATTTGGAAATTGTGGAAAAAACTGCTGGCATAAGTTACATGAACTATTTTCTAGTATCAGTGGAAAAAATGTATGCATTAAATATACATATAATCGAATTGCTATTCTCGAAACAATAATAAAAATTCGCACAATGTATCCATCGAAACAATTGTAGCTAACTTTCCAACTCCAGAAATATCTAAAGAAGCATTTAGTTATTGAAAAAATTAGCATTGTATTTTTTTACAACTGTAGCAGCATTTTTTTGCATGTTCCCAGTATTTCTGGCTTTAAGTGAGTTCTTTTGTAACGGACTATTTACTTACCGAACTCCACTGATATTGTGGTATCCAATTAAAATTCATGGTAATCGGATATTTTATATTTTAAATTATGTGCAATAAATATTTTGGGATTGGATTTGTGTCTGTTTAGTTGTCTCTTGCAACTGTGTTTGCATTTTGAGATTGTCAGAAAGAATATTTTGAACATTGAACCCAAATCGTGTTATCAGCCGTCATGGCTTTTTTTTTTGGAACCGTCAAGGACCGATGTTATGGCAATAATTCGAAAACAATTCAAGCACTTCAGGCCAATATCATCCAAGCAATACGTGAGCTACAGCCCGCAACCATCAACAATGTCTTGGCAAATTGGAGTGACAGAATGCGATACTCCGAAGCCAGCCAATTAATGAGAATGTTTGCTCTGCTAATAAAGCCATAATACATGGAAAAATTCAATTTTGTCAATTCGATTGCATTTTTAGAAAGAAACTTGTATTTGGCCCACCTTAATGGAGATCACTTTTAGGTAGAGGAATTCCCCCAAAACTTATTGTCATTACATTATGAGAGAATCCTTCCTTCAACAACACAAGTTCTCTTGTTTTGCACTATGGTCAGCTATCCGACACTTTCGAAGTGCGGTAAGAAAAGATCGAATAGTTTAATTACCTGTATCAGCAAACGGTGGTTCGGATATGGACGTTCATAGTAAAATTAATAAAGCTCGCGCTGCCTTCGGTATACTCTGTCTCAAATTGGAAAATTCGGTCAAATCTCCTTAAGCACTAAGTTGAGATTCTTCGAAGCCAATGTCAAATACATGCTATTATATGTCTGCGAAATTTAGAAAGTCTCAGCTACCATCTCGAGAAAGATGCAGTCTTGTAGATCGCTGCCTACATCATATCCTGAAGATTTGCTGGCGACAAATTATTTCTAACCAGGAATTGTGGTGCAGGATAAGTCAAGATTAAGCTGGACGTCGTCGACATAAGAAATCGCAGATGGTAATGGATTGGTCATACACTGAGGAAACCAAATAAGGATAATGCGGGGTAGTCCCTTGAATGGAATGCTCAGGGTGCACGACCCGTTGGAAGACCAAGAACAACAGGAAAATCAACAGTCCTAGCAGAAGCAGATTCCCAGAGAAAGACGTGGCCATAGTAAAAAAAGCTACAGATCGTTATGAATGACATGGAGACGATTCGTTGGCGCCCTATAGGGCCTATGGCCCGATCGAGGTTACAAGACTTGATGATGATAAATATTTTGGATTAGCTGCCCAAACAAGAGAATTATAATACATTTTTGGACGAATAAAGGCTTTATAGATTACAGACAGAAGGGGAGACTAATTTGTTGCATCTTGTTTTGATGATGTTCGGTCCACATCAGATGGTCTTTGATACTCAATACTCATACCGAAGACTGAAAGCTTTACGATTTTCCAATGCAAGTGCCGCTCATGACTAGCGGAATGGGTGTGAGCTTCATTTTAACGATAGTAAGACATCATTGAGTTTTTGAAGCATTAAATTCTACGTGGTTTTGATTCATTTGGAGAAATAGATTTGGATCGAGTCAAGCAGTTCGAACAAATGTGCCAATGTTGAATCTACAGCGAAAGCAAATTTGCGATGAATTTGATGCAAGCAGTCGATACTGGAAATGGCGCCATTTTCTTCCTTCTTGCGCTTGGTGGAATTGGAAAAATATTTTTGGCACGAAATCCAAGATTCCTTTCGTATTCGCCTCTTATGGAGTTGGGGCTACGTTGTTAGACGGTGACGCTGCGGTCGAACCATTCTACATTGATATTGCCATTGAATCTGCAAGTGCATGAAGAAACTACATGCAACATTCATTTCATAGAACTCTGCCATAGCGAAAATATTGCAGCAATGTAAGATTACCATCTGGGCCCACAAACGCGCATTGGAAGCCCTGAATCGCACATTGAAAGATGTACGAATGATGAATGAAGCTTAGGTGATTTTGGTCGCTGCCTGTCATTCCAAGATCAACTCCGGCAGATGAATTGAACACTTGCCTCCAGGTGTCCGCTGCAGAGTTATCTAAGCAATATTTGTTGGCGATAAGCAATGGCGTCATTCCAGTCGACTTAGGGCCAGTTTGTTTACACTTGATCATCTTTAATCAAGGATTATTCCGCAGTTGATAATCATGGAATGCGTTTGTTCACTAAAATTTAAATCAAAGAATCCATGATTTGAGCAGTTAATGGAAGATATCCCTAATCAGCCGAATTTGCTTGATTAGCACCATTTAATCAAGGATTTACCGGAATTCAGTTTGTTCATGCTTGATTTATGAACTCGCATGATAAACAGAAATACGTATGCTCAATTATCTTTCATATAAAAATCAATAACAACAATCAAATTAAATGAAATGAATAATTTTTTTAGAATTTATTATTATGACTATTGTGACGTCACACAAGAAACGAGCAAACCTTGTTTCTTTTTCTTACTGTATGTGGACACTTTTGACGTAAAGTAAAACAATTAAACAAAAGCAAAAAACTATACACTTTCTCTGGCTGCCATCGCGAACTTTGTTTTTTATAAAAAAGTTTAATGGTTGCAAATAAGAATTTATTTACCTTCTAATTATTGTAAACACTGTTTTCAAATAAGAATCCACAAACACAAAATGGCACAAACGTCAAATAAAATCTTAATTCTTCTCCATGCTTACAGGTGCGTGATAATCAAAGACTGTTTGTTCACTTTTTTTCAGCTTGATTAACAAATCATGGCTTTTCCACAAATTGTTCCGTACGCCAAGTTCTAAGTTTATTTATGTTAAATATCAAATATTTTAGGTAGAGTTATATGGAAAAACCTCAAAATTATCAGAGAAATTTGTTATTTTATGATTACTGACTTAAATTGAGTTCATTTACTTAGCAAGTTTTTTTTCATTCCCTAATTACTCAATTTTGAAAACAAAACTTACCAAGTAAACTAGCTCAATTGAAGTCAGTGATCATTAAATAACAGATTTCTCTGATAATTTTGAAGTTCTTCCATATAACTCTACCTAAAATATTTGATATTTAACATAAATAAACTTAGAACTTGGCGTACTTTAAGATCTCACTACTTTTTACGGCTGACTTGTTACGCAAAGGATTTTGTATATACATAGAAGAACTTGGCTCCTTTTTTAACATTTTTGTTTTTGTTGTGATTTCACTACTTTTGACAAAGATTCTTTTTATGAGGAAAAGTGGTTGGATGAAACGCCCCTGCATGAAAAAGTTCATGATTTCAACTTTTTCTTTGTATACCCACGCCTGAAAACTAACCACTTTACCAAATTTCATAATCCTGCAAAAATCGGAAGTGATCTCAATATATTTAATATTACTTCTGTGAAAATGGGTGGTTGCCACGCCCACTGAATGTAAAATCGCAAAGTTTTAATTTCCCCTTTGCCTTCATGTCAATTCCTATCGCTCTACCAAATTTCATCACTCTACGACAATCAGAATTTCTCTACAAGTTGATATCAATTCTGAGAATATGGGCGGGTGCCACGCCTCTGAATGGATAATTTAAAATTTTCCAATATCTCCGTTGTATTGACCACATGATCTACCAGTTTACCAAATTTTATTATTCTGCAACATTCCAAAGTGATCCATATAATTAATAACAGTTCTGAGAAAATGGGCGGATACCACGCCCAATGAATGTTCGATATCAAATTTAAAAATATGGCCTATGTTTGCAGTTCAAGTTGTACCGCTCTACCAAATTTCATCATTCTACGTCCACCAGAAGTGCTCCATATAATTGACATAAATTCTACGAAAATGGGCGGATGCCACGCCTTCTGAATTCAAAATCTCAAATTTTAAAATTTTGCATTTGCTTGCACTTCTAGCCCTACCGTTTTACCAAATTTGATCATTCTACGACAATCAGAAGAGCTTACGATAGTCGGAAGTGCTCCAAATAATTTATATCAATTCTATGAAAATGGGCGGGTACCCAACGGCGTATACAGGGGGGGGGGTCACGGGGACATGTCCCCCCCTCGAGAACTTAAGATTATTTGGTTGATCTGAAATAATAATTATTTAGTCACCACATAGAAAAAAAAAGCAAGTTCGTTACCTAGAAAGCTAGTAGGATTTTCGATTGGTAGAATTCAATAAGAAATTTAATTTTCATGGCAATGGAATACCTAAATGATTTTGTATTCAATCGGTTTTACTTAGATTTACTTCCGCGCACCTCAAATTTAGCATAACAACTAACTTCTCATATGATTATACATTCAAATATTAAATTCTTCCGTTTGACCAGTCGGATGGAATCCTTGACGAAAACGCGAGTAGGCTAACAGAATTTAACAACTTTGTCTATTATTTTTATCAGAAAGGCTTACTGTTAAGAAAGATAAAAAGATTAGGAATATTATTTGATGAACATATTTATTTTGGAAGGTGCCTTTCACTTTTCCATCGGTGGCAGTAATTTTTCTAATCAGAAGCATATAAAAATCACTCCTGAACTTTTTGCACAATTTTCTTGAAAAGCAACGAAAACGAATCTTTCTATTCATTTTAAATACGAATTTGTTTTTTTTTAGTTTAGCCACTATTGTATAAAAAGGGCAATTTACCCAAGTGGTGATTTTTGAAAATCAGAACTATTGTTTTCATTTACTTAAATTTCAGAAACAGAAAAAAATTGCTCAGGACCTAATGATATTTTATTAACTTTTCCTGCAACTTCAATTCGAATTAGAACTAGATGAAATAAAACTTTGATTGCAATTAAATAAATTCTAAATAAAATTCAAAACAAATGATCAAGCGAATCCAATTTTTATTTTCCTCAGTATTCTGACTGTATGCTGTTGCTGAGGCCCTCTGAAATAAAAAAAAATGTAACATTCAGGAATAAAAACGAAGAGCGCGTTCGCTGGTCCAGCTAATAAAGGTTCGTTCGACTCAGTTGTTTATTTTACTTTTCCTTAGAACCAAAAATGAGGTAACTTATGCCGTTTTCCTTTAGGCGTTCGGAAGCGTCCAGTAGTCTTCTTAAACCATTCCATTGGCACAAAAAGTACGCTACTGACGATTCTGAGAAGAGAAATTCAATTCTTGATTTAAAATCAGAATCCACTCAAGTAGCACTAAAACATTTAAAATCAAATGTCAAAAAAACTCACTCAAGCGTTTTGACAGCAAATTGTGAGAGATGAAGAAAACTCGTTAAGATATTGATCGATGTTGCCAAAATATCGATGTTAGACGATAAAGCATCGCTGTTGGACGAAAAATGTATTTAAGCTTTCAATGCTTTCGAAATATTAAAATAATCGATGTTCAGAAAGCTAAGGCACCAATTACACATGATTTTTTGTATAAACCACTTTGTAGATGTTCATTCATGCTAACTAATTGAGATTGATTTTCAAACATTAAAATCAGCAAAATAGAAGAAATCATGGAACTTGTTCGATGTATTTTTGTATAGAAAATTTGGCCTGTATCTTATTATTTTGAACTCATCGATGTTATGGAAGAAAATAACGTTCAAGAACATGGTTATAATTTTCAAAACAATGAAGGTATTTTGAATTAGTAATGTATTGTATTTTATGCTGAAAAAATGTATGTTAAAAAAAACCGGTGTTTCTGATTGGATAATCTTTGACATCGAGATTGGTTCTTCGATGTTGGCTTATCGATGTTAACATCGATGATTTTGCAATATCGCTCATCCCTACCACTACATCTTATGACGATTCACCAATACAAATATAAAACGTCAGAATTGAGCAGATTAAGCATTACAAACTATTCCATTGGAATTCAGAATGAGTCGAACCTTGAACCAATGGAAAACGGCATTAGCAAATACCCAAAAAGTGTTTTGGTCTCAAATTTGTTAGTTATTTTGTACAGCTCATTTTATTTTGGCAGTTAAATACTTGTTTTCTCTTTCTATGTTCATACTAAAGATTTTCAAAGCTTTTAAAATGGATTCCAATCGAGTGCGTTTGTAAAATCTTCCCCTATTTTCGTTCAAATTTGTTTGAAATTATATTATTTCGAAATATATATTTTCGACAAAATTGCCCAACTTGGCGTAGTGAAAATATAGTAGGTATTACATTCGTTGTCTGTTATTTCTCGCCGACTTTAGATTCTTGACTGTTTTTGAAATTAAATGAGTTAAGGTAAGATATCATTTTGAAGGATATGAACGATTTTAAATTATTTAAACTTATTTTTAAAAAAGTAATGTATTATGCCATAGTTAATTAAGACTTTTTCCCATTTCTTATATATACGCACAGTAAAATGTAAATAAAAATATAAGGCACTTAACTATTTATAAATATTAGTTTGTGTTATTTTGTTGGAATGACCCCTCCCAAGAAGTAAAGCTGTATACGCCCCTGCGGGTACCACGCCCCCTGAATGGAAAATCTTAAATTTTATACACCACAAGGCCTACCGTTGTGCGAAATTGCAAGATTCTACGATGTCGGGAAGTGCTCCATAATTTTGATGATCAGTCAGTTACGGTTTTTGCAATTTTTGCAGTCTTATATCTTGGGAACCACTGATGCTAAAGAATTGAAATTTGGTGAGTTGACTAAACCTGGTAAGCTTAGCAAATGCTGTGAACTTGAAGTTTCTGGCTTTATTGGCACTGAAGTTAGATGGGGGTCGAAAATCGCCTGAGTTTAATCCTGTAAAAAGGGTGTAGTGCCAGAACTTGGCTGGACACTACTGTGCCCTTTGATAGAGAAGCCCAACAAATTTCGGCAGTAGGAACGTCCATCGGTCTGTTGGTCTGTATACGTCCTGGATGTACACCGATCTAGAGTCTATAAGAAAGGACGGATTTGCTTCAAATTTAGCGTCCCTATTGACCGAAATACAAGTTATTTTTCTAGCTCACGTGTAGTTCGTGCCAGCCGTGTATTTTCTAAGCCATTTCAGCAATACATTTTTAATATAAGATAGTATCAGCAAAACATTTTTAATATTAGTTATTTATCATGATTATTATGTAATATTAAAAATTAATTATAGCAAGTTAATTTTCCTTGAGCATGCCTACCATTGAATAATGGAGCAGTTAAAGGAAAATCCAATAAATAGCAGTTGTAGTGAAATAGTGAATGTTACTCTTGCAAGTCGCAACACAATACAAAGGTACAAAGGTACAAGGTACAAAACTGTGTTTAAAATGAAAATAAATAACGCGGGGCAATTCTTGAATGGCACAATTTCTTACTGTCGATTGATAGGATATGAATTCGAAAACAAAAACCGTTTGATGAAAGTGTTTTTTATCGTACTTCTCGTCAACAAAGCATTCATAATTCTAGGTCAATGGTTGTATTTATTTTTTTGTGATACTGACCTTCAACAAAAAATACATATATTACTTTATTTAAATTACTATACGGTATCAACTGTAAAAGCAATAACACTGATCTTCAATCGAAGCAATATTTTTGAAGCTTTCAATGAGTTTCGAGAAACAAGTCCTAGAGATATATTGGTAAAGGACTACAATCTTCAGGTTTATCGAAAGCAATATAAGTTCATTGAAAATCTTCTTGTTGGATTTTTCTGGAATGTAACCTTAGTTTATTGTTTTCAATCGCTCATTTTGTCATTTATTGATTTGGTCAAAGATGGTAGATTCACATTTCAGTTGCCTTGGCAGGTGTGGTATGGAATAGAGGCTGCTGATGAAAACGTGCTGTATTACGCCTTAATGTATACTTCTCAAGCTTTCTCCGTTTACATATCTGTAACTCTTATTTTAGGAATGGATTTGTGCATTTTTAGTTCGCTGGTTCAGTTAACTATGCATTTTGATATCATTCTTAATAACATTCTGCTTATCGAACCAGATGAAACCAACGAAGCTTTAAGGAAATTGACAAAGGAAATCGGTGCTCATCAAAGACTTATCAGGTAATGTGCACTCTATTTATATCTATTTTCTATTTTGTTTAGTTTTCTTGAATGGCATTTTTTTTTCTAATTAATAATAAATGTTTTGAACATAATAATTTGAGTATTTTAAATGACGAGGAAAATGAAAAAAGTCAGTTTTTAGTGCTGTATATATTTACGCATCTACTCGCCAATAGTATTTTGGTTTTTGCACGATCCAGAGACATGTTTTTTATATTCTTGATGAGCAAAAATAACAGAATCTATGATACAAAATTTCGTAACATTATTACGCTCGATGAACGTTGTCTTTGGAAAATGGAAACTAAAACTTGAGTTCGAATCCGATCCGGATATTATAAATCACTGCCAAAATCCATAGCTTAAACGAAAAAAAAAACGTTTTAATCTTTTTGTGTGGAATTTTATGAGCTGTAATTTTTTCAAAGAAATTTCTAAGAAAAACTGATGGTTTTCGAGGAAGTTGCAAGAAAATTAATGTTTCCACTTTCACTACACAAAATTGAAAGATCTTGTTTGGAATTATAAAGATGGTTCTTTAATTGGTTTCAAAAGAATATAATTTTTTTTATAAATTATTGCAAATATTGTAAAAAAAACAAAAATCAATTCAATCAAAATCGGGCCGAGCAAAACACTGGTTCAAAGTAAAGTTTTTGTTTAATTTAAAAAAGATAGCCTACATATACTCGAAAACCGTTATGATTCGGTTTATGAAAAAATTGCCAGATTCTGATATGTCATGACCTGGCATATTATTAGTTTCAGTTTGGATCATTTTAAATAAGACACCGACACCCTATACCTATAAGACACCCTTTACCTATACAAAAAAAATATATTGTTTTTTTTTTTTCAAAAACGTTTTTTAATTTTGTTTGCATACATTCATATTTTTCTTATTATTCTATAATAAAAGCTTAGTAATTTAATCAATTAAAAATTAATTGCATTCTTTTGAACCCTTTTCTGTAATATTTATATGTAAAATTATTTTAATCGGTTTTGAGAAATTAATTTCCAAACTTACAATATAGAAAAAAAACATTGCTCCAAGGATCCTGTTTCTACTAAGTGTTCAAAATACATTGAACACTCGAAAGATAACGATGAGTGGTAATAATGATTCAAATTGTGTTTCTTTAGGATAACAAACAGATTGATGTGAGTAAACACGAATTCTCATCGCATGCGTTATCAGAACTTGGGTTCGGAATTTGTGTGTGTTTGTTTTCAATTATCATTTCACTTATCGTTATCAGGATGAAGAAAATTGTATATAAGCGTAGGTTAAGATAAAAATAAGTTAGTTCGAAGAAAAACATACACGAAATTACAACTCGGTTTTTATTTTTTAACTCGCGGTTTATAATTCCCCCCCACCAGTGGTAAGGGATTTATGAACATTTGATCCTTCAAAACGGATCCTTATTTTTGTATTTTCTCAATCGTCATTGAAGCGAAGGAAATTTAAAATTGCTATTAAGCAAAGAAAATGTAGTTAATCACCTTTCAAAACTATTACTTTACAACTTAGTACTTTACGGCTGACAGTAAAGTAAGTGTAATCGGGACTTAGACACCGAATTAAAAGTGAAGTGTAAAAAACAAAGAGTGCTGTTTAAAAAAAACAAAAAAGTCAAAAAATCAATTAAAATGAATAAAAAATGATAAACTGTACAAATCCCAAAAACAAATAGGGGATGAAATTGTGCTTATTCATAAAAAGCTCAGAAATAAAACCAATCGAAAATCGGAGTCGGAAATATGGAATAGGCTAAGTTCTATATGAAACGAATTCCAGCTAAGCCACTCAAACGTTTTGGAAGTTGGAATCAGCACAGATAATTATTTCGAAATGATTTATTTCCAGTGCATTGAAAGGGAAGTTAGCAAAATAAATGCTTTACTTGATGCATCAAAAACACCGATTCAGCCAGGAGATAATGATGACTCAAATCCAAAGTCTTCAATAAAATATCAAGAAGATGACGCAACAACAACAGTAAGTGCTTGAACACTGCCGACGTTTGCACCAACATTGGAAACAAACCTCATTGAGATGTTTTACCGACGGCATGAAAACTTCAAATGTCAAGTGGATGAGGCGGTCCGAGCTGAAAAAATCTCATCCCGAGATGAAAAAGACGTGGTGGAAAAATTCAATGCGCTGAAATTAATTTATAATGAGATCACGGTAGACCTCGGATATTATGACAATAATATTGAAGACATCTATGAAGAATCGGAAAAGAGCGCTTCTAATGTCCAAAAAATATTTGGAGAGGGAGCAACACCAAATCCCAAGAGCCAGACCAAGTCGCCTCAACTGAAGCTGGAGGAAGTTAAAATTCCAGTATTCAATGGAGCAAACAGTTTAGAGAAGTGCATGGATATTCAACAAAATGTATCCAGAGAACTTACAAGGCATAGGTTAATTTTAAGGAAACGGTTTGCAAACGATGTTGAAAAACCCGACAGCATTCCTTATTGTGGCCACAATCAACTGATTGATTAAATTGGGTCCCAACAATGGATCTAAACTGTGGCGGTGATGAACAAGATGTTGAAAAAACCAACAGAATTCCCAATTGTGGCAACAACCAACTGATTCCTAGGATTTAATTGGGACCTAACAATGGATCTAAACTGTGGCGATGATGAACAAGATTTCGTGAAACTGCCCTCTGAAGATGTATTGACTTTGGAATCAGGATATAAGGCACTATTCGAGGGAATCAAAATAGCATCTGGAATAATCAGACATCCACATCATAAAACGATTAGTAAAAAACAGTCTACTGCCGTTACAAATCTGGAGCAGTTCTGGGAAATGGAAGAGGTGCCACAGGATGAATCTAACTCAGAAACGGAAGATCAACTATGTCTGGAACTTACACAAAACATAAACAAGTTGGCATCGATGGACGGTATACTGTAACACTCCCTCTCAAAGAAGACAAGGAACTTGGAGACTCTAGAAAACAAGCCATAGCCCGTTTTCTCAATCAAGAAAGGAAACTTACAGCTGACAAAATTCTAAAAGAAGAATATTCAAAGTTTATGAAAGAATATTTGGAATTAGATCACAAGCAAGAAGTCAAAGAAGCTAGCATGAGAAAATACTATCTGCCTCATCAGGCTATAATTTGGGCGAAAAGCCTAACAACAAAGTTGCGTGTGGTCTTTGATGCATCTGCTAAGAACAGCATCCAACAAGTGATGCAGGAATATGAATCAAAAATAAAACTAGTTAAGTTCCATCAAATAAGCGGACACATTGAACACTCGGAAGATAACGATGAGTGATAATAATGATTCAAATTGTGTTTGTTTAGGATAACAAACAGATTGATGTGAGTACACACGAATTCTCATCGCATGCGTTATCAGAACTTGGGTTCGGAATTTGTGTGCGTTTGTTTTCCATTATCATTTCACTTATCGTTATAAGGATGAAGAAAATTGTATATAAGCGTAGGTTAAGATAAAAATAAGTTGGTTCGAATAAAAACATACACGAAATTAGAACTCGGTTTTTATTTTTTATCTCGCGGTTTATAATTTCACCCCACCAGTGGTAAGGGATTTATGAACACTTAGTAAATAGTAAAAAATTCTTTTTCAGAATGTTGAGTTTGGAAATTTATATCTCAAAAACCATTGATTAAAATAACTTTATTTAAAAGGAAAATTCTGGGCTTAAGATAAGCTATATGAGAATATTGTGGGTGTTACCATTGTTTTTCAATAGTGTTTTTTCTACCTTAGGTCATTATTTTATTATATAATTTATATTATTGCCCCCCCCCCCGCCATCTTAACGGGAGTTTAAAGACACTTTAAAGACACTGTTTGATAATACTACTTCTTATATTTTTTATCGCTAAATTTTGAAATGCTGTATTTTTGAAACCATTCCGTCTTCAGAGATGCTTTTGAGCTCAAATTAGAGCAAAGTAGGTTACTTTGAAATCGTAGAACAATGTTTTTATTTAAAACTACTTACTTAGGACTAAAATCACCAATAACTGAAGAAAGCGCGAACAAATTGGTTTTTTTTTTATTTTTGACCACGAAGTTGTCGCCGCTCGGGGTCGAAAACTTATTTAATAGGCCAATATCCTGAATAACTCAACAAAAAATCAGAATTACCAGATTTGACGCAAACCGTGCCTTCCATACATACAAACGACAATGTTACTAGACTATATTAACAAAATTTTGATTTACATTATGAACAAAAATCAATCTCCTTTGAACTAGTTTGGTTGTCCTTCCTTATTTGACTAACTAAGGTCCAGTTTGTTCACAGCTTATCATCATTGGTTAAGGTATAATTATTGCAAAAAAGTGGAGCATCATATACGTCTGTGAAGTTGGCAGGGCAACTTTCAGTAACGGGACCAACGCAGTAATTTGCAGTTTTCTTTTTTTGCATTTATTTTTGTTTGCCGATTCCCGATTTTTCAGTTCACCAAATCAGGCCGTGAGAGCAATAGTGGCCTAACTGCAATTTGATTGAAATTGAGTTTATTACGAAAATTGAATCAGTATGTAGGTACTATCCAACATTTCTGCATTTATTTTTTTTTAATTTTCGGCTTCATCCCATAGTTACAGGCCTTTTGTTTTTAGGCCAAACACAAAAAAACTTGAGTATAAAAGTGGCTTATCTACCACTTTTGCGCTCGCATATTTGATTTTATTGTTTAAAACTTTAAGCTAGGTCAATTATTTTACTATTTGCTCAATGGTGATATTAATGCAATCAATTAAACATAAGTGCGTACCCTAATAATCTTCCTCGATAAGCCATGAAGTAAAAGAGTTTCATACTAAAGCTAATGATGCAGCCATTGAACAAAGTGAGTAGAAGCGAGTGCATTACGTGTTGAAACATTAAGGCATTTTCCTTAAATCTACGTTTCAGCTAAGAAAATGTAAAAAAAAAGCATTTGATTATGTACATTACATAATAAAATCAAGTGGACGCTGGAATAAACACATTAAAATGGCGACATTATGTGTATATAACATCTCATCCGGACTTTAGAGTTGACAAAAATTAACCATAAGTTTTTTGTCAGTGGACATTCGTATTTAGGTAAAATGCAACCAATATTTTGGGGTGATTGAGAAGAAATGAAAATATTTTCCAAATATTTACATCCCCCATGGTTGGATAGAAGTCATAAACTCAGCGAGAAATAAACAACCATTAAATGTTATAAAAATGCCCAAAGACCACTTTTTCTCCAATTTGAAATTGGAAGAAAACATTTCAAATAGAAAGATCTCGGCAAAAGGACTTAACGTTAACTGGTTCAAAATAATTGAGCTTCAATATTTAAAGACCTACCCCTTCTTAATATTTTTTTCCAATACTCTTTTGAAGAAATTTTTCCATTTCAAAGTGTTTGTATTATGAAAGGAATAAGTGTGGGTAAGCTTAGCAAGCTTCAATCTAAAAGCCTTTATCACGATGGAAGACCTATAAACCTATAATCATCGAGAAGAATAAGGATTTGCTGGACATTCTGCAGTTAATACCGCCAATGCAACATAATTCTTACACTGATATTAGAAATAACAATTCTAATGCAAGTACCGAAAATGCTTTTATGGATCCTAACACTTCTATAAGTGAATACAAATGTTTAATCTCAACTGGATTAACAAAAAACTTAATTAAAAAATAAATAAATACAAAAACCTTTTATTTTATTTACAAATCTTTGGCATATCTTTACAGATTTTTTTTTTTTTTTTTTTTTTTTTTACATTTTTCCTCTGTGCAATAATGGCCTATCTAACTTAAAAATCAGTTATAACGGTATTTTGAAGGAAGATGAATACAAAATCAAAACCCATTTATTTTTTGAGTATATTGCAAAAACAAAATCAAAGCTACATTTCTTTGTTTTTGAACTACAAGTGTTTAAAAATAACCTGTTTCTTATTTTTGGTCTACTGAAAATTAATGAAAAATGCAGTTAGGCCCTCGGTTCCCAAACTGGGTTCCGCGGAACCTTGGAGTTCCGCGAAAGAGTTTTCAGGGTTCCGCGAGTTTCTCGAAGTATAAATAGTAAATATACAAAAATATTTGTTTTGTGAAACCGGGTGACTGTTACATTTTCTAATTAAAATATGAATATGAAAATTTTTCATTATTCTTAGACAAATCAGTTGGCTAATTTAATTATTAAAAATCAAAAATTTGGTTGCCAAGGTCACCCTGCAGTTTTGGGAGACTTTGGTCGGGTAAGCGTTTTCAAGAATCAATCGATGATCCCCTACCAATTGATTTCAGAGACATTTTCTTAGACCGAGGATTTTTTATTTTTAGGGTTTCATTTATCTTTTTTTTTGTTTTGTTTTTTAAATACATGAAATGTTAATTTAACTGCGTTCATATCATTGGAACAATATTAGGAGGATCAATCTTTCTCTGCTCTTTTGCAGCCTTAGGCTGCGCGTATAGTAGTGCGACAAAGCGAAGTTCAGTTTCATTAATGTCAATAGTTTTTTTGTTTAAAGCCTAGTACTCACCTCTGTGTGAAATGAAAAATAAAAGTGGTTTTAAATTCACGTAAATAAACATTGTGAAACCATAATTAATTCTCCACGTGAATTTTCAGTCCACAGTTTGGAAATTTTTAATACTCACTTTGAATGAACACAAATATTGATTGAAAGTTTTTCTGACGTACTGAACGTTAGGAAATGAAAATTATGAAATGAAATTAATTTTGAACCGGTTCATATTTCGCTCTCACATTTGGGTACTCAGCTCTCGTTATGAATTTCATCGCTGTGAAATAAGTGTCAATTTTATATAGAAATTACATGTTCACTTGAACTGATTACTGTTTTGTTTGTCTTTTTACCGTTATAAAAAAGCTAGCACCCAACATATCTTGGCGGAAATTTCTGGGCTTATTAAGGAAGGTTCACAGAACGTGTATACCAAAATTCAGCTTTCTCTTATTTTTACTAATTTTCCTAGACTATTAAACAGTTAAGCCTAGTACTCAGCTCGAATGTAAATGAAATTTCTATATAAAGCCTAATACTCACCTCTGTGTGAAATGAAAATTAAAAACCGCTTGAAATTCACGGGAATAATCATTATGGAACCATAATTAATTCTCCACGTGAATTTTTAGTCCTCAGTTTGCAAATTTTTAAAACTCACTTTGAATGAAAAAATTTTTTTTGATTAATCTGATAGTTCTACAGAATCTTGAAATGCTTGAGAAAACTATTTAAAATCAATAGTTTAGCGTTTGGCTTGTCAGTAACACTTAATATTCAAAAATAAACAAACGTAAGATCCAAAATAATTCTTGAATTGTATTCAACTATAAAAACTTTTATTTTAATTTATTGACAAATGTCACACTTTTCCACAACTCTATTATTTTTTCCTAGTGGTCGTACGTTAGGAAATGAAAATTATGAAATGAAATTAATTTTGAAGCGGTTCATATTTCACTCTCACATTTAGGTACTCAGCTTTCGTTATAAATTTCATCGCTGTGAAATGTGTGTCACTTTTATATGGAAATTTCATTTTCACTTGAAGTGAGTACTAGGCTTAAAAGTGACACTGATTTCACTGCGATGAAATTCGAAACGAGAGGTGAGTACACAAATTTAAAAATGAAATGTGAACCGGTTCAAAATCAATTTCATTTCATAATTTTCATTTCCCAATGTACGACCACTAGGAAAATCAAATTAAAGTGTGGAAAAGTGTGACATTTGTCTATTAATTTATTTTGGTGATAAAAAAAATTTAAAATAAATGAAGAAAAAGCCGAAGGAATTATTTTGGATCTGAGATAAATTATTTTTGAATCGCTAGTGCTATACCGACAGGCCAAAATCAACAAACTTTGGAATTAATACAGTTTTTGTTATTTTTTTTAATTAAAAATTCTTTCAATTTGACAGTCATAAAAATCAATATTTTTTTCATTCAAAGTGACTGAAAATTCACGTGGAGAATAAATTATGGTTTCATAATGAATGTTCACGTGAATTTGAACCGCATTTATTTTTCATTTCACAAAGAGGTGAGTACTAGGCTTTAAATAATAATTAAAGCAAAGTTGAATTATTGTTTCCTTAAGTTGTAGGAGAATCATAACATATGTTTTTTCTTTAAAAGTGTCCGCAGTTCTGCCTCCGTCATATGACTCTGAGTGACTATAATGTTGTCAAAAAATACCAGTCTTAGGTATGGTGTGACGTATTGAAAATAAAATAATTTAATATTTTTTACTTTTTTTAAAGCGTATTGATGCTGAAAGAAAGATAAACCAAATTAGCCACTTTATCCAGTTTTCCCCTTCACCGTTATACGAATCCTTTGTTCATGCTATTTATGAAATAAACTATTAAAATATCTGCATTCTTAATTACACTTTCTATAAAAGGTATATGATTAAACTTTAGATAACTGAACTATCATGTTCATACTCGTATACAACGTACACCATTAAAAAATCATTATCAATTAGAAGAAAACATCAGTATGGAAATGTCACCCCTATGTTTAGTGCAACAAACCCTTGAAACATTTAGTTGTTATTATTTACGATTTTTATTTAATACATGGTTTGGCTAGACCTGAATGATTTAAACATTCATTTATTTATATCTTGAAAAAAAAAAAATCTATTTATTTATAAACAAAGTCTGCTTTAGAAACAGTATCCTTTTAAATTCGGTTTTCTTAACATCTTTCCAAAAGGAAAAACAAAATGAAAAATAAAAACGTTGAAAAGTTTTTCCATGGGACAATTTATTATTTTCGTACAATCGGATTTGAATACGTGCACACAAGTGACAAAATGAAGGCTTATTTGATGGCGGGCATCATCAATTCAGCCATAGTTATATTCGGCCAGATATCGTTTAATATTTTTCAAGAAGTTGGTTTACAACAAAGAACCACAAATTTAACTTACCTTAACTACTATTTAGTATCAAGTGCTAAATTAATGTCGTTGATTTATTATCGAGAAACTTTAAACAAAGTATTTAATGAATTTCGTCAATTATATCCAAGTGAACAATTGGAAAAAGCTTTTAATCTTCAAAAATTCCTACATCAATCGTTGATGATTGAAAAAGTTCTTGCTGTATTCTTTAAAGTCATAACGTTATTTTATACTGGGTTTCCGCTTGTATTGTCTGTGCTGGATTCGGCCGAAAGTGGAACTTTTAGTTTTAGGCTACCATACATGTGTTGGTTTGGATTTAATTTTGCTAAATATAACTATTGGTTCTATGGTGTGAAATATTTATTACAAGCTCATGCAACTTACGTATCAGCGATCACAATATTAAGTTTGGATCTATGCCTGTTTAGTTCAATGTTACAACTCTGTATGCATTTCGATATTATCAGTAAAAGTATTCTTTTAATTGAGCCTGCTAAAGATGTAGAAGCTACAATTGGATTGAAGAAACAAATCGCTTATCATCAAAGATTGTTGAGGTAGATAAATGTATTAGACTTAACTGTTGTCATAATTTATATAAAAATGTTTAGGGTTTCAAAAAAACTTATTATTTTGTTTAATAACTTTGTTTCTTATGGTACATATTTAATTAATAATAGAAAATTTTGAATTTTGAGTTTGTTTAAAAGCAATTGAACTGGATCATTGTGTACTAGATGGAATGGATAGAGTGAACCACTGGGATATTTATGGCGATTCGATGATGTTTAGTTCAGTTAAAAATTGAAGTGCTGTTAATTTTTCATCTGTACCACATTTTTCATCTGTACCATAAACAAAACTCTGATCAAACAGTTTTTTCTTACGACTGATCATTTAGAAAAAATCTGTTTTTCAAAAAGGTGAAATAGCCAAAATATTGTCTCTTTACACAAGAAACGAGCATTAAACGATGAATGTTATCGAAAAGTACTTTGTTTAAATTGTGACGTTTATGTTACAAAACCAGTTTAACTTGAGTCTTAAAGCATTTTTAGATCAAACCATTGCAAAATAGTTTTAAAAACGGTTTTAAAAAATGCTTTGTAAAGCTAACATACAAATTAATTCCGTATTTTAAAATTTTTCGAAAGTAGTTACAGTAGGTTAGGTACTGTTGTTACACTACGTGTAATATTTTGAGACGCTGGCTGGTACGTCTTAAAAAAATATAGCTTGTGTTGAAAAATCCAGGTTTTTGAATCCCCCCTTCACTGGCGGGTGCCACGCCCGCCATGCCACCGTCTAGAACAAGTCGGTACATTTTTTTTGACTTAGGGGCCAGTTATAGCTATCATTGAAAACCATCATTGAAAATATTAATTGTCAATTTTGAGAGATTTTGAAGAAAAAATGAATGATTATTTTGATGCCAAAGTAAAGCTTATTGACTTAATAATTATTTCGAGGTAAAACAAAATTCAATTTGGCACAACTTGTCTTACTACCTTACCAATGATCATTGAAAAAATTAAAAGTTAAGTTATGGGGAAGATATGGGTCAAAATTAAGTCGTAAGCTATATTTCTGCATTAAAATATTCAATGATTAAATTTTCGAAGGGTCTCAAAATCAACAGCTAACTTTTTCAATGATGAATTTCAATGATAGCTATAACTGGCCCCTTACCCCTGTTTTTTTAATCACTTAAAAAACGTATATGTATCAATAAATTCAAAAAACTACTTACAAATATTTTGTAACCATTTAAAAATATTAACGAAAATTTGACTGGATTTCTTGATATTTTTTTGTTACTTGCGATATATGTATGTATAGGATGATACTATATGGAAAGTTATGGATTCATACAAAAGTGTCGCTCCTTGCCACACAAATTTGTTAAGCCAAAAAGCAAAATACAAATAATATTTTTCTCAAAAACGGCGCAGAGGATTTTATTTAAAAAAAAAAATTGCAATAATTAAAATATGAAAAGGGTACCTCTAGTACAACCATTTTTTGGTTTTTGATGGTCAATTTTCTCAAAACTTGTCATACAGTAATTTTTACTTGCGATATACAAACGTAAAATAGGGCAAGTTTTAGATTCGTAACAAAAATCGCATTCGAATTAATAATTTTCCCTAATACTACATGGTAGAGAACGCGAAAAAAGTGCCTGCAGCCTAAACCACTTAAGCGATTTTCTTCAAACTTCAGACTTAAGGTTCTTATGTGATTCTCCAGAGGGGAAATTGAATATTTTACTTGCGATATACGTATTATAATTACGGTGACCATCCGTCCCGAGACTGTCCCGAATTTCAATAGCCTGTCCCGCGTTTTTATTTAAGAAACCCGGGACGTGCAAGTGTTTTTTTTGTTTGATAGTAGGTAAGACAAATGGAGACTGAACAAGTCGAAATAAAATTTATTAACCAAAAGAAATAAGGAACAAATCTTCCAATGTTATTTATCTTGTACCTACGAATATATAACTCAGTGGGAAAGATCTTTTAAAGAACTTGAAATACTCAGTTGAATAATTCTTAGTAATGTACCCCTGGCCCGAAATAGAAACATGTTCTTTTGTAAACCAACACCGAAGCGAAACAAACATTAATGACTCTCAGTTGTTTGTTTGCTTAGATTTTGTTCTTAAGTTTAGAAACTATTAGAAAATGGACTGAAAACAAAAAGACAGTAGGTAGGTATAAAAAAAGGTTAATATTTTAACACATTTATCAGAAAAAAAAAAACATTTATTTTTCAAACCTTTTACAAATTGTCGAGTTCAGTTTGAGTATACCAGGTTCTAATCCGTTTTTTCAGTAAGACGTTTTTTAGACGAGTTTTTTCAATAATGAATAATATGTGGACGAGCGAAAAATCCAAAGTTAATTTTAAAACTCTAAAAGCCATGTTAATTGTTAAATGTAATAACAATTTAAGCTACCATGAATTTAAAAATTATTTCAAAGAAAACGAATAATTATAAAATATTTTTTCAGCACAAAAGTATTAAGGACAAATATTTTGTACGTTGTAAGCTTGGCTTAAACTGCATTACGAAATTTTATGTTTTTTTAGTTTTAAATAATGAAGCTTAACATAATGTTCATTTAATAAGTTAAAGACTAATTTGTTAACAGAAGACTGAATTATTTTATTAATGAAATAAATGTTAAGTTTTAAGTTCCTTTAATTTTAAGAGTTACTTTTCGTTTGTTTTTATGTTATTTTTCTCTCTTTTAATAGTTATGTATGTAGATATGTGAAAATTTGTAATTTTTTTTACAAATTAGCTCTTTTGAGCTAATGAAAGATTAAATGTGTTTTTTTGAAGAAAAATGAGGCGGAAAAAGATAAAAGATTTTAAATAAAACGCGTGCGATTAACTTTAAGTTACGGTTTGGAATGAATTTTTATTCTTGTTATTCTTCTTTATTTTTCTTTCTTTTAAAAATTAATGTGACCAGTTTTGAATAAAAAGTTCACAATTGTATTTTTTTTTTTTAATTTTATTATTTTAAATTATTTTTAAATGTTTGCATTGTGTTAACAATATGTATCAAAATAAAAATTAAGGAAAAGACTAATATTTTTGAATTTTTGAACAACAACAACAACTTAAAGGCGCTACCACCAATTGTTTGGCTGGAGATATAGCTATTTCGTGCTTTGCACTTTGGCACTCATCAGTCTCCATAGGATTCAAAACCACGCATATCAGATTTGCTCAGTCTTAGCAGTCTTGTGCACTACGCACTCCACCGCTTTAGACCACTGACGTCACAGTTCGAGATGTGTTGTTTGTTTATCAAATGCATTTGGAGCATCAGCATTTTTATAAGTGCCTTTAAGTATGCTGTCTGTTAATAGTCTGGTTCGTTACCGATCTTCCAACCTCTTCCCCTTTGATACGTACTGCGAATTGTAGTCTATCGAAATAAGGTATGGAGAAAAATGGAGGCGGAACAAGACAGCATACTTAAAGACACTTATAAAGATGCTGATGCTCCAAATGCATTTGATAAACAAACAACACATCTCGAACTGTGACGTCAGTGGTCTAAAGCGGTGGAGTGCGTAGTGCACACGACTGCTAAGACTGAGTTAAAATCCGATATGCGTGGGTTCGAATCCTATGGTGTGCATAAAAAAGTTTTTCAAATAAAATTGGATTAAAGCTCAGCACCACAAAAAGGAGACTGATGAGTGCAAAAGTGGCAAAGTACGAAATAGCTATATCTCCAGCCAATCAATTGGTGGTAGCGCCTTTAAGTTGTTGTTGTTGTTCAAAAATTCAATGAAATTGATGGAATAAAGAATGGTCAAGCCTAATAAGCTGACATTCTAGTACGAATAGTACAATAATAACAATAATAGACTAATATTTTTGTTTTACGTTTTTAAAGTTTTCACTTTGTGTCCCGGGGTTTGCTCCCAGAAATATGGTCACCGTAATTATAATGCAAGTTTAGGATTCGTGCTAAAAAAAAATCGATATAATAATTTTCCCCATCATTACGATTATAGAGAATGCGAAAAAGTGGGTCTCGCAATTCTGTCTGTCAGTCCGTCTGTCTGTCTGTCCGTCTGTCTGTCCGCCTGTCTGTCCGTCTGTCTGTCCGTCTGTCTGTCTGTACCTCGACCTGCTGCCTTAACGGCTCCAGCGATTTTCTTCAATCTTTGGCCTTAAGCTTCTTATGTGATTCCCTAGAGGGGAAATAAAACATTTTTGTTTTAACTAAAAAAATAACGGTACCTGTCATACAACCAATATACAAAAATTGATTTATTTCGAAAACGGCTCTAACGATTTTCAAAAAAAAAATTACGAGCTACTCAAATTACTAAAGCAAATATTTTGGTAGAAAAAAAAATTATAACGGTTATTAACGGTACCTGTCATACAACCGATTTTTGGTTTTCAAATTTCTCGTTTGCTGCAACACCGATTTCAACCAAAATTTTTATACAAAAGGTCCCTTACAATTGTAACAATTTTGCGTATAAAAATTTACGAAAAAGTACTTTTTGGATTTTTAAAAAATATTGAATTTTTTTTATTGAAAATTCAATATCTTGAAAACGGGCTTATATTTTTTTTTAGTTTTGTAAAAAATTGTATTGTATTAAATACTTAAAGCTGGCATTCCAATTTTTATTCTAAAAAATGTTCAAGAAATTTAATATATACAAAAAAACCGCTCTAACGATTTTTGACTTTTGTTTTTCATAAATTCATATTTATTAAAGAAATCAGATGACATTCCTTTATTTGAGCTCTGTCTTTTGTAGCTATTGGAATAACTAATTTATAATAATTCATCGTAATCATTTATATTTTCAATTATTTTTAAACTTCCTTTTTAATGATATCATAATGTTATGGAACCAATAAATATGTACATTTTTGATTTCAAGCTACGTTAAAGTTGTTAGCTAAGAGACCAAGTTTTTTGCGATCCAGTCATACCCATTTTTTTTTTCTTATCTCAAAAAATAACGGTATCTGCCATACAACCATTATACAAAAGTTAATTTATTTTTCAAAAACGGCTCTATCGATTTTGAAAAAAAAAAAATGTATAACGGTTATTAGCAGTACCTGTCATAGAACCAATTTGTTGATTTTCAAATTTCTCGTTAATGGCTACACTGATTTCAAACAAAGTTTTTATACAAGAGCTCCTTTACAAAAAAATATTATTTTTTTTTTAAATTCAATATCTTTAAAACGGGCTTATGAATATTTTTGTATTTTGTGTTAAATTGTATTTTATTAAATTCTAAAAGTTTGCATACCAGATTTTATTTTTGAAAATGTGCAAACACATTTATACAGGTATACAAAATTAATTTTAAGGAAATCACTCTAACGATTTTTTGATTTTTTTCTTTTTTTTCATAAATTTATATTTGCCTTACAAATCAGATTTTATTTGGAGCTCTATCTTTTTTAGCCATTAAAATAACAAATTTATAGCAATTTATGTGTAGTAAAACTTTTGTTTAGTTTTTTTTTTAATGATATCATAATATGTATTATGAAAACAATGCACATGTACCTACATCATCAATTTCTATAGCTACGTTAAAGTTATTAGCTACGAGAGCAATTTTGTGCGATCCAGTCGTGCCCATTTTTATTATTTACTAGAATATTTGAAAAAATCATGTTTCTAATAACGACACCTTCCATATAAATGTTGAAAAACCATTAAGAAGAATACTATTTCTCTCGAAAACGGCTCAAATAATTTTGATACAAAATGTATATTTTATTTAATTAGCTAGTCCATTCCAATTTATAATTAGAAAATATTTTGTTTTCGTTCTTATTAACAGTACTTGCCATAGAACCACCTTTCCTTTTTTCGGCTTTGCTTTCTCATTATTGGATAAACTTATTAAGATAATTTTTATTATTTAGATGCTCTTTAAAAGCATATTTTTATATTGCATATCAAAATTCAAAAAAGAAATGTTTTTCCGATTTTTTTTTTACAATTAGTGAAACTCTCTATGATTATTTTTCGCTGTGTTTTCATAAACGTTTCGTGGTCTAGTTTGAGACCACAGACAAAATATTATTTTGCATCAGCAGCGAACTAAGCTTAGCAATAACCTAGAACCTTGGCTTGCCAGGAATTCTTACAAATTTCTTCACGATAAAATAAATGATCACCTCTTGGACTTTTACTCAATATTAATATTTGACATTTTAAGAAACCGTGATAGATATTTTTTTAATGATAAGCTTGTACGAAAAAAAAAAACAAAAAAAAAATCAAAAAACTGCGAACAACTCAAAAGTAAAATTGAAAGAAAAGTTGTTTTTGAATTTTTACCAAATTCTTTAAATAAAGATATTATTGGAATTTATAACTTTCCGATAACATTCCGTATTTTAGAGTTGTAAGCCAAAAGAATACACATTTGGCCATTTTGAAATCTCAATAGCTTGTATAAGAAAAAGTGTCAAGTCCTTAATGTAGAATATTTTATATTTTGAAAACAAAAATTAAACAAATCACACAAAAAAGATGGTGTGAATTTAATTAATGATTCTCGTGGAATTTGTTTAAATTATTTCACCTATGAACATTGAATTTTGGCGCAGTTTTCAATTTGCGTTTGTCCATTTTGACTGGTAAACTATAGGACTTGATTAACTCTTAAACAATTTGTGTGTTTTTTATTCTATTACTCATTCAATAAGTTAATAAAAATCAGCATACAAATCAGAATAACTTGTCTTAGATTTAAAACAGCAACTATATACATTCACGTTTGCGTCAAATCTGGTATTTCTGATTTTTTTGCTGAGTTGTTCAGGATATTGGCCTAGTAAATAACCTAAGTTTTCGACCTCGAGCGGCGACCGCTTCATGGTCAAAAATCGAAAAAAAAACGCGATTTTTGTATTATTTGTATTTTGAAATCGTGGAACAGTGTTTTATTCAAAATTACTTCCTTAGGACTAAAATCGCCAATAACTGGAAAAAGCGCGAAAAAATCGGGTGTTTTTTATTTTTGACCATGAAGTGGTCGCCGCTCGAGGTCGAAAACTTAGGTTATTTACTAGGCTTATATCCTGAAAAACTCAGCAGAAAATCATAAATACCAGATTTGACGCAAACGGAGCTTTCCATACAAACGGCAAGGTTACTGGACTTATTGTGAAACTTTAAGATTTGAGTTTTATTTTACCAAAATATCAATATTTTACCTTATTTATTTTATTTACAGACTTGCCGAGAAGTTAAATACTGTTTTTACACCTTCAGTACTTTTTAGTCTTCTTTCATCATCTTTAATTATTTGCTTCACTGGCTTTCAACTACTCGGAGAACTATCGTTATTCATAGTTATAAAGGCAATTTTTCTATTGACATATGAATTGAAACAAGTTGCCATCACTTGTTTCTTGGGAGACAAGCTGATTGAAACTGTAGGTTTTTTGTTTTTTATTTCGTTTTTTTTTTTTAATGTTTGACTTATTTCTTTAACAATTTTATAGAGCCTTAAAATCAGTGATGCAATTTACGAACACAAATGGTATAATGGAACACCAAAATATAGACGACTTGTCTTAATGGTCTTAATGCGATCACAGCACAGTGTTGCTCTTAATATTGCTGGTATATCGGATATATCACTTCAAACATTTCGAAAGGTAATCCTGTTACAAATAAGAAGAAAAGATTTTTAAAAAATTTGGTAATTATTTTTAATATTCTATTTCTTTTAGGTTATGAGCATCTCATATCAAATTTTTACTGTACTAAGAACTGGATAGGTACATACCTAATTGGCTTGGAAAAATACAACTGGAAACGATATACTGCATTAATATTGTAATATTTTGCCAAGGGTTCGCGAATAAAACTTGTTTCTTTTATTCGAACTCAACAACAATTACCTACTTTACAAAAATAAAACACATTTATTTCACTTCAAATACTTTACTTCTAATATTTTTATTATAAACAGAACAAGTATGTAACTCTTTATTCACTAGTTTCACACCGACATTTATCCATTTGCTTTTAAAATCAAACTGAGGTTTTCAGACTGATGGCCGTGTATTTATATCCGATAAAAAGCTACTAGAATCTTCTAGGGGTTCTGGAATGTGCCGTAATGTGCTCCACAAGTCTCCACAAGTATCTCAAAAGCTTTCGACCAATTATAATTATAGAAGTTCCAGTGGTTTAGGCATTGGATAACGATGAGAGTGGTTTAGGTATTGGATACCGATAAGAGTGGTTTATGCATTGAATAACGATGAGAGTGGTTTAGGTATTGGATAACGATGAGTGTGGTCTAGGTATTGGATAACATTTGTTAATCTTTTGTTCAAAGATGGCGCGCAACCCAGTACTGATTTTAATCTAATAAATTATATATAATATACAAAATTATTTATAAATATATTAAGGGCTTGTTTCACAATATCTGAGTAAAGTTTCAATAAAGCTACTTTGAACTTACTCATCAAGTAACATCCTTATTTACGTTTCACAATATCCGAACAGTCTTAATTAATAAGTTCTGAGTTCTGAGTATTTTACTGGGCAGATGACTTAATAAAAACCTAAACTGGCAGTTAAAATATTTTCATCTGTAATTGCGACCAATAAAACAAATAAATATACATAATGTTCTGAACTTGAAAATTGTGTTGAGGACAGATTTCATAATTTTTTTAAAAGTTGTATGCAATTTTTGGAAATAAAAGAAGGGACTCCTGGCCTTTCACAGAAATATAACAGGACATTGTACATGTAACCGTTGTTTTTTAATAATTTGTTTTCTGTTTTAAATACAAAAATTGCCCCTCTCACCTAACAGCCGCCACCAGGGACTGCAAGACTTGCATTTCTTTTATTAGCCTTAAAACACATTTCGACTCATCTTATTTTTATTTGGTTCACTTTCGCACCCCAAAATTTGCTTGTGGGCTGTTATATGTAGTATACTACTAGTATGTTTATGCACTGTTTTAGAGATTACAAGCTTACAACAGTTTCGAAAAAAATTTGAATTTCTACATCTAACCGTTAAGGTTCTGTCTGGATGGACTTGAAGACGCACAGTCAAATAAACAAACAGACCGAACACGGGACGTGTCTGTCGAACATCAATTTGTTTCAGACTTCTCCATCATCGTCATGTAAGTTTTGATCAAAACCTCGAAATTTGTTTGAGGCGAAACCAATACTTGCCTTATAGAGCAAGTACAATTCGTATTGGAGGGGTTAGTCTATTTTCCCCTTTTAAGCGAGAGAAGGCCTGGAACCAACCAGTTTTCAGTCTCTGACTTAAAATTATTTAGAGCATTGAATATTATAACGTAGGTAAATTTTTCAAAAAACTCAGTTAAAAAAAAATAATTTTTTTCAAAAATTGTATACAGTTTTAAAACTAAAATTTTAAAACTATTTATGGTGCAAGTGAATTAGGATTGGCAAAAATCATCCTATGTCTTATGTTATTTTCCTGTATAACTTTGGAAATATATAACAGAGAAAAAAAAAAACTTAAATAAAATATATTTGCTATAAAATTCTTCTCTTCTCTTAAGTTAGATACTTAAGTTGTAAGTGATTTTTGTACACATTTTTGGTGCCCTAAACTATCATAAAGTATCATTATAATATTATTAAAAAAAAATGGGACCGATGATGGAGCGCACTAACCGGCTCTCGTAGCTTACAACTTTAACTTAGCTAGAAGTTTTATCGATAAGGTCATTCAAAAATAAATTATTACCACAAGTTACTATAAATTTGTTATTTTAATGTCTAAAAAAGTTAGAGCTCAAAATAAACTATGCCATCTGATTTGTTTGATAAATTTAAAACTATGACAAAAAAATCAAAAACCCTTGCAGCGATTTTCTAAAAAAAATAGTTTTTTATATATAAAAAAATGTTTTTAATTCAATTAAATAAAAAGTACAAGTGACCTCAACTCCAGAAATAATTGTGTTTCGCCCAGTGGGCTTTTCAGTCAGCCTGTTGTGCCCAATTTCAAAAATAAAATCGGGTGTGCTTACTATAAGTATTTAATAAAATACAATTTTGCACAAAATAAAAAAAATACTCATGAGCCTGTTTTCAACAAAAAAAAAAATCAATATTTTTTTTAAAAACCCAAAAGTTATTTTTTTCGAAAATTTGTATATTCAAAATTGTTTGAATTGCAAAGGAGGTCTTATACAAAAAATTTGGTTGAAATCGGCGTTAACAAAAAAATTGAAAACCAAAGCGTCGATTCTATCATAGGTACCATTAATAACCGTTATTGGTAAATTTTTTTTTATCAAAATATTGACTAAACATTTAATAGTAAACGAACATCTTTTTACTAAAATTTTTCGAGCCGTTTTCGAGAAAAATAAGTTTTTCATTAACGGTTTTTCAACATTTGTATGGAAGGTACCGTTATTTTTGAATTTAGAAACATGATTTTTTCAAGTATTCTACAAAATAATACAAAATAATTTTACACCTAGTTTTAAAAATATTGAACAAGTCGTTTTCAAAATATTTTGATTTCAAAAAAAAAAAGTTTTTTTTTTAATTTTCAAATTTTTTTTTTAATTTTGGTTCACAATATTGTTTATAATTCTTATAAGATTTACCATTAAAAAAATGTCACCCTAATTGTTTTCGAGAAAATCCAAAAAATGGTTATAGTGGAGTTACCAATTAGTAATTAATTTTTGAAAATACAAAAATTATTAAAAGGTAGCATTTGTTCAAAACACATTGAACACTCGGAAGATAACGATGAGTGATTATAATGATTCAAATTGTTTTTGTTTAGGATAACAAACAGGGTGCAGTGCATTAACGCCCACGGAATTATCCCCCGCGGGTGTTAATTCCCAAAAAAAAGGAATAAACCCCCGCGGGTGTTAATTCCTTTTTAAAATGGAATTAACACCCGCGGGGGATAATTCCTTTTTCTGTTCTAAACAGTACTTTGGGTGGCCCGGTTTGCGGGTTCAAGGATTTAAACTCCCTTTTCGGGTCCTCTGTCCCGCTTACACAACTTCGTCGCTCCGCTTATGGTATGCTCAGTCGCCTGGCAGGCGCCTATGTTGTCAGTCGGTCTGCTTTAAAATTGTTTGTAGTAAACAGTGATTTGGGTAATAGTATTTAAGAATCATATGTATGTGTATGAAGTTTGAGTCTTAATGCCAACTCCAAAAAGCAAAAACACCCGCGGGTCTTAGTTCTTTTTTGTGGTGGGCCTTATTACCAATTTAAAAAGGAATTAACACCCGCGCGGGTAAATTCCTTTTTTTTGGGGAATTAACACCCGCGGGGGATAATTCCGTGGGCGTTAATGCACGGCACCAACAAACAGATTGATGTGAGTACACACGAATTCCCATCGCAAGCGTAATCTGAACTTGGGTTCGGAATTTGTGTGTGTTTGTTTTCAATTATCATTTCACTTATCGTTATCAGGATGAAGAAAATTGTATATAAGCGTAGGTTAAGATAAAAATAAGTTAGTTCTTATAAAAACATACACGACATTACAACTCGGTTTTTATTTTTTAACTCGCGGTTTATAATTTCCCCCACCAGTGGTAGGGATTTATGAACAGCATTTGCTTAATTCAGTTATTTGATTTTTTTTAACAATTTTTTTTTTTTAACAAATTCCTCTTTTTCGCCGAAAAAAAAATTGTATGATGGGTAGGTACCATTATTACCGTTATTTTGCGTCTGGGCATCTAATTCAAAAAACACTAAGTAACAAGTTTGAGGAAAATCCCTCCAGCTGGTGTAGGCTATAGAAGCAAGGACATACAGACAGGCAGAATTGCGAGACCCACTTTTTTCCACAACTTGTCATATACTACCTTATATTTATACCGCAAGTAAAAAATGTAAAAGAAAGAAAAATGCATATTACCTAAATGAATTCAAATTATTTTCAAAAAAAAAAACGATTTTTCCTGCAAATAGCACACCTTTCTGAGCCAGAGCAAATATAGCTACATATATTTTCATAGTATCATAATATTTGTGATCGAAGTACACAATAATCTCAGCTGATTATATAGGTACATATAACATCCATTATACCAATTTTTAATTTGCCTGGACTTTTACTAGATTTGCCAGACCTTCGAGTGGACATTATGTACGTAGGAGGTAATTAGTCTTATAGATTACAATTTTGATTGCGTTCATAAACTAAATCATTAAAATTAGCACTCCCATTTTCATGTTTTCTTTTTATAAAGGAAACCACTAACGATATTTTAATTAAATTATTTATATGACACGGTTGGTTCAGGCAACCACTGAAACTTTGAAATATATATTTAAAGGTACTCTATATCTATTAATATATATATATATATATATATATATATATGTGCTGTGCAGGTGCACATCTTTAAAGTTTAAATATAAAAACTTTGACATTAAAAGAACCAGTGTACTTTTAGTACTGTAGTTCTGACCACCTTATTTTTGAAGAAAAAAAAATGAAAAATAAAAACTTTGAGCGGGTTTTTCACGGAACAATTTTTTACTTTCGTTTAATCGGATTTGAATACGATAACAAAAGCAAAAGAATGCAACTCTTTTTGTTTGCGGGTTTTTTCAATTCAGCTGTAGTCATTACAGGCCAAATTTTATTTAATATTTTTCAAGAAGTCGACATTGTAACACGAACTAGCAATATAACCTATTTAAGCTATTTTCTAGTGTCAACAGCTAAATTAATTTCATTGTTTCTCAATCGAAAATATGTCAACGAAATATTCAATGAATTTCGTCAAATATATCCAACTGAAGAATGCGAAAAAGCTTTTCATCTTCAAAAATATCTTCATCAATCTTTGATCATTGAAAAAGTTCTATCTGGATTCTATAAAATTACCACGTTCTTTTATATTTGGTTTCCATTTATACTGTCGTTTGTGGATTTAGTCAGAATTGGCAGATTTTCTTTTAAGCTGCCATTAATGTGGTGGTTTGGGATAACTTTTATTGATATTCCGACGAGAAATATTTTTTTTTATACCGTGAAGTATTTAACACAAGCTCATGCGTGTAGTGTATCTGCGACGACAATTTTAAGTTTGGATTTATGTTTATTTAGCTCGATGTTACAACTTTGTATGCATTTTGATATTATCAATAAAAATATTCTGATGATTGATCCGACTAACGAGGCTACACCTAAATTGAAGGAACAAATTGCTTATCACCAAAAGCTTTTAGGGTAAACAAGTATTATATTAAATCTATTTTGACTTGCAATATATAATAGGTATTTCGAAGTAAAATTATGAATTGATAGAAAAAATCGTGCGTTCGATCGAACTTGCTATAACGTTGATAAAACTAGGCATCTCAATTATGTCTGTCCTCGCGGTTGAATTAATTGGCTTAATGTATTCTCTTCCAACTCGGTACCTATAGTGTTTTTGGGCAATATGCCCATATTTTTTTATTTTTCTTAGGACCAAAACAATTTGTTTCAGCCGCATAAGAAATTATTAAAATACTATTTTTTTCTCAAAAACGATTATTATGAATTAGAAAAAATCAGGTCATCTCTTTAAAAAAGGGCTACTTTTTTAGAAAAATGGTTATTTATGGTACCAGAATTTTTTTTTTTTTGTTTTGATTTTCTCCAAAATAGTTCAGTTGATTTGTCTCAATTTTTAATTAAGAAGCCTTTTTAAAAGTTAATATTCTTTGAAATTATAAAAAATCAATTTTTGTTTTTGAAAACTTGATATACCTAAAGTGATTTGTTAACACCTTGTAGAATACATTTGTATTTTTGTATTTATTTATTATAATAGCTTGATTTTAAGATTTGCATCTTGTTTACAAGTAGTAGCCCGTAGCGTAATAGTTAGTGCGTTCGACTGTCACGCTGGAGGTCTGGGATCGCTTCCCAGCCTCGTTCACCTTAAAACTAAAAAGTTTTGTTTTCAGGGCTACTGCCTCTTGCGAGGAATTCACAAATCCTCCAAGAGTATCACTTGTCACGAATAAGTGCTTCTCGTCTAGCCGTTCGGATTCGGCATAAAATTGTAGGTCCCTTCCATTCCTGTCGAAAGGCGCACACAGGAATGGTTGCGAGTTGTTAGTCACTAGGCCCTGGTTCTTCATGAGCCGTTGTGCCACCTGATTTATTTATTTTTTTTATCTTGTTTACAATTAAGCTTTGAATTGAACATACAATAATGGCATTCAGTTACGACTAAAAATTTAACAATTATTTACTAAGATAAACATGAACTTTAAAGTAAAAATTAATTAAAATTTAAGTTGAAGCAAAGCAAAGAAAAAGTAAAAATAAAATAAAAAAACCTACATATATATGTATATACAATTATTTAAAGAAAGAAAAATGTAGCAAACACAACAGAAAACAAAGTCAATTACGGCGAGACTAATTCATCGAAAAATGAGCGAAGACCTTTTTCTTGAAAATATCTATATCATCTGTATCTCGAACATGGCGTGGTTAAGAATTCCATAAACGAGTTGCGTTGATAAAGAACTGTCGCTGCGAAGTAAGGCATGTAAAACGGGGAATTATAATTTGATCAGATCTTCTGGACAACGAGAACTGGATTCTATCATAAAGGTATGAAGGCTGGTGTGATTTGACTATATTAAAAAGTAGTACAAGTGTTCTAAGCTTTAAAAGATTATCTAAGGAAATACCATATATGTTTTTGGAATAGTGTGATATGTGGTCAAAGCGATTTATACCATAAATGTAACGAGCCACGCTATTAAATGAGACGTTGGGCTTCCTCTGACTTACACTATCGAGCTTACAAAAAATTTCACAACCGTATGTCAAGATCGGCACTACAAGGGTTTTCGCTAACATTTTCCTGGTATCTAAGGGGGTAAAATTCCTGGTTGGCCAAAGCAATCGAAGAGCACCATATGCTTTACCTACATCCCGTGTGATATGGTTGTTCCAGTTTAAAGTTCGATTAAAGCATATACCTAAATTCTTTGCCGCATTTACGAATTCCACTCGAGTGTTGCTTAGTTCGATTGCTGGAAAGTAAGACAGATCAATAACTCTTTTTGAAATAACAAGACATTTAGTTTTTTTTGGGTTAAGGGTGAGTCCACATTTCGCAGACCATTTTTTTATTAATGAAAGGTCTTCATTAATCTTACTCACACAGTCTTCGATCATACCAATTGGACAACTTTTCATCAATTGAAGGTCATCTGCAAATAGGTTAATTTACGAGCCTCATTAACATAAATGGAAAACAAAATTGGGCCCAGTATTGACCCTTGCGGGACTCCACGGTAAAGAGGTAGACAGTCAGGAACCTGGTCTCCAACAAAAACAGCTTGGCGTCTTCCAGAAAGATATGAAAAAATTAGCTCTACTGATTCGGGAGAAAAATTATACATTTTCACTAGCTTGTTACACTAGACATTGTGGTCAATAGTGTCAAATGCCTTTGAATAGTCTAGAAGTACCAAAAAAGTAACTTTATTTTCATCTAACGCATTTCTTTCCCGTTCAATAACGTCGAGTAGGGCCGTAGTGCTGCTATGACATGCACGAAAACCTGATTGTTTTAAGGCTAGCAAGGAAGGCTTGAAGTTGTTTTTGCATAAGTTTTTCTAGGACTTTAGATAGGAACGGTAGGATGGAAATAGGACGAAATTCAGTATTTGCACGATTTTTAGGAATTGGGAATGGTATTATAGACATGTTAACCAAAAATAACGGCGTCTATCATACTAATGTTGAAAAACCTTTAAAATAAAATCTTATTTTGCTCAAAAATTACTCAAACAGTTTTGATAAAAAAAAGTGTTCTTTCTTAATAAGTGAAATCTAATTTTATGGACAAAAATGTACATGCATTATTATTAAAAGTACCTGTTATCCATATAACAATTCTTCATACTTTCGAATTTTAGTATAATTGGATGAACCTATTTGAATTAATTAAGCTTCTAATGGGGCACAGATGCAACACAGACACGTCGCTGCAGACCAATACATTTTGTTGTTGTGCACAAATCTGCGCAGACCGCCTGCGTCGTGTGTGTCCATGTCGACTGTTTGCAGAGGCCGTCTTCGTGAATAAAAAATTTTTGGAAAACACGCAGACATGTCGTCAACACTGCAACGATATGTCTGTGTCGTGTATGGAGAACTGTGCACAGACGAGCGAGAAAATTTGTGGAAAAACACGAAAAACAATAGTTTAAAATTTTTTTAAAACAATTCCTTGCTCTAAATTCTTTTTTTTTTGGTCTTTGATTCATATTTTTTTTGTTTTTATTGTCAAATCAATGATAAAAGCAGCACAATCAATATCCGGTATCCCCCATTTTTCCGAACCGACGACTACGACGAAACGATACAAACTAATGTCTGTGCAGATTATCTGCACCGTGTGTGGCGAAGGCATGTTTGCACAGACTACAATTTGCAGCGACGTGTCTGTGTCGTGTATGGGCCCTATAAGAAGTTTAAACAATATTGCATATCAAATTTCCAAAACCATGTTTTTGGATGAAAATGAAAAACAATTTTTTTAGAAAAATTTTCCAAAAACAGATTGATTTTTGAAAAATCTATATTTTTTTTTTTTAATTCAAGTTTTCGAAAATGGATTGAGGATTTTTTTATAAACTAATGTTTATACTGAATGTTAATATTTTTTTTTAAAACTTTGCGCGCACAAAAGGGATTATTATTACCCTTAAAATATTTACACACAGTGCGAGCGTTCAGGAAATTGGAAAGGGTTAAAAAGGAGATACCGATGAACATTTGTTTTGAATGTCTGAATACTGTAATAAGAGGGAAACACAGAGCCAGGTAAAGTATTCCACATTCTTGTGGTTCGACTAAAGAAAGAATCTCTATACTTAACAGTACGTCCGAAGTTGGGCTCGAGGGTAAACTGATGGGCATTCCTAGTAGCGCAAGTATTACGGTTGAATTGTTTAAGGGGAGGAATGCAACTGGCTATTTCACTAGAACACTGTTTATAAAAATAACGGTAAAATAGAGAAAGACATGAAACATTACGGCGGTGTTCGAGAGATGTAATTGTTTCCGTTATAGATTCTTCACCTATCATTTTTAAAGCTCTCTTTTGTATTCTGTCCAACAAACTTAAGTGAGTTTTCTCCCCAGACATGAGAATTGTACTCAAGTTTTGGACGAATAAAGGCTTTGTAGATCACAGCCAGATCAGTAGGGGAAACAAATTTCTTGCATCTGCGGAGAAAACCTAAACACTTAGCAGCGTTTTTGGCGACATCAAATATGTGGTCATTCCACAAAAGGTGGTCTGTGACACACATACCGAGAACTGAGAGCTGTTTGGTTTCCTTGATGCAAGTGCCGTCCATTGATAGCGGCAGTGGGTTTCGCTTTAACGACAGGAGACAGCATTGAGTTCTTAAAGCATTAAATTCTACGCGGTTTTTGATTCCCTATTGAACGATGCTGTTTAGATCAGAATTTAATGAGCTTATCATATGCTGCCGTTCAAGTTCCACATCCGAAGGACATGGATGTGAATCTGTAAACGAATATGAAAAGCTGAGGGTACTGTCGTCAGCGAAACAGTTTAAAGGATTAGAAGTTTCAGACAAAAGATCATTTATAAAAATAAGGAATAGAGTCGGAGACAAAACGGAGCCCTGGGACACACCAGCATATATTTTGTGGATTTCAGACTTGAAACCGTCCAATACAACTTGTATTGAACGGTCCGAAAGGTAAATTCTAATCCAATGAAGAAGAGATTCATCGAAACCAAATGCGCGCATTTTCGATAAAAGAGCTTGATGCCAAACTCTATCAAACGCTTTTGAAATATCAAGTGCAATAATCTTACTTTCTCCAAAACGATGTAAAGATTTGTTCCACTATTCGGTGAGATATACCATCCGTACTGCCGGTCATTAAGAAGCTTTCGTTCCTCGAGATATTTCTTGAGCTGAAAATTAATCAGCGTTTCCATGACCTTGGAAAGAAGGGACGTAAGTGCAATTCGTCGATAGTTAGAGGGTGAAGAAGATATGCCTTTTTTAGGGACAGGAAAGAGACCAGTAGAGTAGGACAAATGGAAAAGCTTACGCAGTGGTTTTTCCAGCGTTGAAGAATACCCCTTCAGAACGATGGGAGGGATACTATCCGGGCCAGCGGATTTGTGTACGTCGAGATCTTTTAGACCTCTAGCAACTGCACGAGTGTGAAAGAAGATTTGTCCCATAAAATCATTTACGCTCTCAAGTACAGGAGGAGCCATAACATTTTCTGGCAGCGTCAAATTGACAGCAAACTGTTCCGCAAGCAAATTGGCTTTATCTAACGAGCTGACAAAAGGGGTGTTATTGAAGACGAGCGTTGGAACCGAGGACGAGGTGGTGTTTCGTATGTTTTTTTACAAATGACCAAACATTTTTACTACCTTTGGGACATTGTAGAATTTTTTGCCGTAATTTTTGATCATGTAAAAATTTGGTTCGTCGAATATGAACGTTACAGGTCTATCTATCTTGTTGAAACTTTTTCCGGTTTTCTTCAGTTGGGTTGGCTTTATAACAACGGAAGCTTACTTCTCTAACCCTAATAACCTCCTTACAGCTCGAATCAAACCATGAGTTTTCTTTGGGTTTGATAGATTTCACCCTATTCGGGATAAAATTTCTCATTCCACAAAGAATTAAGTTTGTAATCATATCTGCAATGGAATCTACGTCACTATTGAGGAAGAATAGTGACCAGTTAAAATATTACTTTTAATTAGCGCTGCAAATTGTTTTCCTACAAATATTTTCAAAATTGGATACAGGGTGCTTGATCTGAGGTGTTATAAGTAGGTAGAGCATGTAGATTTTCTAAAAATTTGACTTAAAAAGCAATAATACAACAGTAATACTTACAATTCTCTGTAACATCTTCTCTTATTTTAATTTCAAACAAAGTTCTTTTAATGTATAGTTTTTGGAAAATTATTTTCCAATTTCTGGTTTTATCCTTTCAATCTACGGCTTCAGATTAACAAGTTAAAACAGTTCTGTAATCTATGGGATCTTAAAATAAATACCATGAAATCAAAAATAATGGTACAAGGAACTGGACGCTGGATGGAGAGATAATTGAAGTTGTAGATGAATTCAAGTATCTTGGATATATATTTACATATAACTTGAATCTTCGCCTACATATTAAAGGCAAGACAATTGCTGCAAAATCTGCAATAAATACAATGTGGTCGCAATTTTTCGCCAATAAATCCGTCGATCCAGCATCAAAATTCAGAGTCTTTAAAGCCACAGTGAATAGTTGTTTCTGCTACGGGAATGAGGTGTATAGGTATGCACAGTTGGAAGAAATTGAAAATATACAAAGGTATTTTTTCAAGCGAATTTTAAGGTTACCTATCAACACCCCTAATTACGCCATTCACCTGGAATCTGGTCTACCTCAAATATTCCTGAAAAACATAAAGGCAAATGCGGATTATATTGTCAAAGTAATGAAGAGATCTGAAGAAAACCTACAAAAACTGATCCTTATGATTTGCTTTAGGTGCGGTTATAGTCCAATCAAAAACTGGTATGATCTTTCTATAACACATAGCTTTGCAATTTCATTGACACTGGACAATGTAGAAGAATTGACAAATTCACTATACGAATGTATATCTGTCATCGATGATTCAATGTACGAGCAGTCTGTTGTTCGACGTACAGAATCAATATCACGAAGTATTTACAAACAGCTTAATCTCAAACTTGGTGAACTTATGAGATGAAAACTAAAAACTATTTTAGAGAAGAATTCACAGTATCTGAGATGAGTCTTATTTTTAAAGTTAGAACCGAAATGCTTGGTTTGAACTATAGATCGCATAGAACTGATTTAAACCCTGTATGTTCACTGTGCAACCTTGATCAGAATGAGGATGTTTTACATTTTTTAGTCCATTTTTGTTCCTACAGGAAATCCGAAGGCTTTATTTTTGCTCCAGTTTTCTTTCACTAAAAGAATGTGTCAGAGTTTTAAATGGGGAACAGGGATGGAAGTCACTCATACGCTATGTCACACATGCAAACAATTTTCGAAATGAGTATTTGGATATGTTTTGAGTTATTACCAAATTTGATTATAATTTTGTTTTCGTTTTAGCCAAACTAAAAGCGATCACCCAAAATAAGTATTTAAATTTGCAGTTCTTATTCCATTTTTATTTATACTTAATGAACTTAAAGAGTTGTAACTCGATTATTTTTGTTTTAGCTAAACTAAAAGTTCAAAATGTTCTTAATTTTTTTGTTTTGACTAAACTAAAAGTCACATATTTATTATAAAACTATATTTTGAAACATAATTTTTTTTTGATAGAAATTTAAGCATCAAAAAATTCTCTTTCTTGCTACGAATATTATTCTGTGTATATTTTTTTTTTTAATAATAACAATTTAACTATATGCCTTTAAGACCTCAGGTCTTTTTAAATGCAATGCACGGCACTAGTTAGAAGGAATAGAAGGAAAGGAAAGATTTTTGTTAAACTTTTTTAAGGTAAATTGATTTTGTTTGTTTTGACTCAACTTAAAGTCGCATTATTATAATATGTATTATCTTTAATTTTAAATACTTTTGTTTATACATTATGTACGTACATATATTTTTAAATTATTTATCTGAATAATTGTCTCCCTATTGTATTTTTGTATTGCTTTATTTTGAATTTTTTCGGCAGAAGGCTTATCAAGCCATGCTTTGTAAAACCTTGAATCAACAAATATTGTACTTTGTAATAATTGAACAAAATAAAGACATAGGGGCATATTCATAGTCGCAGATAGACCCAGGTTTAACTAAACTACAGTTTAAGACAATTTTGACTCAATGAATACAGACCGATTTTAATCAAAAATTGTTGGTTTTATATTTTTATAAGATAATTAACTTGGTATACTACACAAACATCTTCAAATATTTTGAAATGATAACCTTAAAATAGAATCAACGTCCGAAAATTCAACCAAAGCTATGTTCAACTTAGACCCAGGTCTAAAATGACTATGAATATGGCCCATAATCTAATCTAATCTAATTTTTTAAACTGTTTTGTTTTTAATTCAATGCTCTATCAATATTTAATCAAGCACTGAAAACCGGATGGTTCAAGGATTTTTGCTTTTCAAAACATTAAATAGTAAAAAAAAAATAGAAAGTTTCTTCCACAATTCCGTCGTACACCATTCTGTAGCCAAAATAACAATATAACTGAAAGTAACTCAGTTGGATTAAGCGACAATATCAATGCAAAATTTTGACTTCGGGCGTATTTCTGACCTGAGTTTTGAGTAGCCGTACAAAAACATGATCAACATCATAGGTTCAAGCTAAATTTTCTCATTGAAGCCCTGGTACACAGTACCCAATAAATTGAATCCGAAGGTTGAATTTTAGAATCAAATATTTTCTGTTCAATAAATAAGTATTTTTTATCGTAACGGTATTTTCTCTCTTGAACACAAAGGAGGCTTTCTGATATCAAATTTGTTTATTTAATCCCCTTCATAAACAGGATATATTATAAAAGAATGTTTATTTTAATTTTATTTTATATATATTTACAGGCTCGCTGAAAAATTAAATGATGTTTTTACACCTTCAGTACTCTTCAGTCTGCTATCATCATCCTTAATCATTTGCTTTACTGGTTTTCAATTGCTTGGTGATCTGTCGATGTTTATAGTTTTCAAAGCACTGTGTTTATTAGCCTATGAGTTGAAACAAGTTGCTATCACATGCTTTTTGGGTGACAAATTGATGGATATTGTACGTTTGTCAATCTGTGTGTGAAATCGGCTTGAGGGATTTGTGATTATAATATGTTGAAATTGCGAGCGTCAATATTCAAAGTCTTGAAGCACTTTTAAATAAAATACGGATGTGTAAATTTTCATTAAGTCAAGTAGGGGAGATCTGCTTAAGATGACATAGTCGCATTTTCTCAGCTACCATAAGTATTCCGGTTCTTTTAAACACGCCCAAATGTACAGTTTTAAAATGTCAGTTTCTCAACTATTGTAGCTTTGCCCAGTTTGCAACAGTGTTTCTTCAGGAGCATACGGAAGAATTTTTTTTTTGTTTACCCTAAAGTTCTATCGAAGATATTTCCGTTAAGGTGAGTGCAATGTGGTGTCTGAAGTGTGTTATGAACACAGTTATTTGTGTTTTATGAATTTTTTGTGTTTCTTAAGTGCCAGATCGTGTAGTTTTTATGCCTTTGACATTAAAACAATTTGTGATCTGTAGGGCAAGATGACATGACGCTCGTCCTTCCAAGTTGACATGTGTCATCTTACCCGGAAGGTAAGATCTGACGTACCAGCCACCTCTTCATCAACATTTCATCTCAACATTTCAAGTCCTACATCATCTATGTCTATGTCATCTTATCTGTCCGTTGAACATATCCTCAAATCTATATCGCCAGTAGCGGATTCACAGGGGTGGCTATAGGGGCTAAAGCCCCCCCCCACAGCCGAATCATAAAACAATTTGAAATATAGAAAGCAATACATTACAACGTGTAGAATTTTATATTCCGTCTAAAATATTGTTAAGATATGAAATTTGATGGACAAAATAACGTGGTTGCGGCTGAACTATTTGCATGTTGTGTAATTTTTTTCTAAGTCCTAAGATTGGGGCTAAAGCCTGAAGCGAATTGGACAAAAACTAAGTTGGGGGCTATGAATATGGATATTTTTAATGCAACGACAATCGTTCCCTAAAAATTAAACCCAGAAAATTGGGACGAAGAAAAAAGCTTTGGCGCAATAAGGTCTGAGAATATTGGCCAAAAAACCTAGCCAGGGTTAAGCAACTTACTTCCTAAAAAACTAACCTTATTCCAGAGAGCTTTGGGGGCTCAAGTCTAGGGACTGTCAAAGTCCGAAGTTGGGGCTAAGGCTTGAAGAGATAAGTAAAAAGAGATAAAAATGGTCGGGGCTTTACATTAACGTGTCAAATGCCCCAACTGTATATACTAAAAACAAAGCTAATTACCGAAAAAATGCATTTGAGGCTTAAACCATTGGATAACAACGGGATGTCAAGTTTAGAGTATGTTTTAAGAAACAGGAATTGTTTCTTATGGCCTCGGCTGGGCTTAGAAATTTTTGGGGCTACGTTTTCAAAATTTGAAAGGTCCAAGGCAATTGTACATACAAAACATAGAAATTCTCTAGTCAAGGAGCCAAATTCCAAATGCGTGAGTTTTCTCTGTGCGCGCTCAGAAAATCATACAAAAGCAAATGAATATTTGCAATCCCTCTAGACTCTAGAGTGACGAGCAAATTTGTCGACATATTTTGTTAGCATGAATACCTATAAAGCGTATGCAGCGTATACACGAAAACTCATTCACGCTGGCAGAACTGGGCCGCGGCTCATTTCTTAGAGCAGCTTTGTGTAATGTCGTAAAGCGTCAGTTTGAACAAAAAAGCTTCTCTTTGATTTAGATAATTCAGGAAAAATGAGATCTTAGAGGACTAATACCGTGTCAAAGCACATATACATGAGCTTTTGCCAGTACGAACACTTTAATATAATTTTTCTGAACTAGCCAATTAAAAACAGTTTTCAAATCTTGTCTAAAATGGGAAGTTCTAAACATTCCCACAGCTAATTTAAAAATATAACTATATAATGTTGGTATACCTAATCAATTTTTAAATAATATAAATAAACGAATTTGTTCGCGTGGTTCAAGCATATATCGCTAAAAATTATTGTGCGCCTTTGAATTTGCTTCTATCTCCGCTACATCAATTATGAATAAATGTTATTGTACTTTGTATTGAAAATTTTTTGAAGCGCAACAGGAGCGGATATAAAGGCATACAAAAAACGGATATCATTAAAGGAAAAGAAAAAATAATACTTGAGCCTTAAAGGTTAGACCGCAGTTTCGCACTGCATCGGAACTACACTTCACACTAATTCGTATGAAGTTCAGTTGCCGCTTAATGCGATATAGCTCCTTCAATTTCATAAAAAATAATGTTTTGCCGAGTTGTCGTGAAGTTTAGTTCGACTGAAGTTGAGTCTTGCATTAAACCTAAACTGATCTCTATTATTTGCTATAAATTATAAAATTTATCTCGGGACAAGCAAATTTTATTACTCAAGGTCTCAAAATGGATCTCCAAACTGCAAGCCCCCCCCCACAGCCAAATCCTAGATCCGCTACTGTATATCGCCATTACCAAAATCAGTTCCAACTGGAAGCACCAGAAAAAAAGGAAGGCTACACTATCTCAAGTTCTCAATTCAAGACCATTTATGAATGAAGTTAAAGCTCAGGCCCAGGCAAAAAATGAAAAAAGAGAATCGTAGGAGTCGTAAGAGCTCGAAAAGTAACAAAACGCCCATATTGCAGGACAATGATGTTCCACAGGACTTTTCAGGCGTTGTGTCATCAGATGTGTCTCGCATTTACTGCAATAACCTATACAGCATTGGCTATGTTGCCAGGCATGCACTAAATGGTGCCACGCATTGTGTGCCGGTGTTGATCACAAAATAAAGCAAATTTATTTGCGAGCTCTAGAATGACAATTAATGATAAAAGGTATGCCATCTTACCCAAAGGCTATATGTCATCTTACCCAAAGGTATGTCATCTTATACAGGGCTGTGGAACAAATTTAAAATAATTAATAAAAATGCTAATATATGTTCGAATTCCATAATTGTATGTTTTTTTTTTGTTATAAATATATAAACAAACTAAATTGACTTTGTTTTCATTGCTATGAGGAGTCCTAGATTTTTTTATTTTCAGCCTTTTAGAGAAAGTATGTCATCTTAAGCAGATCTCCCCTACTCACATCTCGTGAAATGAAAAATGATTGCAATCCACAATTTTCTAATGGCCATATTTGTAATTTTCGGAAATGTTATAACAAGGGAAAAAGCATACTGCAGTCAAGACATATCTTTCATTTGTCTTTTTTTTTAAATTGGTTTCAAATAAAAGCTGTGGAATGTAAAGATACAAATTTCATGGACGGTTTTTTACAAATATTTAATTTTCACCCGAACTGTGGTAGGGGTAATTTTGTATTTATTTCTTTGTAAAAATTATTGCTATTCGGTATATTGAACAAACATATTGCTATTCGATATTTGAACATATTAAATTAAAAAATAATTGCAAATGCGCTATTTCATTAGTTCTTCTTAAATGTCTGTCAAAATTTAGAAATAAACTTCAATCATATATGAAAAAAATAAGTCGTAATTAAATAACAGTCAGGGGAACCGAAATAACATAAATATGAACATAAATATGTGCATATATTAAAATCACCTTACAAAGAATAAATAACTTTAGTGCAATAACAAATTATATACAAGTCGATTTCAACCCTTTTTAAATAAATATGTTTATAAAATATTTGTACGATTTTACGAATTTTTAGAGCCTGAAAATAAGTGATGCTGTTTATGAACATAAATGGTATAACGGCACACCAAATTACAGAAGATATGTTTTGATGGTCCTAATACGATCTCAGCACAGCGTTGCTCTTAATATTGCTGGCATTTCGGATATATCTCTTCAAACTTTTCGTAAGGTAAGTAAGGAACATTTATGCAATCAAAGTGTCTCCTATTTTAAAATTTTAGAATTTTGAAACACATACATTTTCCAAATAAATTTAAAAAATATTCTGCAACTATCCGGTGTTCATCATCATATTAAACCCTGCTAACTGAATTTTCAGTTTTTTTTTGTTTGTATTAAAAAAAACATGTACCAACGTATTTATAAAAAAAAAAAAAAATAAGAATTTTCTGGAGTCTAACTAAAGGCATTTGCTAAGTTCCATTTGAGTCCGGAACATTTTTATTCCATGGTGTAGTTTTCCTAAACACGGGAGCTGAAATAACTTTTTTCTTTTATAAATACGGGCAGGGGTTAGTTTGTATAGCTTTTTGCTTAAAACTTCGGTGTAATTGTATAAAGTTGATATAAAATCTTCAAACTTGGTAAAAATCTCAAAGGTCATGAGGACGAGGTGTGTGAACCTGAAACTTGTAGAATATTTCTTAAAATTTATTTTGAAGCATTTGAGCCCGTTTGTGTATTTATGTCTGCCAAATTCTCCAATTGATTATTTAAATAAATGAAATAATAGGAATAATGAATTTTAATATTTTTTCTTTTGCAGGTTATGAGTATTTCTTACCAAACGTTTACTCTTCTTAAAACTAGATAGATATAATCAAATGTCAAAAAAAAACGAGTCAGAAAATTCATATGTACCTACCTACTAAAGCCAGATGCCAGAACATCCAGGACATCAAAAATCTACTGCTTATACTTTTTAATTAATTGTTTCATTCAAATTAAATATTACATGGCATATAAATGAAAATAAAAAAACAACTAATTTTGTTTCTTTGCTTTTTATGTAACTTCAAACCGTCAAAATTGTGATCTGCTCTCCGAATAACCCTGAGGCCACACGAGCCAGTACTAGTAGCGGATCTAGGATTTGGCTGTGGGGGGGGGGGGCTTGGAGTTTGGAAATCCAGTTTGTACATATGAAGTTATATCACAGAAAACGTATTTTGACATCACTTTTCCTTTAATAATAGCCGTGTTTTGTGTGCCTTTATATCCGGTCCTACCGCGCTTTAAATTTTTTTCAAAATAAAGCACAATAACAAGAATTGAGATTGATGTCTTAAGCATGGGAATTATTTTAAAAAGCCAATTTTAAGGCTCAGCAAAACATGGTAGTATAAATAATTTTATAACTTTAAGTTCTAGCCACGTTACAGCCTCAAACCACACGAACGAATTCGTTTATTTATAGGTATATTACTTAATAATTGATTAGGTATCAAGTGCCCACCTACATATGTACATTATGTAAGTGTTTGTTTAAATAAGCTGAAGGTATGCTTTGAACTTCACCTTTTCAACTGTTTGTAATGCTAGTTCAGATTACTGGCAAAAGCTCATATCTCGTTTTCTTTAATTAGCCAAATCAACGAACCTTCCTGTATTCTTCAAATTGTCACTGAAAAGCACGAAAATAATATTTAGTGGATCGAAAAATAAAATATCAACATTTTAAGACTTTTAGTCGGGCATAAGAAACAGCTGCTCTAAAAAATAAGCTGCACGGCCCAATTCTGCAAGTTAGTGTAAATGAATTTTCGTTTACACTGCACCTACATACACTTTCTATTCCTGCTCAAAAAATGTGTCGATAAATTTGTAAGTCACTCAAGAGTCTATACAAATTGTAAATATTCATGTCCACCTGCAAAATTTTTCTGAGTTCACAGAGTTTCTCACGCTTTTGGAATTTGGCTCCTCGACTAAAGAATTTTTATTGAAATGCTTAGCCCAAAAATGTTTTGTATGCATTCCCTTGGGCCTTTGAAATTTTATAAACTAAGCCCCAAATGCTCTAAGCCCAGCCAAGGCCGTAAGAAACAATTCCTGTTGTACAAAAAAATTTACACTAAGCTTTACACACCGGTATTCTCTTATTGTTTTAGCCTCAATTAAGTTTTTTTTTGTTAAATTAGCTAAGTTTTTAGTGTAAAAAGTTGTTTTTTGACATGTTAATGTTAAGCCCCGACCACGTTTTTTTTAAATTATACCTTCAAGCCCTAGCCCCAACTTCGGACTTTGAAAATCCTTAAGGTTAGTTTATGGAGAGTTAGTTGTTAGCCCTGACTACGTTTTTTGTCCAATATTCTCAGACCTTATTCCAAGTTGTTTTTTTTTTTCAATTTTCTGGGTTTTCTTTTAAGGGAAATTTGTCGTTGCATGAAACATGTCCATTATCCATAGCCCCCAATTGTTTTTTTTTTTTTTTCAATTCACTTCAGGCTTTAGCCCCAACCTTAGGGCTAAGAAAAGAAGTTGCAGAACATGTAAACTGTTCAGCCCCAACCACGTTGTTTTGTCCATCAACATTCTCATCTTAACAATATTTTAGACGAATATAAAACTTTACACGTTGTAATGTATTGCTTTCTATATTTCAAATTATTTTAGCAATTGGCTTTGGGGGGGGGCTTTAGCCCCTATAGCCACCCCCTGGTTCGCCGCTGGCCAGTACTAGCTAATAAGTTACAATACATTCAAATTGTTTACTAACAGATACAAACTTGAGCAACTTCCTTGTCAACTGGCTTGCCATTTTCGAAGCCAGTTGAAAATCCCAAGCCAGTAGAGAAGATAGTGGCCTCGTTCAGACTTATAAAGCGATATATGTATGTAGATAGCTTTTCTTTGAAAATTTAAAGAAAAATTAAATATTCTTTCTACCACAACTTTTAATGATCTAGAGGAGGGACCAAGAAATTTTAACGTTTCCAAAAAAGGCAACTGTCAAATGTGATTGAAGGATGGCTATGATTATGATGAACTAGGCTCGTTTCACACATATTCGGTTTTATTAGGTTCGGTCTCTATTCGGTGTGTATTCGGCTGTGCCTGATATGTGTGAAACGATAAAACAGTGCTCTACGGTTTCTATAAGGTTTTTATTTTTGCCGTTTTATCGTTTTACACATATCAGGCACAGCCGAATACAAACCGAATAGAGACCGAACCGAATGCATTTATTTATTGTGTATGCATATTTAAGAAAATTGTTTAAAATAATTAGGGATATACAAAACTTAAAATAATATCTCTATAAATTTTTTTTATTATAGGTTTACTTAGACTCTTTTTAATGAAATGTAACTTTATTTGTCATTGCCTCATATATTTAGTCTTAGTTCTCCAATTGTGGATTTTTTAAAAATTCATAATTATCAATCACATAATTTTTCAAATAACTAAAAACTCCCAATTTATCAGCTACACATTTGAATACCAATATATGAAAACCATAATAGAGAGACAGTACTAGATAATGTAGCATTACTAGTCGTTTATACTTTGTTTTAGCCTTTTCGCAGTCATCAAGTGATTCGTGTCCAATGTAGACTTTCAAGCCACTTAAATAATTATACAAAAATGCTGACCAACTGTATCGTCTAACGTCACTTGGAAAGAACTCTCTATCTTCGGGTGTCATTTTTTGAATGATAAGCTTCATATTGGTAGTGTCGAAACGCCAATCAACTTTCATAAAGAACGACAGGGCAACCATAAAACGCTGGACTTTTCGATAGATCGGCATGACTCTGAAAGAAAAAAGAATAGAAAAGAATAAGAACAAAATAATTATAGCCATTTAAAAAAAAAAATCTATAATTAACCTACATAGGTACACAAATAAAAAAAAAAAATTAATTGGGTGGCAAAACGGCTCATGAAGGACCAGGGCCTAGTAACTAACAACTCGCAACCATTCCTGTGTGCGCCTGTCGACAGGAATGGAAGGGACCTACAATTTTATGCCGAATCCGAACGGCTAGACGAGAAGCACTTATTCGTGACAAGTGATACTCTTCGAGGATTTGTCAATTCCTCGCAAGAGGCAGTAGCCCTGAAAAAAAACTTTTAAGTTTTTAGGTGGACGAGGCTGGGACGCGAACCCAGACCTCCAGCGTGACAGTTAAACGCACTAACCATTACGCTACGGGCTACTACAAGGTACAGGTACACAAATGCTAATATTAATATTCAAAATATTTTTTTATCATAAGTTGTTTAAGTACAGATTTTTTTGATTAGTAGTACAGGTATAAACATATAAAACAAAAAAATTCCTACCCTCGTGAAAGTTCGTAAAAACGTTACATTTTCCATAAGAATGAAGAATCAAAAGAGTCTATAAGAATTATCATGTAGGGAATGGGGTTTTTTGAAGGGTAGAGAGGGATTTCTGTGCATCAAAAGGAAATAGTTACTTTGAAACAACCCGCGCAGAAAAACATTATAGTTTTCGACATGGCACTACAGAGTTTTAAATAGATTCTGGCAAGTCCCTAGCATGGCTTAGTAATGGCCAAAATCTTGGGCCTTGTCGATTATGAACTCTTTTGCCTCGTCAGAAAAAGCACTCTAGGCCCCGGAACAGCGAAAACTGGATTTGTTCTAATTTTTGCTAGAAACATTAAAAAAGGGTATTTTAGTATCGGTTGTATATTTTAGGCATCAATATTTATTTAATGCGTTAAAGACTTACGTTAAAGATTACAATATTTTCTTAGATATGTATGTACATTTATATTACTATTGAAAAAGTTAATTTTAAATTTAATACTTTTAAAATTGTCATTTATTGAAAAAATCATGAAGTAATATTTATTAAACACTGAAATCAATTGATTTAAGGGACTGTTCAGACCATAGTTTGTTCTACTGAATATTGGACATAAAGGTATTTGTCATCTTATGCTATTCTGGCTAAAATTAAAATTTCAGCGACCCAAAGCTGATGGTGATACAATCGAACCATTAACTAGTCTGGGGGACCAAGGGAGAAAGCGAAGACAAAAACGCATAAATCTTCTCTGAATACCTTCCATTCTATTGATGTGAATTGAATAGTATGGTGCTCATACAACACATCCGTATTCAAGGACAGGCCTAACAAACGATTAAAATAGAAGTTTCAAGACGTATGGATCGTTGAAATCACGGAAGAATCGTTTAACGAATCCCAGAGTTCTATTGGCCTTTTTTAAAATGAAATCATAGTGGTCAGTGAACACAAGTTTTGGGTCGAGGATAATCCCCAAGTCAGAAAAAACAGATGGTCTAGTTAAAGGACTTGTGTCAAACATGTAGTCATACGGTTGTGATCCGATAGTAAAATAACTCAGATCAAATATAAAACCTGAATAATAAAAATAATAGCGCAAATTTTTATGAATTTAATACGATATTAAAGCAATAAGATACTGGGCATTTTTGTAAAATACTCTTCTTATCATATTATTTGATTTAGTATCATGTACAAAAATGAAAAGTTCAAAAAGACTTTGGCGGGGGTGGGTGGTTGAAAATAGAGATTTTCGAAATTAAATACGTACATGATTATCTTGGCAGGATTTGAAAGATCGTGAAATTATAATATAAGTTTAAATTTGTATTTTTCGATTCATCGATTCAATTTGTTTGGTTAAAATTTTGCATTTGTATCATTAACGATAGTACTTAGTCTGATAGGATGCCGAAAACGTCCTACAAGTTCTTATTAGCGAGTACCTCACGAGAGTATGAAACATTTTCCTCGTCTAAATTTTACTTACTGAAAACTTGCAAGGGCTTGACGTATATTTGACAAGTCTTCCTCGTCTAGATTTTCCCTAAAGAAAACTGACTAGTGCCATGTCGAAACTAGACAGACACTGGGCATTTTTTCAGCCGGGAATCTATGCATAGCATATGTCACATGATTTCAATGTAGTTTTTTAATGGTGAATATAATGGCATTCAAACTAAGACGATACGATAACCGGAAAAAAAAGTTAGTCATTTTTATGCACATAAGTATGACTATTATATTTTCAGTACGATAAGTAAATATGGCCCGACAACCTTTAAAATAATGGTACGTTGATGACACTTGCTATAAATATAAGAATAGTCCATAAGGTGTAAAGTGAAAATAGACGGACTATACGACCATAACACTTGTAAAAAAAAAAAAATACTACCCTCATAAAAATTGGTATAAATGTTAAGAGTGGCACAAAAATCAATAATCAAAAGAGTTTATAAATATGTTAAGTAGGGAAGGGTGTTTTTTTTTAAGGGAATCTGCCCCCTTTCCCCCTCAAAAACAAACACTTCCCAACAAGATACTTTTAAGAAAACCTTTTGATTCTTCATTGTTATGGTAAATGTAAGATTTGTTCACCAATTTTCATGAGGATAGGAATTATTATTTTTTTTCCAATGATTTTGTGTATTATTTAACCTATAAGCCTAGTACGCAGCTGAAGCGCTGTATGTAAAAAATTAATAATCGAAAAACGTTTTAAATTGTTCATACAAGAAATATTTGTGCCCAAGCAGGGGGGTTGCAGGGAGACATCATGCCCCCCTTACATACCTCACTGTTTATACGTCGTAATGCTGGGTGCTATGGCACTATTTTTATGGTAGCAAGCAAAAAAAAAAAACAAAAATCTCATAAAAAAAGTAGTTTCAGTAATTTTAAATTTTATCAAGAAGTAGAAGACAAAAAATCATCTGGTTTTCAGTTTTTATTAGGAATTAAATAGAGCAACGAATTTTAGAAAAAAAAAAAAAAATATATATAATTTTACAGTTCCGAAAAATTACACTTTAAACTTTTTTATGTTTTTTTTTTTCCCCAAATTTTGAGTTCAAAACCAATTTTTTCAAAAACTATGCATAGATTTCACTTGATTTAAAAACTAGCTTATTTAACAAAGTATTGGGGGGGGAGATAGTAAAAAATGCTTGTATTTAACGGTTCTACAAAAAGCCGTTATTATTTCTTGGCGCCTGAGTTATAATTATAGCTTAAATAATAGCTTAAAATATAAAAAATCAATATCGGGATTTCAAATACCATAATTGAACGATGCAAATATTAAAATTTATTAAACTAACCTCAGAGGCTTGTTACCAATTTTCAGTGCAAGATCTGTGATTAGACCTGGTATGACATGGTACCAGATAGTTAGGTAAGTGAACATAAATTGGTTGGTAACAATGTTGTGTGTGTGTTTCCATAGAACCTTCTTTGCCGGGTATTGCTTGAATAGATTACCCATACTTTCAGCTATAGTACCTGTAATTGAAAAAAATTCTTTCAAATTTGTAGGAATTGATCACAAAATAAATATTTGTATTTAATGTAGCAGTCCAAAGACGCTATATGTCAGCTGTAATATACCTAATCTGGAACAATTAGACCTAAGCTACATTTTTAGACAAAACTGTATTGGCAGAAAGCGTTATTTTTTTTCTTCTCAAAAATTATAAATGCACTGACCAATCAAACTTTTTAGCACTTTGGTTTTATGTTTGCCCAAAAACTCGCCTAAGTCTAGAATTTTAATTGATATTACAAAATTTTTGCGCTTATCTGAAGAATTTTGGTTCAATTAAAAGTGCAAGTGACGATCTCAACTCCAGAATTACGCTTTTCTCGCAATTCTGTCGGTATGTCTATATGTCTGTCAATCTGTCCGTCTGTTTGTCTGTCCATCTGTCAGTCTGTTCGACTGTCCGTCTGCCCTTCTGTCCATCTGTCCGTCTGTCCATCTATCCGTCTGTCCGCCTGTCTGTATGCACATCGACATGCAGCTTAAACGGCTGAAGCGATTTTCTTCAAACTTTGGATGCAAAGTTTTTAGAGGATTCCATAGAGATGAAATTGAAATTGTTTTCTTTTAACCTCGAAAAATAACGGTACCTGCCTCACAATCAAAATACAAATAGATGCTTATCTCAAAAACAAAAAAATGTAATTACTTTCTGAAGTAGGTTAAATATTTTAGTAACAACAAAATATCAATAACGCGGTTATTAACGGTACCTGCCTTTGAACTGATTTTCTGATTTTCAAAATTCTCAATAACCCTGAGGCCACACGTGCCAGTACTGGGCAGCCAGTTGGCTACATAGATTGACTGTCAAGTTCGTATACGTGAACTTGTAATCAAGTTGGTTTCAAGTATGTGCGGTCACGTTCAGCTTTTACTAGGATAGCCTGTCTAGGCTTCTAAATACATATTTTTATTGAATTTGCTTTGGCATCGGATACTTCGACTTTTTCTTACTTAACAAAAAATGACGTCGTGTACTGTATCAAGGCTTGCGATGGTCAATGCATAATACTGCCAATGCGTTGACGGATGCATTGACAGACTTTTCTGTCGCATCATAGTAACATGGATTGATTTTCATCTTATTATTCCTTCTAACTAGTGCTGTGAATTGCATTTAAAAGACCTGAGGTCTTACAGGCATATAGTTAAAATTATTATTATTATTATTCAAAAATTTCGATTCTTTTTTAAATAATTATATTTTAATAATTTTTTAATAAAATAGATTTGTTTGAGGTTTTTTTGTTCATCATCATCGTAGTCATCCTTTAATGGAATTTGACAGTTCATACGTCGACAGATAGGTAAGAAACTAAATTACGTCGTACGAGGTATATTTCATTCGACAATGTCAGCCAAAGGCGCTAAAATCACCTTTTCCCGAACCAAAAATTTAGATATCTTTAAGTTTTTCAATGCATCATCTCCGTAGCAAAATCTTTCAATTTAATTTGACAGTCTATGGCTTGACAAATCGCTAACAAAACGTTCCAAATGTCACCCGAAATCCCCAAAACTCTTATTTTTTCCCATGCAAAAAATATACTCTCAAAAAATTAGGATTTTTAACTAATAAAACACATTGTTAATTTTGTATCTACCTTAATGTTGTAAGCTTCGAGAGCACGTTTGTGCGATCTAGTCTTGCAGTCTATTATTATATAGATTCGGCAAAAAACTAAGATATTCCACACACACAAAAAAATAACACATTGACTTACCCCAAGAAACCGGTCTATCAGTCGACGAACAAACATGATATATTTCAGGATCCTTTTCCATCACTTGCGAATTTGATTCCTTATTCTTTTCATGTTCCACATGTGTCACCCACAATGCAGCTAAAGTCGAATTGATAACAAAATCAGCACACACAACATCTCCTATATTATCTTCATGAATAGGCAGCAATCTCAGGACACCCAGGCCACAAGCTACAAGGATACCATTCAGTCCGTAAATGTTATTGCACCACGCCGGCACTGGGTCCTCGTGCGTTGAAATAACTATGGACGGCCTTATGATGCAAATAGGAATTTTCATGCCATAACGCCGCACCAGCTCTTCGGTAAGTGATTTAGTGTAGGTATATGTATTTGGCCATGGCTTGATAATTCGTTCAGTTAACACTTCCAATTCTTCAATTGACTTATCAGTACATTGTTCTCCTAGTCGAATCATAATTTCTGGATCTATTGGGGAATCATAGAATTTCTCTTCAACGTAGGTTCTTACACAATGGCTGAATGCGGTTGAAATGAAGGTGAATACCTATTTCGAAAAATAATACAAAAACTATCATAATTATGTACATAAAATGTGTTAAGTTTTTCATTCATTTACTTGAATTTTTTTCATTCTTGATGTAAGTTCTAGGATTTCACGAGTTCCACGCAGATTTACCAATAGAAGTGTTTTTAATTTTTCATCAAATCTAACATCAGCAGCTGCATGAATAACAATTTGAACATTTTCAATCAATTCCTTTTCATCGGATTTGGATATGCCCATGTTTAATTTGCTCATGTCACCCTCGATTATTGAAATTCGCTTGAGATAGTTTGGATCATGGTTGAACAATTTCATAAAATGCTAAAAATTAGAAATAATTTAAAAAAAAATATTTTTTTTCAATTTATATAAATATATGAATAATATGCACCGTTCCAGTGAATGTGTTTTTTAGACGATCTTCAGCACTATTGCCTCTTTTTGCTCGTCCCAACAGGTATATATGTTTGACATCGCATCTTTTTATTCAAAACAAAAAAATTAAGAAATTTAAAACAAACAGGATATTTAAAAAATCGCCAAAAAGTAGCTAATCTCTTTAATAAATCCAATTCCATATGCACAAAAGCTGCATTATTTGTACATGACTTTCTACCCATACAACTACAAAATTGTGACTTACCTCAACAATTTTTCAACATAAAGCTGCCCCAAGAATCCTGTTCCCCCAGTCAGAAATACAGATTTGTCTTTAAAAAACATTTTCATCGGGGACATCTGGTTTTCAACAATATCCATTGTATCAACTTCTGAATTTGACTCACACTCTGGAGCTAAATTCTCCATGTTAAAAAAAAACTTTGGAATACTTTGGGACCGAATACTTTTTTTTTTTTTTTTGTTTTTAGTTGGATTGTTTTATGTCTCTGCAATTTGGTATACGAAATACAACTGACGAGTTGTTCAAAATCCAAACTATAAGAACGACGCGACGTACGTCCAGAGTTAGGTTAAAAGTTAATTGAATGCTAAGAAGGTTGTTAGCATTTTAATTGCAATTTACTATGCATCCTCTGCATGAATATTGAATAAGTAGGTATACTCATTTATGTAATGTATACAATTTAATTGTGTTGATGAATAAATAATAAAATTTCCGTCCGATTACAAGACGAAGGTTCATGGAGACCTTTTTGGTTGTTGAGCTTCAAAACAAAGAAGTAATCGTTCATTGCTACTTTATTGTTGAACTATATTTTCACTTGCTTTATAGAGCAAGTATTGGATTTGTGTCAAAAAAAATGTCGAGTTTTTAATCAAAAATAACATTACGCCATCATCGTAATGTAAGAAGTTCAAAAAAGTGATTTTCGACAAGACGAACGTCCGTCGCATGGGTCTATTTGTCTGTAAGCCCATATGTGCATATTGAGCTAATACCTAAACGGTTTTAAACATTTTCTTCAAATTTGGTGTGAAGAATTTTAATGTGTTGCAGCACTATGAGGGAAATTCAAATTTTATGTAATTTCGGTTCCAAGTTTTCTCGAAAACAACTCCAACGATTTTGATTAAAATTCGTAGGTACAAATATTCTCTTCAACAATTTAAATATAACATACTATACACCAGGTTTTTACTACAAAAGTCGATTGACGGAAATAAAGTTTTGGGAGATTTTTTTGAATTTAAGTGTTATGTGTACAAAAATAATTACTCTAATTTCGCGTTCCAATTTTATTTTATGAAAAATAATTTCAAAATTGGAAACATACAAATTAAATTTTTTATAAAGCTCAAACAACTTAAGCAACTAAAAAAATAATATCCTGATTTTGTATTAAATCTTAAAATTGAAAAAAATTATTAACTTCCCATTGGAAGTTATTGTAACTGGTGCAATTTGTCGAATTGAAAATTTTGACATATCTTCACGTTCTGAGGTTTCTAGAATCAGAATCAAATGTTCTTTGCCAGATGTCTGTATGTGTGTACGTACTTACGTTCGGGGTGCTTTTTCATCCACCATATATCGGAAACGAATATAGATTTATCGACTTCGAATGAATTTTATTTGACAGATAATGTTGTTTTTACACAACCGTTTTTTTTTTTTTTGCTACAGAAATTTAAAAAAGAGCTGTAAAATATCATTCGTCTCGAATATCTCGATAATGGAAAAAAAATATTGACTTCGGATTAATTTTATTCTACACATAACTAAGTCATCAAGGATTGGTAAAAATTGAAAAAAAAAAAAAAAAAAATAACTGAGGCTTTTTTTTTAACTAAGAAAAACAGTTGAAAAATAATTTAATTCTCAAATATTTCAAGAACAATTACTTATTCAGGATCTCAGCCTATTTTTTTATATATGTATATAATGACTTAGTCAACAACTGGCAATCAATTGAAACTCTTAAAGAATGTTTCTCAACTCAAATACCTTGAGAACAAACACCGATATCGACTGTTGCTTAATTTTGATATTTTTAAAACCACCCTTTAAAAAGATTAAATTCAAAATGTTGCCAAAAATGGCTTTTCAAAAATGTATGAAAAATTCTTACACTCAAAATCGTTTCAAAATCAAAAATTGGCACTGGCACTTAATTTGTGTTTTTATACTCTTTGCAACCATTTAATTTTTTATTTTTAAGTACCTTCCCTCTGATTTAAAGTATTTTTTTTTGCCAATAGTGTGTTTTGAAATATGTATGTAATTGGCTTTATAGTTAACACATCCATATCGAAAGGAGTTAGAAAAAACAGTTAGATAAATTCGATTCTTACAATTTAATAAGCTATTCAAAAAAACATAATCAAAAATGTACTATTATAAATAGCTTAAATATTATGCACAACGATCTTTTAAGGGCACTAATAGGAGGTTCCTAGCCTCTTTTTACTTGCGATATAGGTACTATATGATGGTTAGTTATGGATTCTAAAAAAAAATCGAACTCGATACAATAATTTTCCCTAACATTACGATGATGATAGAAAACGCGAAAAAATGGGTCCCGCAATTCTGTATGTCTGTCTATCTGTCCCCGCCCCTACAGCCTAAACGTCTGGAGGGATTTTCTTCAAACTTGATAAATAGTATTTTTTGACTAATATGCCCACATTTTTTTTTTTTTTCTAGTACCAAATATAACGGTACCGAGCATACAATTTTTTTTTCGCCATAAGGAAAATCATAATTCTAAATAAACTAAGAAAAATTTAAATAAATAAATAATTAAAATAAGGAAATGCTACTTTTAATTAATTTCTTTATTTTCAAAAATTGGTTCTTTTTGGTACCTCCAGAAGAACCATTTTTTTGTTTTTGATTTTCTCGAAAAAAGTTAAGTTGAAATTTTTCATTTTTTGTTTGGTAAATTTTCTAAAAAGTATAAACATTATTGTAAAACAAAATTTGAAAAAATATAAAATTAAATAAGAAATCATTGTTTTTTGTTTTTTTTTTGAAAACTAAATATTTTGATAACGACTTGGTCGATATTTTTAAAACTCCACTCGCGAGAAAAAACATGGAAACACTCAAGTTTGCCTTCAAAAACAACAATCGCATTGGATACAATATCTATAATTAATTGTAAATGGGCTCGTTTTGAAGCTTAAATTTAACACATCAAATTAAGGGTAAAATCATAAAAATCCATTCGATAGTTTTCGCGCTATCCGCCATAATAACAAAAATAACAAATTATACTTGTTTAAATTAGACAAGAGTTTGAAACATTGATACGCAATAAATGCGCCCATAGTTGGTCTTTGGTGTTGATTGTGCTGTTTAAAGTGAAAATAATGGAAACCACGCCTATAAAAGTAAGTCAAGGTGATACACTACTGCAAAAAGGAATAAACCAATGTACTGTGTTCCAGGATCTGTGTGGCGCCGCGCCGGATGTTATGACTGGTTAATCGTAAAGCGTTTCTCCAAAATCGTGCTTTGACTAGCGTCGATGCGGAGACAGGTATGATAAAGTCTCGTAAGTTACTGGACAGTTAAGAGACGACTTAAGGATGCAGACCTCATTTGGGGGTGAGGTCTGCATCCTTAAGTCGTCCGCTATCAAGGCTAGTCAAAGTACGATTTCGGAGAAACGCCATCACGATGAAACAGTCATAACATCCGGCGGCACATAGATCCTGGCCTTTAGACTAACCTACGAGTTTGTCTAAGCCTTCCGTAGATCTTTGATATGCAAGATTGGCTTAGACCGAGCTGACGGTACACAGTACATTGGTTTATTCCTTGTTGCAGTAGTGTGTCAACTTGACTTACTTCTACAGGCGTGGTATCCATCTTTTTCTAAGATAAGGAGGCCAAATGGGTCAAGATGTATTGCAATTAACTTTTAAAAGCACACTCAAAACCAAAGACCAACTATGGGCGCATTTATTGGGTATCAATGTTTCAAAGTCTTGCCAAATTTAACAAGTATAATTTGTTATTTTTGTTATTATGGCGGATAGCGGGAAAACTATCCAATGGATTTTTATAATTTTACCCTTAATTTGATGTGTTAAATTCAAGCTTCAAAACGAGCTCATTAGCAATTAATTAAAGATATAATATAATAAAGATATAATATAATATTTTTATAAGATAATTAACTTCGTATACTGCACAAATAGCTTCAAATATTTTGAAATGATAAACTTAAAAAATAGAATCAACGTCCGAAAATTCAACCAAAGCTATGTTTAACCCAGGTCTAAAATGACTATGAGTATGCCCCATTGTATCCGGCGCGATTGTTGTTTTTAGAAGGCAAACTTGAGTGATTCCATTTTATTGCTCGCGAGTGTAGGTGTAAAATATTTTTGTATTATTTTGTAGAATACTTGAATAAACATGTTTCTTAATTCAAAAACAACGGTACCTCCCATACAAATGTAGAAAATCCGTTAAGAAAAAACTTATTTTTCTCAAATACGACTCCAAGAATTTAATAAAAAAAATTGGCACGACTGGATCGCACAAACTTGCACTCATAGCTAACAACATTAACGTAGCTTGAAGTTGACAATGTACATATGTATTGGTTCCATAAAATTATAATATCATTAAAAAATTACTATAAATTTGTTATTTAAATAGATAAAAAAAGAACGCCAAAAATTTTTAAAAATAAAATTTGGTATGCCAACTTTTAGAATTTAATATAATACAATTTTACACAAAATTAAAAAAATATTCACTGACCCGTTTTCAAGATATTGAATTTTCAAAAAAATAAACATTCAATATTTTTTTAACAATCCAAAAATAATTTTTTCGAAAAATTTTATATGCAAAATTCTTAAAATTGTTAGGGACCTCTACACATAAAATTTGGTTGAAATCGGTGTTTAACGAGAAATTTGAAAACCAAAAAATCGGTTCTATGACAAATACCGTTAATAACCGTTATACATTTTTTTTTGGTTTTAGAATTTCTCGTTAACATTTTTCAACCCGATGCAATTAAATAACAAATGGTCCTACAAATTTATATATTAACAACAAAAATATTAAAATTAGGAAATTGGAGTCGATCTGATGACCTTTTCTCATTTTTTATTTTTGGGCTAAAATTTCATTATTAAAAATGGACTTGTATTCTGTAATCACATATTGGATATTACTAAAAATGCGGCCAAATGCTTAGGTTTCCTATAAGACGATGTAAAAACTTTCTTTTAATTATAAAAAAAAAAATCTGGGAGGTGACCTATCTGATCGCGGTTGTTGATAAAAATGTTGCTTTAGTCTTAACATTAAGAAAACCGCTGCGCTGATCGGACAAGGGTTTTCAGGTTGCTTCGGTTAGAATCCAAGATGGATTAACATATAAATAGGGTATCAAATGAAAGCTTAGACAAAACACGTTTTCGGACTGATTTTTTTTTTTGTGGTTGAGGCGACCCCGACCACTTTTGTAAAAATAACTATTTTTTTATCATTTGCGGCCTACAGTCGCCTCTCCAACTATTAAACAAAAATAAAAAATTAGGCTATTTTTCATAGATAGTGAAACATTTCAAAGTGAAAACATCACCCTATATAAAATGGAAATAGCCCCCAAAAGAAATTTTTAAAAATACTTACTTTTAATCTCAGTTTAGTGCAAATCGTGAGATTTTTGTTTAATTGTAGGCACACAAGACCCCAGTTGGGGCCTTGTAGACAGATTCGAACGAATGTTCGCAGTTAAGCTGTCAAACTAAAGTAGATACAATTTTTGATTTGCTTGGGCACTTTTTAACAGGAATATTTTTGTGAGATCTTATTTTTATTGAACGTGATGCCTTTAAATATCTTCAAAACCAAATCCATATAAAATGGAAAGCCAACATATTTTGACGAGATTTTTGAAGAATGTCAACGATTTCAACTTAAGTAACTCGTAGCTATTTCTGACAATATATTTATTTCAAAAGTCTATTGAAGAAATGACTGTTGAACTTGGAGAAGAGCATGTAACCATGATATATATCGTCGCCCTAATATTGGGTTACCGTAATCGCCAAAATTCACTTTTTGAGTTTGGTATTCAGTTTTATGTTTTCGGGCTATATCTTTCCAAATCTTTTATCCGTTTTGCTCTATCTCATTCCATTGCAAAGATATACAGAATGGTTTTGACGTATATCCATCAATTCACACGTATTGTTTTGACGTAAACGCCAAAATGTGGGATTTACGTCAAATTTTCCATACAATTCAAGCAGATTTGTTTTTAAGAATTGTTTTGACGTACATCTTATTGTCCTACAACGTACGCCATCAAACTTATAATGCTTGTTCAGTATTGTTTTGACTTATGTGCCTACAATATGAAAAACAAGTAAGAAAAACAAATATTTGCCGTACGTGCATACGATTTTACTGTGCCCGTAAAAAAGTATAAATAAAAAAAAACAATATTTCAGTTGCTTCCGATCTATTGTCGTGAGACGACGTGATTGAAATATCATTTAAATGAATTCTCCAGTACCCATATAAATCCCTTCTTTCGTAAGAACTTATATGGTCCTACTAATAATAAAATTTAGTAACGACTTAAATATTTGAGGAACATATAACATAATGGTATGGACTATACAAAATTAACCAAATATGTTACGTTTCATATTTTTGAGTCCATATACCATTTAATATTCATTATTTATGGTCCACCTAAATATTTATATGTCATACAATGGTTGGTTTATTATTTAGAGCCCATGTACTTACGGTCCATTTTATTTAAATATTACAGCAGTTACTAAATTTGATTATTGGTAGGGCCAATAAGTAGGGTTTCAATTAATTGGCGCATTTTAAACAACCTATTGTTAAGGGCTGAGCATTTTACTAGTTAGAAGTTTCCTAAGCATTTAGCAATTTACAAGCTATTCCAAAATTATAAAGTTTTTGCTAATTAAACAGATAGCAAAACATTTGTAGGGTTTAAATTTAATGAACACAGTTAATGTTAATTATTAATATACCATCAGATGCCATATGGATTTAGCAAATTGCTAAAAGTTAAAGTAACTATTTCGTGATTTTAACTTAAGGGAATCATTTCAACTTAGTAACTTACTAAAATGGCTCTAACAATTTACTAAATCGTTTAAAATTTTGCGCCATTGCTTCTAATCTCTTAAGATTATTGGACGAGTTAGTCCCAAATGAAGCAGAGTTCAGGGAAAAACAAATAGTGCTTCCTCAAGTTAATCGGAACAAGACTGGTAAAAAAATTAATAAAGAAATAATAATAAATAAATTTTGCAACAACTGCAGATAGTTTGTAGATTTCAACTTAAGTGGCTACTAAAATAAGCATGTATTCAAACCAAAGAATGTCAGAGTGCATCCACACAAATAATTTTTATTCAAAGCTTTTCGAGCTTAAACCTTAAAAAAAACCTTTATTTTTTTAAATTTTACCTGCCGCTGTTTCTCCATATTATCATACAATCTATGGGTTTTTCGGCAAACTTGTTACTGACTTTAATTTTAAATATTGTTACATACATTCCAAAAACTTATTAAAACATCATGTTGATTACGCCTTTTTTGGAGAGAATTGACCGCAAAGTCAAAAAATAAGCATGGGCAGGAAAAATGGAACAGACTAAAATCTGAGAATCTTAAGACTAAGAAATGATATAAAATTTATTTAAACGCAGTTACAAAGGCTGGTATTTCTTTTAAAAATAAAGGCCTAAACGAAGTTTCTATTATTATTACTAACAGCGCAATTACCTTTAACATGGGTCAGGGTACACCAAAATAAGACTTCTTAAATCCCCGATAAATGATATCAAAATTCGAGAAAGGCCCTTACTAATAAAACTAAAAATTTTTACACAATTTTTTTCTTCGAACACACCCAAGAATCATGCCCTAAAATAATATTGACGAGTTAAGGGACACAGTATATATAAAAAGTTTGTATCCTTTTATATCATCAGAGGATAAGAAATATTTTGAAGCTCTTTTCAATCAAGTGAAATCTAATGTGAATTTTTTTTTTTAATTTATTTTACTACTTTCTTATTTTTGTCATAAACAAAAATGTATAAAAAGTTTGAAGTCATTACTTTTATTTTTTTTTTTATTATTTATATTCTTTTTGTATTGTTTATTTTGATAACGCACGACTATGTGCAAAATACTATGATTTTGTTGTATACAAAAAAAGGATTTTGTAAAAATTAGTTCTCTACTTTACGAAATGTGAAATAAATATATGTTTTGTTCTCAAAATCCTTGTCTTTTTTTTTTTTTTGAAACATAAAAACGTGTATATAACACGTGATTCTAAGTAAATACATTTTTTACTTATTTATTATTGGAATGCCGTATGTGCACAAATTTTGACGTATGTGTATGAGTAAAAGAAAATATTAATTTTACTGGCGTATACAGCAAACTCATTTTGTAATAAATTTTAAATATTTTAAAAACTAATAGTATTTTAGAATAATTTCTTACATTTTTTGAAAGAGGATTTCCGTATTAATATCGTGACAAAAAATGAAAAAATCCCAGCGGTTGGTTTTCGAACTGTCAAAACTTCAAATGCGATTTCCCAAAAACATTAAAATGGCGCTTACAGTAACCCAATATTAGGGCGACGATATGTATGTTATGTAGATGTAGATGCATCAGAGTTTAGAAACGAAAAGTAAAACAATCAAACGTTAAAAAAAATCGTATTTATATTTAATAAATTGATTTAGTCAGTCATAAACTGTTTTAATTTCAAATGTGTATGCGACCACTTTTAAAGTATGGAACAAGACACAATTCATTTTTGGAGTGATCCCAAGTATAAATTACGTCAATATTATTTTGTTTTAAAACCCCGGCTCGCAGAAGTCGCTTTAAGACAACCGCTGTTTGAGCATTGAATTTATTTCCATACATTTTGAGGACTTTAAGCTCACATGGTTTCTTCAGTTCACTAAGCAGCTCGTACATTGCGTCACATCCAATCAGATTGTGCGTAATATCCAGTGACTCAAGGCTTGTGAACGATATAAGTCTTGCAATTATAATACCACCTTTGGACTCCAGATTATTTGCGCTTAAATTAAGCTTCCGAAGAGTCTTATTTTTCTTCAGTGCCGTAAATAGTAAATCAGTTCCATGTGATGTTAAATTGTTTGACTGCAGATCCAAATGCACTAGTTTCGAACTCTTCGATCCCAAATACTCTGATAGTGACTCCAAATCGTAACCGTTTAGATTGGATTGACGCAAACTTAGATTGGTAAGTTTATTTTGCCATAAAAGTTGTGCTACCAAGTAGCTAAATTTACTGTTGTCAAAAATACTCACTTGAGACATTGGGCAAGTTCGGCTTATATCGACACTTCGAATACTTCTTGACTTGTGTATACCATCAGCAAGGATTGGAAAAGTATTTTCGTTTATAAAACAATTCTCAACATCTAAGGACTCCAGAGTATCACTTTGAATTAGAATACATCGAAGAAGTACCAAATGCTCCGATTTTAGTTCATTCTCACTTAAGTCCAAATTTTGAATGTTGCTTGAAGTGATATTGTTTCGAAGCACCAACATAACACTCACAGGAAGTGAAACATTTTTTAATTGAACAGTTTCAGCGTTTTCTAAGCATCTGACAAATCGTTCTATCATCAGGATATTCTTAAAATCCGGTATTTCAATGTTGCAGATTTTAACACTTTTTGGCTTTCTCTTTTCAAGATAATCCATGAGAATTGACCAGTCGTACTCTGTGAAAAAACGCTTCATTCGCTGTTCGAAAAATGTTTTATTGATTTGAAAGTGGTGATATGGTCGTTTGTCGTATTCTCGTTGCCAACAGTCAAGGAGTAAGATATTGAGCGATTTGAAAGTGTGACGTTTGTGCAAGTCACACTCACATTCTGCATCAACATATTTTGCAAATTTGTCACATAACATTTTTCTTATTTAATTTTGTTTTGACAACTTTTTCAAAAAACAGTTTAAATAAATAGAAAACAAAACCTTTAAAAGTGTCAAACTACACCAGCTAATTAACGATTGAAATTGATAAATTATAAAATAAATTTCCAGTTTTGCTACTCTTCTCTTATCTCATTTAATTTTTTTTTTTTTTTGTCAGCAACTAAGCGACAAGATACATTATAGCTATTACTGGTAATATCACTAGCTTTTCATTTTTGTTCAGTTCAATATTAAAATTAAACAATCACTACAAATTTGTTTTTTTACTTCAGAATCACAAAGGCACTTATTTTATAATTTCTGACAACCCTGCGCATGATTATACCTTGGATACATTATGTATGTGCACTTTGACCAAGTGGGACCTCTAGCAACATTCAAAACTTGTCAGTTAATCAAATCAAATGTTGTCGTTCTGCAGGCATTAAAAATTATTTATTTTCATTTTTCATTAAAAAGTATGCAATTGAATAAAAGTTTTACATTTTGATTTCTTCGTCAAGTATATACCTATAGAAGTTTTTAGGTGCCCCAAAAGTCCAACTTTAAGAAAAGCCATTTACAAAACTGAAATCGTTAGCAGAACATTTTCGGTTAGGTACAATAAGATGGTGAGGCAGATCTTATAGATTATTTTCTAATTTCCAAAGCTTCGGAGCTCTTGATAATTTATTTTAAATTAAGCCAGCGAATTCGAAATACACAATTATAATAATTGTAAATTGTACATTTAAGTGTGCAAGATTATTGCAAAGTGAGTATAAACTTAATTCTGAAAGTAGGTAAAGTGCGCGTAAGGATATGTATTAAACGATTAGTTTAGCCAATTAAAAAGGTACATAGGAGAATAAAACTTTTATAGAATTATTTTCTCAAATAACGTTACAACCCTATTTTGTATTTTCTGAGATTTTCCCTAAAAACCTTTAGGACCATTTTTTTTTTTTTTTTGTTTGGTAATGTGTTTATGTTGTTTACCGAGAAAATGATAAAAACAATTTAAAATAGCAATTTTGAATTTTATTGATTTATTTATTTATTTAATTATATAAAAATATGGATGTTGAAAAATTCCAAAGCATGAAATTTACTAGATATTATGTTAAAATAGTTTGAGCTAAGTAAAAACTATGCCATTTGATATTTTGCCCAGATATTAATTTATGCCGAACTTTTTTTACTTGCGATATACGTAGTATAGGGCAAGTTTAGGATTCGTTTCCTAAACATTACCGTGATAGAGAACGCGAAAAAGTGGGTCTCGCAATTCTGTCTCTGTCCGTCTGTCTGTCTGTACCTCGACGTGCAGCCTAAACGGCTGAAGCGATTTTCTTCAAACTTTGGACTTAGGGTTCTTATGGGATTCCCTAGAGGGGAAATTGAATTTTTTTTAGCTCAAAAAATAACGTTACCTGTCATACAACCAATATACAAAAATTGATTTATTTCAAAAACGGCTCTAACGATTTTCGAAAAAAAATTACGAGGTAGAATAAAAAAATGTTTAACGGTTATTAACGGTACCTGTCATACAACCGATTTTTTGGTTTTCAAATTTCTCGTTAACTACTACACCGATTTCAACCAAAATTCTTATACAAAAGGTCATTTACAATTTTAACAATCTTACATATACAAATTGTCAAAAAAATAATTTTTGGATTTTTTTTTTGAAAATTCTTGAAAACGGGCAAATGAATTTTTTTTTAATTTTGTAGAAAATTGTATTTTATTAAATACTAAAAGTCCTTTCCAGAATCTATGCAAAACTCTCTAGTGCCTTATCGAAAATTAGATTGTTTTTATAATTAGTCTAGGACAGATAGAAAATTTCTGTGCTCAAAAGGTAAAAGCTCTTAAGTCGACTTAAGTGGTCTTAGCTATTTATCGCTTTCTTACATATTTTGTCCACAACCTGTATTTCTCTCTTACCCCTGTTGATAAATCTTTAAAAACAAGAAAGTTATGACCGTTTGCAAAATATCTTAAGTTTACTTCTTAGGTTCTTGCAAAAGGTAAAATAACTTAAGTAGATGATGACGAATCTTATGTATCAATTTATTTATTTTTTCAGAAAATACGAAGAAATTATTTTGGTAAAACATCTTCATGTTCGATATTTATCAACAAAGTAAGATCACTTATGTCGACTTAAGATGTTGTACCACACAAAATTTCCTGCATTTAAATTCCTTAAATAGACTAAAGGTATTTTCCCATATTTGGTTAACATTAAATTTATATTGAAAATTTTGAATGAAACAACAACAACTAAAGTGTTCTATCACCAAGTTATTTGGCTGAAGTTATAGCTATTTCACGAGTGCCACCCCGATCATCAGACTTCTTTGTGTGGTGCTGAGTCTTAATATGTTCATTTTTATTTGAAAAGCTTTGCCCGTCATGAGGATTGAACTAAATTCGGAAGCCGACGCACAGTGGGTCCTCTCCATATAAAACAGTGCTCAAAATACCGTTTTTAATTTTTGTGAATAAAATTAAAATAATAGTGCCAAATTAATATTTACGGTGTAACACACGTCATACGGAAGTATTACTTTCTCTCTTGGTCTGGCGGCCAAGTTACGGTACTTCAAAGTCGACACTTTTTGATTGTTTTTGATTCACACATGCGATGGTCTTGATTTTGTGGTTGCATTTTTTTATTTTTAAAAGTTAAATTCTTTCGTTAAAAAAAATAAAAATATGTCAATTGTTAAGTAAGGTATGTAGATTACAAATGTATTTTTTATTTTATTATTGAAAGTGTTTTTAAGTATATAAAGTACATCAACAAAAGAGGCTTTCACTGGGAAGCAATGAAATCTTTATAACGTTTTTTTTTTTTTTTAATTTGCGCAGAGAACTTTCAAATCGAACTATACAGACTGAAAGACCAAATTATCTTTATTTAGAATCCGAAGAGAGAAGTGAGAGCACTGTACGCGTTTTTAAAATAAAGCTGTTCGAGTTAGAGACTCAGGAAACTTATAGTGAAAGAGTCGACATAAATTGTGGTTAATGGAGGTATAGCCGAAAAGATAATTACGTGGGATTATAGGTATGTCTGCCGTGATATCGAATACAAAAGTGTTTGCACTTATTTGTATAGGTGGGGGAGGGGTAGGTTTTGTTTAAAATTAGCGATTTTTCTGATTTTTGTCTAAAGTGTGTAACCATTTTAATTCATATAGATATTTAATAAGACCAAATGGTGCTCCGTAATTTGTCCTAGGTTTTAATACCTTTATTTTGATAATTCAATTAATAGAACTCAAAATATAAGCTTATTAAGCGAACCACATCGGCGAAAAATCAAAAAAAAAAAAAAAAAAAAAAAAAACGACTGTGTTCGCTTAAAAATCTTATTTTTTGAGTTCTATTAATCAGATCGCCAAGGTTAAGCTACTGAAATTTAGGATAAATAACAGATCAATTCTTGTCGGTTTTTTACTGAAAAGTTTACTTTCCGCGATCAAAATGGATCAATTTCTTACTCCGTTTTATATATTTACACATGTCCAAATTGCGAATTCCATAAGTAGTAGGTATATTACGGTGGTCCTCATAAAGGTCGTTGTCTTATTTTCAATTCAAAATAAAACAATGACCTTTATAAGGCCCACCCTAAGGTATCACGGAAAGAATTGAAAAATCACCAATTGCAAAATTTTAGGTTGTAATTTACGAAACACTTTTTGTTTATAAATCAAGGCGCTTTTATTAATTTCTTTATTTATTAATTTTATTAATTTAATAATATTTTATTATAAATCAAGGCGCTTTTATTGAAAAATAACTGAACGTTTTGTAATTTACTACTCAAATCATCGTAAAAGGCTAAATTTTATAATTCGATATTTATTATCAAAAATTATAATTCGAGCTTGTTGACTAGAAAGTAAATTACAAGTTTTTGAATCGCAATCTACTACTTCAGGGGAATAATTTAATTTTACAACTGATATCCAAATTGATACAAATTGATATCAAATTGCGATTCGCTAATGGTAATATTTTTTTTCCTCGATCGCATTATTTATACTCAAAAGTGTTGAAATATAAGTTTTGAGTGTCAATATCTTCATTTAGCTCATTTTTTAATATTGCAAACAAAAAGTCTTAATTTAGGAATTTCCAATCCAAGGTCCAAAACTGGATTAATTTTTCGTGATTTGTAGATTATTTTTCTTGATCTGATCTAAGAATTCTTTCCGTGTAGTATTAAGTATTAAGTATTTCTTCTTCTTGTTCTTTTTCAGGCGAATATAACATTTATTATTTACTGAATTGCATTTGTTATATCAGTAAGTATCAATATTTAACAGTAGTGATGATTTAAAATAGGATACAGAATTTTGAGCACTGCTTAGTATGAAGGGGACCCACTGTGCGACGGCCTACCCATCGCGCTATTAGGTGACATAACAAAATAAAAACTGCAATAGTTGTTTTGGTAAAAGCACTTAAGTCAAAAAAACATAAATAAATGCATTAGCCACATTTTCAAATAGTTGTATATATAAAGATAATGTTCTGAAAATTGTATCTTTACAATCCTCTTAGTTTTTTTTTTACACAGATTCAAAGTTAAAAATTCACTTTCTGAAAAAGTATGAAAACAGACTTAAGAGCTTTTACATTTTGAGCACAGATTTAATATGAAGCAAGTGGGAACGAATTAATTCATGAAATTTTAATGCTGGTATCGACGCAGAATTTTATCCTCGACAACATATCCAAAGTCCCCCAAAATCCTCGCATTTGGCTTTTTGTATAGACGCAATATAAAGAGGTGGAGAGGTGGAGGACTCGTGAGTTTACCAAGCTGAAAAATTTGTTATAACACAATCTAACCATATGACACATGTTTTTAGGGTGATTTTCAACGCACATTCTAAAGAGACTAAAACTGAAAAGATACATGCATCCTGTAGAAAGTTAAAGTCCTTTTTATGGAATGATTACTTTTTTTTTGAAGTACAACAAGTAAAATATTACCCAAAATCAATTTAGAATACTGGGATATTTATGAAATTTGGTATAAATGTTCATTTGGCATTTTTACTAAGAATCAAAAGAGTCCCTGTGACCTGCTTAAAGGAAAAAACAGTAGATTTTGCTTCAAAATTAATCTAATTTTTTTTAAGGGTTCATTTGGCATTTTTACTAAGAATCAAAAGAGTCCCTGTGACCTGCTTAAAGGAAAAAACAGTAGATTTTGCTTCAAAATTAATCTAATTTTTTTTTTTTTTTTAGGATGCTTGTATCATGTTGGTAGTAGTCCGTAGCGTAATGGTTAGTGCGTTCGACTGTCACGCTGAAGGGTCTAGGATCACTTCCCAGCCTCGTCCACCTAAAAAAAACTAAAAAGTTTTTATTCAGGGCTACTGCCTCTTGCGAGGAATTGACAAATCCTCCAAGAGTATCACTTGTCACGAATAAGTGCTTCTCGTCTAGCCGTTCGGACTAGGCATAAAATTGTAGGTCCCTTCCATTCCTGTCGAAAGGCGCACACAGGAATGGTTGCGAGTTGTTAGTCACTAGGCCCTGGTTCTTCATGAGCCGTTGTGCCACCCGATTTATTTTTATTTTTTTTTGTATCATGTTGGTTTTTCATTAATTCATTCATACTATACTATCTCAATTACACGAAAAAACTTTTTTTCCTAAGACCTATCATTTTGCTCCCTATAGGGCAGGTCAAACATAAACTCTCTAAAAAAAACTCTTCGGATCAAGTTATTTTAATGGAATCTTTTTATACTTGGAAACCATGACATATTTAATATTTTAAGCAAATTTCATCAGCGTCAAAACTTATTCATAGATGTTATGGTTATAATGACGCACTAACATCTCGCCCTCAAAAAAAAAACACCCTTTCACCACAGATATTGTTAGTGGCTCTTTTTATTCTTGTTGAAGATGCTAAATGGAACATTTTTACCAAATTTCATCAATATCCCATTATTCTAAAATGATTTTGGGTAAAATTTTACCTGTTGTACTTAAAAAAAGGAATCATTTCATAAAAAGGACTTTTACTTTTTACAGGATACATGTATCTTTTCAGTTTTGGTCTCTTTAGAATCAGCGTTGAAAAACACCATAAAAACATATTTCATATGATTAGATTGTATTATAACAAATTTTTCAGCTTGATAAACTCCCGCCTCCTTCCCCTCTCCTCCTCTTTAAATGCGTCTATACAAAAAGCCAATGCGTGGATTTTGGGGGATTTTGGATGTGTTGTTGGGAATAAAATTCTGCGTCGATGCCAGCAGTAAAATTTCATGAATTAATTTGTTCCCCGTCAGATCCTATCTTTCTTAGACTAAATGTATTTTAAATACAACAATAAATGTTCAATTTCTTGCGCACTTGTGCGTTTCTATAATATCTTATATTTAATTCTATTGTTAGACATTATATTTATTTATTTATTAATCCGTTAATTAACTAACGTTAGAATTTATAACTATTTAAATACAATTTTACTACACTTAATATTACCTACAATATAAATACAAGTATAACTACAATGAAATGTTGAAAAAGTTTTCTTTAAATTTTTTACTTTTAAAATTGTCGTTTATAGAAGTACTTAAATAATAATAATTATTGAAGACTGATATCAATTGATTTAAAGGACTATTCTTTTTTAATTATAAAGTTATAGTGGTCTGTAAAAGTTAATTTAGTGTCAAGTATAATACCTAGATCGGAGAAAACGGAAAGTTTGCACAAAGGAGAAGAATCTAATAAATAATTATAAGTTATAATTTTTTGTTTGCGTGTAAAACACATGGTTTTACATATGTCTATGTTTAACAGAAGTCGGTTTTTGTTACACCATCCCCTGACTATATAGGTCTTCTTGAAGCAGTGAACAGTCGTTTATTGAACTTATAATTTTGAAGATTTTAATATCATCGGCATAAATTAGAACCGATGAGTATTTTATAATCGAGGTTAAGTCGTTAACATATAAAATAAACAATAAGGAACCTAAATGGCTTCCTTGCGCGACACCAGAGTTGACGAAAAATTGAGTAGAATGTTCATTCCTAAATGTAACACTTTAGCTTCTATTGCCTAAATAAGATGAAGTCCACGTTAAAAAACTTTCATTAAATCCTAAGGCCTTTAGTTTATGGGTTAACGTTTTATGACACAATTTATCGAATGCCTTACTAAAATCCGTAAACACACAGTCTACTTGTTTCCTATCTTCAAAAGAATCAAGACAAAAGGAAGTAAAATGAAAGAGATTTGTTACAGTTGATTTATTTTGGACGAATCCGTGCTGACTGTCGCAAATAATTGATTTACCATTAAAAGATAAGACATTACAGATAATGGACTCAAACAGTTTAGGAATAACAGAAAGTTTGGCGATAGGTCGGTAATTCCTGATGTCGTTTTTGGACACTTTTTTATGAATTGGTGTTATAGCACTTTTCCATAATTTAGGAAAAATTGAGCATCTTATAGATGTATTGAATAGAAAAAAAAAGAGGATAAGATAAATTGGAAATACATTTTTTTAGTACACAAGATGATGGTGTACCATCTTGTGTACTAAAAAAATGTGCCCAGGGCTAAAACAGTTGTCAAGTTTTGAAACGCAATTGAATCTTCACTAATGGTAAAATTAAGTGAGTTAAGGTGAGAAAAATTTTGAGACGGAAAGAATGGGTCGGAAGTTTGGGCAGAAATAGGGACTTCAAAAGCATCTTTGAAGAAATTTGCGAACATGTTTGAAATTTCTTCGGAGTCTTGGCTGGTTCTGTTGTCATAAGACATGGAGTAAGGGTAGCCATCAACAATTCTTTTACTATTCACAAAGTTCCAGAAGTTTTTTGGAGAATGTTTTAACTCATCTTCAAGTTTGGTAATATAATCTGTATAAAGAGTGTGGAAATAGTCTGTAAACATATGTTTCAGTTGGGAATATATCCTAAAATCTCCACCAGCCTTCGTTTTACTATATTAAAACCACGCCTTTTTTCTTTTATTTTTTAAGTTTTTTAAGTGAGTACCAAACCATGGTGGAGTTTTGGGATTGCAGCAAGATTTACGTAATGGCGTGGTTTCATAAAAACAGTCAAACAGAGTACTATAAAATTTAAGACACATAACATCAATATCACGATTAAAAAGTATTTGATTCCAGTCAACATTACATAACAAATTAACTAGTTCATTGAAATTACATTTTTTAAATTGAATTCCAGTTTTTCGTTTGGGCTTACAGGAACATTGAAAACATTAATATTGAGAGATAAATCTAATGCTGGATGGTGTCGGTCTTCATCTAATAAAATAGTATCGGCTGGAGTTACAGCTACGTCAGCATATATAGTGTCTGAGAAGAATATTAAGTCCAATATTTTATCAAAACGGTTAGCAACCCCATTGAATTGACTAAGTCCACACGAAGCTAGACCATCGATTACCAAGAATTCGTTATTAGAAGAAGAATTAGCTGGCGAAAAGTAGTTGAAATCTGTCGACATTGTCCAGTTCAGGTTTGGAAGATTGAAATCACCCAAGATTAGGAGCTCATCACTTGGTTCCATTTGGTCATGAATGTCTTCTATGCAATTTATGCAGTTTTCATAAATACCATTTGTTGATCTTGGAGGTATGTACACTGAGACAATATAAAGGTAACCAGTTTCCATTTTAATTTTATTACACATTATTTCGACGTCAGATAGATCAAAATCATTAACCAGAGTTTTAATCAAATCTTACAATGATTGAGAACTCTGTAACAGTGATGATTGCCATGTCACCGTGCGTCGTCGTTTGTGCTTCTATTTCTGAGCGTCTTATTGTCTACTTTACAACGAGGTAGTGCCTTAACGGGTGGTGTAATTTCCTGCAAACTGACTGATGTTTCTTTTATCTCACATGTAAATTGTTTTGCTTTTTTTGTTAGGGGAGATAGAACGTTTTTAAAGGCACAAAAAGCATTGGTTAAACGAGTGTTAACTTCAAGTACTTTATGAAAGTAAAACGTGATAAAAACAAAAAAAAACATCTTAGAGAACAAAATTTTGTTTGTACTTTTAAATTTCTCTACGCATTCTTATAATAATACAATATTGTTTTTTTTTTTTTTGTAATATATAAATACTAGTTTACAACTCCTATCTAAATTATAGTCCTTAACAACGGGCGCAAATTCGTGCGATCCAGTCATGCATATTATTTAATCTTGAGTAGATAGTGTTATTTTTATTAGAGCTTATTTCATTGTTATTTCTTTGTAATTTTTATGTATTTTCTTTGTCAACACTTAAAAGTACTTATATTTTTGTTTCCCCCATCAAGGTCATATAGTATTTTATATTCATTTATACATACAACAATAGTAAACAGCGTAGTAGTAATTTAATAATTCATGAATCCAAATCTATAGATAATGTTAACGATGTTTACTTCGATACCTTAACATTTATTTCATGAATTTATTGAATATGTATACGCAATGACCATAACACATTCCTTTTTCTAACTTCATCGCTCATCTTAAGGTCATTCAACTTTGCAATTTAATGAAATCTAAAAAATAGATTTCAATCAACGCGACCACATCGAAAAAAAGGGTTCAAACTTCAAATCTCCTCTTGAGAAATATCTTTCATTCTAGACAAGATTCAGATTTATTTCCATTTCACATTTCAGATAAATTACTCCAAGTCTGTGTTTCAGATTCCATTTATGTAGGTAGCTCCAATAGGTAAAAACATAGGTACAATGTATAGGATTGTGCACAAAACTGCGTACCTACTGTCTTAGATTTAATAATCGTCTAGCCTAGACGTCTGGAATTTGACTTCAGACAAATTTAACATCAGGGGCAGGAACGTATTTAGAGGGGGGCTCGAGGGGCTGAAGCCTCCTCCGAATGGTTTTTTTACAAAAAGATATAGTAACAATTTAATTAAAGCACATTTCAGAAGCCTGTCATGTGTGAAATTATTGAAAACACAGAAGTTTGCCAAGTATGCCGGTCTCAATTGCGGTAGGTACATAATAGAAAACATTGACCCTTTTACACGATAAGAAGAATTAGAAGTACCTACGTAGAAAGTTACACAATAAATTTTGGTTTGATATTGGTATCCAAGTCACGGAATTATTAGATTAAAGCCCAGTTTGTTAAAACTTGATCATCTTTAATCAAGGATTATTCCAGTTGATAATCATGGAATGCGTTTATTCACTAAAATTTTAATCAAAGAATCCATGATTTGAGCAGTTAATTGAAAATATCGCTAATCAGCCGAATTTCCTCGATTAGCACCATTAAATCATGGATTTACAGGAATGCAGTTTGTTCATGCTTGATTTACGCACTCGCATGATAAACAGAAATACTTATATGCTCATTAGATATACCTTTGTAGCCATCTTGGGTTTTCTGTGACGTCTCAATCATCTTTTATTATTATTTTAATTATTAAGTGAAGACTTATTAAATTTAGCATTTAAAGAAATTGTTTTTAAGTGATAAGAATAGTAAAAATATAAAAAGCAATAAGAGCAATCAAATTAGTTGAAATTAATATTCAATATGTTATGGCTATTGTGACGTCACACAAGAAACGAGCAAATCTTGTTTCTTTTTATTACTGATTGTCGCCACTTTTGACGTATAGTGAAACAATTAAACAAAAAAAAAAAAAACAATACACTCTCTCTGGCTACCAGGGCGAATTGTGATTTAAAAAAAAAAGAGTTTAGTGATAGAATATTAATAGAAATCAAGACGTCTATACTTCTGGTATAACAAAAAAAAAACATTCTGCCATTGCATAAATAAGTAAAAAAGCCTTAAATAACCAAATTGGGTTGTTCGCAATTTGAAATAGCGTTTAGTTATCTGTGTGCACAATTGTTGGGTACATTATTTCGATACAGTGTCATATTCAAAATTTATGGAAAATCTCGCAAAAAATCCTCACCGTTTTATACCATTCAAAATTTTAAGAGCTTAATTTTTTAAAAAACAAACTCGATTTATTGCAGTTCAGTGACTTTGTACAAACTTTGTACTAAATTTGAAGCAATGCAATGTACAGTTTTGTTGGTTCTCGCCTTAAAATTTTCATGTATAAGAAACCAATATTTGCTTTAATATAGAGACAGTAATAATAATAAAATCGGAAAAAATATATAGCTATGTACCTACCTACACACTTACAAAGTTTTAAATTATTAGCTCACAAAATTACTTGTAACACTTTGAAGACAGCCCATCCCGAAACAAAATCCTGGCTACGGGCCTGAACATAAACATTCTAATTCTTACCTCTTATGGTTTCCCGAGAAATGTTTTTGTTTTGAGAAATAATTTTTGGTAGAAACCAATTTGATTGAATAAAATCAAAAATTAGATCGTAGACTTTTTTTAAAGGCATATGTAGAGACAACAATGATTTCATTATTTATGTATGTATATTATACATATTTATGCACCTACATATATACGGTATATGTGGAATAGTCATCAGAGTCAGAGTCGCGACGTTACTTCATTAACATTTCCAATGGGGTGTTAAGTCTTTTGACATTTTTATTCATTTATTTTCCAAGAAATTGTTTATTTGACTCCAGAATGTGCTACATTATTATCGATTTGGCTAGACTGTGTGATCGATATGCATACATAATGTGCATACGAACAAGGCATATTTATTAGAATAATGTGTGTATGTGTATGTTGTAGAAGTTGTGTTCCTAATCATTTATGAAAACATTTAAATTAAGTAAATAATTTCAGTTCAATTTTGAATTAAATTAATAATTAATTTTTGATTGGTCTTCTTAAATAAAAATTAAGATCGATAGTGTTCTAAAATTCTTATTTTGTAAGTAATTCGCGTAAGTTTCCTCGGGAACGCACAAAATTTATAATTGCAAGAAAATTAACATAACCATGAAAATATTGCCTGCACCGAAATAAAATCTATGTATAGACGACAGATGGTTTAATGGCCTACATGCTTGGCCTCACAGTTTTTCCTCTAAGATCAATAGTTTCGGATTTCCAAAATTTTCCAAAATGGTGGATTTCGCAAGGGTCATAGCCCTCTTTCATTATAAAGAAATCAGCTTACAAATATTTCATTCCACAAAAAAAGTCATTCTTTATTGTTAAACTTTGTGGTCTACAATTTGTATCACGAGAACAATTTACGTAAGTTTCTTATGAAATGATAAAAACAAAAAAGAATGCCATATGAAAGGTACTTTTTTGTTTCAAGGTAATATTATAAAAAGAAAAAAACAATTATCCCATCAAAAAGTTAAGTCACTGGTCGCAAAAGATCAGCTAGTTTCAGTACCTAATTGGTCAGCCATAGATTTTTGTTACACTATTTCAAGGTAATATTATAAGACTTTTAGCACCTCATTTTTTGGGATATTCCAACAAAGTGTACAAAATCTGAAAGCATTCCAAGTCCACAAAAAATGGCAACTAATTGCAGTAATTGACCAGCCATAGTTTTGTTTAATTGATTTTTTTTCTAGGCCGTACAAGACAAAAATTAAAAATTCATGCAAACTTTAACAAATTTTCAAACACCAAATTTTTGCTTTAGGCTGGAAAAAAGTAGGTACTCAGGTAATTGTTAAATATTCAAGGAAAAATGAACTTTAAAGGAGAATGGGCATTTTAGTACTTATTGCACACGAATGAGATATATATCGTTGGAAAGCTTAGACCTAGTACATCATTTGTTTGTACGGACACAAAGCTGTAAACCATATGGGGTTTAGACAATATATGGCAACAAAGATTGCAATTAGAGCAAACATTAATTGCACTAATGTTCCATTGAAAAACCAGTATTGGTCACTTTCGATGAACTGAATAAACCTCAAAAATAAAGGAAATTTTATACCAATGGCCAATAAAGGCAAACAATATCATGGTTGATGGCGAATAATTCGCTTAACAGTAGGTATGAAAATTCGCTTAACGGTATGAAAATTCTCCTTTTTTTACTCGATTTAATAAATGTGAATAGTTGTGCGTCTAGGCCCATAATTGGGATGTACAACGTTGGAAAGCTTAGTTCAAGAGCATCACATATCACACATAACTGTAAACAATGGGGTTAAGGCAGTATATTACTATTAATTAGGGCGTTAAGGCCATATTTAAGGTCCAACCTTGCACACCTTAGTACACTTATAGTCCACATTCTAAGTTAACTTTTAAGAAAAGTCGCCACGGTGGCAACACTGGCAGACCGGAGATATAAGGGTTGCCTTCTGACCATGTTTTAACACGAAATTTCACATAAATTACTATAAGTCGGGAATCAGACATGGGTTGATGTCGTGGAATGTCTCGTTGGATTTAAAATACTTGAAGCCATAGGAATATGTTCGTTTTTTGAACCCTCCACCACCCTTGTAAGCGGGGGGTGCAAAATACACTCGGCAAATAAGTGTTTCTATTTGTCAGAAAATAATGGTTATTAAATGAATATTCATAAAATTTTAAGATGAGAATCGACGTAGAATTTCATACTCTACAGCCTCGGTTCCCAAACTGAGGATTTTTCAGGGTTCCGCGACTTACTCGAAGAACAAACAGTACAAATACAAAAATATTTTTCAAGTACCGTGAAACCGGATGATTTTGGCGCATTTTCATGTATGAATATGAATAACTTTTGCATATTTTTTTTTATAGAGAAAATATTTTTTGCACAAGTATTGCAAATTTTATACAAATAGTTGGGTAATTTAATTATTTAAAATCGAAAATTGGGTGGCCAAAGTCACCCTGCAGTTTTGGGTGTAAGCCAGGTAAACGTTTTCCTTATTATCCCATTGACTAGAATCAATCAATGATCTCCTACAAATATTGAACTCAGAGACATTTTCTTATACTGAAGATTTTTTGTTTGTTTTTAAGGGTTTCATTTATCTTTTGTTTATTTTTTAAATACATGAATTCTAAATTTAAATTTTCATATATGACTGGAACAATACTAGGAGGATCAGTCTTTCTCTGCTCTTTTGTAGCCTTATAGGAGACTTGTAATTGTAAGCTTTGTACGTCTTTTTGTGGCAAGTTTTCTGATAATTTTGATGCGTTTTTTCATAATTTGTCGTAGCCAAAGTCTGAGTATTTTGCTGTAGTATTTCGACAACATATTGAAACCTTTCAACATTTGTTGGTATTTTTTAATAATAAATAACTTTTTTTTTCTTAGAGCTCAAAAGAAAGAAAAGGCCTTTATATTAAAAAAAATTAAATGTCAAAATAATCTCACACATCACAACATTACAAACATGTTTGACGTTTACATTTTTTTACCGAAGTGTGAGCTTCTCATAATTAACAGAAATGATACAAAAACACTCACTTTCCAAAGAAAACTTCGAGCCACAGTCACATAAAATCAACAATCAACAAAAAAATCGTTTTGAAATGTGATTGTGTTGTTTTTCATTTTTTCCTATAGTTAAGAGTTGGGTTTCCAAAATAAGTTTGGAACTAGTTAAGGGTACCAAGGCTCAAAAATTTTGGGAACCGCTGCTCTACAGCATATCCGAAGTATATTTTTTTCCATGTAATAGTTTTTTGTATAATCGCTTTCAAAATTTGAGGGGAGGGGAAAGTGGGAGTATATCAAACCACTATACATTTGCCTTGGTATAATCTAAGCATATGACACATGACCTTAGGGTAATTTTTAATGCCCAATCTTATGCAATCAAAATAATTTCAATATAATTTTCATAGAAAAAGTTATAACCTTTTTATAAAATGACGACTAAATTTTCAGTGAAACGAGTATAACACAACCAAATTTCAATGGTATGGTGATGAAACTTGGTACACATATCTCATTTGTTGTAAGAAGTAAGAATCAAAAGAGTCCATAAAAATATATGGGGCGAAAGGGTGTTTTTTTGAGTGAAAGGGAAAAGTGAATTAATATTACCAATAAAACCCTCCCAAAACTGGTTATGTTGACGAAAATTGGTAGAAATGTTTTATTTCTTGTTAGAACCAAGAATCAAAAGGATCCATGAATATATATTGCTTTCGGGGGTGCTTTTTTTAGGCGTTAGGAAAATATGGGTTATAAAGCCAACATTTATTTTTATTTAATTGGAGTTAAAATATTCAATATGGTACATAATTTTAAGTTATATTTTAACGCTGAATCCAATATAAGTAAAATTAAGACGATACAATCATCATTAAGAAAGTAATCGTCGTTTTAATGGAAAAATTAATGTATTTTTTAAGTAGAGCAGATAAAACATTTTCCCTCAAAAAACACCTTTGGCAATAGATATTTGATTTATAGTTTTTTATTCTTGGTAACAATAAAAAACAAAACATTGCTATCAACTTTTATCAACGTACTAGTTCTAGGGGGGGTTTACGGGGCACAGTTTTACACTTTTCTGTTTCACTGCAAAAAAACACCCTTTGGCCCTATATATATTTAACGACTCTTTTGATTCTTATTTCTTAGAACAAATGAGACATGTGTGCCAAGTTTCATCACCATACCGTTGGAATTTGGTATTATTATGCTCCTTTCACTGAAAATTTAGTCATCATTGTATAAAAAGGTTATAACCATTTCTAGGGGAATTATATTGAAATTATTTTGATTGCACAAGATTGGGCATTAATAATTACCCTAAGGTCATATGCCATATGCTTAGATTATACCAAGACAAATATATAGTGGTTTGATATACTCCCACTTTCCCCTCCCCCATTTTGAAAGCGATTATACAAAAAACTAATAGATGGATAAAAATATACTTCGGATATGCTGAAGTGTGAAATTCTACGTCGATGCTCATCTTAAAATTTTATGAACATGCACTTTATAACCATTATTTAAAACCCCTTATTTTCCGAGGGCATTTTGCTCCCCCCACTTACAACGGTGGGGGAGGAGTAACAAAATGAACATATTCCTATGGCTTAAGTATTTTAAATCCAACGAGATATTCCACGAAATCAACCAATGTCTGGTTCCCAATTTATAGGCTAATTTATGTTAAATTACGTGTTAAAACATGGTCAGAAAGCAACCCTTATATCTCCAGTCTGCCAATTTTAAAATTAAATTTAGGATGTGGACTATTAGTGTACCAAAGCTCATCCCGTCAGAATGAAGTGCAAGGTTGGCTCCCTTAACAACCTAACTATATATATAAAAACATTTGTCTGTGTTTCTTTGAATTTGCAAAGTGTTTTTCTTATTTTTTGGTTGCTTATTTTAGCCAACTCCCATTGTTTAGGACAAAAAAAATATATGTACGTTGGTAGGTACACTCCATAGTACCTAATCATTTTCGTAGGTCTCGTTTCTGGGCACTAGGTCGCCAAGGTCCAGTGTTGCCGAAAGTACTCCCATAGGAGTATTGTACCACTTTCAACACCTCCGTACTCCCGTACTCCTCCTTTCACATTCGTACTCCTATTTTTTTAAAGACCTAAAATAAGTAAGAAATAAGAAGTTTAAGAACACTTGCAGCAAAGTAAAATGTCAGCCGAAATAAATTTAATTCACTTTAACTTTAAAGCAGATTTATAGCTTTATTCTGGCAACCTCACTGATGCCTCTCACAAGTCACAATAACCTCACAACTCGTGGTAAACTCGAATCATAAAAACTTTAAAATTATGATCTGTTCCTTGGCAGATCACAACTTACGTTGCGACAACGAAATTGCGACCACCTTATAAGCAAACAAACTCACAAAAAATTGTGACCTGTGAGCCTCACAACGGTAGAATAGGGCTGTTAACAGCACATTTATCTTTAAAACTGTCGTCTAAAAGTGAATTTCCCGCTTTCATGTTTTTTATTTGGTTTTTCGTGGGCTTCATGCAATTTTCATCTGTCATGTCAGTTCGGTATGTAATTTAGTGCCCGATTACACGATTCGATTTTTCGGTTGTTTCGTCTTTCGTCTTTTTGACAGCTTGGGTGAGGGAAGTAGAAATGTAGAGGGAAGGAAGAAACGAAAGCAGGATTGACTTTGACGTTTCTGATTTGGCACCTACAATGCTCCTCGATGTAAGTAAAAAACGATATGAACAAAAATGAATGAATGGGAAAATTGTTTTTCGGGATTGAATATACCTAATATACGAGTCAATTTGAGAAAGAAGAGACTACAAAATATTTTTATTTATTACTGCTGATTATTTTCACACAAAACAACCCCAAATTCCTGAATTTTATTTATTTTAGTACTTTCGCGAACCATGTAATCATGAACGTTCATGCCTGTCAAACACACGAAACGGACGAAAAAACGAACTTTATAATCAGACTCTTAAAGTTAGACCGCATTTAAGGTTTGAACTGCACTGCAGCGGAACTGCGATTCAAAATAATTTGTATGAAATTGTATGAAAATCAGTTGCCGCTTTGTGCGATAAAGCTCATACAATTTCATACAAATAATGCTTTGCCGCGCCGTAAAGTGAAGTTCCGCTGCAGTTGAGTGCGGTCTAACCTTTATTGTTACTTGAGATTGTGGTTCAGTGGTTCTGTTTTTTTGAACTCCGTGAATTTGTATGTGTAGTTCAATAAAAAGAAATGGTTTGTTAAATTAAGGCTTGAAATATAGTTATTCTTTGTAACAATAATTCAAAGTAAACTTGAATTATACTACTTTTGTTATTAGAATTAATTATTTATTTATGTTTTTTTTAACTGAATTTAATTTTTGATGATTTGTTTTAAAATAATGTTTAAAAAAAATGTGTTCACACACTTATTTTGGAAGATTAAAAAATTTACGTACTACTATTTTTTTCAAAATACTCCCCTTTTTTGGAGTACTGCCTTCTAATATTTTTCTCTGGCAACACTGACTAGGTCCCATATTTTTTTGCCCATTCTCCTTTGAATTTTTCACATGAACTTTTAAAAACTACATAACTATTTTGAAAATTGTATTAAGGCCGTGAGTCAATTGCGCTAAAAGTGCGTTAAATTTGATCCCATGGCTAAATTTTGACATTACTGAGGTGAATACAGACGTCAAAATTTAACCTGCTAAGGAGCTCTTTTAAATTTTAACAAGTGGATAAATTTTGACGTTTGTATTAAGCTTCTTGCACATTACATAAACCATCGACATATTAAACCTGGACTGCTAGGAGCCAATATCACTATGGTTTCCTTTATTAAAAAAAAAATCGATACACTAGTGGCCATTTGAAAACGACCAAGGTCTAATTTATTTACTCAAAGTTGAACATAACTTTTGGATTTTTACAGTCAACTTGAGAAATAGTTTTGATTCACTCGTAGTTGACGTTTTCAACTTTTGATTTTCAACTCTAGAGTTGATCAGCAAGACAGAAGAAGTAAGCGATTAAACTTGGGAATTTTCATCATCTTTTGACATCGAAAGGAAACAAATTTTAAAATAAATAATAATTAAATAAAAATAGAGCTCTGTTTTAATTGAAATAATAAAATAAAAAATGTTTCGTGCGAATAACCTACTTCTGAGAGAATTAGGCGTCATCTTTTTGGAGCAGCGAAGATGATGCAGAGGAAGAAAATGTACCCCCTTGGAAGGCGGCAATATAAAATGCTTCCCCGTGTTGGTATCGATAAATAGGACTACTATGATTTCATTTAGCGTTCTCGCCTCTCAAAAACAACGACAATTATGTTTTTTTTATTTAATAAAAGATTCATTGTCTTTTGACGAAAGACATAACGGAAAATATCGGTTCAAAAAATCAAAAACGGGTTCTCGTTCGATCACCGAAATCAAGCATCTTCGGGCGCGGTTAGTACTTAGATGGAGGACCGCATGATCATTGAGTTTTTTGTCTTGGTATTCTTTTGACTCCGCGCTTCAGATGGAATGAAAAATCCATTCCAATTATTTGGAATAAATAAAAAATCGTCAATAATGGTTTATACCGAGTATTTTATTGAATAAGGAGACACAAAATTCTTATTCCAAATATTTTGAATATCTAAAATGAATAAAGAAACATATTCACACTCAAATGCAAAATTATTCTAATGCAAACCAAAAGTTGAAAATGTCTTGTGTGTCATGCTTAACAAATAAGAATGACGATCGACTAGCAGTCAAGGTATACTAGGCTCATGACTACCACTTTCAAAATGCAATGTCCGCGTTCAAGATCGTATCCAAAGCGATTTGGACAGATTTGTGTTGTAATTCCTCTGAAAAAAGCTATTGCAACAACAAATCAAGGTATCTGAACATTTCTGGATAGGTTGACACCGTCTCGGATAGGTTCCTTTATTACAAGGAACATATGTTTTAAAATATTCCATTTAATAAAATTGACAAAGCAAAACCCTCCTATAAAAATGGATCAAATTTAACTGAGATCAAATTTAACCAAAATTCTAACGCAATTGACACACGGCCTAAGTATTTTTTTTTATAAAGTTTATTTATTAAGATTTAAATCATCACGTGAATTTTAAAAAATACTTATTAATAAGGGCTGGCCACGAGACGAGAAAAGTTTTGGTCTCGCATGACGAGACCGAGACGAGTCTGGCTTTTAAGCTTGCGAGACGAGGCTGTATATTTGGACCGAAATTTATAGAGAGTCTAATAAATTAAAAAATAAAATTTTAGTTAAATATTTATTTTTTCTGCACGTATTCAAACTAAAATCGAAAACATTTCGTTCCAATAATAAACAAGTTGGCCGGAAATCGCATTTTTTGGAGACGAGACCGACACGAGACTTAATTATACGAAACCGACACGAGACCGAGACGAGACTGAAAATTTCCGATTTTAACGAGACCGAGATGAGACTGACAAAAGTCTCGCAGAGTCTCGTCTATTAATCATAAATAATCTATTAATAAAAAAGTTCTATAATTTCGTCTATGTATATTTTTTATAATTTAAATTAAATTTAAATAATTAACAATGAAGTTTGTGTTTTATGAACTATAATTAAACATTATGGAGTGAATTTTAAAATACAAACTCTAAAATCTTTTAAGAGTGAAATTAATTTTGTTTTGCTTCATTTTAAAATTCAAAGGAGATGGCCAATAAAAACCCAGAGATGACAAATAAAAATCATATGTGGTTTTTGAAGGCTTAATAGGTAATTTAATATTCAAAAATATATAACCGTGCCTTTTCTAACCAAAGCAACCTGAACAAAAAAAAATACTATTACTAGTTGTTTTGATATTATGTGACTAATAGCTAACCATCACACAAAAATTTCATATTTCAAGTTCATTTTTGAAAATTCACACTGAAAATAGAAACGTTACCAAAATAATACAGGATACAATTTTTGTTTTAATTCAAGTGAAAATTTTTATTTAAACTTTAAGATTTTTAAAAGCGAAATTTGAATTTTTTAATTTAGGTTATTTTCAACAATTATTATGTTACCTATAAAATTCAAATTTAATTTTTTAAAACGTTTCTAGTTGTTTCTAATGTCTAAATAAAAAATTCGCGAGGATTGGAATATTTTTTTTTAGGTAGAGACGATGGCGGTCACAAGCATCCTCGCTCTATGACCCAATTAGCGCGTTGTGCCCCGTTTTGGTACCATAAATTGCTTGACCTATGGACAAAAGAAGATTTTTAAAGAAATAAAAAAAAAGGGGGATTTGGGTTCGGCTGCAGTATGCCAAGCTGAGCAATTTGCTAATTTTCCCAAGATGCAAACGATCTGGTACTGGTCTCTTAGGGTGATCATCTAGTCTCACATTCGGATGTGATAATCGCTGAAATCTCCATCTGCTATTCAGCATGACTTGTGGCCGTTACCACCCGCTCGTAGGACGTGACATTTTTCTTGGATTACGACATAGGAAAACATTTTATATGATCGAAGTTCGCATCTAAAAAGCCATCTTCATTCTACACTGTGTAAACTTGGCAGCTTGTTGCCTGGTATTGAAGCGAAAATCGGTCCAACCGGTTGATCCTCCGGCCCTCCTGTACCATGACCTCCTTCGAAAATCAATAATATGCTAGCTATCAGTAGTCATATGTTTTTTTGAAGTTGAACACACAATTCGTTTTTTCTGAACGGACACTTTGGATTTTGGTAATGAGAATTCGATTGAACACTATACTTGGACATCCACTACTTGAATAGAAAAATTCTACTATCTCCAATTCCTACAGTTTTTTCTTTTTGTGAAGGCAGTTATACAAATTTTGGAATAATTTTTTTCTTGGATTTAAAATACTTAGGCGTTTGGGGAGGGGTCATGACCCCTATGACACAACCCTACCCCTCCTTGGTCCCGCCATTGAGTTCAACCAGAACAAAATTATCCAAAATTAGCCCTCCTAGATACATTAATTAATATATAAATTAAAAAATATTAATTAATATTTCCTTTAACGGATACAAATATTTGTGTACCAGGTCCTAAGAACATACAAAAAATAAAACCCAAAATAGACTACGTAGGTATTAGTACAAGAGCCGACAGCAAATTTTGGGAGTGGATGTACAACCAAAATCACGTCTGTGAAGTTGGCAGGGCAACTTTCACGTAGAGTAACGGGACCAAAGCAGTAATTTGCAGTTTTTTTGCATTTCTGTTCCTGATTTTGCAGTTCACCAAATAGTGGGTGTAATCGAGTGACCTGCTAACTTCACAGTGAAGTTAGCAGGTCATATAGTTAATCTCGAGAACCAAGCATGCTAGAGACTTGAAGTAAGGCTCCAAATTTGCAGTTTATTTTGCATTTCAAGAAATTTGGGGTCCAAATTTTGTAGTCCTTTATTTGAAAAATAATTCATACTGCCCTGCTAACTTCACAGTGAAGTTAGCAGGTCAGAGGATATCTCGAGAACTAAGCATGCTAGGGACTTGAAGTAAGGCTCCGAATTTGCAGTTTATTATGCATTTCAAGAAATTATAGTTAAAAATTTTGCGGTCCTAAATTTGAAAAAAACATTCATACTGCCCTGCTAACTTCAGTGTGAAGTAAGCAGGTCATATTAGTGTACCTTGAGAACTAAGCATGCTAGGAATTTTCAGTAAGGCTCTAAATTTGCAGTTTATTTTGCATTTCAAGAAATCTTTGGTCCAAATTTTGAAGTCCTTATTTTAAAGAAATTAAAAAAATTGACTTCAATATTAAATTAGCAAGTCAAGTTGTTTATCTCGAAAACTAAGCATGCTAGGAATTTGCAGTTAGGCTCTAAATTTGCAGTTTATTTTGCATTTCAAGAAATCTTAGGTCCAAATTTTGAAATCCTTATTTTTAAGAAATTAAAAAAAAATCGACTTCAATATTAAATTAGCAAGTCAAGTTGCTTATCTCGAGAACTAGGCATGCTAGGAATTTGCAGTAAGGGTCCAAATTTGCAGTTTATTTTGCATTTCAAGAAATTATGATTCCAAATTTTGGAGTCCTCAACTTGAAAACAATTGCATACTAACCTGCTTACTTCACAGTAAAGTTGGCAGGGCAGTAGGACATTTTTTTCAAATAAAGGACTTCAATAATTGGAACTAGAATTTCTTGAAATGCAAAATAAACTGCAAATTTGGACCCTTACTGCAAATTCCTAGCATGCTTAGTTCTCGAGATAAACAATTTGACTTGCTAATTTAATATTGAAGTCAATTTTTTTTTAATTTCTTAAAAATTTTCTGAAAAGGACTTCAAAATTTGGACCTAAGATTTCTTGAAATGCAAAATAAACTGCAAATTTAGAGCCTTACTGCAAATTCCTAGCATGCTTAGTTCTCAAGATACGCAGTATGAATGTTTTTTTCAAATTTAGGACCGCAAAATGTTTAACTATAATTTCTTAAAATGCATAATAAACTGCCAATTCGGAGCCTTACTTCAAGTCAAGTCAGCATGCTTAGTTCTCGAGATATCCTCTGACCTGCTAACTTCACTGTGAAGTTAGCAGGAAGTCTCTAGCATGCTTGGTTCTCGAGATTAACTATATAACCTGCTAACTTCACTGTGAAGTTAGCAGGTCACTCGATTACACCCACTATTTGGTGAACTGCAAAATCAGGAACAGAAATGCAAAAAAACTGCAAATTACTGCTTTGGTCCCGTTACTCTACGTGAAAGTTGCCCTGCCAACTTCACAGACGTACCAAAATCTGAGTATGAGGGTTTATAGGTGCATATTTTGTGATATCAAAATCAAAGGTCTGGCAGGTTTTTTGTTCAGGCTTTGGCGGGGGTGGGGGGTTGAATATAGAGATTTTCTAAAATTCTTATCAGGGGTTTTCTCACTTTCATCAATTTTTTGAAAACACATTATGATGCTCTATCATTTTCCTTAAGTCAAAACACCTTAATCTTGGTGATATCACCAGTAGAACTCAAGATATAAGCTTTTTAAATGAACCTTAACTGACTTCTTTTGGAGACTTATTTTTGTTGTTTTTTTGTGGTTCATAAATCTCCAGGAAAAAATCAATTAGGCTCACTTAAAAAACTTATATCTTGAGGTATGTTAGTCATATCACAAAGATTAATGTGTTTGGATTTAGGGAAAATGACAGAGAATCATAATGTATTTTTAAAAAATTGATTGAAGTAATAATACCCCTGATAAGAATTTTAGAAAGTCTCTTGTTTTAACCCCCCACCCCCGCCAAAGCCTGAACAAAAAACCTGCCAGACTTTTGATTTCGATATCACAAAATATGCACCTATAAACTATCACACTCAGATTTTGGTTATACATCCACTCCCAAATTTGCTGTTGGCTCTTAGACTTTATCAAGTTTTGAAGATAATTCATTAAGCCGTTTATACTGGCTAATTCGCGGAGATACAGAATGGCGAGATCCACTTTTTCGATTATTTCATCGTAATAGTAAGTTTGATCAAAATATCTCGATTTCAGTTTCTTAATTTATAAATCAATCACCTGCCACATAGTACCTATACCTAAATTTTGTTTTTCAGAAATAATTTATTTCAATCTTTCCAACCTAGACAAGTGCAAATATAAATACTATAGAAATTGAAGGTAACATTAATGTCTGGCGTCCTTGGCAAACAAACAGAAATATATTTAATTTGTATTAGTCATTTGGGTTATTAAATTTTATTAGGTACATACATAATAAAATCAAATACGAAGTATGCAAAACTAACTGCCAAAAACCAAAACAAACAAATTACCTTAATTGAAATAGAAAACAATAGGTATGAACCTATGTACCGTCAGTAATCATCATAGTAGACCAAATTGAGTTGTTGTTCAAAACAAAAACGTCTTCACGCCACCACCGCACCGCCACCATGCTTCGCGTCGTCAACACACCATCACCATCGTCGGTAAATTCCAAAATCTAGTTTGATATTCCCGTTTAATTTTAGACATTTCCTGGTAATTTATTTATCATATGTATTTTTCATTCTCTATTTCTTAATCAAAACCAATTCAAACCAAATGTCTACAAGCCTTCTAATACTAAACCCCCAATCAATTCCAAAGTTCCCGCGATACTTAATTTATTTCTCTCCAGCCAACGAAAACGGAGACAATACTCACAGCACGTTCCGCACTGCAGAATTCAGTTGAAAACACACACAAAAAACAAACAACAACCAAAATAATGATGCACTGAAGTGGACAACCAGACTCCCTATTTTATATGCGGAAATCCATAGGCGAGACTTCAAGGACATCACTTCTAATCATTTCATCAGAAACACAAAAACAAACACTTTCGGTGTCTGGACCAAATTTGAATTTGGTTAAATAAGGCACCCTACTCTACGTCTAAGCGAAGCATCTCCATAAAGCAGCAAAAAAAAAGATAAACAAAGAATTTAATCACATGCAGTCAAATAAAAAATAATAAAAAAAAAACACCTCTTAGTTCCATAAGATAATAATTCTCTGTATATCTCTTAGAACTAGGTATATCCACCACATATACCTACCTACACGCAAATTTCGATAAGACACATATAGAAGATCGGGATGCGAGGGCTATGGGATTTGCCCCAGTTAATGTTGCATCTACACTTTATATGCAGAAATATATGTAGATGTCTAGCCTTTTGCCAAAATCACTGCTCATATACTAATCAACTATTTCGGAAGACGTAGAAGACAAGATTACGAAAGAGGGTATAAAATAAATAAAAGCAAAATATACTTTAAGACTTATTATGGTCTATAGGGGTAGACTGCATCATTGGATACGGAATTGAAATTTGAGTATGGCATAAATTTAAGAGTGATATAACATATTTCAAGATGATTAGGAAGATTGCATTAAATTATAAGAAGATGAATGTGACACGTGAATCTTATAAGTGGATCCACTTAAGGATGTCACTCATATCATAAATTAGTTAAGTCTTTATTTATAAAAATTAAGTTTTTATTGAAAAATATTTAAAAGATTTAGGAAAAAAACGAACAAAAAATGAGTCTGGGGTCGACCCACTCTAGTAACTTCCCATTGGTGCAATAGAAAACCATACATAATGTACATAGTTAGATAGTTACTTAAGTAGTGGGTGGTAGAGTATATAATTATATATTTTAAAGAGCAATAACTGAACTTTTGGATAATCAGTATGTAGGTAGGTATAGATATAGAGATACAGGGCAAAATGTGACATTACCTATATTTTGTACTTTAGCTATTTATAAAAGTAAATTTTTTATATTTTTATATAAAACTTTTTTCCTTACTCTTCTCGGTATGGAGGTATTAATTATTTAAGCCAATTATTTCAAAACAGACTATTGGCTAAGAAAAAATACCAAAAAATCAGGGGAGTGTACTTAAAAAAAAAACATGGTTTCAAAAAATATAAAAATGAGTGTCATATACAAAATTTCGATTTTGAAGCGATTTTGATGGTAAGAATTTTTCGAATTAAAACATTTTTGAAAAGGTTTTTCTTGCAACATTTTGATAATTAGCTTTTTAAAGGGTGGTTTTAAAAATCTCAAAATTACACAACATTTAGGTGGTATAGGTATATATTTTTGGTAGAAATTTGAAATCGATATCTTTGTTTTTTCGAAATATTTGAGTTGAAAAACATTTGTTAAGAATTTTTGTTCCAGTTTTTTTGAACAAGTTATCAGTTGTTGACTACGTCATTATATGTAAAAAAATAGATTGGGTTTGGAATCATTTTTTGTTCTTGAAATATTTGAGACGAAAATTATTTTTCAACTGTTTTTCTTAGTTTAAAAAAAAAATTTCTGTTGAATTTTTTTTTTAATATTAACCAATTTGGTATTGTGTAATTTTGTGTAAATTGAAATTAGTCTGAAGTGAATAACTTATTCCGTCCTCGAGACATTCCAGATAAATGACATTTTACAGCTGCTTTTTAAATTGCTGTAGTAAAAAAACGGTTTATTGAATTTGTTAAAAAACCTTTTCAGCACGTTATGAGATTATTATTTGTAAAATAAAATTTATCCGAGGTTGACATCTTTATGCGTTCTCGAGATTTGGTGGACGAAAAAAGTACCCCGAACGTACGTACATACACAGTACACACATACAGACATCTTGCTAAAAACGACGGATTCTGATTCTAGAGACCTCAAAACGTGAAGATATGTCAAAATGTTCAATTCGATAAATCTTACCAATTACAATAACTTCCAATGGGAAGTTAAAAATCGGAGAACGAATTTGTTGGAATACGTAAAATATAGAAAAGAGTTCCAAGTTTTAATTAGAATAATCAAAGGGCACGGTAGTATGCCCAGCCAAGTTCTGGCACTGGCACAACACCCTTCTTACAGGATCAAACTCAGGCGATTTTCAAACCCTCTGTTACTTCAGTACCAATAAAGTCAGAAACTTCAAACTCGCAGCATTTGCTATAAGCTAACCAGGTTTAGGGAACTCATCAAATTTCAATTCCTTAGCATAAGTGGTTCCCGAGATATAAGACGCCAAAAATCGCAAAAACCGTAACTGACTGACTCACTCACTCACTAATAGATCAACAAAATTATGGAGCACTTCCCGACATCATAGAATCTTGTTATTTAGCACAGCGGTAGGCCTTGTGGTGTGTACAAAAACAAATATAGGATTTTCCATTCAGGGGGCGTGGTATCCGCCCATTTTCATAGAATTGATTTAAAATATTTGGAGCACTTCTGATTGAATGATGAAATTTAGTACAGCAGCAGGGCTTAAAGTGCAGACAAAGGCAAAATTTTAAAATTTGAGATTTTTCATTCAGGGGTGTGGTATCCGCCCATTTTCATAGAATTGATATCAATTATTTGGAGCACTTTTGATTGTCTTGGAATGATAAAATTTGGTACAGTGGTAGGGCTTAAAGTGCAGGCAAAGGCAAAATTTAAAAATTTGAAATTTTACATTAAGGGCCGTGGCACCCGCCCATTTGAACAGAACTGATATTAATTATGAAAAGCACTTCTGAATGTCGTAGAATGATGAAATTTGGTGGAACGGTAGGGCTAAAAGTGCAAGCAAATGCAAAATTTTAAAATTTGAGATTTTATATTCAGATGGCGTGGCAACCGCCCATTTTCGCAGAATTAATATCAATAATATGAAGCACTTTTGGTTGTCGTAGAATAATGAAATAGACTCAGACTGGTAGATCATGTGGTCAATATAAAGAAGATTTATTGGAAATTTTGAAATTATCCATTTAGGAGTGTGACAGCCGCCCATTTTCTCAGATTTGATATCAACTATGTGCAGCACTTCTGATTGTCGCAGAATGATTAAATTTAGTAGAGCGATAGGACTTGACATGCAAGCAAGGGGAACGCTAAAAATTTGAGATTTTACATTAAGTGGGCGTGGCAACCACCCATTTTCGAAGAACTAATATGAAATATATTGAGAGCACTTCCGATTGGTGCAGAATTATGAAATTTGCTAGAGTGGTTGGTTTTGAGGTGTATACAAATAACGAAATTGAAATTATGTGATTTTTAATGGCATCCACAACTTCTTTACAATTACTATCATTTAAATGCAGCACTTTTGACTGATGAAAATTGGTAGAGTGGTTGGACTTGTAGTGTTGGAATCAGTGGTTGTTTTTTTCCATCCCACTTTCAACTGATAAACAAATCTTTGCAAAAAGTAGTGAAACCACACCAAAAGCATAAATGTTAAAAAAGAAGCCAAGTTCTTCTTTATACAACAAATCTTTGCGTAACAAGTCAGCCGTCAAAAGTATTGAGATCTCCAAGTACACCAAGTAACACCAAGATGTAGTGTATAGCGTAGGTGTTATACACTCCCTGTCACTTGTTTGAGGCCACTAAAAGTTTTTTTCTCGATAAATACCTGCAAGCAATATTTTTCCTGGAAATTTTTGATAAGTGTAAATAGGTATATATATTTTGCAATAACAAATGATAAAGTTAAAGAGTTAACTCGGAAAATTTATAGAAATTTCCCGAATTATGTGAATGGACTGCAAAAAATGGATATAAAAAGTTGCGTCAAAAATTGCTTGGCAAAAAATAACATCGCCGATTTTTTTCAAACAAAAGTTTAAAATAATTGAGAAAGGATAGAAAACTATATTTTATATTAAATTTCAAGTTAAAATTGGCTCGGGAAACACGTCAACAGTAGCAGCAAGAGGATCAATAGATGCTTTTAAGGAACTGGGATTCTCAGGCCGAGAAAAAGCTAGGAGACCGAACAGAAGTAAGACCATTGTCAACAACTATCTAGCAGACACTGAAAACTATGGAAAAAAAACAAAATGAACGTACAGCTCTAGCAACAACAATCCCAAAAGCGACTCATTCAGCGGCTAGCTTTAAATTCCACACTATCAGAGCCTAAAAGAAGGTGAAAAAGTGGGGTATCAGCCAATATTTCGACGGTTTTAAGGATAATTAAAACCAGTGGTAACATCACGAGTATGAAAATCAAAAAGCAACAGGTTCTTCGGCAGCTACATAAGGAACTACGGATGAATTTCGCCAGGGAGCATGTTGCCTGCAGAAACGCATGGAAAAAGGTTGTCTTTTCAGATGAAAAAAATATTTAATCTCGACGGACCCGATGGTTACAACTTTTATTTTGACGATTGAAGAAAAGAAGAACTTATTTTGTCAAGACATCACAGTCATACATCAGGTGTTATGGTGTGGGGAGCTATCACCTATTATAGAACATTTGAATTGGAATTTATAACTACAACAATGAAGGGAAATAGTTACAAATGCCTGCTGTAACGGGTATTTCCAAAGCTAAAGAATATTCTGGAACCTCTACCTTGGATATTCCAACAAGACAACACCCCTATCCATACTTCCTGGGTAGCTAGTACCTGGATTCAGTTGGAAAACGTTCGATTTTTACCATGGCCACTCTTTTCAACGGATTTAAACATCATCAAAAACGTTTGGGTCTGGCTATCTCGAAAAGTTTCTGATGCTGGTACATAGTTTGGAGATAAGGACATCTTGGTTGAAGCTAACTGCGATGCCTGGAGCCAGATTTCACTGGATTATTCCAAAAAACTGTATGTTTTAATTCCGAAACGTCTAATAGAGCAAATTTTTAAAAATGGCGGTCATACTCATTATTAATTGACAAAAACATAATAGTGGTTTTTTATAATACAAATTTTATATACTACTGAAATACATCAGCCACGACAACGCCCTCACTGTCAACTGAACAGTCCAAGTGAGAATGCCAATTTGTATGGACTAAAGGCCGGTAAAAGCTATATAAAACATAATACATTAATGTTAAAAAACAAAGAAAAAAGTAAACATTTTTATAGATTTTTTAATTTTGTATAAGATTTTTCAAGTGGCCTAAATCAAGTGACGCATTTTTTATACCCATTTTGGCAGTCCATTCTTATAATTTGTGAAATTCCTATGGAATTTCCAAGTTACTGAAAACTATATTTACCTTCTCACAGGTATCAAAAATATCCAGGAAAAATTTTTCCTACAGGTATTTATCGAGAAAAAACTTTTGTGAAAAAAGTGGCCTCAAACTGAATTTCTGAATATATAGATACATTATATTACTCTTTTTTATTTATCTTTTATTTTTGATAACTTATAAGTTACTTAAATAAATATAAATTACTTAAATATAATTTCTCCAATATCCAAAACTTTTTTTATAGTACGTAAGTAAAAATGTGTGTATTCTTTAATTAGTGATATTTACTTTTAGCTAAAAAACAATTTCCATTGTTTATATTATCGACTTTCTTAATATTGTAAGGAATTACATAATTAAATTACTTTTTGTGTATAAAGCTTCTTGAAATAATAAATATTATTGCAAAACAGAATCTTTCAGAGAAACGATGCTGTGTTGATTTTTAAAAAAGTTAATTTTTTTTTTTGAAAAATTTAATTTCCTTTAAAATTTTCTGAAATTAAAGTTTTATCTGTAGATATATTAAAAACTTAAATTGACGTTCCAATTTTTTTTTTCCTAAAATGTTTTTAAATGTTATATAAAATTTCTCTCTAGTGGGCTTTAGGTCAGTTTTTGGTTTTGTTATTTTAAAATTTCAAGTGACGTTTCGGTTGTGATTACAACCTTCTTCAGACCTATGGTTGAAAAATATTAAAAAATGTATCCTTTAAATACCTACCTACAAATCCTAATTAAGAATACTTCTGACAGCTTGTGTATTTTAAAAATTCTCTGTAAAATTTGATGATTATAGTTTGTTTTTTATTTTTTATTCAATTTAGTTCAAATCTTGAAAAAAGACGTTTAAGCAAATTGTTTTATATTTGAATATTAAAATTAAAATGTATGTATTTGAAAACTTAGACAAAATGTTTATGTATGTATATGAACATATGTAAGTATATAAAGCTCAGTTATGTATACAAAGGTTTAGTGTCTGTTTATGAACTGACCATAAATGTTACAAAGTCCGATCACAAGCAGATCGCCTCTTTATGGTTTTTTCTGTGTTTCATGTGTTTCAAGTATTCAACATTTTAAGAAACATTCTTTTCTTATAATTTTTCTCAGATTGTAGAATTGTAACATTTTGAAAATGTGGAAGATGACTCGCTCTTCTATGCAATACAAAGCTAATGCACTTTTTTCTGTACTACCAATATTTAAATCGGATCTGTGGCCTGCTATTCGATTCATAAGTTTTTGCATTGACGTTCCCACATAAACAGATGGACATGACGTCGATCCATCTAATTTGATTTAATGCTATTTGACTTGGATTTCTGACAATATTCAAATAATTATTAATTAAGGATTTAATTATTTTAATTGGGAAAGAATTGGATGACAGTGACAGCGTATTCATTATAATCTCAATGTTCTTTTGTCGAAATACAATATAACTATTGTCTAATACTCTACTTATAAAATTTCTACCTGTATTTATAATCATCAATAGATAAAAAAACAAATAAATCGCGTGGCACAACGGCTCATGAAGAACCAGGGTCTAGTGACTAACAACTCGCAACCATTCCTGTGTGCGCCTTTCGACAGGAATGGAAAGGACCTACAATTTTATGACGAATCCGAACGTCTAGACGAGAAGCGCTTATTCGTGACAAGTGATACTCTTGGAGGATTTGTCAATTCCTCGCAAGAGGCAGTAGCCCTGAAAAAAACTTATTTCGTTTTTTTAGATGGACGAGGCTGGGAAGCGATCATCACTAGAGGGAAATTTTATTTAGCAATCAAAGAGGTCACGAAAAAGGGAATTAGGTTAAAATATTATATCAACAAAATTTTCTTTTTTTTTAACAAACTGCTCCAACTATTTTTTAATATGTTTTTGCATAAAATCATATTTATTAAATATTCAATAAATCACATCGCATGGTTTTTGCTTAGTTCAAACTCCAAACTACTACAGCTAAGGCATTAAATCAATTTTATTATTCGCTAGCTATGCAGTTTTGCAAAAGAATTCAGGGACTTAAAAAAAAACTTTTTAGTACCCACTTTCCAACAAAAACAATCCTAGAATTTAATTTTCTTTTGAAGGTATTTAATTTATTCGTCGTTTTAATATTATTAAAATACACAAATCTGGCCCCAAGGATCCGCGGAGCACACTTTAAATATCGCTAACAGAGACTATTCACTTCGATGGGATGATTCAATTTTGGGGTGAAATTTCATTATGAAAAATGGCCCAAGCTTTTATTCTTAAACCAGTATACTTTTACAACAAAAACTTTGTTAGCAGACCGACTGACAACATAGGCGCCTGCCAGGCGACTGATCATACCCTAAGTGGAGCGACACACGGAGCCGCGTGAGCGGGACAGAGGACCCAAAAAGGGAGTTAAAATCCTTGAACCCTCGGAGCGGGCCAGGTAAGGTATCTACTTTTAAGGGTTTCCCAAACCGACGCAAAATATTTTTTGTACGATTGTAATTTTTGGGCAATTTTACATTTTGTGTTTGGGCCATTTTTCATTGGGGCCAAATTTCATGTAGCCCATATTATGTACATACATATGAACATACATATATATATCATGGAATTTTTAAATATTCCTGATCAAAATATTTGTTAATTATCAAGAACGTGATTCAGTGAAATAATTGTACACTGTGGCGTATACGTACTTTTTTTGCTGTTAAATTTTGATGTTTATGTTAGATCTTCACCGTTTTTATTGTATATTTCTTGTTGTCTAAAGTAAATTTAGTTTTTATATACAAAAGCTGATGATTAAGGTAATGTTCTTTATTCTTTCAGCTAGTGCGTAATGTACACCATAAAATTAATTTATGAAAAATTTTATTAAATTTATGAAATTCTTTATTAAAAGATGATTGTATTTCATACACTCATGGAATGGAAAGATTTTGGGCATATGAATTGCTCGAATGTTGCACAATCTTGAAGTATAATTTTCAACCACCATTTACAGAACATAATGTTAAATTATATAATTTAGAATTTTATTAATTATGGCCCTCACTGTTTTTCATGATTTTTTTCCTTTTCATTGTACATTACTTTTTGTCAAGAGGCATACCTTTTGTTTGTCTAATAAACTGTTCATAGTCCAGTTCTCACAAGTAACTCAAATAAGCTGTTTCATTTCTATAAATAAAATAAATAAATCGGGTGGCACAACGGCTCATGAAGAACCGGGGCCTATTGACTAACAACTCGCAACCATTCCTGTGTGCGCCTTTCGACAGGAATGGAAGGGACCTACAATTTTATGCCGAATCTGAACGGCTAGACAAGAAGCACTTATTCGTGACAAGTGATACTCTTGGAGGATTTGTCAATTCCTCGCAAGAGGCAGTAGCCCTGACAAAAAACTTTTTAGTTTTTAGGTGGACGAGGCTGGGAAGCGAACCCAGACCTCCAGCGTGACAGACGCACTAACCATTACGCTACGGGCTACTATTGTTTCATTTCTAACACATATATAGTTCAAAAATGCTATATTTTACTGATCACACATCATGTGTCAGCTGTTAAATTTAATATAACACACATTACATATCTTTAAAAAAAAAAACACCCTTTGTATACATTCATATGCACGTCTAAAAGCATTACAAAATTCTCTCAACACCTCTTGCATAGTTAATCGATATTCAACAAGAACATTATGAACGACATGATGATAACTCTATTTCCAGCTCTTCACAACTCTATCAACAATTAATGAATTAAACTTTGCACATTTTATGTCAATTTGACCAAGTGTGGAGAACTGGAAAATAATTTATGTATATGTACTTCATTTCAACTGGATATATAAGGGAAATCTGCGCACCCAAGAATTCTTTGACATATACAAGAAAATTATTTTTAGAATACTTAGCCGGTATTGGAATTCGCGCGAATACCATCCATCACCATGTGCCATGGGCTCAATAAAATGTATCTGTTTTCCATGTTTGACACAATATAAGCAAAGCGACTATACAGCTGATGGAGCAGACAGTATGGCACACGTCTTCTAAAATTGGACTAAAGACTTGCCCTAGCCAAAAGCGAATATAGAATTTTAAGCATCAATTTAGCAGCAAATACGTGTCTGAATGGAAGAACAAACCTTGAGACAAAATTTCAATGGCTTATATGCCTTTATATTGTAGGCAATATGTTGGCCTTCAGGCAATTAATTCCACAGTTAAGGAGCAAGGCTTAAATCAGCTACTAAATTTAGACCAAAACTATTTATGGAAAAGAAAAAAAAAGCAATACGAACAAAAAGAACTCATAGGTACCTAATAAAAATGCCTGATTACCCAAGAATATTTATTACTCATTTTGTTTGCAGTAATAAAGTCTTTCAATTATTGTATAGAAAAGTTTTGCAAGTGTGCAAGTAAATGTATTTAATAAGTTTTTAAATAATGAAAACTAATGATATATTGTACTGAAAATACCTACTCTAAAAATAGATTTGATTGTTTATAAATACATACAAAAAAAACTTAGGAGTACCTGCCTGTTCTTAAAGTAAGTGTAACAAAGTTCGTAAATTAACAATTTTGATCAAGAGATCATCGATTGACAACTTGGACCAGCGACGGAAACATTTTAGGCAAACATATTTCCCTATATAAAAGTGAACAGCATTTTTTTCTTGTGAAATAGCACGAGCAATGAATTTTGTTTAATTATACAAGGACTTCGAAATATTTCAAATCAGATGCATCCATGCATATCCTTAAATGGATAGCATTTTATTAAATAAAATATAAAGTTATTATAAAAATGTCGCTAGTATTCACAGGTCGGAGTCTTAGTACCTACAAAATATACATACATACATTCAACAGTTATGCATATCCAAGTAGCCAGGGGCTACTGCAAAAATAGCAATTGGTCTGAGCTGCAGCTTGTTGGACCTGTTTTTGATAAAATTAAAAAAAGAACTCATTGAATAGCTGGAATTGAACATAAAATTCAAATTTTTCATCATTGTGCTAAGTTAAATCAACCTCGAAATTTATTTGTACATGAAATCAATCCTAATAGATTGATTAAATAATAATAGTATCGAAAAATATTTAATAATTTTTATAATATGTACAAAAATTGTTCATAGCCCTATTGTGTGAAATGAATTGGAATTGTATAAAACGATTGTAAGAAAGAAGGAAAACCATAAACAATAGAAGTTATATTGTTTTTGTTTTTTATTTAAGTGGACTGTATTGATTGAAATTCAATAAAAAAGATTTTATAAAAACACTTTTTTCAAAAACACCCCCAAAAGTTCGCATGGTTGGTTGTTGCGGATCCAGGGCGTGGCCAAAGGGTTTAAATCCCATTGTCAAGCTGTTAAAAATTTGAGAATCAGACAAAATAACGAGAATCAGAGAATAGCGAGGCTGAACAATTTACATGTTGTTTAATTTTTTTCTAAGCCCCAAAAGAATTTCGTTGGGGCTAAAGTTTTAAGTGAATTGGAGAAAAATCAAGTTCGGGCTACGAATAATGAACATGTTTAATGCAAATACAATTATTCTCTAAAAATAAATCCTAGAAAATTGGGCTGAAAAAAACAGCTCAGGATTAAGTCCTGACAAGAATTGGAAAAAAACGTTAAGAAACCAATTCCCTAAGAACTTAATTTATTCCAGAGTGTGTTTCGGGATAAACTTTAGGGACTTAAATATGTCTTAGTCCTAAAGCTTGAAGAGATAATTGAAAAAACAAACGGTGGCTGAACAATAAACGTTTCAATGCAACAACAATTTTCCTTAAAAATTTGAAAAAAAAATGCGGTTTGGACTAGAGCTTCAAACAATATCCGAATCTTCAAACTATCCGGATACCTGGATACTTATGAATGAGATAATTGAGATCCGACACTATCCGGATAGTGCCGGATAGTGCCGGATAGTGCCGGATATTCTGGTAGTTTAATGAGACAGTTGCGATCCGACACTCCGGATAGTGTCGGATACCCGGATCCAGATTCGGATCCGAATCTAGTTTGATGAGTTTTGTTTATACTAAGGCTAATAAAGTGCCTTATTATCATGATAATATTTCATTTATTATTATTATTTTAACATTACTTATAGTTTGAACTAAATGATATTGTATTCATATTTGTAAATGGTAGGTAGGTATAGGAAAAAAGTACATAATTGATTTATATGATATTGGTGCGTTTAGAATAACAATTGGAGGTTTCAATCAAATCTAACAACGACGACACACGCAACGGTGTTGAAGTCCGCAAAAAATGATATTTTAAAGGACTCTTTTGATCAGAACCATTTTTTTAACCACCCTGATTTGATTTTATTTTTTCTTCGATAATTCTATGTCAGCTACCTACATCCTATTTCAATCGAAATCGGTCAAGGAACAACGGAGGTTACATTTTTTTGAACCACCCTGGTGGAAACATTTTGTTCTCCCTTAATTATATCATAACTACAAATACAAACTGTGTCATTTTCATTGAAATTGGTCAAAAACAAAATTTTTTGAACCACCTCAATTTGTAAAATGTTTTTTCCTGTTTGAATTCCCCATTACTTTTTGATATCTTCTGTTTCGACGGAGTTTAGTGCCGGTTTTGCACCACTTTTGGGTCACATCCCTGCCTAATAACGTAGGTACTTTGAAAAAAAAAAATCAGTTCGACATTTTTTTAAATTTTTTTCTTCAAAGATTTCAGTTTACAAGATTAATAATTTAACCATATGTGATTAATTTTCCATGGAAACGGTTTAAGGTAAACCATTTTCCTTTATTAAAAATAAAACTCAGACCAAAACCAAAATGATATTTGGTGATTTGATATCAATCAGTGAGAAACCAATTGAAAATAAAGGTCAACTGTTATTTTCGATCTCTGGGGGTAGTTGTTATGGTCATAATTCTATACTTTCCTATTTCCTTAAAAAAAAAAGCAACCCTTCGTCATAGATATTTTTGTGGACTCTTCTGGTCCTTAGTTCTCATGCAAAATTAAATACACGTGCAAATTTTCACCAGTTTACCATACTTGTCAAAGTGATTTTTCTTTTTATATTTCACCTATTCTACTTAAAATGGTGTTATCACTACAAATGGAATATACTTTTTTTAGATTATCGTATCACATTAAATGTTATGTTATTAGGATCAGAATTGAAAAATATCATATAGTCATGTTTAAATTATATCAAGATGAATTTTCAATTTTGACCAGCTCACACCTCAACCTCTCGCTGTTCAAAAAACACCAGTGGAACGCAGATATTTGTATGTACTCTTTTATTATTCATTCTTATGGTAAATTCAAATCTCCCGCCAAGTTTCACTTATGTATAATTTTTTTCCATTTCGGACGATTTGGTGTATTATTTTACCAGGGAAATACGTAGTCATATTTACTTTAAAAATCAATAACTTTTTACCGGAGGATTGTATCGTCTTGATTTTTATATTATTCGATTCGGCATTAAAAACTACCCTTAAATCATATTTACATTGCACTATATTGCCATTAATATAAACAAAACTCATCAAACTAGATTCGGATCCGAATCTGGATCCGGGTAGCCGACACTATCCGGAGAGTGTCGGATCCCAACTAACTCATTGAACTATCCGACTTTCCGGATATCCGATCATAGATCCGCTTCGGATATCTGAAATATCCGGATACTTTGAAGAACTAGTTTGGACTAAAACCCGATTGAAATTTGAGAAAAATGAGCTTTCAATTTTAGTTCAATTGTTTAATACAAAAGGAATTGTTTCTTACAACCAGCCAGAAATCTTGGGGCTTATATTTCCAATTAGTACAGTCAACGGAGGAATTTTGCTTGCAAAAAATAGTGCTCTCTGGATTATTTTTTTATATGGTAGGGGTTACTCCCAGGTATAAAATACCGAAAGTCCCCAGTCCAGGGCCGCGAGCTTAACTCAGGCGGGGGGTTAAAGGTACCCCTTTTCAGATTTTCGTGAATATTTCCACAACCTAGCATGTAAGCGGAAAAGTCTATGCTACTTAATGAGAGACAATTAAATTGTCTATAAAACTATATGTTCACATTTTGTCTAGGGTCAACAATAAAGGAGCGGCGGGCGTTAGAAAAGTCAACAAATCTGGAAAACCTATTATTGTCTTAGATATTGAATGTTTTCTGACCAATTTACGTGGAAAAAACAAAAAACGTTAATACACATTCTTTCACTGTTGTTTCATCATGTCGTGAAGCTACGGAAGGAGTTATAATTTCCTTTTTTTTCTATATATCTGAAACTATACGAAAAAGTTGATGTGTACTAATTTAGGCAAAATTTAAATAGCAAGAGTTGTTTTCATATGGCGCCAAAAATAATAACGTTTTTTTTTAATGAACACACTACAAAATTTATTTACATTAGAGGGGGGTTCTTTCTCCCCCCTTTTAGAGAGGAGGTGCAAATTTTTAAAAATAATATTAAAAAACAACGGCAACACATACAACAAAAGAATTTACCCTTTTTGAAAGCCAGAACTCCGTTCTTTTATTTTATTTTCAAATCAAGTTATTGATGTCCATAGTTTTTGTAAAAATTACTTTCAAACTCAAAATTAAAATATATAGTATAGTTTCGGATATATAGAAAAAAAGGAAATTATAATTCCTTCCGTAGCTTCACGACATGATGAAACAACAATGAATGAATGTGTATTAACGGTTTTTGTTTTTCCAGGTAAATTGGTCAGAAAACATTCAATATCTAAGACAATAACAGGTTTTCCAGATTTGTTGACTTTTCTACCGCCCGCATCTCCTTTATTATTGACCCTAGAAAAAATGTGAATATATAGTTTTATAGACAATTTAATTGTCTCTAATTAAGTAGCATAGACCTTTCCGCCCGAAGTAGCCCGTAGCGTAATGGTTAGTGCATTCGACTGTCACGCTGGAGGTCTGGGATCGCTTCCCAGCCTCGTCCACCTAAAAACAAAAAAGTTTTTTTTCAGGGCTACTGCCTCTTGCGAGGAATTGACAAATCCTCCAAGAGTATCACTTGTCACGAATAAGTTCTTCTCGTCTAGCCGTTCGGATTCGGCATACAATTGTAGGTCCCTTCCATTCCTGTCGAAAGGCGCACACAGGAATGGTTGCGAGTTGTTAGTCACTAGGCCCTGGTTCTTCATGAGCCGTTGTGCCACCCGATTTATTTATTTTTAGACCTTTCCTCTAACATGCTAGGTTGTGGAAATATTCACGAAAATCTAAAAAGGGGTACCTTTAACCCCCCTCCTGAGTTAAGCTCGCGGCCCTGGGCTGGGGACCTTGGGTATGTTATACCTGGGGGTAACCCCTACCATATAAAAAAAACAATCCAGAGAGCACTGTTTTTTGCATTTATTTTATAATTTTGAGTCTTCGTTGACTGGGCTAAATTTCGATGTCAACTGTACACACAAAACATTTTTGGACTTAGCAATTCCTAACAATATCTCTATCAAGGAGCAAAATTCCACAAGCGTGAGTTGACTCTCTGCACTCAGAAAATCATGCAGAAGCAAATGAATATTTGCAATCCCTCTAGCTAGACCCTAGAGTGACGTGCAAATTTATCAACATATTTTTTCAGCAAGAATATAAAGTTTATACATCAGCGTAGACACGAAAATTCATTCACGCTTGCAGAATTAGGCCGCACGCTATTTGCAAGAGCACCTTTTTTTACATAAATGTCCGACTAAAAGTCTTGAAGTTTTGACATTTTATTTTTTAAACAGAAAAATATTGTTTTATGTGCTTTCCTGTGACAGTTCGAACAAAGCAGATACCTACTCTACTAGTTAATAAGGCTAGAGTTTTTGTCAGTGAAACCTCCTAGATATCATTTTCATTTTTGTCTCAAACTGGATTTCCAAGCGCCCCCCCCCCACCACAGCCACATCCTAGATCCGCTACTGGGTAACATGACCTCTAAACTGTTCGAAAACTTAAAGCCTCTGGCGGGAGTGGTGTTTTCAAAATAGCGATTTTCCAATTTTTTCTCTGAGGTATTAACCACTTCAATAAATTAAAAAAATATATAAAGGTATATGTTATGATGCTCTGTCATTTTCCTTAAGTTCAAACATCATAATTCTGGCAATCCGATCGAGGACCTCATCGGCTTTTTTTGGAGATTTATAAAACCCGAAAATCAAAAAAAAAATCGATTAAGGTTCGCTTAAAAAGCTTATATCTTGATCTATATTGGTCGGATTGGCAAGATTATGATGTTTGGACTTAAGGAAAATGATAGAGCATCATGAAATATATATATTTTTTTATTTAAGTGTTCATACCTCTGAGAAAAAAATTGGAAAATGGCTATTTTCAAACCCCCGCCAAAGGCGGAAAACAATCTGCCAGACTTGTTTTTCGATACCCCGATATGCCCCTACAAACCTTGATGCTCATATTTTGGTTATCACTCTACTCCCAAAATTTGCTGTCGGCTCTTGGTCTAGCAAAGAATTGAAGTAAATCGATTTAAAAAATTTAAGTCTAAACGTTCCCCCGTTTGGTGCTAGGTTTTTAAAAATGTTATTTCATTTATTATATATTGTTTTAAAAACGTTTTTGGGAAACTAAATAAAAACAATAAATAAAAAAACTCATAAGATTACCCGTTTTTTAAATATGTATCAATCTGCATAACACTCATAAAATACAATCAATTTCTGAAATTTCTTTTTAAAAAATTTCAATAATTTAATTAAACTTTTTTTTAAGAATATACACAAAACTGGGTTTTTGACTTTTTAAGCGTCCCTCGGCTTTAAAAAAAGTCAAACATTCATCAGAGGAGCCAGAAGAGGCAGAAATTTCCAGAACATTGAGGTTGTGCCGCGACGCGACTTTGAAATCAGCAGTCTAAGGCCTAGTTCACACGAGATTACACCGCACGTTTTTCACCTACGAACAAATAAGCAGTGGCGCATACATTTACCTAGAACTGTTCACACGATGATTTTTCTGCGTGTGTTTACCTGTAAAGTTCGGATGTTTACTGCTAAAAATCGTCCGGTGTAATCTCGTGTGAAGTAGGCCTAAGGAGAGATAGTGCATCAACAACTAAGAGGAAAATATTTTTAAATCGTTAATATAATTCTTCAAACTTTAATTGATAATAATGTTTTAAAAATCGTTTTTAAAATTCTACAATTCCTTTCATATTTTGTGTCGCCTTCCTGATCCTAGTTAATTGAAACTTTTAAGGGGTGCAGAACGCACTTTTCTTAAAAAGCAGTCTTAAATGAACCAAAATCAAAATATTAGAGACATTTTATTACATTCTGGGGGTAGTTGTTATGGTCATAATTCTATACTTTCCTATTTCCTTAAAAAAAAAAGCAACCCTTCGTCATAGATATTTTTGTGGACTCTTCTGGTCCTTAGTTCTCATGCAAAATTAAATACACGTGCAAATTTTCACCAGTTTACCATACTTGTCAAAGTGATTTTTCTTTTTATATTTCACCTATTCTACTTAAAATGGTGTTATCACTACAAATGGAATATACTTTTTTTAGATTATCGTATCACATTAAATGTTATGTTATTAGGATCAGAATTGAAAAATATCATATAGTCATGTTTAAATTATATCAAGATGAATTTTCAATTTTGACCAGCTCACACCTCAACCTCTCGCTGTTCAAAAAACACCAGTGGAACGCAGATATTTGTATGTACTCTTTTATTATTCATTCTTATGGTAAATTCAAATCTCCCGCCAAGTTTCACTTATGTATAATTTTTTTCCATTTCGGACGATTTGGTGTATTATTTTACCAGGGAAATACGTAGTCATATTTACTTTAAAAATCAATAACTTTTTACCGGAGGATTGTATCGTCTTGATTTTTATATTATTCGATTCGGCATTAAAAACTACCCTTAAATCATATTTACATTGCACTATATTGCCATTAATATAAACAAAACTCATCAAACTAGATTCGGATCCGAATCTGGATCCGGGTAGCCGACACTATCCGGAGAGTGTCGGATCCCAACTAACTCATTGAACTATCCGACTTTCCGGATATCCGATCATAGATCCGCTTCGGATATCTGAAATATCCGGATACTTTGAAGAACTAGTTTGGACTAAAACCCGATTGAAATTTGAGAAAAATGAGCTTTCAATTTTAGTTCAATTGTTTAATACAAAAGGAATTGTTTCTTACAACCAGCCAGAAATCTTGGGGCTTATATTTCCAATTAGTACAGTCAACGGAGGAATTTTGCTTGCAAAAAATAGTGCTCTCTGGATTATTTTTTTATATGGTAGGGGTTACTCCCAGGTATAAAATACCGAAAGTCCCCAGTCCAGGGCCGCGAGCTTAACTCAGGCGGGGGGTTAAAGGTACCCCTTTTCAGATTTTCGTGAATATTTCCACAACCTAGCATGTAAGCGGAAAAGTCTATGCTACTTAATGAGAGACAATTAAATTGTCTATAAAACTATATGTTCACATTTTGTCTAGGGTCAACAATAAAGGAGCGGCGGGCGTTAGAAAAGTCAACAAATCTGGAAAACCTATTATTGTCTTAGATATTGAATGTTTTCTGACCAATTTACGTGGAAAAAACAAAAAACGTTAATACACATTCTTTCACTGTTGTTTCATCATGTCGTGAAGCTACGGAAGGAGTTATAATTTCCTTTTTTTTCTATATATCTGAAACTATACGAAAAAGTTGATGTGTACTAATTTAGGCAAAATTTAAATAGCAAGAGTTGTTTTCATATGGCGCCAAAAATAATAACGTTTTTTTTTAATGAACACACTACAAAATTTATTTACATTAGAGGGGGGTTCTTTCTCCCCCCTTTTAGAGAGGAGGTGCAAATTTTTAAAAATAATATTAAAAAACAACGGCAACACATACAACAAAAGAATTTACCCTTTTTGAAAGCCAGAACTCCGTTCTTTTATTTTATTTTCAAATCAAGTTATTGATGTCCATAGTTTTTGTAAAAATTACTTTCAAACTCAAAATTAAAATATATAGTATAGTTTCGGATATATAGAAAAAAAGGAAATTATAATTCCTTCCGTAGCTTCACGACATGATGAAACAACAATGAATGAATGTGTATTAACGGTTTTTGTTTTTCCAGGTAAATTGGTCAGAAAACATTCAATATCTAAGACAATAACAGGTTTTCCAGATTTGTTGACTTTTCTACCGCCCGCATCTCCTTTATTATTGACCCTAGAAAAAATGTGAATATATAGTTTTATAGACAATTTAATTGTCTCTAATTAAGTAGCATAGACCTTTCCGCCCGAAGTAGCCCGTAGCGTAATGGTTAGTGCATTCGACTGTCACGCTGGAGGTCTGGGATCGCTTCCCAGCCTCGTCCACCTAAAAACAAAAAAGTTTTTTTTCAGGGCTACTGCCTCTTGCGAGGAATTGACAAATCCTCCAAGAGTATCACTTGTCACGAATAAGTTCTTCTCGTCTAGCCGTTCGGATTCGGCATACAATTGTAGGTCCCTTCCATTCCTGTCGAAAGGCGCACACAGGAATGGTTGCGAGTTGTTAGTCACTAGGCCCTGGTTCTTCATGAGCCGTTGTGCCACCCGATTTATTTATTTTTAGACCTTTCCTCTAACATGCTAGGTTGTGGAAATATTCACGAAAATCTAAAAAGGGGTACCTTTAACCCCCCTCCTGAGTTAAGCTCGCGGCCCTGGGCTGGGGACCTTGGGTATGTTATACCTGGGGGTAACCCCTACCATATAAAAAAAACAATCCAGAGAGCACTGTTTTTTGCATTTATTTTATAATTTTGAGTCTTCGTTGACTGGGCTAAATTTCGATGTCAACTGTACACACAAAACATTTTTGGACTTAGCAATTCCTAACAATATCTCTATCAAGGAGCAAAATTCCACAAGCGTGAGTTGACTCTCTGCACTCAGAAAATCATGCAGAAGCAAATGAATATTTGCAATCCCTCTAGCTAGACCCTAGAGTGACGTGCAAATTTATCAACATATTTTTTCAGCAAGAATATAAAGTTTATACATCAGCGTAGACACGAAAATTCATTCACGCTTGCAGAATTAGGCCGCACGCTATTTGCAAGAGCACCTTTTTTTACATAAATGTCCGACTAAAAGTCTTGAAGTTTTGACATTTTATTTTTTAAACAGAAAAATATTGTTTTATGTGCTTTCCTGTGACAGTTCGAACAAAGCAGATACCTACTCTACTAGTTAATAAGGCTAGAGTTTTTGTCAGTGAAACCTCCTAGATATCATTTTCATTTTTGTCTCAAACTGGATTTCCAAGCGCCCCCCCCCCACCACAGCCACATCCTAGATCCGCTACTGGGTAACATGACCTCTAAACTGTTCGAAAACTTAAAGCCTCTGGCGGGAGTGGTGTTTTCAAAATAGCGATTTTCCAATTTTTTCTCTGAGGTATTAACCACTTCAATAAATTAAAAAAATATATAAAGGTATATGTTATGATGCTCTGTCATTTTCCTTAAGTTCAAACATCATAATTCTGGCAATCCGATCGAGGACCTCATCGGCTTTTTTTGGAGATTTATAAAACCCGAAAATCAAAAAAAAAATCGATTAAGGTTCGCTTAAAAAGCTTATATCTTGATCTATATTGGTCGGATTGGCAAGATTATGATGTTTGGACTTAAGGAAAATGATAGAGCATCATGAAATATATATATTTTTTTATTTAAGTGTTCATACCTCTGAGAAAAAAATTGGAAAATGGCTATTTTCAAACCCCCGCCAAAGGCGGAAAACAATCTGCCAGACTTGTTTTTCGATACCCCGATATGCCCCTACAAACCTTGATGCTCATATTTTGGTTATCACTCTACTCCCAAAATTTGCTGTCGGCTCTTGGTCTAGCAAAGAATTGAAGTAAATCGATTTAAAAAATTTAAGTCTAAACGTTCCCCCGTTTGGTGCTAGGTTTTTAAAAATGTTATTTCATTTATTATATATTGTTTTAAAAACGTTTTTGGGAAACTAAATAAAAACAATAAATAAAAAAACTCATAAGATTACCCGTTTTTTAAATATGTATCAATCTGCATAACACTCATAAAATACAATCAATTTCTGAAATTTCTTTTTAAAAAATTTCAATAATTTAATTAAACTTTTTTTTAAGAATATACACAAAACTGGGTTTTTGACTTTTTAAGCGTCCCTCGGCTTTAAAAAAAGTCAAACATTCATCAGAGGAGCCAGAAGAGGCAGAAATTTCCAGAACATTGAGGTTGTGCCGCGACGCGACTTTGAAATCAGCAGTCTAAGGCCTAGTTCACACGAGATTACACCGCACGTTTTTCACCTACGAACAAATAAGCAGTGGCGCATACATTTACCTAGAACTGTTCACACGATGATTTTTCTGCGTGTGTTTACCTGTAAAGTTCGGATGTTTACTGCTAAAAATCGTCCGGTGTAATCTCGTGTGAAGTAGGCCTAAGGAGAGATAGTGCATCAACAACTAAGAGGAAAATATTTTTAAATCGTTAATATAATTCTTCAAACTTTAATTGATAATAATGTTTTAAAAATCGTTTTTAAAATTCTACAATTCCTTTCATATTTTGTGTCGCCTTCCTGATCCTAGTTAATTGAAACTTTTAAGGGGTGCAGAACGCACTTTTCTTAAAAAGCAGTCTTAAATGAACCAAAATCAAAATATTAGAGACATTTTATGGTAACTACCATGTTCAATGGAAAAATCATAGAGTACAATGTACATTCCAATGATACCCACTGACACTGAAATATCAATTCAGTACAAAGATGTTCAGTTGACCATGAGTTAAAAATTTTCTATGAAAGATAAATGTTAGAAAAAAATTCTCGCTTGTTGCAACCTTGTACTTTTATGTTGTTTTTGATTTTGATTTTCAGACTTCTGGACTTTAACTTGAATTTTAGAAAAAACATCTTCTCAAATTTGCAAAAGCACTATACCTACCAAATGTTGCAAAATGGCTTCCTCAAGCAATTATTAATTTTTACAAGTTTATTAATTTTTTTTCGTAATCCGACGAAAAACTTTAGTTGTATTTGTGTTTCTTGTGTTAAGGCTTCACAATAAATCAAAAAACAGACCCAGACCCCAAAAACATTACTCGGGATAGCCAATCAAAACCTACCTAAACACATAGAACATTATAATACATACATTCATGCAAAATGAATATCTACCAAATTATTTGCCAAAAATTTATTAACCGAGGTACAAACGAGGAAGGGTCTCGACATGTATTTTTAAACAGACTTTATATGCTTGTACAATTGTACATAATGAAGTTTAAGCTCAGACTTGAAATCTTTCTACAGACTTAAAAACTACCAATACCAACAGGTTCCTATGTACCATCCATAATAAATAATAGAATATCATCGGTCATCACAATTTACCACCTTTCCAGAAAACACAAACATGCAAATTGATAATGCCACTGTAAAAGAAGCCCCCAAGGTCCATGAAACAGCAACATTGTATATTGGAAAAGCAATGACGACGCAAGAAGAAGCTTCTACCTAATCGCTATAATCTGTCAACCCCAGAGAACATTTTTGGAAACACCTAATAAACGTTGCAACAGCTCCTGTTGCGTGAATAATAATTTACACAGAAGCTTCAATTTTAAGTTTCAGTTTATTTTTCACCTTCCAGCAATAAATTAAAAACCAACTTGACATGACAATTATAATAGGTTCTTCTGGAATCCTGTTTCAGTTCTGCTTCTGCTTCTGCCTGTCTGGGGAAACTAGCCATAACACGCCAAAGTAAATTGGTAGTATACTCAAATCAACTTCACTCAGGGCGCACGACCACGTCCCGAGCATTAAATTCAAATTGGCTTCTGTTTGAACTGCACGTCATTTTTCTGATTTTTTTTTTTCTGTCTCATCGCATCGTCTCGCTGTCGCTGTCGCTGCCCGAAGAACGCACTGTGCATAAAGAGGAGTAAGATAGACAGACCTATATACACAATTATATGGAATCTCCTCGCGATGCTTGATTGCACACCTGCGCCATGGGCGCATGAACGCATGGACAATACAACGCAGCAGTTGAGCTGTCTTGCCATTTTTGTGTGTGTCCAATCTCAGTCAAAACAACCCGTCATTAGTTTTATTTTCGGGGGCATAACCATGTGTCCAATGCCAATAGCAGGAGGTAGGAAGGTGCAGCCAAAACACAGATTTGTCTGTCTGTCTGCTGTCTGACTCCTCGAGGCACTCATCTACTGAATGTGGTTACTGGTTTGGGAAATGTTTGACATGGTGTAATTCTCAAATCTTGAATTCGTAACCCAAATGCGGAATGTATTTTTGTTTTTTTTTTATTATTTTCATTTTGGACATGGGCTGCATTAAGGCAGTGCATAATCTGCATCATAACTTAGATTGCGTGCACTTGATACCATGGCCACTTGGGAGAGAGGACCCAACTCAGTGTCCCCTCTCTGGTTCGTCTGTGCCTCATCATCTCGAAGATTACCCAAAAATACATTCGCCTCAAATTAATCAAATGTCTTGCCAGAAAACGCGAAGACGTCTACAACCACAACGACCGACAATGACAACGACAACGATTGGCCTCTTGTCTCGCCTCCAATCGGCGATGGAGTTGGAGATGGAAACCTGTGGGCTGCATTTACTCATTTGCAAATTTGAGGTGGAATCATGGTGGCGATGCTGGTGCAGACGATGATGATTATTTTTTATTTTTTTTTTGTTTTTTTTTTTATTTTTATTCATTCGTTTTAAATGTGCACGCTTTCATTTATTTTATATCATGTTTCTTGTTGTATTTATTTTGTATTTATTGAGTGGGCTTCTATTTTTGTAGACCTCGTCAGGATCTTACATCTTTTGAATGCAACTCACAGCGGCCCTAGATAATCATGTGAAAACTGAAGAGTTCAAATTGTATTAGAACGGGATTTTATCGCACCAAAGTTAAAAAACTAATAATAAATCAACGTTGACAAGTAATAATATATTATTCGATTTTTAGAAGTGCATGCATGCTATATGAACATTAATCCGTCACCAAACAGCCTGTCTGATCCGGTGTGACATCTTTGCTAAAACATAATACTACCCTTATAAATAAAAAAAAAATGCTTAATTATCTTCGAATTCACAAAATGACTTAAATATTGATCAAAATTAAATTCGCAAATTAAAATTTTTAATTAATAAACAAAACTGCTTAGATGCAACAGCTAACTGATGTTAAGTACCAAATCGTCTGTAATTTCATATAACTCTATTAACTCTAACCCTGTTAATTACAAGTAAAATTTGTTCTCATTTAGATCTTTTCGAGCTTGTTAATGCATGAAATGGTATCACAGAATTTTGGTTTGACACTCTTTGGGTATAACTTAATGTTGGCTTACTCAAATCTTCTAGTTATAATGCCTAAAATTCCGTCGTCGTCCAATGTAACTAAGGAAGTATAAGCTCAAACGAAAATTAAACATACAAACTATTTGGCAGGCGCTATAAAAAGTTCAATGTGTCTCTGTGCGGCTTGGCTACAGGGATATTGGTTCTCTCTTCAAAAGTCACCTGTTGCTAAATACAAAGTGGTATAATAAAGCAGACAAGCGTTTTTCTCGCTTTTGTTAATTTTTTTTTTTTTTTTTTTTTTTCAAATGAAGTTTTTCATCGATAACGAATTTAGTTTTGATGCTGCGGAAGAAGAATGACACATTGAATCATTTTTCGATTAAAACAGTGACGTAGAACTATTATTTGTTTGAACAAAAATACAACATAAGATGTCATATGAAGTCAAATCCAAATGACAACAAAAATAATAATAGGCGCGTTCACGAAACAGAGATATGGAGATTTTGCTCCGTCAAAAGCTAAGCAAGAGAATCCGAAAATTTTTTCCTCAGTATTTTGACAGCCAAACTGAGATTTGTTGCTGAGGAATCCTGTTCAGGCAACTAAGTTAGCTGAGGCCCTCCAATATCTCCCTTTCCTGAACACGCTTAATTTTTGATACGTATAAAATCTTACACTGATTTCTTGTACGAAAAAAAGCTAAACTAACAACTCGGACTGTTTTGTATTGGAAGGATCTGCATGCCCTACAAAGCCCCTTCGAGAGCAATTTGGGATACCTATACGTAAGTTATTGTAAAAATTCAGCTACGTTCACCATTGACTGTGAAAACGCAATTTTCTTGTTTTTGTGCACGAAAAACACTGAAGTAATAGTAAAGAAGCTTTTGAGAGTAAAACGATGTTTTGGTGCTTTGTTTTTTTTTTTTTTATTAATTATGATAAAAACTATTAAAGTTTACCACAAAAAACGAACAAATTATAATTTTGTTTTAAATAAAAACATTATACTTTTGTTAGGGCTTTTCTTTGTTTAATGAGTTAGTTTTTGTTGCATCTCAACCAAGTTTGCCCTACTGCATCCACATAATATTAAGTCTCTAAGATTGATATTTAGAGGCCTTAATTATAATGAAAACAATTACCCCCTTATTTATAAAGAAAATATAGTTATTTCAACTCCCGTGCTTAGGAAAACTGCACCATGGAATAAGAATTTTATGGACTCAAATTAAAGGCAATATTTTTTGCTGCTCTTTTTTCTTTATAAATAAAGGGGTTATTGCCTAGGCACTTATTTTAAATTAACAATGAAATACAACCTAAATTACTTATTAGAGAATATGTAACTATGTATGTACATTGTAGATAATTATGTTGTAGTCGTCTATACACTAATTATAAAAATTAAAACCTCTAAATTTTTGCAAATACGAAAAAATTCAATTACGTATATGCGTATATAAGTGACCCATATACAGGAAAAAAAATTCTATTTAGTAGAAAAAAATTGATTCTAATAGAAATTCGCAATACCGATGATAGACTATAAGTCTGTTCGACTTTAAAGTCTATTCTGAATAGACTCTCGCGATAAGCCCCTCAGTGTTTGACTAGGAATTGATCAGAGCATTGAATGTTGTAACCCAAAATATAACTTAACGGCGTTAAATTTTGATAAAAAGTAGTTTGAATATTTTTTTTATTTTTTTTTTTTTTTTCAAAATTTTGAGTTTGAAAATTAAGTTTTCATAAGCTGTTCATTAAAACAAATTTATTTAAAAAGAATATAAAACATTTCTGGCTTTGCAAAAAGGTATATTAGTGCGTTGGAAATATTGCCGTTGCTTTTTAATAATATGTTTTTTTATTTAAAGTCATTTTTTTAGAAAATAGCCCTTCATTTGAAACAATTTTTCGACAGCTTTACTTCCAAGTCCCCTAAGTTCTCTGAACCTACCCAATATTCTATTTTCAAAAATCGATTCTATTCAAAAAGTCTACTGAGCAAGGCGATACTAATTTCAAATTTGATAGAATCGAAAAAAGTCGAATAGACTTAAATCGAATAGACTCTCGCAATAAGCCTCTGATAACCGGATGAATCTTAGACTTTTACTTTTCAAGACATTCAAAAATTAAAAATCAACTTCTCAATAAAAATATGAAAAAACGAGCTGATATATGATGATAATCAACTGGCAGTGTCGTACGCAGGGGGGCTTAGGGGGTTGAGCCCCCCCCCCAAGCAATATGGTATACTAAGATTTCAGATATCATCGAAGTAAGGTTTTTATTATTTTTAGTTCAAATTATATTTTGTTAATTTTAAACTTTAGCAGTATTTTCAATTTTAATTTAAAAAAAACTATAGAAATGGATGTAGTATTGAAAACATTAGTTCATACCACACGTAATCTAGATTTTGTTTGACATCACAGTATTCATAGAAACCCAAACAAAATTCCATTGCAAACAGTCCAAATTCGCAAAATGATTTCACACATTTAATTTTTTCCTTCTCTTCCCATTTAAAAAAAAGCCGGAATGAAATAACAAAAAATGTAGTACACTTATTAAGGTAATACATTCTCTTAGTATCTTCTCTTATTTTATTGCTTTTTAGTGTGGTGAAGTGCTTTGGTTATGCTTGAACCAGTATCTTCGTGCTCAGTGAACGTATCAAATATTAAAAAAATATTTTTTGTTGTTATTTCTGATGCTACGACATAAGGCATTAAGAAAGCTGTAGAGTTAATTGATGACATTTCGAAAAACTGCCTTTAACTTGTATCAGAGGTAGACAATCTTCTCAAACTCTTTTTTAAAGTTAATGGGCTGTATTCATAGTCGTCTTAAGCTATTATAATTAATTTAAACTTAAAATATAACCTAAACATTTATTTTAGTTTTTTTCAATGCACTATGTTTGACGTTCAATAATTTAATAAACTTCTATTTTGATAAATATAATTGATCTTTTTAAAAATGTACTTAAGTTAAACATAAGTTTAACGAAACCACTATGAAACGCCCCAATAATAAGTTGTATTATGAGAATTCCCTTGAAAAATGTTACCTTTTCTTGCTTCTGCTACTTTAAACCATAATAATGTCTGTTCCTTTACCCTGAATTTCTGCGATTTTCTGTGCATTTCGTTCCCAAGTTCTATCAATTCTATTTCTTTAATATGAACTTGATAGGACTTTGGACTAAAAATCACAGAAACTCAAATTAAATGAACAGACCTAATAAATGTTATTAGCCGTGTTTTTTGAGAGAGTGACTAGCAACTCAGTTAAAGTTTTACACGAAAAACACAAAAAACATTCTCGATAATAATTTGTTTTATTATTGTTTTGCGTGTAAACATCTTGCTGAGTTGCTCTTCACTGTCTCAAAATGAGCTTATTTAAAGAAAAAGCGGAAATTTTTGTTTATTAAAATGTGAATACACTTTTCACCTACCCCTATTACCGTTGACGTTGTTTAAATGGAGTCCATAAAGTGGATTTTTGTCAAATTTGATTTTTACAAGAAATATTTGTTTACAAAGAAAGAAAAGTAAAATTCATTTCACAACTATAGGGAGTATTTTGTGTGTTTTTCTTTTTTTTTCTATTGAAATTAAATTTCTGGTGGTCTTTAATTTTGTTTGCTATTTTGTGATACCTTAAAAAAAATTACGCCAAAATTGAGACTGAGCCCCCCCCCCCAAACAAAATCCTGCGTACGCTACTGTAAGCTGGTTGTTGAAATAATCATTTAACATTTAGCCTGATTCTTCTTAGTTTTATGAGAACGTTGGTTCATTTATTTTCTAATAACATGGCAAGTTAAAGATCTAGATCCATCCTCTAACATCAAATCTCTCGTGGACCAGTCACTTTAAAGTTAAAAGCACAACAGCAAAAATTACAAATAACACTATGGGCCTTACCAATAATTAATGACTAAACAAGCGTTTAGATAAACGCCACGTAAAACTTTAGAGACGTGTTAATTTGGGTGTTTACCAATAACCAATTTAAACACGTCTTTAACTAATCGGTGCTCTATTACATTATCTACTACATTTGTTGCCAAACAGACAGCTTCTGTGAATGGAAATGGCCGCGTTCAAGAATCAATGTGATTGCCTATCTAAGATAGCTTCCTATCCATATAGGTTTCTGATCAAGCAAAAGCGGAAAGGTTAATTGAAAGTGTTTTTAGCACATACACTCGATGACGGCAAACAAACTTCGGCTTTGCATTTTGTAGTCGGCTTTTTTAACAATTTCGCTTGGGATACAAACGTATACCAACATTTTTCGGATAGCATGGATAGCTATCCAACAGCAAAAGCTGTATTGAAATCAGCAGTTTTTTTTTACACTACAACAACTAAAACTTATCTGGATAGCTCTGCTGCGTGCGATTTTTAGTGTTAGTTTTTCGCGATTCACTCTCAAATTGAAATTTACAAATAAACAAATAAGAAGGAATAAATCTATTTTTTTTATTTTGATTACCTTATTAGTTTTATAGCTTTGCAACAAAATTCACGAAGAAGCAATTTAATTCAATTGTAAGCGACAAATATAGAGGATAAGGGTAATTATTTTTCAATAAGAAGATGAAGAAATTTAAATATTAAAATATTGAAATTACTTCTGTTTTAAGTGGAGTAAATGAATAAAATTCAATTAAAAAGTACAAGTGACCTCAACTCCAGATATTATTGTGTTTCGCCCAAGGTATAACAGTGGGCTCTTCAGTCAGTCTGTTATACCCTACTAAGACACAAATTTTGGTCGATGTTTACCGACTCTTATAAAAATCACAGCAAAATTATTTTTCTCCTTTGCTTTTCAGAATGACAGCACAAACGTGGCGTTTACACCTAATTACGAGTTTAAACGTGCGTTTCTTTACTCTTAAATTTAAAGTGACATTTAGCGTTAAGATGGCTATTAAATTGATTATTGGTATGGTGCATTATTAAGAGTCCACTTTAATATTTAACTGATCTCTAAATTTGATTATTGGTAAAGCCCTATGTGTCGGAAATTCTATGATGTATGTACTGCTGCAAAGTACAGAGTATTCAATGCAACAACCAACACGTGCTTATGTTATGGCAACAAAGTCTTTGGATGCAGTAAGGCGGAGGAGTTTGAAAAGCTGCAGAGTTTTTCTTTTAAAGACTCTTCAGACACAACCCCAACATATGCTATTTTTGTGGAAGAAATCTTCCTGAAAAATCTAAGAGACAACTGCAACTACATACATCATAAAAACGGTGAGTAAAGACAATGTAGTATTCAGAAAACTATAATATGATGTATCTTTTCAGGTCCAAAAAGGGTATTTATGCGGAACGCTACAGTTTGGCAAACAGTCATAACCTCGAATCACACTTGATAGAGGATTGTAACCAATAATGACGTGATGCTCTTTTTGATCTCTGACGGCTCAAATTGATGAATCATCATATCGTGAACAACTGAGAAGAGCCGTCTCATCGGAAACAAGACACATCTACAAGAATTTGAATCATCAACTATCAACTTGGTACAATGAATTATTTCTATGACGCTCTTAGTGTGAATAAGATTGGCTTGATATTTCGTGTGAGGACAGAACTTTTAAAACTTAATTTTATTCCATATAGGCAGGATTTGTCTGATATATGTAAAATGTAATCTTTGTAATCTGAATGAGCGTGAAGATGTGCACCATTTCATAGGTGTAAGTCCCATTTTACGAGAACATAGAAGACTTTATTTTGAAAATGACTATTTAACAAGAAGCGAAATGCCATACCATATTTATTGATGTCTTAATTTTGTTTGTATTTATTTTGACTTTCAATAAAAAAATCTATCAATTTATCTATCTAGATCCAACCGGTTTTCAGTGTTTTGACTAAAAATTGATAAGACCATTGAATTTTGAAAAAAAAATTAGTACTAAGTACCTAACGTAAAATTTTGATGAGTTTTTTGATTAGTTTTTTTTTTAGTTCGAGTTTGAAATTTAATTTTTCCAAAACTGTTTTTTAAAATAAAATTATTTAATAAGTAAATAAAAGAAGGTATTTTTGGTTTTCTAAAAAGTTACATAAGAGCATTATAAGTGTTAGTGATGTTTTTTAATAATTTGTTTTCTGTTTTAAGTATTTTTTTTTTGAAAATTGCCCCTCCTGTCTAGACGAGGGGGAATATAGACCCTCCTCCCATACGACCTTTGACTCTGTTTACTTGACCTTCATACGCAAGCTTTTTGTCACACATCAGTCGGTCTCGCAATTGTTTCTATCTGTCCACGTTCTCCTATGGCCTAACAGAGCTTAATGGATTTTCTTCAATATTGGTACCTAGTTATTTTTGGGTAAGATACTCTCTAGTCTTCCTGATTTTTTATTCGACCACGCTTTGTCACTCCTGCTGTCATGCGAAGCTGTGTCCAACACTGCATTTAGTTCGTCCAGCTAAGGGGCATTTTTTTATCACAGAAGATGGCAGAGTTTTCTCGCCACTTCATCCACCCTACGCTCACGCGATTTTTGATGTCGTCATCACAAGATCCTTCGTTATTGATCACAGATCCAAGATATTTAAACTTTTCGCACTTGGGAAGCACTGTTCCATATTCAAATAGATGTCCAGAATAGGCCTGTGTGGTTAGAAAATGGACAACATAGGTATTCGTTCTTTTTCGCTCTTATGCGAAATCCATTTCCCTCAGAACATCCACCCATACATCAAGTGCTCGTTTCAAGGACACCATCGTCAGCAAAGAATAACTGATTCACTTTGGGGTCCGTCACCTTATCCTCAAGCAGAAAGTCAAGGACAGTAATAAAGAGCAAAGGACTCAAGACGCTTCCCTGGTGCACACCTGCTCTAATTGGGAACTCTTCGGTGATTCCTGCGGGGCATATAACCTTTGTTTTAACTTGCTCATACATGTCCATGACCATCCGCACGTAGACTGATAATGTCATAATATAGGTATTTTTAAAGCAAAAAATCAATTACATATCTAGTTTCCTTTTTAAATAAAGTTTTGTCTAGAAATATTTTAAAAGAAATAATTTACAAAAAATAATTTTCAAACCCTGAATTTTGGAAAAAAAAATATTTGTCAAAAGTAATTGGTCAATAAACACATTTGATGATTAACCAGTTGCAATGACTCCGGATTAAGGATGATATGCTGTGCACTTTCTGACACTTAATCTTAGTTTCTTAGTGGTACAACTAGATCACCCGAGTTTTGGATTTTAATTAGCATTAACCATTCATTTTATGGTGAGTCTAACTACATATATTCATAAAGTGACCCAAATGGAACACTGAAAAGATGGGTCTTAAATATACTAAAATGTCCACAAGATTTAAACATTTTTCAACAAACAAACTAAAAAATCATTTTCAATGCTAGCTCATTGTTCTTTGATTTCTTTACCATTTGCTAATACCTATACATAATTAAAAAGTAACTCTAAACATGTTATTATTCTTATGAGTTTCACATTCCTTACTTAAATATTTTTTGTTGAGCCCATTCAGTGATTTTCAAATAAAACTACTGCCCGGAAGAGAAATAAATTTATACCACGAAATTCCAGTTATTTGACTTTTATTCGGTCATTAAGTCATGGCACGCCACTGCAGTGCAGCCTGACGAAGAGGTTCAGGTGAACAAATAATAAGAAAACAAAATCAACAAAGATAATCAAGCCACTATACTGGGAATGATACTTAGAGCCTCAGACGACAGAAGTTACGTGCGTGCATCATTAATTCGTCTAGTAAATCTCAGATTCACCAGACGTGTATGAAATGCTTATATTTAGTCGTCTCGGTTCGGTCTCGGTGGTGATGATGTGCCTTCTCCTCCACGCTCCACCATGAAATGGGTGTTTGACTTGTCAGCAAACTAAAGCACAGACAATCTCGCGCCTTGCACCACTAGTTCCAACATTCGTTGGATACACCCTATAGGAGGATTTTTTTTTATAGCTTCCCATGTGGAAGAGGCTTATTTAACAGTCATTTCTTCGACTTTGAGGGCATTCTTGTGCTTGTTCTTGTTCGTCTTCTTCGAAACCCGACCAGACATTCAGACGCATAAATATTGAAACTTTTAAATGCCAAGTACCTTCATAGCACACGAGACTGTTTCAGTTTATAAACCAAATAAAAAAAAATACAAAAATATAAATAAAAACGGAATGAAAACTATGCACAACATGATAACAGGAGCAATCCTCCCAGACATGAAAGTGCACTGGTGCAACCAATGCAGCTGCACCAACAGTCAGTTGAGAGTCAGTCAATCTGTCAGTTCGCACTCATTCTGGCAATCGACTAGCAAAATCCTAATCTCGCCTGCTGTGGTCTGGCCTAGCCTGGCCTGGTTGAGAGAAGAATATCTATAATATGATAGTAGCATGTGAATATTTTGTTCTTCTGGTACGTACCGCGTACCGGCCGGAGCAAATAACATTGTCTGTTCATTGACTACTTGCAGAGGAACACGCCTCGAATAGCTACTGCTACTCTACCGCCTGTAAATCCAATTAATTTCCTTAGATGTGTCCTGTTTGGTGTGGTATTCTGTTTTATTTTTAACTAACGATACGAACTAGAAAGTTAAGATCAAACTTGTTTTTGGTTTGATAAATAAAGTGCACGATTGGATCACACGAACTTGCTTTTGAAGCTTTGTCCAGTCAAATGGTGTTTTGGTCAGGAAAAAAATATAATAGAAGTTTTTTCTCATTCGTCTTTTATGTTTAAGGGGTCGCTGATTCCGAATTTCAACTTTGCTACTTCCTACGGTTATGGCTTCACAACGAAAATCGCAAAAAACCTCAAAATGTTTGACGTTTTTTCAATTTTTTTGCCAAAAAGTCAACAAAATATACACTTTTTGGATAAAATTATCTTCCACACTTTATAGAACATACAATTTCCTGCAAACATGGTTTAAATTTTTTTTGTAGAATTAACGGTGAAAAAAGCACAAAATTTCGTCCTTTTTGGAAAACACAGTTCTCTGGTTAGATTTTTGCTTGTAACTCAAAAACATGCCTATAATTGTAAACAACCTAGGCTACTGCTTAAACAACATTAAATTCTCTACAAGTTTGACACCTTCATTACTTAAATTGGCGAGAAAATGCACCAGCTAGAGCGTGATGAAATTATATATCATATTCCGGGAAGCCACTAATAGGCTATTGATTATGCCATATGGAATGGAACTAAAACGTTCCAGGGTTTTTATTGTAAAAATCATTCAATGGCTAGCTGACGATGTTTTTAAACGAGAGGGTGCAATTTTGAGGAGGGGGAGTAACTGCAACCCTTTTGGTTTTCTGCATATAACTTGAAAATCCTTCTCCCTTTTCAGGTCCTCTGTCCAGCTCACGCGACTCCGTCACTTCGCTTAGGGTATGTTCAGTCGCCTGGCAGGCGCCTATGTTGTCAGTCGGTCTGCTATCAAAGTTTTTGTTTAAAAAGTATTTTGGTTTAAGAATAAAAGTTTGGGGCCATTTTTCATAATGAAATTTCGCCTCAAAATTAAAAATGAAGAAAGGCCCCAAAACAATGAAAAATGGCCCCAATTTACAAATTTTAAACTTTTTTTTGTTGTTTCCCATATACATTTCTAGGGCCATTTTTTATTTTAAGTTTGGGGCCATATTTCATTGGTTTCAAATTTCGTGTAGCCGTTTTAAACAATTTTTTTGGTTTTTAAGTTAAGAAAATTAATTCATACAAAATCTAAAAACCATTCATATCTAGATTTGATTAAATCTATTGAATATCATCATCCATGTCTTCAAGAATATCATCTTCTTGAAGTTTCGTTTCTTGCGAACTGTCGCAATTTGGACCAATACAATTCTTACAAAACATAGAACACGTTAGTCCTAATTTTCTACAATCACAGCTTCCGTAACAACCGGTTGTACATCTGCATGCAATTTTCGTAATCAAAATATCTGGTGAAGAAGCTTGATTAATGGTTTTCAATCAATAGCCTAGAAGTGGCTTCCTGTAATATGATATATAATTTCATCACGCTCTAGCAGGTGCATTTTCTCGCCAATTTAAGTAATGAAGGTGTCAAACTTGTAGAGAATTTAATGTTGTTTAAGTAGTAGCCTAGGTTGTTTACAATTATAGGCATGTTTTTGAGTTACAAGCAAAAATCTAACCAGAGAATTGTGTTTTCCAAAAAGGACGAAATTTTGTGCTTTTTTCACCGTACTCTAGTGGCCAAACCGTTAATTCTACAAAAAAATTTAAACCATGTTTGTAGGAAATTGTATGTTCTATAAAGTGTGGAAGATAATTTTATGCAAATAGTGTATATTTTGTTGACTTTTTGGCAAAAACAACTGAAAAAAGGTCGACAATTTTGAGTTTTTTGTGATTTTCGCTGTGAAGCCATATCCGTAGGAAGTAGCAAATTTGAAATTCGGATTCAGTGACCCCTAAAACATAAAAGACGAGTGAGGAAAGAAACTTCTATATTTTTTTCCTGGAAACTAGCACTCCAGGTGACGATTTGACTGGACTATAACAGGTAGAATTGAAAACGACAATTTAAAACAATTATTTGCATACAGGTTCAAATTTAATAAATTTCATCAACACGATTATTCAAAAAAAAAATATTGAATTTTGTTTAAATCCCCGCGCAGAAAACAAATCTAGTTTTCAGCAAGGCACCAGAGAGTTTTACAATTTACATAGATACTGGCAAGGGACTAGCAAGGGTAAACAAAGGCTAGAGCAAGGGCCTTGGCGATTATGAGCCCTTTTGCCTCGTCAGGCAAAAACAAGTTGACTTATGTAGGACTTGATCCCACGATCTTCTTCTGTCCAATGCGCTACCCACCGGGCTAACTCCCTTTACAAAAATTCAATGTCGAAAGTGAATAAGTTTCATACTCTTATGCAGTGTTTCGCAACGTTGGGCCCACGTCCCACAGGGGGGCAGTTTGATAGTAAAGGGGGACAATTTAAAGTTATGCTGCATAAAATTTCTCTCTGAAAAATATATTTTTCGGAAGGTACCCAGGATCTGCTTCTGCATTACACAATTTTATTTATCAACTGTGACCAACTTCACTTCACTCAATGACACTTGACGAAAAATATGAATCAGTTTATTTTTTCACGTCGATTTTTAACCGAAATCAAATACCCCAATCCCCAAAGCACCAAAAATGCAAACGAACTGTTTTGTTACCATTTCCATCTTGGTATTAACTGAATGTGGATTAAGTGCCATAATTAATTTTGCTGATAATAAAAAAGAAACTGCCTGGATACAACAAAACGGGGAGACTTAAGATTGTAGCTGCATTGCAGGAGGCATCAAGCGCAAGGGATTTAAATATAATTATTAAATTATTTCTTATTTGAATTTTGGTTCTATATTAGGCGCGTTCAGGGAAGAGAGATATCGGAGATTTAGCTCCGTCAAAAGCTGAGTATGCAAATCCAAAATTTTTTCTTCAGTATTTTGACAGGCAAACTGAGATTTTTTGCTGAGGAATCCTGTTCAGGGAACTGAGATTGTTGAGGCCCTCCGAAATCCCCCTTTCCTGAACTCGCCTATTATACTCGTATGTTTTGTAAATAAACTTGCGGTTAACTTAATTTGTATGGAATTCTTCCTCATGTCAAATATTCAATTTTTTCACTGGACATTTCAGATTTTTCATGTGCAAAATAATTAAGGTATCTTCATATAATGTTAGGGGGACACGATGATTTTGGAACGGTTCTGTGGGGCAAGGCACACAAAAGGTTGTGAAACACTGCTCTAATGTTTCACACTAAAATGCATAACAAATACATATAGCAGATGTCTCACACCCATAGAAACAGAAACCTTGCATGTTTCGAGCAGGGTCAGAAAATCATTTTTTTAAGTTGTGTTATCTTAACTAATATATAAAAGTCTTTTTTTGTTTTCTTGTCAGTTTGGCTGTATGGGTGTACAAACTAACAACAAAACAATCAAAATACTAACTTTTTTGTATGGCGTCAACAATGTCTGTCCCCCAGCTATCTGATAGATAGCTTCTAAAAAAAAATAAATTTAAATTTTTTTAGAAATCTTTAACAATAATAAAAAAATGTTGCCTATATAAAATTTGTTTTTTTTGGTTTTTTATTAATATCTTTTTAATATTGTACTAATGAATTATAGCTATATGTCCTTGGAACTTGTATACAAATTATATTCCTATTGTACCGTTGAGCTGAGAAATTGAAAATATAACATTGTTTACACATATTACTCAATAAGTGTTCGCATGGATTGATTAAGTTTTTTTATATTTAATCTCATTAGAATAGCCATTAATTTGATACCTCATTTTTTAATTAACCTCCTATATAAGCATCACAATTGATTTTTAAAATTCATACAAAATCAAATAAAATCCATAGAAATGCTCCGCTTTGTTCATTGTCAACAATCGTCTACCAGTGGAGAGCACTGTTTTCTCAATTGAATTTCTAATTGGAGTTCTTTTAATATAAAAAATCATAACTTCATTTCTACTCAGACGATTATTAAAGTTCCCAGAATTTAGCTATGAGATGTGGCTAAATTTGTGTAAAAGAATTATTGAGCGGGGGTGAAAAATTTCATATTAAATGGGTGTGCAAATGACCCGTCAAATTTATATTACATATATTAAATTCAAAACTTGATGAAATTTTTTTTTAATTTCAAAAATCTAATGATGCACGTTTATAGGTGTAACCTCCTTCTATAAATATGTTATTAATTTTGTATTTCTTAGTCTAACGGAAAAAAAGTAGGGGTAATTTAATAAATAAATCACATAAAAAGCTTCATTTAGACAACTTTAGAGGTTTCAAAATTGAGCAAACCTTAATAGTTCATAATAAATGATACATGAAATTTAGATAGACATAACTTAAATTTGTGTGTGAAAATTATTGCAAGATATTAAAAAAATGTGTACTAAAAATGTGTTTTAATGAAAAATCAATTTATTTGTTCGTACATTAAATTCAAAAGTTAATGAAAAATTTATATATTTAAAAAAAAACAAAGGATGCACATTTAAAGGTGTAACCTTCTTCTACAAACATGTGATAGTTTTGTATTTTTTCATCTAACGGGAAAAAAGTAGGGGCAATTTAATAAAATAAATAACAAAAAAGCTCCATTTAGCCAAATTAAGAGGTTTCAAACTTGAGTAACGCTTAATAGTTCATAACAAATGATACATGAATTTGAGGTAAACATTTATAATATAAATTTCTGTGTTAAAATTTTTGCAAAATATTAAAAAAATTCATACTAAAAATGTGATTTAGTGAAAAATTAATTCAATTTTTGGTACTTTAAATGCAAAAGTTAATAAAAAAATTGATAAATTTTGAAAAACAAAACCAACACACTAATTGCTCTAATCCTCTTCTAAAATATTGCTAACAAATGTTAAGTGATTATTTCAACAGAAGCCACTCTAAAATTAGTTTTACTGATTTATTTACCAGAAAATCATGCTATTTCAACGAATTTTATTTTTATAATTTCACCACGCCCATAAAATATTTTCAAATTTAAAAATTATAAATCCTTAAAATCTGATAAAAATTTTAATATATAAAACATAACTGTGCATTGCTCACAAGCTTCACAAAATAATTTCAAATATTAAAATTTTACATTAGAAATATTTTTTACAGATAAAATCCAGAAAAAAAAATTAAAATTGTCAATTTGTCTGCATAAAATTGACTATAAATCGAAAAGTACTTATCCGAATTTCAAAATTTACTGTCTCATTTAAATACATACAAAATATTAATAGACAACCATACAATTAAAGACTAATACGCTTAAACAGATGGCATGATTATGAACATGTCCAGAAAAAATCCAATGGAGTCCAAAAAATCTATGTCCATGCAGCGACATGGCGAAAAATATAACTTTTTGAACAAGACATGAGCGTTGTACAAAGCTTAGCTATGAGATTTGACGTTTCAAGTGCGTATGAGTTTTTTGCCTGGTTTGTTTTTGAATGTGTAAGTGAATGTTAGAATGTCGGAAAATATAATAAGTAGTGATGAAAGGCTAATGAATGCCATGATATAATTTTCAAGTAAGTTAAAATGCGCTGGTTGTTGATTGGATTGTGGTGGAAGGTAAAACCTTAACCAATCATGTTTGATTTACATGGTCGGTGCAAATTTAGTTATGTTGAAATCAATACGATTTCGATTACTTTCACAATCTCCCAAATCAGTGAGAAACATTCGTTCCGTAGAGTTAATCATTCACAATGATAACAAAAACGGTAACAGCAATGCTATAACAGCAAAAACTGCCGTATTACAGCTCCTCTCTTCTGTGCGTTGCAGGTCGTGTGTCGAAATGTCAAAATCTAAGGGCACCAATCGATTAAGCAGGGTGTTATTACCTAATGTCTCCGCCAGCACTTAAGCACCAACAAGAAATTTCTCTTTTCAATTTGACAGGTGTCGAAATGTCAAGATCTGAGAGCTCCAATCGATTTAGGAGGTGGATTTTGCACTCTAAGTCCAGTGGAAATCAAAAAAATCGCACTTGACAGGTGACAGTGATGGAGGCGATATGTCAAAAATCCGAAAAATCATACCTTTTGCTTTGACAATTAATAGTTGGGGGCTAGATAGCAAACCATACAAATTTTTCAAATATTTTCTTACAAAGTAGGTGTCCTTAGCATAGATATTAAGAAGTACGTGAATATGTAGTTAAGCTTTTATATCATAATAATAATTAACACTTGCACAATATTTCTATCCTTTTAAAATTGAGAACATGAATGATGTTGAAAATTAATTGATGTTGGGAATAAGTTTTCCTGGGGAATTGGGCGGTCAATTCATCGAATTTATTTCAGAGATATTCACGATAGCAGAAATATTTTCAAGGAAAACTATTTTCCACGGGAAATTTTTTTTTTCAAGACTTGTTAACAAACTATCCTTTAACAAAAGGGACCCGGGCAACGCCGGGTGTTTCCGCTAGTGTAGTATATTAAGAGTTTCAAGAAGAATCTGCATAGAAAAAAATATTTTAATTGGTTTATACAAAAATGAGAAAGTCGAAAATATAAAAAAGTTGTTCTATGAGAAGTACTGTTAATAGAAACGCAAAAAATATTTTCTTGTTAAAAAGTAGAGTGTACTAATTAAATAACACAAAGATGTTTGTTTGATGATCTACCGCGCTCCTCTTTATTAGAAGTGGAAACGCTTACCTACTCACAGGGGAACACATATTTTACAGCATAAACCAGATTATACTTTTTAAAAGTTTTTTTTGTGCTCTGACCTCAAAAATGTGAACAAAAATGTTGGTCGATGTTAAGCGACTTTTATTAAAATCACAGCAAAAAGTGCCACTTAGCATCGACCAAAATGTGTGTCTTAGAAGGATAACATATTCTAAATCAGTGTTTCCCGACGGTGGGGCCCACGCCCCACAATTTAAAGTAATTCTGCACTAATTTCTCTCTTAAAAATGTATGCTTCTTGTGTTTCCACACTTAAAGATATTTTTCGGATAGTTAATAATAATTAGAATACATGCTAATTTTAGTAGCCACTTAAGTTGAATTCTACAAACTATCTGCAGTTGTAGCAAAATGATTTATCAGAACTATTGGAGGACATTCTGTAGGTTCAACTAGCTTCATCTTATTTCTAATTTGATGGTTCTTCAGCCCACTATGGTCGAGAGGTTAAAAATTGACTAGATGAAGAGTACGAGGTAATCGTTGGATAGGAAAAAATTAGAATATTTCAATGGCCTGTAAGATCGATGGATGTTTTTGAATGGGAAAAATGAAATAAATCTTTTACTCAAACAAAATAGCAACGTTTTTATAATTTGATTCACAATTCAATCGTCAATAAACTAGCCAGGTTTATGGTCAGATTAATTATTTTAAATTTGTTACACCTTATTGAGCGCAAAAATCGTAATAAAAAGTTAAAAAATTAAAAACAAAATTAAAAAACGTTTATTTTCAAATTTAAACTTTTTATTCAGCACGTATGCATTTCGGTTCTCGGCTGCGGAACCATCATCAGCGAACGACAATTAAACAAAACATAAAGTGATCTTCCACCAGAAAAAGTAATTGCTTATATTGATTGTATCAACATTTGCATGAAACATAATTGTTTTCAATTCCGCAACGTGTTTTACACCAACAATTTCGGGTGCAGTATGGGAAACGGCTTGTCACCTTACGTATCTGAAGCTTTCATGTGCAAATTTGAAACAGACCTCAATAAAATAGGTAAATTACCCCGCATCTGGTATAGATATGTAGATGATACGTTTGCTGTTGTGAAAAAGTCAAAGCTGACCTGAGAAGGAAGACGAAATACTTCACACTATGCCATTTCTCGACTTAGAAATAAAACGAAGGAACAGGAAAATTGAATTTAGTGTCTACAGAATGAACGATTCATACTGCACATACAGCCAAAAACTCGCCGCCTTTAATTCAATGGTGTACAGACTAACCCGTCTACCTTTGTCGATTGAAAATTATATGAAGGAATACCAACAAATATTACATATCGCTGATGTTAATGGATATGATAAATTCATTATTGACCATTTGGTAAAAAAAACACTCGACAAAGATAAAACGGAACAACATGAGTACATTATTCGAACAAAACATATGTGCACATCAACACCGTGTCACCTTGCCTTTTGCCCCAAATGTCACCAACAGTCTGATACATGTCTTTGCCAAGGCTGATATGAACATCGTCCACACCAACAACAACAAATTAAAACTACGCTTGGGATCCACACAGACCACACACCAACTAATCGATGCAGTGGCATTAACAAAATCTCTTGTTCTAATTGCAACAAAAAATATATTGGACAAACAAGAAGAGCTGCAGAGATAAGATTCAACGAGCATCTTAGATCCGTTAAAAAGAAAGAGACAGACAAAGCCATTCCAGCACACATATTTGATCTAAGTAATGATAAACAACATACCATTACATCATTTGAAAATAATTTAAGACTCATTAAAAATGTAAACAAACCAAGCAAACTGAACGCATATGAGTCATAACACATTCACAGTTGTCGTTTAAACTTGATGAATTTGGAACCTGGACCAATTGACTCTTTCCTGTTCAATGTGCTTAAGAAGGAGAAAAAATAAAAACTGTTTACTCTCTTTATTTTGTTGTATTAAAGTCCAACTAGTTTAATGTACTTGCTATGTACCTAGTCTCTTTATGTTTTGTTTAATTGTCGTTCGCTGATGATGGTTCCGCAGCCGAGAACCGAAATGCTGAATAAAAAATTTAAATTTGAAAATAAACGTTTTTTTAATTTTGTTTATAATTTTTTAACTTTTTATTACGATTTTTGCGGTCATTAAGGTGTAATAAATTTCAAATAAAATAGCAACGTTAAGTGAATTAGAAGAGCGCCTGCTCAATATCAGTGAAATACGAAAACGGGCTCTAGCATGCATACAAAATCAAAGAGGACTCACTTGAACAATTGTTATAATTGTTTTAGTTCACACATAAAATAAAAACTATCCATAACAACACATATCATTTTTTATTCAAAGCCATTCGAGCGTTAAGCAAAAAAAACCTTTTATTAAATTTTACCTGCCGCTGGTTTTCCAAATTATCATAAAATCTATGGTTTTTCGCAAAACTAGTTATTGACTTTTATTTTTAGTATTGTTACATACATTCAAAAACAATATTAAAACATCATGTTGATTACGCATTTTCTGGAGAAAATTGAGCCCAAAGTAAAAAAATAGCATGGGCATGAAAAATTGAACAGGCTAATAAATAGATATCTTAAGAATGGAAAAAGACATACAATTTATTTAAACGCAGTTATAAAGGCTGGTATTTTTTCTATCGTTAGTACTAACAGCGCAATTACCGTTAACATGGTTCAGGGTAAACCAAAGTTAGACTTTTCTTAAATCCCCGATAAATGATATCAAAATTGGAGATATGCCCTTACTGTAAAACGATTTTTTTCTCAGAATATACCCAACAATCATGCCTTAAAATACTATCGACGAATTAAGAGACACCCTGTGTACTTAATTGAATTAAACAAACTTCTGTGGCAGACACAAGATTATACTTTTCCGAATATTTTGAAAGTCCCAAGTCTCACTTAAACATAGAAGTAATCTTAACTTTTAATATTTAACTATTTCTTCATCTTCATTATGAAATTTGTTTAAGTTTTGTTCCCCTGTTTAGAGAATGAAACTATAGGAGGTATTTATAGTTAGCCGGCTATAAAATTCTTGAATGTTGGTCACACTTGTCACCATCAGCCAGCCAGTAGTCAGCAAGTGATAGTTGGTATGGATAATAATGACGAAGACGATAATTATCATAACCACGATGACGACAATGACGTTGAGATGTGTGCCACAATGTGTGCTACGACAGAAAGTTGCATTCGCTGAATTTATATACAATCCAGCCGAGCCGTGTGTACTGTATATTCTGTATATCGTGAATGCATTCGCACCAGACAGCAGGCCAGACGATTGCTTTACTTAACTCCTCCTTGCTGTCTACCTTTTCGTTGCACTTGGCACCCTGCTGTATCAGCCCCGCTGTCTTCAACTAGCTCTGCTTGTTTAGAGGCAATAATTCTCACATGGGAGAACGATAGTTTATATACTATACATATATGCCCAAGCCCAAGTGTGTTTTTTTTTTTGCATTTTCTTTTTGAGATTTTGTGATTTTTCGTTCATCTCATAGCTAAAGTGTTATGACTGGGTTGTGTTGGTTGGTAGACAAACGAGACATCAGAGTCAGAGTCAGCGTGCCTTTCATTAAAACTTAAACATAATAAGGCAGTGGTTTATAGACCAGACACTCTAGATCACTAGATCAGCTGTCTACATTCAGTAAAGTTTTCTTTTTGTCTTCCCTTTTTTTAAAGTTTTTTTTCAAAAATATTGTTAGGATCGATCTTAATGAGCCTTATTTAATCTTAATCGACTGAAACTGTGAAATTTAGGAATTTTTGTATAACGCAATAAGTGATAATGCAAAATGTTCTTAAAAAAGCTTTTCGGATTCTTCTAAAATGTCCTTAAATGTGTCCTAAAAATTAAAAACTCGATAATATGCTATTTTAGCAGAAAACTGATGCTCACGAACTCTAAAGATCATTTTAAAAATCTGAGTGTTTTTAGGGTCAAGAGAATTCAATTTTAAGCGGTGGCTTAGATTATTTGGGTTATTTGATAACCCAAGGTTAACAAATAAAATTTTTCATACTGTGAAATTAGTAGCTACTAGAAAAATAGATCAAGACTGTATGCTGAGGTTGATACACCAAAAGCATTTCAAATTATTTATTTAAAAAAAAATGGCACGAGGCTCTTAAAAGGTTCGCCATCCCTGCTCTAGACAGTGAGTAATCACAGCGCGTGAAGGCAACAAGGAGCGACTTACCATCGTCACCAACTGATTCCGTTGTTTGTCATTATGTGGCCTTCTCTTTATACATATATGCGTTGTCTGGAAAAATGTTTAAGATTTAATGAATGACAAATCAAATCATTATATTGACTGCATTTGCTGACTGACGAAAGGCAGTAGCTTAAAAGATTAATTTTAATAGTTGTTAAGAGTTTGATCTAAGAAACGGAATGTGTTTGTTTTGTTCCTGATCCCGGCCTACATTCATTTAAATAATATTTTTGTGTTAACTTGAGCTAGAGAAATAGTATTGGTTTTGTGTAAAAAACAAAATCGAGGCTTTAATTAAAACTAACATAACGAGTTTTTACGGAATGAATGCTTAGTCACAGATTAACAAATACCAGTGGCATATCAAGAGAGAATATGCTGTGGGGCTGGATCCATTGAAAGCAAAACAAAAAATGTTTTGTACCTACGAAGGTAAGGAGAACAGGCATTTTGGTCTACATATTGCCCATGAATGAGATATACAGTCGTGGCCACCTAATTAAGAACGATATGTTTATAAAATTTTAAAATACATAACTTTTGTTTGGGAAATCTGTTGAGGTTGAGTAGTGGTTTAAATAATAGCCCATAAACTACGGTACACTTTGATGTTTAAAAAATACAAGCATGAGAATATTGGTAGGAAAAAAATAAACATTAATTTAACTCTTATTTCGTCTGGCAATATAATAAAGAACAGAAACAAAATGTTGTCATAACATTAAAAATCTTTGAAATTTCAATATTTTAATGTGAACATATTGTAGGAAAACCTTAATTCTTTATAATTTCAGACAAAATTCTTTGCATATTTTCGCATGAGGCATGGAATCTTGACAGTGGTGTACTCTATCATAAATAGATTTCCCATACAAAAGTTATGCATTTTAAAATTTTATAAAAATATCGTTCTTAATTAGGTGGCCAAGAGTGTATATTTTTTTTTTTTTTTCATTTCATTTTATTTTTTTTAAATATTTTATAAATTTTTTAAGTCGGAAATTAAATCCATTTTTCCATTTTGGTGCTTCAACTTATAAACTAAGAGCCCAGGGCCGCCAGACATACGTCATTTCATCAAAGCTAAGATTTTTTCTGCGAACAGGAATCTTCAATCCGGGTGCAATTAAGAGGTAGCGAGTGTTAATGTTGCATACAAATGTTGCAACATTGCGTTATTTTATCAAAGCTGAATTTTTGATATGTCTTAGAGGATGGTGTCATTTAATTTATTTGACACTTTTCAGACATTTACAGTGGGACCTTACGTCAGCCAGACACTTAAAATCTGACAAACTAATCATGCCATTTACATAACAGAATCAAATCAAGATTTTATGTTTGCTGTGGGCAAATATTCTACAATATTTTCTAATCGGCAAGACGCCAACATCGGGGCTGACATCACCCTAAAACTGTCAAAATGATAATTCTCTGTTACTAAAACGTGATTTTTTCGCTTATTTTAGCTGTTTTAAAATATCTGGCTGATGAATACGCCCCACTGTGCTGATGGGGAATTATTTTTAAACAGTTGCCAATAAAACATATAAATATTAGCTTTAAAACTACAACGTAAATGGTCCGATTAGTTTGACATATTTTAAGTATCTGGCTCACGAAAGGCTCACTGTAGATGTCTGGCAAGTGTCCAATAAAGTTAATGACACCATCCCCTAAGACATATCAAAAATTCAGCTTTGATAAAATAACGCAATGTTGCAACATTTGTATGCAACTTTAACACTTGCTACCTCTAAATTGCACCCGGATCGAAGATTCTTAGTATCTATTTGTTCTTAGCTACCATAGTATCTGTTCGCAGAACAAATCTTAGCTTTGATAAAATAACGTATGTCTGGCGGCCCTGGGCTCTTACTCAATTATGTTAATTATCTTTTTTTATCTTTTGAAAACTCTCCCTGTGTATAATACGGGGGTCAGATCCAGCTAGCCAATCCAAAACTTAAATGTTTTGTATTTATTCAACTTTATAAAGAAATGACTTTATATGATGAAAGAAGTTCAGTACCATAAATAAATAAAAATCAAAAACCTTAATTGTGCACTGGGGCGTATACTTACTTTTTTATTTTATTAAATGAATATACATTTTGTATTAAGTTTTTCTATGCCATTTTAAACGGTTTTCCAATTTGTTCCAATTAATATGCACGGCACTCTGTATGTAGTACGTATGTGTGTAAAGAATGAAAATGAAATTTTTAAAGATGCGTTGTTTGTAAGCTTCGTTTTAGGCTCCATTTTTAAAACAAGACAAGACCAAGTATGTGCTGTCATCGAGAAAGGAATCTCAACATCTTCGACTCGGGCAAACTATCACGATGGACAAATATAACTTCGAAATTGTCAAGGACTCTGTGTACCTGGGCTCCACTATTACCTGGCAAAATAATATCAGTGCAGAGATCAAACGAAGAATTGCTCTTGCCAAGCGCTGTTTCTTCGCTTTAAGAAGGCATTTAAGTAGTAAAGCCCTCAGAGAACCAAGGAGACTTTATACAAGACTATAATCATCCCGGTCCTGATCTATGGGGCAGAAGCATGGACACTGAAAAAATCGGATGAAAATCTGCTAGGGTGCTTTAAGAGGAAGATTCTTCGTGTGATTTTTGGTCCGGTGCGTATCGAAGGAGTGTGGAGGAGAAGATTCAACGACGAGCTATACGGGCTAAACAGCGACGTTGACCTGGTCAAGAAGCTAAAAAAAAACAGCGATGGAGATGGCTTGGACACGTGGAGCGTATAGACAGCAGCGCACCTGCCCGACGAGTCTTCGAATCCAACCACGATGGTGTACGCAGCAAAGGAAGAACCCATAACAGGTAGAGCGCACAAGTGGAGAACGACATCAACCAACTCAGTGTGCGCAACTGGAAGCGGCTAGCTAGAGACATTGTTCATTGTTGTCTCTAGGCTTTTTGTAATATTTTTTGGTTTAAAAATATTTTTTAAAACTTTAAATTCGCAAAGTGGTTTGATATCCGCCCAAAATCCAAAGATAAATCATAAACATTTCACTTGATAAATATAACCAACAAAATATACCTACTCATTTATAGCAATTTAAGACACCAATTGAAAATAATGAATGATATCCTTTCAAGTCTATATTTTTCTATCACTTAAGGTTGTCATAGAATATAACTTGTATCCCCTAGGCCTATATGAACTAACATAGGCCTCAAATATCTCGATGTGCCGAATTTTTTTTATTAAATAATTGTTCTATTCTTGCGTACACGTAAACAAAACACTTATTGGGGTTATTAGTCTACGCACTTTCCTTGCCCCTTTAACGTTACGCACATTATCAAGAAACGCGTAATTGATTGAAGAATTCTTTGATGTTTTTTTTTGACGATGAGAAGTGTAGATATTTGGAAGAAGAACAAGCTATCCTCAAAAAATAGTAATTGAATATTTCTGTTCTATGACGAAGTTATATATGTAGTTAACTAAAAATGTATGACTCTTATGCACCATAGATGAATTGATTCAAATTTGACAACAAACAAAATAACTTTCAATTTTAATTGAATTCACAGACAAATTTCATGAGTTTGAAAATTTAAACATCACGCAATACTGTCTAGTAATTCGAAATACAATAATAATAAAAAAAAAAACAAAAAACAAAACTACTTTAATGCAGAACTATCTTGTTTAAGATTCATAATTATAAATTAAAATTAGGTATGAAACTACTCCTTTATGCATATACCTACATATTACTGGACCCAGTTTTTATGTTGGGAGTAGAACCAGAATAAGCTAACTCTGGACACACATTTGTCTACATTTAAATCAAGAAGCTGTTTTTCAGTAGAAGATGCATGCAGAAAGAACGAGCAAATTCGGAGAGTAAAATATCAAAAGCATCTGTTAAGTTAAAACATACTCATCAAATTTAGTCAGGTGACTCAGAGGTTTAACTTTAAAGGGCCTCCCAAACCAACACGAACCATTTGGAGTGACAACGTTTTTGTGGTCGGGTTCAATATGAGAAATCGCAGGGTGTCAGTGTGGGTATTTTCGTTTATCAACATTTAAATTCATTTTGACAGAAGGAAGTTTTGTTGTCGTTCCGAAAGTTTCGCATTGGTTTGGCAGAGCAGCTTAATCCGGCTCTGAAAAACTAGCTTTAAATTTTATATTTTAAAATTTTGAACGGTATAAACCGATTTTTATTAAATTTCAAACAATGACAGCCTCTTCATGGTGGTATATTGTAATAACCTGCATGACTGGATTGCACAAACTTGCTCTCGTAGCTAACAACTGTAACTTAGCTAGAAACTGACTATTTACACAAATATTAGTCTGGGAAATTTTAGTCTGTCAAAATATAAGAGCAATATTTTGACATTGAGACATCTGAGATCTCATTTTTCTGAACTAGCCAAAAAATTATTGTAAATCGATTCTAAATCATAATTTTTTTTTCCGTCTTACAGTTTGTTTTTCGAATTTGTACTAAATTTCTTACTTGCGATATATCTAGGTACTATATGGCAAGTTATGGATTTGTAAAAAAAATCGAACCCAAGATATTAATTTCCCTTAACATAACGATTATAGAGAACGCAATCGTCTGTCTGTCTGTCTGTCTATTTATCTGTCTGTCCTCGCCCCTACCGCCTAAACGGATGTAGGGATTTCCTTCAGACTTGGTACATAAAAGTGTTTCCGCCAAAAAGGAAAATAATATTTTTCTCAAAAAAGGCTTCGAGGATTTTCTTTAAAAAAATTCAAATAATAAAAATAAGACTTTTTAAAATTTTTTTTTATTTTCAACCTTCAGAACAACCATTTTTCTGGTTTTTGATTTTCTCAAAAACAATATATTTTGAAAACGATTTGGTCAATATTTTTAAAACAAGGTGAAAAATATTTTTTATTATTATATTTCAAAAATAACGGTACCTACCACACAAATGTTGAAAACTCGTTAAGTAAAAACTTATTTTTCTCGTAATCGGCTCCAAGAATAAAAAGATGTGCGTGGTATTAAATTAGTACATTCTACTTTTTAATTAGAACTTTTTTTTTGTTTCGGGTTCTTATTGACAGAACTTCCCATAGAACAACTTTTTATATTTTCAACTTTCTCATTATTTAATTAACCGATTAAAATTATATTTTGTATACAGATGCTATTATAAATAATATTGTATAAATAATATTGTAAATTGAAATTTTCAAACTAAAAAAATTTTTTAAATAAAATATAAATGTGTGTATAAATAATTGCTTTAAATTCGCGTTCCATTTTTTTAAATTGTTTTTAAAACTTTTTTAATGAATCATAGTTATGGAACCATGGGATGTGTTCCTCGTCAATTTCTAGCTAAGTTAAAGTTGTTAGCTACGAGAGCAAATTTGTGCAATCTAGTTATGCAGTTTATTTTTCTTTTTTACCGTTTTTACTGGGCATTGGGCAACTTCATACTTGAATGACTTCTCTAGAACAATAAGTTCCCTATAATATATTTCCAAACACACAAAAAATCCAAATGAGGCCATTTTTTCAAGATTATAGGTAGGTAGTCAACCTCTATTGGGATATTTTAGATTATGTCTGGGAGAGGGAAATTTGTTTCTAACTAGTGCATAGTCATAAAACACTTGACAAGAGTGAAAAGTAAAGCCTATCCATTTCACAATTGAATTGCGCTTCGAAGGCGAAAATACAAGCAAACCGCAAACAAATCCAAGATGTTTGCGATATTTTTCAATATCACGGATTTTTTGGAAGCTTACATACATATGTACATATCATCTAATTGAAACTGAACTGTGACCGACTTTTTTTTATTATTTTAAATCGATCCAAGACATACAAATATGAATATGTTTTTAAAATAGTAATGTTATACTCTTATGCAAAGGTTAGTTGTATTAATGAATCTAAAAAACTTTCTTAGATCATTTATCTCTAAAGCCTAGTACTCAATTTGAGTGAAAATGAAATTTCTACATAAAAGTGACACTTATTTCACAGCGATGTAATTCATAACGAGAGCTGAGTACCCAAAATTGAGAGCGAAATATGAACCGGTTCAAAATTAATTTCATTTCATAATTTTCATTTCCTAAAGCCTATTACTCACCTCTGTGTGAAATGAAAAATAAAAACCGTTTAAAATTCACGTGAATAATCATTATGAAACCATTATTAATTATCCGCGTGAATTTTTAGTTCTCAGTTTGCCAATTTTTAATACTCACTTTGGATGAACAAAATAATTTGATTTATCAGATAGCTTGCCAGAATCTTGAAATGCTTGAGAAGACTATTTTAATTCCATAGTTTGGTTTTTGTTCCAAAGTAAGAGATCGTAAAATCCAAAATAAATCTCTAGGCTTTTTTATTCAATTATAACAACTTTTATTTTAATTTATTGACAAATGTCACACTTTTCCACACTTCTATTCATTTTTCCTAGTGGTCGTACGTTAGGCAATTCAAATTTTGAAATGAAATTAATTTTGAACCGGTTCACATTTCGCTCTCACATTAAGGGTAATCAGCTCTCGATATGAATTTTATCGTTGCGAAATAAATGTCACTTGAACTGAGTACTAGGCTTAACGTACAACCACTAGGAAAAAATAATAGAAGTGTGGAAAAGTGTGACATTTGTCAATAAATTAATATAGACGTTGTAATAATTGAATAAAAAAGCCTAAAGAATTATTTTGGATCTTATAATCGTTTGTTTTTGAATATTAAGTGTTACCGACAAGCCAAAAACCAACTATGGAATTAAAATTGTCTTCTCAAGCATTTCAAGATTCGGTTAAACTGTCAGACAAATCAAATTATTTTTTTCATTCAAAGCGAGTACTAAAAATTTTCAAACTGAGGACTGAAATTTCACGTGGATAATTAATTATGGTTTCACAATGCTTAACCACGTGAATTTCAAACCGCTTTTATTTTTTATTTCACTCAGTTTCAGTCAGAGGTGAGTACTAGGCTTAAACAAAAAATAAGAGATGTAATAAACATATTGAGCAAAAAAAAAAGTAGTACTACATTTTTGCTCCCACAACCTTAATTAACGGCATTGTTCTGAAAATGTCTACCAAATTCAATTAATGATGTTCATAATTTGGTCCAAGTCAGGGGTATTTTTGTCTAATTTCCCTGTAATAGAATTACCGTACGAATTTATTTATTTATTTTCATCAACAATAAGAGTTTACAGTTACTTTCACATCTTTTTTGGTTGGGACTCTATCGAGAACTTCTCAATATGATAATCATATATACAGGAGGAGACGAGCGGCGGGAAAATGAAAAACATTGACATTTAGAGATGTTGAGGTTTAATTGGTTGATTTTACACCATGTTGATAAGCTTTTAAGATCTTCTTGTAGAAGCATATAGTCAACCGGATCCTTAATGCATCTCAGAAATTTGAGATCATCAGCAAACATCAAGGAAAATTAATTTATGAGAAAATCAGATAGATCATTTATAAATATAAGAAACAAAAGTAGTCCAAGATGCCTACCTTGGGAAACAACCAAGGAAACATCTATTGGACTTGAGACAATCGAGTCAATATGGACAAATTGAATGCGTCCTGTGAGATATCAACGCAACCAATTTAGCAAGTTTGAACGTATACCTAGCTTTTCAAGTTTATGAATTAAAATTTTGTGGTGAACTCTGTCAAATGCTTTGGCAAAATCCGTATAGATAACATCGACTTGATATCCTTTTTCTAGATTATTTAAAACAAAGTTAGAGAAAATTGTAAGATTTGTAGTACTTGATCTCCCGGATACAAATTCGTGTTGAAATGGAGATATACACCCATGTTCTTATTTTCGTTCGAATTGAATCCGAATATAAAATTGAATTCCGTACGGATTCAAAAAAAAGTGTTCTGAATTACACTTTCATAGTAGTCAGTATCCAAACCATTTTTTCTTTGGAAATCTGTAAAAAAAACACCATTTTTTCATTCGAAATCTGAACAAAAACAAAATAATTACAACAAAGAAACATAATTTATTGTAACGAAACTAAAGGGCACCGAGGATTTTAAGTTGAAATTTCTTGTAAAACATATGTAAGTTCTTAAAAATTTCAATTCTCACAATATAAATCCAGGCGTCAAAACCAAAATAAATTTCAAATGTCAAGTAAACTATAAATCCGGACGAAAATAAAAGCACACTGATTTAGCAAGTTTTGAAAACGAAAAGTATTTCAAAACACCCAGATTTTGAAAACGAAAGGATTTTTCGAACGATCGTAATTCAGAGGGGTTATATTCTCTTTTAAAAAAACCAAAGCTTATCGCAAACTATTTGTTGAAAATGTTTTGGTACCTTTTACAGACTTGCAAATCGGGCGATAGTTGGATATGTCCTGTTTTGGACCACTTTTATGAATAGGAGTTATAAAAGATGTTTTCCATTCGGAAAGAAAGAATTGACCAGAATCAAGGATTTTAAATTCAAAAGCATAACGGTCTTAATTGTTAAAATAATAAAAAAAGATCTTCCGATATACATAGTATGTACCTAGTTCTTAAAACACTTTAGACATACCTACCTATAATGTTTTTCAATTCGACTTAATTGGTTTAGTATTTATTTTTTGGGTACCTAATAGGTGAAATTACCATCCGTTTTATAAACTCGCTCGAACTATACGAACTACTCTAATGGTGTATCGAATTTCCTTAAAATATCATTGTATCTCATGATTTTTTTTTTTTCAAAAATGGCGTATGTACCTACCCTGCATTATTTAATGTTCCTAGCCTACACATTATTTAGATTCACATTTATAGCTAATTTAAATTTAGGTACGTATTATACCTCACCCACCCTGATATACTTTATCCCACTAAGACTTATCTACTTATTTTACCAAGAACGATACCGCAACATCCCATGCTACCTCTTCTTTAATAGCCCGTCAATCATACTCGTTTATTGCATGAATGTTAATATACAAGACACGCATCGAGACTTTCCAGCCACATTTCTTTAATTTCACTTTGAATTGCTGAAAAGAAGTTGCTTAACCACCCACTTTTCCAAGAAGTATTAGGTATTCCACGAATAAACACAATGTTGGTTGCAACATGCAACTGTGCCGTGCACCAACTAAAGTGGCATGAATCGTCCAAGTCATCAAGAAGAGATAGTTATTTCCCGCCATATCGCATCGGTAATTATTTTATATGAACTTAAAACTATGTTGGAGTCAAAAGCCGGCTTTCTGCAGTCTGAACATTCAAACAAAGCAAACAATCAGACACACACACATCCTCATTGCATATTTGTTTGACAACATTCTAATAAGTATTTTTAGTTATTATGTACCTACTTATTATGTGACGTTCTAGCCATGAGCCACAATGTCAGGAAAAAAAAATAATTTTCCGATTTTCCCATGGCCTTCAACTGGATTACAATTACGACCCGAGAACTGCGAAGTAAATTCAACTGCAAGCTTTTCTGTCTCCCCTGGCCGGCAAACGTTTTATCCAAAAATACAAAATCCAAATGCACAAAAGTAGGTACCTACCTATACTTATCTTTTTGGGGATTTTTGGGTTCACAAAACACCAATGATTCCTTTCAGAGCCATCCGGCTGAAGTATTTAATTGTGTATATCTGCTCTAGCGGTGCAAATCGAATAAAACCGCAAGAAAACCAATTTTCCAATGAAACAGTAAAAGCAACAAAATAAAAACCGCCTATTAGAATTTTCCTTATTAGAAGTGAAGAAGAACAAGTTCGTACCTATTCGTATTCAAATGCTGGATTGCCGGTCGAAGAGACAGTCGGTTAGGAGAGGGTGGTGCAGTACAAGCTCAGGCCGATAAAATTCATGTATCTAGATACATTTTTATTATGATTTGTTTCATTTCATTTAATTTCTGTCTTTTTTTTATTTTTGATTCCGTGTGATTTCGTTTGTTGTTCTTGTATTTTTGTTTTATTTTCCTTTTTTTTTTCAAACCAACAACAAACCGAATTCATTGCATGAGTATAGGTAACTAGTGTGTGTGTAGTATGCGAGGTGCGCGGTTGGACAAGAACGAAGATATTAGCATGTATCCGAGTATCTCTCTATCTACAGTACATCAGTTCGATATAGTACCAGCAATATCAGAAGTGAAATGTTATTTAAGTCTTAAAAAGTGCTCCGCGCAAATCATTTTATACTTGGTGTTCTTAGTGTAAAGACCCATCTACCCATCCAAACTAAAATACATTATAATATTATTTTAAATCCTTCTGAGAGATTATTGATATTGTCTTGTTGTTTTTAAAACAAAATAGTATTTTTTGTCTTAAACTATATTTTGTTATAAAATTTTGAATTATTATAAGTGAATAAAAAAAAAATATTTAAAACAATTTTAACAAAAAACTATAAAGTTTGTTCTTGTTTTTAACAGGACATTATTGTTTATTATTATAAGAATTTATTTAAGAATTGTCATATTGTTTGTATTGTTAAATTAAAATGTGTCGGTGTTTGAAATTAATCACCGCGTTGTGTTTTATCAGTGCGGGTTGCTTGCATAGTGTCAGCGGTATACGATCGAGGAGAACCTCGATTGAGGATCAAACTGTCGAATCTGTTCGCGTTGATATGAAGGACGAACGAGTCCTGAGGTTATTTAATTTAACGGCCGATGAATTAAAGAAAAGAACCGAAAGTGTTGCAGCGACCAAATCTGGGTCCACCATTGCCCCCAAAGATAATCAACGTTTTGTCAATATCAAGGGGTATAGGTAAGTCCAAATTCAAATAAATCATGTGCATTTTACCAAATCTCCTTTATTAATTTTATTTTTCAATCCGAATATCTAGTTATATTTGGCATTGTTTTGAATTTTCATGAATAAAAATGAAAGTAGTTCGGTAAAACGGTTTTTTATAAACAATGTTAGCTTACATACAAAAGTTTATGATTATTTTTTAAAAGTTTTTAATCAGTCTTCTGTTTCTTACCACAACGGTTGCTCGAATACAAATATTGAATAGTTTAAAAATGTTTGTGTTAATCAAGAAAAGTATGAAAGAAGTATAAAGTTCGTTTTTTAAATAGGTGGGTACATGTGTACCTAAACAAAACCGAACAGTTGATGCGTAGGTGTGGATGTGCAAGACGAAAGCCTGATTACATGAACGCAAAGCTAACAAAACTTCGAAAATCGTTTCAACTGTTTTCTTTAAAAGTAAGCATTTTATATTAAACTAGCGGTGCCCGACAGACCTTGTTCTGCCCTTTCCACAGTAGGAAGATGATAGATAAATACTTCGAACATTCCCAACATAAACTCGTCGGCTATTCATTTCTCATTATAGCCTTTCAAAACCAAAATAATTTTAAAAATCGGTGTTGTGGTTTCTGAACAAACAAATGCAGCAACTTTTTAAAAACCCGCGTGCACAATGGGCCCAAATAAGCTTTTGCGTCTCTATTTCTTATTCTTATATTTATTTCATCTTCAGATTTTGAACGTATGTACACATGTTCTTTAGGGTATTGCGTTCTAAGAAACAAAATTTTTTAGTGTGAAGATTGCTTAATATTACTTAAAAGCAACTGAATTGAAAAAAATCAGTCACTCTCAGACCTCATAAATACTAATAATTAGCCGTGCTAAAGGGCTAAAGATTTGGATTAAATTTCTTAAACTTGAAGTTCAAAGCAATTTTAATAAAACTGCATATTTGTTTTTTTAGAGTGACTGGTTTTAAGTTATTCTGTCATAACTGGCTAAGCTGAATTTGTTAAAATTTTGGGAAAAATGACAAAAAATATCATACACAAAATTTATTAAACAAAACAAAATTTAGATGAAAAATATTTTGTTAAAATTTTGACTTTTATACACTTTCCTTTAATTATTCAATTCTATCAATAAAGAAAAACGCTTAGCCACATTAGTCTTAATATTTATTATATTATTTTTATGAAAAACTTTTGACGTATTTTTCAAATTTTCTCGAAAACGATCTAACGGATTTTGGCGTTTGTAATAAACCCGCGTGTTTGATTTTTGGCTTAAAGTTTACATAGCTAATTTGCGTTCTTACAAAAATGGTCATATTTATTTTTACGACGAAAAAATCAAAAAATAAAAATTCAATTGTCTTTAGGTATTTTAATTTTTTTTACAATTATGTTCTTGATCGTTAATCAAGGAAAAGCAAATAAAAGCATGAACTATTTGTCTACTATAGAAGTCCAAAAAAGTGATTTCCGTCAAGACGTCCGTTGCGTCAGTCTGTGCTAGAGCCCAAACTGTTGAACGGATTTGCTTCAAATTTTGTGTCATCTAGAACGGGTAACGATTACTTTGTAATCAAGTTTTTTTTGAAAATGGCTGTAAATATTTTGATTGAACTTTGTATACCATTATTGCTAAGTTATTCTACAAATACTAAGCATTTAAAATTTGTATAAATAACTTTTTTTACGAAAAAATACAACCGAAGAAAAAATTGTTTTTTTTTTTATTTTTAACTTTTTTTCCAAATACCTATGTTTGTATTAAATCAAAAAAATTGCTATTCTAACATATTTTTATTATTTTTTCTTTAACGATATAAGCCATCACTATATCTACACAATCAATTTCTATAGGTACATTCTTGTGTTAGCTAGTTCGTGCGACGCAGTCGTGCATATTTTTTTAAATGCAACTTGTAACTTGAGTTATGGATAGCCATGTTCATCCTGCGAATTTTTTCCCACTTTAGCTCTTATTTGAGTACTCTTATGTTATGAATTATTGTAAAATGCAGCTACAGTCCACTTTTATTAAATCCAAGCTTACTCGCGGGGTCATAATTAATTATTTTAGAAACTTCCAAATCATCATTCTATGTAATTGATTAGATGTCCTGTATACTTTTTTTATCTTTTTTTTACAATAAATTAACTTTTAATTATCGAGTACTGAAAATGCAACTGCAACTCTTACTGCAATTATTTATTGTTATGATAATGTTGGTACGCTTTCTTAAAAATACATTAAATTTTTTTTTTATAAATTTAATGTCTTCCAACTTAAACTACATCAATAACAGCAACTGAAACTGCTGCAAATTCAAATCCCGCCCAATTTGTGCTAAGCCTATGAAAATAAACATAAGTTACCACTATTATTCTGAAATGTCAGTATGAATTATTGTTAAATGCAACTGCAATTGCAACTTAAACCGCTAATCCTTGTTGCGAAAAAAAATATTTTACCCTGAGCCTGTCCTCTAAAAACCTACATAGAACCGCTTAAACACATTTTTCTGCTAAATTTAATTCGATTTTGCTCAACTTACCCCTTCCGGAATGCATTTTTGCTCCTGGTTGACAAATTGCCAGACCGATTTCATCCAAACTTCACAGGAACACGCTCGGACTTACATCAAAGATATTCTAAGAATTAAGGTTCAATTGGTTGGGCAGTTTTGGAACTTATAACATATTTACAAAAATACAAACATCCATTTTTATATACAAGAAAAAGATTCCAATAAGATTAAAAAACAATAGATTGCATATTTGCATTACTTTCTTCTTCTTTTAAGATTAGATTTGTAGAGAGTCGTATATTTGACAACATATGTACAGTGCGGATAAAATAAAGTCGTTTTTTTTATCGCATCTTAGAATGATTTTTGATAAAAATTACGACTTTGAGAGTAAAATGCAAAAGAATGAACAAAATCCATGTGATTTTGTTGAATGTTTTTTTTTCGCATTACTTTCTTCTCTTACTTTTTGTTTTTAATTGAAAGAAAAAAATATTTTTGTAAAATTTTTGTTTGAAATCAAATTGATTTTGGTTAAGACATTGTGTGGGAATCACCCAAAAATAAGGCAGTTTTCTAAAAAACATCAAAACTCTCTTTTCATTCTACTTTTTTGATTCAAACTGAAATTCAGTTCTTTCACAATCACTTCAATTCATTAAAGGCGCGAAGTTTAATTAAAATCGTTAGATGTGTTCTCGAGAAATTTGGAAAAAAACGAAATTGTTATTCAGCTATAAAACAATATCGTTTCTCTTTTTCAAACTTCTAGCCGTTATAGATGAACTACAACAAAAATTATAATTTCTCTTCTAAAGAATCACAATCTATATATATGTTGTATGTAACTTATATCAAGTTTAGAACAAATCGGTCGACACTTTAAGGCTCTAGTTAGTTTGGACTTAAAACAGTTAAAGCCCATACAAATTTGTATTGATACAACTCAAGTGAATAATTTTGTATTTTTACGTACTTGGTAACACCTTAACTTTAATTTATCTCTTAGTTTGTAATAAACAAAATACAATGTTTAGTTTTTACAAGAAATATCTGTTTATTTCATCAGCGTATTTTTGAAAATATTTTTAAATTTTCTCAAGACATTTTATGTAACAGTAGAAATATTTATTTTTAATTGAAAGATAGACTTTGTAGTTACTATGGACACAATGAATAAGGTAGATTGGTTGGAAATATAAATCAAAAAAAAAAAAAATAACCGAAAATAAGTTAAACAGTTTACATTATATACATATATACATTTACATACGTATATACAAATGTATAAACAAAATCGCGTGCTGTGATTTAGTTTTGCATACAAAAAATATTGATATAAATTCTATTAAATTATCACTCATAGCAAGACTGCAGCTTTTATTATAAATTTGAATTTTTTGAAAATTTATTGTTTGCACATTTTTATTAATTATTAATAGATTTTTTTTTATTATTAGATAATAAACTAGGATACAGATGGTGGGTGTTTATTTTTGATGCTATATTAGTGCCTCTTTAGAATGGTATTTGATAAAATGTCATATTTAATTGTACTGAGTTATTCGCGAGAATTTCACAACACCTTTAGATATCTTAAATTTAAGAGAAAGGTCAATGAGATGATCGAAGTAAAATATATACAGTTTGAATAATGTTTTTATAAACAAAATTTGTATATTACAAATGGTTTGGGTCTTTTAGAATGCGTTATATGGGGCTCTGGGAAATAAATCCGAGATCAGATTTGACCTTCACATTCGAAAGAGTATTGGTACACGGGTCGAAAAACACATTTTGCACAACTGTGTGCCTAGTGTCATTTAGCGGCAATTTTTTGTGTTGGTCACTTGGGTCGCTTTAATGGTCGCTTGGGTTTTGGGGCGTAACTCACATATTTTTCATCCTCGACGAAAAAGTTGTCCTACAAACTTTAAGGAAATTTATTTATCTATAAAATATGTTAAGCAAATCTGTTCGCTAATCTGTATGGTTCAAAGTTAAAGAGTTTCAAAAATAATAAGATATGGTGAAAATAAAAAAATCAGCACCTCCTTTTTTAACTAAAAGTTCTTTAACTTTCAAACCATAAAGATTAGCGAAAAAATTTGTTTTTTGTTTTTTGCTATAACACATTTTTCAGGGCTATTGCCTCTTGCGAGGAATTGACAAATACTTCAAGAGTATCACTTGTCACGAATAAGTGCTTCTCGTCTAGCCGTTCGGATTCGGGCATCAAATTGTAGGTCCCTTCCATTCCTGTCGACAGGCGCACACAGGAATGGTTGCTAGTTGTTAGTCACTAGGCCCTGGTTCTTCACGAGCCGTTGTGCCACCCAATTTATTTTATTTTTTATATTTTATAGATATGTAGTTTAATTTGCTACAATGACAAATATGTGGGATTGTGAGTTACGCGCCAAAACCCAAGCGACCGTTAAAAAAAATGGCGTCTAAATGACACTAGGTACAGTTGTGCAAAATGTGGTTTTCGACTCGTGTACCAATACTCTTTCGAATGTGAAAGTCAAATCTGACCTCGGATTTATTTCCCAGCTAAAGTCTAAATGCCCCGTAATAAAATACTTCATCTTCAATAGACAATCCGAAACTAGGGTTAAGCTGCACATATTCGTCACAGCAATGCACACACACTTCAAATGGCTGTTTGACAAGCGTACAAGCGTTAGTAGCAGATATTTATTGAAAAAAAAAAATAGTTTAATGTTATAAATAATGTAACCGTAATTTGTCTATAACAAATCGCTTTGTGCGCAGAAATCTATGCGTTGCGGAATGGTTGAAAAGTTGTTTTCGTCACGTGTGGCATTGCGTCAAGTGCGTCGGTGGGTCTGTTTCTCTGTGCATCTGTCCGTCAAGCTCTACTCCGAGCTCTATTCTGAACGTGTTAACCAATTTTCTAGAAACTTTTCAGGACCTGGATTAAACATTATGTGATTAGTTAGAGAAAAAATCGATTTTTTTTTTTTCAACTTACCAAACTTACTGAACAAAGAAAATTGCTTCATTTTTGGTCATTCGCGTATATCTTTTCTTTTTATAATTTTAACTATAATACCTGTAAGACCTTAGGTCTTTTAAATGCAAATCAAGGCACTAGTTAGAAGGAATATAATAGAACTCTTTTTTAAGTCCTCACCACAGTTTTATTATTTTTTTTACTAAACGCTGCTTCTAAAATAGTTCAAACCATATTGCGTTTAAAAATCTTACAAATAACTTGTTATAAAAATTTGACCTTTCTTATCGGTAATTATGTGCTCACCTGTTGAGCCAATTAATATGAAAAGGAATAAAGGAAATTGAGGAAGGAAAAAAAAAACAAATAGCATGCATTTTCCTTAAAAAAAAATACTGAAAATAGAAACAAAATTAAAAATAACGGCAAGACCTTTAATGTCATTTGCGCTTCATTTTTAAGAGTCGGAAACAAATTCTCTAATTTTCTTTTACAGTTATTTAGTTAAAATGTTTTTTAAAAATCTTACTTTCAGACTCAAAGTTTGAAAAAAAAACAAGTTGTAAACAAATTATTATGACTTTCGCCAAAACCCAAAACCGTCTAGTTTTTATCAATCGACTAAAAATATATAAGGGAATTGAATAATTCAAAAAAAAAATTTTGAAACAATGCGTGGTAGTAGAAAATACTTTTTTTAAGGAGTCTAATGTACATAGAGATGTAAATTGTAGATATACTATGTAGGTAGTGTGCATGTCATGTATTTTTTGTTTTAATTATTTTCTACGAGAAGTATAATGTTATTTGGTCATTTATGTACATTAATATAAAAATAGAATTATAGAAGTTCCAGATTTATTTTCATGATGACAACCACAGAAATTGCGTTCTTAGTTAGAATTACTTGTATATTTACAACAAATTTGTCTAGTCTCTAGTCAATCTTAATTAGCTAAGGTCAAGATATGGTTTCAGTGTAGTGACTTCATCACCAGAGAAATTGTTCAATTGTGCGTTTGTCCATAGTTTGTTGTTTTGATGAAGAGATTAAACAAACAAAAAACTATCCCATAGCTCTTTTGTCTTTTCATCAACGTTCATCTATCATCATAACATTTTGACACACAAATTAGAACGATTTTATCTCATTTATCCGTTTATTTGTTAATTTACCAATATGTGTCAAGAACATTGTGGACATAATAGTTACCCATTTATTTTGACTTCAAATTCTAAAACTTTAACTGGGTTTTTGTCCGATCAACGTTGGTCGAAGTAATTATATTTATTTACGGATTTGTACCAGACAATTTCCGACATAGTATTTTTAATTCTAATCCATTTTATGATTTAAAATATCCAAAAATAGAATCTATAGTATAAATAGATTTATAGAACGCAAAAAATCAACAAAACAAAGTCTCAAAAAAAAGACGATTAAGATTCGCTTAAAAAGTTTATAGGTATCTTATATATTCTATTTGTCGGATCACCAAGATTTAGGCCTAGTTCACACGAGATTACACCGCAAGGTTTTTAGTTGTAAACATCCGAACAAATGAGCAATGGCAAATACATTTAAATAGAACTGTTCACACAATGATTTTTTCTGCAAAAACGTGTTTACCTGTAAAATTCGGATGTGTACAGCTTAAAAAACGTGCGGTGTAATCTCGTGTGAACTACTCTTAAGGTGTTTAGACATAGGGAAACTCACAAAGCATCTTGATTTATTATTTAAAGAAATTATCGAAGTGCTAATACCCCTAATACAAAATTAAGAAAATCTCTATTTTCAAATCCCCGCCAAAAAAGCTGAGAAAAAAACCTGCCAGACTTATCACCCTGTAAACCCACGCTCAGATTTTTATTATTCATCCACTCACATAGTTTTCTGCCGGCTCTTACACTATCACCACAATAGTAGCGATATCTCTTACGAAAAAAGCATAAACATCTGTGTCAATCATTATTCCAATGCCTTCCTGCTGAATTAAACAAAACATTGAAATAATATCCTATTTAATTGATAAAAGGTGGGATACATCGTTTAAAATTATCTTATGAAAGCAATGTTCGAACAAATATCTCATATTTGTTTGCATCTAAAAACTCACTCTGTCAGAAAAATTGTCTAGACTTGGGGACCTTAATTAAAAAAAAAAATAATAATAATAATAAAAAGTCAAACGGGCCCGAAGGCGTATATCAGTAGTCTTTGTTTTGTGTTTGCTTTCAGCCAGCTAACATAGGTTAGGCGGCTTAGAGGTGGCAGTCGTTAATAAGCAAACGAAAGACCAAGAGTCGTGCCCCTTTCTTTGCTTCTACATAGATAAATCGTCATCGTCACTAAAAAAAATATAAAATCTACACCATCATCATCAACGCAACAGTCTGACGAAAGCAGAGACATCGTAGAAGCGACTAAGTTAAGAAAACAAAGCTCACATACACACGTATACAATATGCATCACACCAACCATCATCAACATGATAAACCAGAGAACACGTTGGTAATGATGATGATGATGAAGTATTTAAGAATCCAAAAGATAAAATACGAATCCGACCATGTGATAAATATATGTGTGTGGACTGAAAATAGACATCGTACAGTAGCGGTGGCGGCGACGCGACGGCCGGCGACCAAACTGTCTGGGCCATGTCTAGCGGCTCCGTTAATGAACTTTTTGTAGGTCGCCATGTGTGAGAGTAAAAATGTGAATAAGTGAATAAAACACGATACGAAAACACGAGAGCACACACAACTCAACTGATATATAACCCCAGTCCCAGTCTCAGCCGCAGCCCAGACCTCTATACAACCAAACCAAACCTTGTGCTTGGCTCCCCTTGCATCCTTCCAATCCTTACATTTTCCTCCTCCGCCACCACCCAATGCACCGGCAAAAGCAAGATACAATTTTTTTCTCTTCATTCATAGATTTTCAGCGCAAGTTTTTTGCTGCCTGACTTCAAACCTACACAATTGTGTTAAAGACACATACGCTATACACACTTATTGAAACACTCCGTGCTCCGTCTACGATGGTGTCTAACCGAACTTGCTATTTGAGGAGGCAAAAGGCAAACACTAATATGGTAACAAAAAAAGGAGCAAACTGAAGACGACAACAAAAGCAGCGGCAGTAGCAGCAGAAAAAATAAAGCACCATGCATCTCGCATCAGACTCTAAAGCCAGACTATACTGCTGGCTGGCTGGCTGGCTGCTGACCGCATACCTTGCGACGAAAACGACAACCAGACTAAGAGATATACAATTGCAGCTACAGTGGATTCGGTTTTGATCTAGCGAGCACCTACTACCCGTCCCGGCGTCTAGCCGGATTGCAATCGAATTCCCTCTCATAGGCCAGACAATCAATATAAAAAAAAATGACACCAACCAGATGTAAGCATGCATAGCATCAGCCAACTTGCACCAGTTAACAACACAAAGCCCCAGCGAGCCATCCATCCCACTCCGTGACAGCAGCCGTTTAGTTGATTTGCCACCTTTGGTATTATAAACCATCATTTGGATCTGATGACAACGAGAACGATGCGACCAACTCGACGCACGGCACGGTGATGAGATGAGATTTATAATTCTGTATTTTTTTTTGTATGGTGCCGAGAAGACGTTGTCGGTGTACCAGCGAGGAGTTGGTGGTGGTGGCGGCACGAATGAGTCTGACGAATTATTTCCACACTTGCAGACAGGGAAGATTTGTTTGCTTATAGCTAAAGATATATAGCCTTAAGCAACGGAGAATAGTAGTACAGGGGGAGGACCGATAACGTCTGTTGAATTGAGTATGAAATGCTGGCACTTTGTGGAGCTTTTTATGACGATTATTGTGCGCGCCGCCACTTGGTGTTGTTAGGTTAGTTGGGTTTTATTTCACTCGGGCTATTTTCACACGGTTTATTCAAATTGGTCTTTTATTATGATGGTTTTTGCCGCAAAGGGTTGATTTAAAAAAATTAACAAAAAGTGGAGTTTGAAGCATTTTGTTGGGCGAGTATGTATGTAGGTACATAGGTAGGTTCATATAGGTATAATTATGGCATAGGTGCATATTTAAATAAACAATTCTTTGAGATAACTATTATTGTCGGATGAGACAACTCATTTGAGGTAAAATGCAAGATTTTCTGACCTACTTTAGTTTAAATACCCATACACCAGGGACGCGTTGGGTAAGATAGCTCATACTAAATGAGCGTTAATATTGCATACTAATATTTGTTTAGAGTATTCGATAATAATGTAGATAACTGCCTTCTTTAGGCCTATCTATATGGCTTTCATCACCTACTTTAAGGTGATACTTCAACTCATCCCACCCACTTAGATGTGTTCTTGGAAGTACAAATACAGTGTCTTCCAATAATAAGCATACAACTTTGAAATGGCATAGAAATATTAAAGAAAAAGAGTTAAGAACTTACTGAAATTTAAAAAAAAAAAGTGCGCATACGCCCTAGTGCACCATATTGTTTTGAATTGAATTTTGTACAGAACAGGGTCTCTTGTATAAGTTTAAGAGATTGAGAAATCAGGCTATTAGATTTATTAAAGTACCGATTAGAAAAATGATTTATGTCCTTAGAAAGATATAGCGGTACCTACCAAAAAAAAAAATTAAAAAAAAAATTTGAGCTTTTCTTTTTAATTAATTATGAACAAATATGTACGCCTCGATCGCACGAATTTGCTCTCGTAGTATATACAAGTGATGCTTGGCTAATATTCTTATATCGTAAAAGAAAAAATAGTAAAAACTTACAATTTTCATTTTTTTTAATTTAATACAAACAAAGGTTAAAAAGTTAAAAATAAAAAATAAATAATTTTTTCTTTGATTTTAATTTTTAGTAAAAAAAAAAAAAAATATTTATACAAATTTCAAATGAAATATTTGGTGACTAGCTTAGAAGTATACCTAATTGCAAAATAACGATTACATTAACCGAGCCAATGACGAGATATAAGGAAATATACCGTATCCTTCTTCATTTAACCGGCGATTGTCATGATCTCGAAGGGGACCACAACTCTCCCACTCAACTGCTTCGCGTGAGGTTCCACTTGTGGGGTTCGCCGGGTTGACCTCAGAAAACGTCGACAGGCCTCCCGATTTTGGATTGTTCCATGTCTGAGGCCAACTTAATGCAGGTTTCGTTGCATTTGTTTCATCCAGGAGTTTTTGCGCCTGCTTTTCTTCCGCAATAGTAATTGAACGGCTGGTGCTATCCAACACTAACGCGGAAGAAAGACAGGCGCAAAAACTCCTGGATGAATCAAATGCAACGAAATATATACCTAAATAAGTTTAAAAAAGGCAACTTAAAAAAAAAATAACTTTATTTCCATTATTCGTTTTTTTTTGGCGGTATAATTAGAACAAGTCTAAGGATTATATGTATAAAGCATAATAAAAAAGAGCGCGTGTAACTCAGTACTCGTGGCAGAAGTGAAACTTCTTTGGCTATCTAAAAATCTCTATATGTATAGGGATAATAAGCTTATATGCGTAAGACGCATCTATGTGTTCTATATCAAAATGAACGATGGGTTCGGGTTGTAAACTTGAAAATTAAATAATAATGGTGAAAATTTAAAGTAAAAAAAAGGTGAACATTTCAAAGATATAAATCAGTTTATTTGAGTAGGTTTTCCGACTATTGTATATGAAAACTTTAATTTGGTTTTATGTATTTTGCAACCATATATAATTCAAATTTGTAGCGAACTCTACTGATTAAATTCAATTTTTTGAAATGAGCCTATTTTGAGAAAAAAATTTTAAAATAATTTATATCTCCATACCAGTAGGAGATAGACAAAAATCTTAAACTAGTAAGATTCTTAGAATTTCATTATCTATCCACCAAAAAAAAATCAAAAATTCTGGCTAATTATCTGCTACAATAATATTATTATTGCACTATAAAATATATTAGTCTATCAATAAAAATGTTTACTTTTACTCTACCTCCCACCAATTAGCTAATCAATGATCTCAGCGTTGCACTACATGTTACATTTTTTTCGTTTCACAAAAATTCAACCTTGAAATTTCACTATCAACGCACGCCCAAAGAAGTTTCACTTCAGAAATCGTTAAAGATGTTTTCGAGAAAACTTGATAAAAATGAAATCGTTGTATGGCAGAAGTATGAGACAAACAAAAATTCGAATTTCTTCTCTAGGGAATCACATAGAAACGCTTTACATCAAATTTGAAGCAAATCCGTCCAACCGTTTAAGCTCGGACGCACAGAAAAACAGACCGACTCCACCATCATGGTAATGTTAGTTTTAATTAAATTGATTAAAAGCTCGAATTTTTTTTTTCTTTCTTTTGACACGAATACCAATACTTGCCCACTATAGAGCAAACAAAAATTTCTTCGTTAATTTAAAGTAAATAATAAATTATAATTATTGTAAAAGCAAATGTTTTACATTTGACATTTTGTAGAAAATGAATTTTCAAAAATATTTAAATCAATAAAACAATTTTTTTGAAAATTTTGATATTCACTCTTATTTTAAAAATTCTGTACAAAAAAAAATTCAACATTTGTATAGGGGAGAGTGGGGCTAGAAGTAACAGCGAAAAATGAAAGGGTTTCCATGAAAATTAAGAATCATGTGAAAAAGAAAAATGTTCGTCTTCTCAACAGCTAACGGTACGTATATACTATGTAATTTAGTTGTAAATTGGACATTAGAAAAAAAGTTATGGAGGTGGTCCAAAAATTATATGGGCTTGTAACTTTTGTTTTGTTTGTATTTTTCTCTTCACTTGGAAGAGATACAGACGAGTTTGTTTTTTTAAATATATTTTCATGTTTTGGTCAGGATTATGTATATGTATGCGAGTATATACGATCTATGTTTTTTTTTTTAAGTGTGTAATTCTTGTTAAATTTGATGGTGAGGTTAGTTGTAACATTTTTGCGGGGTAGGTTGCAACACGTAAGAACTAACACCATTCATATTTTGCACACATAATTTCGGAAACCACAACGATTAAAAATGGTTCTTTTGCGTTGCTTTCGCATATCGCTTGTTTTTCCTTTATTTGGATACAAAATAAAAAATCCATTAGCTGATTGCTATGTACACAAATGAGAAATGAGCTCGCACATGTGAATTCCTGTTTTGTAAATTAATTTTTTGTTTAATTTATTATTTAACATTGTATTAATTTACTATTTTCTTAATTTTAATTTAACTTTATGTTGGTTTTTCCATAATTTGAATATTTATTTTATTTTTTTAATGATTTTTTTTGAATCAATTAATTAATCGAATCAGTGAACTAATACCTATTAATTTTTAAGATAAAATTTTTCTTTTCATAATTGTACCTACAATTTTCGTTAACAAAATAAATTTATGTATATTAGCATATAGTTTTTGTTATAACTTACCCCAGCCTTGCCCCATATACGGGGAAAGTTGTAACAACATGATAATTGCGATATTTTGACAACTTTTGCTAAGACTTCATTAAGATTGTATAGAGGATTTTGTAGCTTAAATATTGCACTGTCATTTAAAAAACTTTTTGTTTACTTATTTGCAAAACCTAAGAAGAAGCATCAATTTTGATTAAAAGTGTAACTTTTAGCCACGCTCTTCCCTATGTATAGTTAAGGGCATTTTTTATTGGATTTAGGTTAAAAAGTCACTTGATTTTAAGTTTAAACTAAATTTACCTACTCTTTCTCAAAATTTTGCGTTTTCTAAAGAAATCGAGATTTTTTTTTAATTTAAAAAATCATTTTTTTTTAATTTTACTATAATACAACACTATTTAAAAATTTGTATCAGAATCTACCAAAAGAGACAATCAGAAACCAAAAAAAAATTAATGTCAATAAAGGGGATGATGACAATTATAATTCGTTCCAAAAAGTCAATGTTTTTAATGTCAGAACCAGTTTTTAAGTACGTGACCAAATTTGATGACATATCGAACCTCGTCCACCTAAATACTGAAAAAGTTTTTTTTTCAGGGCTACTGCCTCTTGCGAGGAATTGAAAAATCCTCCAAGAGTATCACTTGTCATGAATAAGTGCTTCTCGTCTATAGCCGTTCAGATTCGGCGTACAATTGTAGGTCCCTTCCATTCCTGTCGACAGGCGCACACAGGAATGGTTGCGAGTTGTTAGTCACTAGGCCCTGGTTCTTCACGAGCCGTCGCACTACCCAATTTATTTTTTTTTTTTTTTTGAGAAAGTAAGATTATTGAACTTGATATTTCAAAAGCGTTTGATAGAGTTTAACATTAAGCTCTCTTATCGACAATACGAGCATTTGGCATCGATGCGAATCTCTTCTTCGTTGGATTATAAATTCCCTTTCGGACCGTTCAATACAAGTTGTATTGGAGTTTGAAATTTACAAAATTAATGCTTGTGTGCCCCATGGCTCCGTTTTGTCTCCAACTTTCTTTCTCATATTCATTAACGATCTCCTGTCCGAAACTGAAACTTCTAGTCCATTAAACTGTGTTGCTGATTACAGTGCTCTCAGGTTTTCAAATTCGTTTCTGGATTAACATCACTGTTCTATTCTTCGGACGTGCAACTTCAACGGTAGCTTATGATTAGTTCAATGAATTCAGATCTCGACAGCATTGTGCATTGAGGAATAAAAAACGGCTTCGAATTCAATGCTTCAAGAATCCTGATGTCTCCTGTAGTTAAAGCGAAACCCACCCCCTATGCCGCTATCCATAAGTGGCACTTACATTGAAAAACTAAAAAAAAAACCGATAAAAACGCTGCAAAATGTTTGAGATTTCTAAGACAATAATGCAAAAAAATGTTCTCACCTTTTGATCTGGCTACGATCTATAAGGCGTACACCGTACATTCCTCCAAAGCTTGAGTACAATTCGCATATCCTTCCACTTACGTGAGTGTTTTGGATAGTATACAGAAAAAATCTTAAAAATTATAGGTGATAAAACCATAACGGAAACATTTACATCTCTAGAGTACCGTGTCGTAATGTTTCATGTATTTCCTCATTTTATCGCTACTCTTACAAACAGTAATCCAGTGAAATAGGTAGTTGCATTCCTCCCCTTAAACAATTTAACCATAATACTGGCGATTCTAGGAATGTCCATCCGTTAACCTTTGATTCCAATTTCGGACTAACTGTCAAATGTGGAATGTTATACCTTAATCTATTTGTCCCTCTCATTATGCTTTTATTTAGAAATTCAAAACCAATGTACATCGGAATCCCCTTTTAAACCCATTCCTATTTTTCTAACGTTCGCACTGTGTTTAACATGTTAAGTGTAGTAACAACCCCTAGAATGCGTGTCGATTATAAAAAAATAAAAATAGCGACTAAATCACCAGATATTTTTATATTTTATAATCCTAGTTTATTAAGTCTTTCTGCATTCCTCCTCCCCTGAAAACTGCTGTTATCTATGAAAATAAAACAAATATAGTCTAGAGGGAATGGGCTGGATAGTGGATAGTGCAACACCCTAGCCATTATAAACCAAGTGGTAATTCTATGTGAAATTGTACATCAAATGTCAAAAAAAAAATTATCTGACAAATTTGAAAATCATTTACATAATAAAACAATACTGGCGATTCTAGGAATGTCCATCCGTTAACCTTTGATTCCAATTTCGGACTAACTGTCAAATGTGGAATGTTATACCTTAATCTATTTGTCCCTCTCATTATGCTTTTATTTAGAAATTCAAAACCAATGTACATCGGAATCCCCTTTTAAACCCATTCCTATTTTTCTAACGTTCGCACTGTGTTTAACATGTTAAGTGTAGTAACAACCCCTAGAATGCGTGTCGATTATAAAAAAATAAAAATAGCGACTAAATCACCAGATATTTTTATATTTTATAATCCTAGTTTATTAAGTCTTTCTGCATTCCTCCTCCCCTGAAAACTGCTGTTATCTATGAAAATAAAACAAATATAGTCTAGAGGGAATGGGCTGGATAGTGGATAGTGCAACACCCTAGCCATTATAAACCAAGTGGTAATTCTATGTGAAATTGTACATCAAATGTCAAAAAAAAAATTATCTGACAAATTTGAAAATCATTTACATAATAAAACAATTAAAAAAATTTAAATTACATAAAAATATATACATTTTATAGGCCGTCAAAATTAACGATACATTTTCAATTCCATCTACCCGTTCCAAATGCATTAACCCACATCAAATAAAATAATAACAAAATCTGCGATGATATCACTGTAACTATCATCAGTGTATAGCTAATTACGATGACAATTTTCAAAAAAAAAAAAAAAATAATTGTGTGTCTGTCTGTCTCAATCTCAATATAACTTATGTTTCTGATGCCAGACGACATTTTATTAATAGATTTTGTAAACAAGTCTTGCCGCCATCATCAGAGCTAGAGGAAGTTCATGTACCTACCTAACAACTTTTAACTAACCTATCCGCCATAGAAAAATACTGTAGCCGATTGAATTTTATGACACGCATATAAAAATGTGCAATATACAGTTATTTAACCATAGAAGCTCAGTGGTCGGCGCGACAATAATGACACTATACATCATCATCATAATTCTGCCCGATTCGTGTTAGCTCATTTTGAAAAAAAAACCAAGATTTAAATTGTAGTTATGTATGTATACCTAGCCTTAATCATACACGCATCAGCATCACGCATATAACGTTTTGATATTCCTTTTCCTGAACGCATCTACTCTGTCTAGGGCATTTGAGCATTCCCATTTGGTCTATTGACCACGCACGCCATCTATGTCCACATCCACAGAGGTGTTGAAATCTTTGATGTGGCAGACAAATTAATTGCCTTGGTTTGCATGCTTGTTATGCCCGGAATATCTGTCTAGTCAGAGTCTGGAGCGGAACACAAGGAACAAAAATAAAAAATAAAAAAAAGCAAAAAAGCAAAACATTTTAATTGTTCTGTACTTATTTAGCGTGCTTAGCGTTCCAGCTTGTTTTTTTTTTTTTTTTGTTGCTTAAAAGACTAGACTATAGACTTTCTTGTCTTGAAGACAAGTTGTCTTGAAGACAAGAGAGTTACCATCCTAATTTATAGTTTTTACAAAAACGTACTTTCTTAGCCAACGTTTTTTTTTGTCTTATTTGAGTATAGATAGTAAACATTGTAGAAGTAAATTTACTAAGCTTCTCACCAAAAAGGTTTAAGCTTACATAAATTAGGTACAAATATTTTTTTTTTTGTTTTTAAAGGAAGTTACAGATATAAGTAAATATGAGTATTATATTAAATGTAAATTCACACGTATAAAAATAATTCAATCAAATATTAAAAAAAAAAAAACTTGTATATGGTATCTCTATTCTGTGCGCAAGATAACGATACTTTTGTGGTTTGCTATAATTGCCATGTAGGGGCTCTTTGGCATGCGATATATTTTTTTTATTTTTATAGAACCAATGGCGCGCCGCATGCCGCCGGCCGGCCGCACTGCTAGAATACTAGAAGTAAGAAACGCTAGTTGAGTATGTATCTTGTCAGGTTATGATCTAACGCCACGTCTTACATAAATTGATATAATAATTTGGCGCTTATTTGTAAATAGTTGGTTGATGTTCATCGTAGATTGAAGAAGACAAACAAAAAAGAAAACAGAATGGAACGTCTATTAATTAAACTTGATTGATTGTTGTGTAAAATGAGAAATTATTGTAGTGGTATTCCAAAAAAGTAGCTCTGGAAGACCATGTACCTGTACCTATTTATTTTGTGTCAAAACAAATATCGAGGTTTAAATCAAAACTAACAACTAAAAGTAACTAAAAATGTGATTTTCATGCGTCTAATGTACATCGAGCTAGAGGTTAAGTATTTTTTTGTGATTCCCCGCGCAAAAAAAAAATCTAGTTTTCGACAAGGCACTAGGGAGTTTTACATAGATTCAAAGCAAGGGTTAGCAAAGGCGATTATGAACCCTTTTAACTCATCAGAAAAAAAAAAGGGTTGGCTTATGTGGGGGACTTGTTCCAGCGATTTTTCGCTTGTCAGTCCAATGCGCCACCCACTGGGATAACTCGCTACACAAAAATTAAATATCAATTGCATAACAAATAAATACAGAATAGAACAGGATTTTATGTATGCTTTTTATGTAGAACAACTTAGAACAGGTTTTCTATTCTAACTTGTCTGATGTTTCTCACAAAACTGTGTTGTTCTATTCTGTTCCGAATTTTCCTCACTGAACAATCCAATTATAGGATGCAAATGTCTCACAACCATGGTAAAAAGTGTGATATGATAAAGAAGACAAAGGAAAGATAGAAAAAAGTGTCATATGATAATGAAATTGCATGAGGCTTATACAATTTTTATTTTCGGTGTACAAGAGACAGGATTCCTGATGCGATACCGAAACATATTCAACAAGTTTTTACAAGGGAGGGCCTAGCGAGTGTTTGAAAAGTTTTCCTCGTCTTAATTTTTGGTACTAAAATCCAGCAAGGGCTTGCCAAATATCTGACAAGTTTTCCACGTCTAGAATTTCCCTACTGAAAATTTACTAGGGCCTTTCCCAAACTAGAAAGAAACTTGGAATTTTTGCAAAAAAAAAAAAAATTCTGTATTAAAGTGGGCGTGGCCCTAAATAAAATTTCCTTCCATCCTTTTAAAAATTGGTAAAAAAGACTTTGAAAGTTTCATCTAAATCGTTAGAGCCATTTCTAAGAAACAAAGATATAAGAAAAGTGTATTTGGCAGGGGATAGATTTTACTAAACGATTTTTTAAACGTTTCATTCACTTTTAAGAACAAACTCAGAAAATTTTGTCCAAATCCGTAAAGCCGTTTCCAAGAAATTAAGATATAAGCAAAGTGGTCATGGTAGTGTAAATCCACCCCCAAAAACCACCTTTCTGTACGGCGTAGGAGGTCGAAAATTTGAATTTTAGTTCACTACCGAATCCGACCCGAAAATTTCAGCCTGGTCGTTAGATTTTTCAATTTGATCAATGGTAAAATTGGTCTATTTACTGGACAAATTTGCTTATGGCTGTTTTAATTTGATAAGTAAGTTTTGAAAATTTTAATTATCATTTCGATCAAGGCGCTAGCGAATTGCATAATACAAAAGCAAACTTTGATACAAAAAAAATATACAAGCAATCGAGTATCTTCTCTACTGGGGAATATGTGCACCTACTTAAGTTTTCTGGAGTCTCCAACAAAATTTGATGAAAATTGGTATACAATCATTGGCAAAAAAGTTATTACCCTATATTCTTCTATTAATCGAATGTAATTTTCCTTAAATATTCACCAACCATTGTTCTACTTTCATTTGCAGTATAAAATGAAATTCTTATATCTTCCACAACAGTTAACTCCCAAAAACCCTCAATCACCACTGTTGAAAAAAATATGTCTTGAGATGTAAGGGCTGTAGAAAATGCAGGCATTTATTTTTCAATAGAACAGGGACCTACCTTCCATATTTATCTAAAGTTAAAAATCAAGTAATTAATTAAAACCGCATTTGTTTTTCGTTATAGGTACTCCTTTTTTTGTTTTACTTCTTATCAAAAATGCACTTTGTCAAGACATCAGACAATTTATTTTGATTTCTTGTCAATTTTTTATTTATAATGCATATCCAATCTCGCCTGACATCATTTTGAGTATAATGTACTGTCTTAATCCAGGGATAAAAATACTAAAGACTTTTTTGAAGGTCAACACGCAACAGATTACACATTCTTAAAAATGGTGTGGAAAGAACCGAGCAGACGCTTTGTCTGCTGTTAAAAACCAAAAAAAAAGAATAAGCATGTATAGGTAAACCCCAAAAAAAGAGCATATATTGCGTTTTATCTCCTGGGTTCCCGTCATTTCTGACTTCGTTTATGTCTGGAATCGTGCATTCGAATATACGCATTCGTATTCGTGGCCCTTATAAAAATGATGCACTCAATGGATGCACTTTAGTCATCCTCATCATTTGACAAGATATCCAGGAGGCTGGTGCTGCGATGCTAATGATGCAATATGTTTGTGTTAAAATTGCCTCAATGTCTGTAGTATGTACGTTGTCTGACTGTCTGTTTTTTTTTTTGTTTGTGTATTTGCTTGAATGACAAACTCCCGGTCTGTCATTTGGTGTTGCGCTTTTTATGCTTGTTAGATACAAAAAAAATACACATATAAATGTTTGGTCTGTCTCGTTTTGTGCATCTTCGGTTTGTAAGCGAAGAGACATAATTTACGTCTGGTTGCAGTATTTTTTTTTTTTTTTTTGTCAATATATCCCTACGTTCCTGTTTATGGTTTTAGAAGGCAGTTTTTGCAAAATGTACAAGGATTTTAATTTCTTGCAATTAACATAATTTATTCAAGTTGATTTGATTTTTAATGTCCCAAAATAAATTAACTTAAATTTTTTAATTTTTTATTTTTATTTGCTTTTTCAGATATGAAGACATACGCAACAAGATTCAAATGGCTGTTAATGGTCATGGAACGATGTCAAGTGAAAATTCTGATAATATTCAACATGAAATGGCTGCTTACCCAATATGCAATTCCAATGAATCATCATGGCAGGATGATCTTAATGTGACAATTCGTTTTTCTGATAGTTTATTTGAGGCCAAGTCGAATGCGCTGTATTTGGAAAGTGCTATTTTAAGGTAAGATTTTTTTGCAACAAATTAATTTTAAATTTAGATTTTTTTTTTCTCATTTATAAAGACAAAAAAAAGGTTTAAGGTGCTGTCACAAACTGAAGGGAAAGTGCACACATTCAGAGTTTGATGGCCCGCAAAGTGCTTTCTTGAAAGCATTTTCTGAAAGAGATTTGCTTTCTTGAAAATGTAAAAATGATTCCACAAAAAGCACTTTCAATGTGTAACTAGTTTCTAAAAGCTTAAGAAAGTAAATCACTTAACGCTGTTTGTGAAAGTTTTTTTCTTTCTTGAAAACGACCTTTTGCTTTTAAACCGAATTGTTCTTCTATCATATCAGCTGCATTTTGTGGGTCATAAATCAATAAATCAGTTGTGAACTTTAAACACAATCTGGTGGCCTAAAAATCCACAATGATCTTAGTATTTGAAAGGAAGTAGGTTAAAAGTCCACAGTTGTTTTCTTGTTGTTGTTTTCTTGGGTGGCCCACTTAGCAGGTTCAAAGGATTTTAACTCCCTCTACGGTTTTCGGAAAAAATGTCTTCCGCAAACTCCATTAAGCAGCTACTTTGGATCTGGATAGAACAATCAACGTTACTATAAGCGAGAGTTACAAATACCACAACCGTTTACACAAAAGCACTTTCATAAAACGCTTTCGCTTTCATAGCGCTACGAAACTAAGCTGAGAGTTGCAAATACCACAAACGTTTACACAAAAGCTTTGAGAAATCGCTTTCGTAGTGTAACTACACGAAAAATGCTTTCAAAAAATTTACTCTCGTGATAATAAAAAGACGCTTTCAGAAAACACTTTCTTATCAAGTTTTAAAATCGGAATTTTCGAAACGCTTTCTAAAAGCACTTTATTTTCATTGCGTAACAGCACTTTTACTGTATTTTATAACATTTCTTTTTCTAAACGAAATCTTCAAAATGTTTTAAATTGCTTTACTTCCTTTAGTATTTTGCAAGGCGCAAATTTTATAATCAGAGCTGCTTTTCACCCTTAACCCCTCCCCTCCGCCCAATTATTTGTATAGAAAAAATGTAACCAATTATTTTGTCATGATTTTAACATATTAACTTTTCAAATCCGATCATTGTAACTCAAGTTTGAACATTTGGAAGGGAACGAAATCTACTTTTTTTTCGAAAATTATAAAATGTATTGAAATAATTTTATAATTAATTTATACTTTTTTCTTTGAAACCTTAAAAAATGGTTTTAATCATTACTTGGCTATATTTTCACTAAACTATTAACAAAGCTTTGACAAAGATCCACATACCTAAATCAACTTTTTTATTTTCAATTATTTTGTTTCAGGCTTTACAAATTAAATCCAAATAACACAGCTGAACCAACTGCTCCAACCAAAGGATGTGCTGAACCCAATATCGATTCTCAAATTCGTGTAACTGTGTCAATTGTTCTTCGCAAAAATCGCCGAGGTAATTCACCAACATACATATCTCCCTATCCCCATTGATAATACTAATTTATTTTTGTTTCATTTATTTTCGCAGAGAAAAAGAAGCGCATCTGTAACACTTTAATGATGAATGTCTCACAAACAGGCTGGGTTGAAATTGATATTAAGCGTGCCATTTATATTTGGGAAACCGTAGAACGTCATCGTGCCAGCTCGGTGCTTGTTGGCTGGTTATTAATTGAAGTTCATGACGAAGAAGATCGTCCCCGCAATGCTGGTCTTTATTTCAGACCACCTAAATGCGATCAGGCAGGTATGTGTGTTGTTTTGTGAGCTAGCCCGACTAACACGCTAATGACCAAAACCAAATTAAATGACAACAAAAAAAAAAAAACTCTAGGTTTCATTGATAATAGGTATGTACCTTATTCAACGGGAAAATATTTCGTTACTGACCTTGAGTTCTATAACGATCATCAAAAATGTTTATAAAAGAGGTCAAAGAAGTCTTTTGAGGAAGATATCAAATTTAAACCAACAACAAAAAAAAGGAATACCTATCTCTACCTACCTAATTCTATTTACAAGCAATTCGAGGACTGGCTTCCTCTTTCTTCAACACCTGACTTTTTAAGTGTCCAGAAAAAAAAATTGGTTTATGCATTTGTGTTGCGTATATTGTTTTTATATTCACAATAACAATTCAAGACCATTTGGCTGATGTAACAATTTGTTTAGATATAGGTATTGTGTGTTGATCGTAACCGCTGAGAGACAGACTTCAGGCAAGCCGCCACAATGTCTGAATAATGTATCGTTTTACTAATCAACAGTAACAGACAAAAACACGGAGAAACAAACTCAGCAGATTCTTCCTTCCTTGTCAGTTTTATACGAGTGTTTTGTTTTTTTTATTTATTTTAATTTTTATTTTAATACAGTCAACTCTCTCTAACAATTTCGACCATCAAATATAAAACTTCATACTTTTTTATCCATTCTTGAAAAAAAAATTAATAAAAAATATTGAATGTTTTTTTCACCTGACAAATAGAAGATAGTCTAAAAACAGATTTTGTAGAGTTTCTTCTTAATTTAAAATTAAGCATTTAATCTTTTAATACGTTGCTCATCTGAATTTCTACTTTCAAACGCAAAATGAGTTATTTTAAAACAGATATTAATTTTTGTTTTTGCGCCCATTTCACCCTTTGAATAGCTGAATTTTGAAAGATTTCTATCATCTAGCACTAAAATGAGACTATACATCTATCCTCATGAATGGAAGAATAAAAGACACTTCGGATTTTACGCTTTGTTATTGTAATTTTCAACATGCTTCGTGACTCAAGTGGAGACAAAAAAGACTAAACTTTGGTATAATTTTTATGAGATATAGAGGCGCGAAAATTTTAAGTACCTTGAACTTGTTGTTAAAGTGATTTTTTTACCATTATTATTTTGTTTATGTTGTGGGCTATATTTTGATGATATAAAAACAGCAATAAAAATAATAATTCCAGAAGGAAATATAACTGATATTCGAATTTTTTCATCGCACTCTCTATTTTAACTTCATATTTTGACTATTTATATAATTTAAAACAATTGAATAACAATTAAAAAAACATTTTTCATTAATATTTTTGTGTTTTTATTATTAATTATATTAATCATAAAGCAATTCGCGAACAAAAAATCATCTCTATATTATAATTTTCTTGCTTGTCACATCTGTTGTTACGTTTTGTCTCCAAAAACGTAGGAAGTGGCGTAATCTTGTATTCTTTCATTCATGATCTATCCTTAAACGGTATAGATGAAGTTTTGAGGTTGTTATATGATTTTCTTTCGGTTTTCCCCATTTTACTCTACAAATTGATACATTTTGAGCAATGTGGAAATGAAAAATAGTCTGAGCGTTGAAAATTGGAAACAATTGTCTAAATACATACATTTGGGGTTAAAATACCGACAAAATATAATTGATCAGCTATTCTAAAGTTATCCAAGAAAATCGAATATATAATTATTTATTAAAATAAAATGTTTTATTTAACTATAATTAACTTATAAAAAACATACAAATTGTCACTCTGGCAGACGGCGTATGTCATGCTTATTTATGATTTGTTACAATATAGCATTAAGAATTATGTAAATAAAAGTCATTATTAATCTAAATCTAAAATCATATGAATCTCTAAAGTGATCCTCAAAGGTCTGCCCCTGAATATTACTAACTTTCAAACAGAAAAGCAGTTATTTTAAATGCGATACCATTTTTTTGTTTACCCCGTTTCACCTAATGAAATGTTGAAAGCAAGAATTTTTGAAATGGGATATATTTTTTTTGTTTGTGTATTTCCATAAAAATGTCCATGTAAAACGCAAATTTAGATTTTTATCTGAATTTCAGGTTTTTCCTTCGAGTCTTTTCCGAATTTTCAAGACCCCTTGTACTGAAAAGATCAAATTTAATAAGGTATCAAATCGGTCTAGCCGTTCTAGAGTTTTGGCGAGACTAATATACGGCAGTTGATTGCAATTCAATACCCGATTTCACTTATTCCAGGGTTATTTTTTGCATTTTTAAATTAAAAAGCAATTTAAGGAAAGAATATTTAAATATAGAGGAATTTGACTGTATTCAAAAATGGAAGCTAGCAGACAATCAAAATTGTTATTTTGTTAAACAAAAATATCTCTGTTATTTTTTGTTTCTCATTACTCAGAAAAAAAAACGCAAATATTGATTTACAAATGCGTAAATCAAATTATTTATGCAAAATATGTCATAAACATACATGTACTATACAATGTACATATCCGTAGATACGTAAAAATGTAGGAAGAAAATTAATAAAGTTGTTTTCATATTTGAAATAAAATACAAAAACAGTAAGAAATAGGAACCCATGTATAGTTATGTTTGCAATTAAACTGGAACGGAAAACAAAAGTAAAATTGTGTACCTACTGCTAACAGACATAATTATGCTTTGCATGTGTACTCGTGTTTTGCTTTAAATGTGTGTGATTATATGTTTTTGATAAGAAATCAAATTATCAATCCCAAACAAAAACTGCCCATGGCTAATACCTACAAAATGTCAGTCAATTAAATTATTTATTTTTCGCTTAGTGTTGCAAAAAAAAAAAATAAAAATAAAACCCGCTTGCGTGTTGTTGTTTATTGTTGTTTGAATTTGTTTATTTTTTTTTAAAGGGTTCGATTTTCATTTTATTAAAAGTAAACAATATCAATAGAGATTAAAGAAAAAAATATTTATTTAAATATTAATTCGAACTCTTTATTTTGTTTGTACATTCATGAATTAAATTGACAATATTTAATATTTATTATAATTTTATTTGTAATTTTTTATTTCAGATTATGCAATCCCCTGGAATTTTTACGGATCTTACTCGCCTCTGCCTACACCTTTTATGGACAAAGTGCCCACGTAAGTGTAGATTTTTTTATTTTAAACTAGTATGGCCCAGTGGCCGAAATTCCGCCACCAAAAATTGACAAATACACATTCTATGTAGAATATATAAAAAAGCAAAAGAAATATAATAGCCCAGGAAAAATTTACAAAAAATATGGCCAATCTGCCAACAAAATCCAAGTGAAGATTTTTAAATGCAATTCTTTTTTTGTTTTGTACTTATTACAAATACTGTTGCTAAAGTCCATTAGCACTACCAGATCTTGTGCGCTCCAATAGTTATTCAAAGTTGAATGTCAAAAAATAGCAGTTTTTCACATATAACTTCCGAATCATTAAATACTTTCGAAAAGGATTTCATACAAAACTTGTACATCTTGCTATCCGCAAGAAATAAAGTTACAACAATTTTTTTCCTGCGACTCACTGTTAAGAGATATTGACATTTTAAAAAAAACGTAAAATGTCAAAAATGCTCATTTTCCATTTAGGTATAACTCCTATCGGTTCATATTTTCGAAAACATATAAATGCAAAGTTTGTACATACTGTGACCACTAACAGTCTTAAAACTTACAGTTCTTAAAAACAACTCATTTAAAGTTATAATTATTTTAAAAGTTTGACAAAAATTCTAAATTTCAATTTTTTGTTTCTTACTCTTAAAAAACGAAGTTGTCGAACAAAAAATTATACTCAATTTGTAAGCCATAATATTCTCTACAAAAATATTCTTGTGTCATAAGTCACAAGATATTGCTACTTCAATAGCATCATTTTTAGTTCATCGCAACTAGAGCAGTACGAACAATTTAGTACTAATAATTCTGATCTAATCGAGTAATTGAGTGCGATTTGTCATCTTCTGGCAGTGAATGTTATAAAAAAAAATGTGAAATGGAAAGAAGTCACTGATGGACAAACAAATTAAATTCTAAAACAATGATCATCCATTTTTTGTTTAACCTGGTTCAATCGATGACTCAGTTATTTTGACGTTTCCATACAAACTATTGATAACAAAGTTATAATTTGGGGTAACACTGTTGTTTTTGGAACTTAATTTAGGAACCGTCAATTATCTTGACTTAGCTAAGTTCATATGGACCTAGGTTTTTTTTCATTTACGTGTATCGTGTACTTACGAAAATTGCTTAGTTCAGATGTGTTTTGCTTCTAAGATATACCGGTACATTCTAAAAGGTTTTCCATTAAGGGCGGGTCGATTTTAAAATTGAATATGACATAAAATCGTATATGACATAATATATCAATAAGGTTTTATCTTTATTTGAGAGCCCTATCAATGACATTATGTGTGAAATATAACATCGTTCAAATGGCCGCCGCGGCCTCGCTGGGTGGCGCGGATTCGAAAGGTCCAGTTTTCGATGGCTTTGGCGCATAAATCAGGCTGAATTTGACCGATGGCATCGATTATGTTGTCTTTGAGGGCCGCGGTGGTTTGCGGCTTATTCGCATAGACCTGCACTCAAATCACACGATCTTCACGTCTCCTCGCGCGAGATAACCATTCCATGAAACCGCTCGTGCAGAATATCGATTGTGTCTTGAGCTGTGTGGCAAGTAGCGCCATCCTGTTGAAACCATACGTATTTGGTGTCCATATCATCCAATTCAGGCCACAAAAAGTTGGTGACCATCGACGTTGCCGGTGATGGCATGGTCATCATCATTTCCGAAGAAGTACGGACCGTTGACGACTCCAGCCCAAAATCCACACCAAACAGTAACTTTATTTGGATGCATTGGCACCTCGTGAATCTTGCGTGGATTGGTGTCGTCCCAAATCCGGCAATTTTTCTTATTCACGTACCCATTCATCTATTTACTCGTATGAATCTCATTGCTAAAGGTGATCTTTCGACCAAAATTAAGACCAACTTCCAACTGCTCCAAAACCGAATTTGCACGTGTTGCTCGACGCTGTAACTTACCATGATGATTTGTTTTTAGTAATTGATTAAGAGGCGATATTTTGACAGAAAGTAAAAGAAACAATATGGCCGCCACGAGCTGTCAAAATCAACCCGTCCCTATAGGGCTTTTTAGAAAAAAAGCAATATATCTCTGTCTCATAGCTTCTAAACGTCAAATCAAAATTTTGGGTTAATGACGTTTGAGTGCTTGGCGTTAATTGGTTTAGTGGTGCGTTCTTTTTTGTAACTATGGTCAAAAACAAAAGTAGCAATGTCAAAATTAAAAAAGTTTCTTTTTTTTAAGAACGACAAAGTTAATAAAATGGGAAGGGGTTGAAAAAAAATAATTAATAATAAACAAAAGACAAAATTTTGATTGCGTTAAATTTATTGATAAATAATTCACTACCAAAAATGCATGGTTCCTACAAATTAAATAACTATCAACTTCATTTTTGCATGAAATTGAATCGCAATACAAAACATTTGTAATTTGTTTTTGCTTTTTTTGTTAATTTTTTATGAGCCACACATTTCTTTATTAAAAAATTGACCCAAGCGGATGAATAAAATTTCAATGAAAAGTGAACTATTCAGAAAACAATTCCAAATATCGAATTCAATAATAAAACAATTAAATTTATAATTAATTATTATAAAATTGGAAACAATACCATCGGAAGACGAAAAGCAAACATAATCTAACCCCATAATGAAAACTCAAAGTAACTTTTTCTTATTAATAGAACGATGAAGGTGAACTAGTTAGAAAAAAAAGAACGCACAAATGTCATTTACCCAAAATTTTGGCTGTCAGTTTTGAGTTTGACAATTCTGTAAAAATCTCCATTGGAAAACCCTTTAGAATTTCCTTTTATCGGAATTTACAGTAACATGACTTTATAAGTTACAGCGACTGATCTTATACATCTGAATACTTCATTTTATAATAGCCTCAAGTTTTGGGAATTATTTTTGGTTGGAAAATTGTATTTTTTTTTTAAACAAATAATCGTATCTTACACCTACTTCCGTTACAAGACTTTTATTTTCGCATTATTCTGAGCAACGTCTACCCTTCATACCAACCATAAAATGCCGTTGCGATTTCAATTTCTTGAATTTAAATTCAAATACCTTATATGGATTCCTAGAAGTATGCAATACTATTATAATTAGTTCTTCTTTCGATTAGGTCTGTTTGGCAACTTGAAATTTCTTACAGCCAATTAGACGAAACTTTGGTTAAAATATCAAATTACCAAATGAGCATGTAAAACATTTTATGTATCTTATTCAACTTTTATTACATTCTTCTGGTGTAACTCTACTTGTGATGTATTTTATTTTTAATAATTTTTGCTTTAATGACAAAAAAATATTAATTATGATTGTTTTTCTATTTTTTTTTTTTGCAGATACCCAAGAATAGATATCAAATTAATAAGTTCTGATGGTACTTTACTTCCCCATCATCCAGACGCTCGTCCAAATGCTAATCTCAATCGTGAACTCTATCGCATTTCAAATCCCAATTCAGAGGAATCAACCACATCTTTAACACCCACAGACAATCTCTTAGTTCCATCAGATTCAACAGACATTCATCACCACCGACAACGACATGCCAGACACCATCATCACCATTCACATAACTCAGCTCCAGCTGTTGACGGAGGTGTTGCTGGTGCTACAGCTGCCACAGGAAGTACACGGCCTGATATGTCAAGTGAAGAGATCGGTAGCCAAAGCCATACATCGACGTTGTCAGATTGTTAGTCAAATTAATTTCGAAAAACCAATAAGGAATAGTTTTTCGTGTTTTTTTCAAGTTTTACATATCATATAATGTTGATTTATATCATTTATTATTGTATACTCTTTAAAATAGTATGTTATTGAGATGAGCCAATTACTTAATTTTTTTTATCATCTATAAATAAATGCTTGTAGAAAAACATAAGTTTAAAATTGGGAAACAATATAATAATTTTATGAGTTCAGATATAAGAATGAACAAAAAAACAAACGAACTTATACTTTGTCGCATTTCCCGTTTGTAAATAGTATTTTTAATTTTGTTAAATATTTTTTTTTGTGTGGCCTTAGTGCGCCCTTACCTCGCATTTAGTTAAACGTGAGTTTTCTTTATAAAGTTTGGTCGAATATTTACCTAGCAAACAATTTAATTCTACCTCTGAAAAAATTGAAGCAAAATAGACAAATTGAGATATATTTTTTTTTATTTAAAATTTACTTAATTTTTAATTGGTATTTACAGTTTTAGTTAGACATTTAACTGTCAAATAATTTAATATTTATGTAATAATTGTGCATCTAAGTTGTTGGTGCATTGATTTTTTTCAAAATTGTATTAACAATAGATAAACAGTGTTTTCCTTGTTGCAAGATTTATAATAATTCTTATATATTTAGTTTAACTTTTTAAATATCAATTTTCAAACTTCAATACTTGTCAAACAATAATTTGTGCTAGATACATAATGTATGTAATTTTTTCTACCAATTTTCGTTTTTATAAAGATTATGTTAAGGAGACTGTGATTGTATGTGGTTGAAAGCTCTAATTGTGTAAAAAAAATGTGTGTGTCAATAAAATTTTTGTGCTTAAAACCTATGTCGAGTACATAATATTATTAAAACATAGATGGACATTAAAATAAACAAACATCTATTATGGCATAAACAGTTATTAATTAGAAATAAGTTATTTTTATTCTTACTATACTAAAGTGTGGTATATGTTGGTTTGAGTTAAGTTATAAATTGTTATTATAACAAAAATGCAGCAAACTTATTTTTAATCTATCATAAGATTTTTTTTTAAATAAGTTGGTATACTGTTTTATAAATAGGCTGATTTTTATCTAACACGAACTAATAAATTGAAAAGTCACACAGAGACAAGAAGTGAGATCTATTTAAAGAAATTTCTTTATTTCTTACGATATGGTTCTAAAATTTTTTGTTGGAGGCTCTTTATATGTTGTGGAACCTGCATCCTATACTTCACCTTTCGCGTCTAAAAGTTTGTTTGTTTAAATTAAAATCAGCCTAAATTAAGTTGTGCATGTAAATATACTATTTTTTATAATTATTATTTTTTTTATTAAATGTTTCAATTTAAGTTAGATTTTAAAATTGGTTAAAGTTTATTTTTACTAATATTTATATAAAAAATATAAAAATACATATACAAAAACAATAAATGAAATTAAAAAAAAATGTTTAATCGAAGTTTGCTTCTTTGTTTTAATTTACTAAAGAGGAAGTTTTTTGAGTTTGATTGAATTTTTGTTTCGGTAAGCCTTAAATTCCAGATTAACTTATTAGATTAACTTATAATAATTTGAACCTCTGCCATTTCAATTAAAATATTTAAAGAATCTAAGAAAGGTAGTACAACACAGTCAGTCCATAAGTAAGATGGGATCTGACGGGGATCCAAGTCATTCATGAAATTTTATTGCTGGTATCGACGCCGAATTTCATCCTGTACAACATATTTTTAGCAAATTTCATAAGTGTCAGAGTTTGTTCATGGATTTTATGATAATAATCACTTGCACTCTTTTGATTGTTCGTAAACATGATAAATGAAACATTTATATCAAATTTCATAAATATCCCAATATTTTAAAATGGTTTTGGGTAATATTTTACTTGTTCAACAATATAAAAAGTCATCATTCCATAAAAAGGACTTTAACTTTCTACAGGATACATGTATATTTTCAGTTTTGGTCTCTTTAGAATCAGCGTTAAAAGTCACCCTAAAAACAGAAGTGGAATTGGCTTAGGTGATTTGTGATAAGTGATAGTTTCCGTCTGCATAACAAGTGATAATCATATTTTTGTGACTATTTACTGTGAAAGCCAAATAGCTGTCACAGAAAATAGTCACAAAAATATGATTATCACTTGTGACAGTCACCTTTCGCAGACGGAATTTGTCGATAATGACTTTCACTTATCACCTTATCCGATTCCACCCCAGGTTTAATATGATTAGATTGTATTTTAATAAAGTATTCAGCTTGATAAACTAACGCCTCCATCCCTCTCCACCTCATTAAATGCGCCTATACAAAATGCCAATGACGGCATTTTGGGACACTTCCGAAATTCTCCAACAGAAAATATTTGCGAAATATTTTAAGAAAAGTTAGCAAAAAACGCTAATTTTTAAGGACTCAGGCCGTTAAAAGCTATTTTGAATCAATAATTCAACAAGTCCAATAAATTTTATTTCAGTAGTATATAGAATTTGTATTATAAAAAAAAACACATATATGTAAACAATTCCAGGCCACGGGGGACAAAATTTCCAACAATTCTTGATTAGAAATTCGAATTGGGTTGGATATAGTTCACAATTGATTTTCGCTGTAAAATTGATGTAAGTTGGACTGAACTTAACTAAAATTGCGTCTTGACAAGGCCCTCACTCTCAACTGAAGAGTCCAAGTGAGAACGCCGGGACGAAACGCCAATTTTTAAGCCCATTAAAAGCTATTTTGAATCAATAATCCAATTAAACAAGTCCAATAAAATAATGGTAAGTCTTCTACTTGGCTGATTTATTTCAGTAGTATATAGAATTTGTATTATAAAAAAACACTTATTATATATAACTAAATATTACTTTGTTTCGTAAGTGCAAAAAACAACGAAGAAGGCTCAGCAAGAGAGGTTGGTTTTGAAATAATAAGTAGATGATAAAGCAAGACTATCCATTTTTGTGGACGAATTTATAAACTTTTAAACATCAAAAATATTTTCACTTATTGAACTGATCCGGACGTACACACATATGTGTCAAATGAATGCGATTGTATGCTTTATTAACTTCCCATTGGAAGTTATTGTAACTGGTGCGATTTGTCGAATTGAAAATGTTGACATATATTCACGTTTTGAGGTCTCTAGAATCAGAATCTGTCGTTTTTAGCAAGATGTTTGTATGTGTGTATGTACGTACATACGTTCGGGGTACTTTTTTTCGCCCACCATATCTCAAGAACGAATAAAGATATCGTCCTCGGATACATTTTATTTTATAGATAATATTGTCATAACGTGCTGAAAAGGTTTTCTAACAAATTCAATAAACTTTTCTCCAGAACGGAATAAGATATTCACTTCAGACTAATTTTATTTTACACATAATTACACAATACCAAATTGGTTAATATTAAAAAAAATTCAACACTTTTTTTTAAACTAAGAAAAACATTTTGAACATTTTCAAAAGTCTCAAATATTTGAAGAACAAAAAATGATTCCGAATCCAGTCTATTTTTATTTTACATATAATGACGTAGTTAACAACCGATCATTTAAAAATAAAATCGATAAACAGTTTTTCTTGTAGTGGAAAAAAACTATTAAAAATTCTTAACAAATGTTTTTCAACTCAAATATTTCAAATTTCTACCAAAATTATATACCTATACCATCTAAATGTTGTGTAATTTTGAGATTTTTAAAACCACCCTTTAAAGAGCTAAAAATCAAAATGTTGCAAGAAAAAACTTGTCAAAAATGTTTTAATTCGAAAAATTCTTACACTCAAAATCGCTGCAAAATCGAAATTTTGCATGTGACACTTTATTTGCCTTTTTATATTCTTTGAAACCATGTAATTTTTTAGAGTACACTCCCGTGATTTTTGGTATTTTTTTGTAGCCAATATTCTGTTTTAAAATAATTGGCTTAAATAAATTAAAACCTCCATACTGAGAGGAGCTGGTCAAACTATCGTTTCGGAATTTTTTCCCAACGGATACCTCGATAGGGCTGAATGTGTATATGCAAAAGTGACGGTGCCATGACATAACCCCAAGTGTCACAAGGCCCAGTTTCGGTGTTTGGCCTTGTGACGCTTTACAAAAGCGACATAATGCCAAATTTTAACAGTTGGCGTTTTTTCGCTTTGCAAAGCGTCACATAAGATCATATGTAAGTTCACTTTCATAATTTATATTTTCGATCCATGTTAATTTCATTACTAGTTTCCTTTTTTAAACTTGGTTCGTACCTAGCTGCGTGATTTACATGTATACGTAATTTTAGTTTTATAAAAGAAAGATAAAATATCTGATTGCAATAACATATTTTTATACTTAAAGACATACATTACATACTTACTTTGACTTGGTTCAATCTTATGATACTCTCGAAAATTCCTAAATTCATTTCTAATGGTCTTCTATGGGTTAAGTCCTTAAAAAAAATCTAAGGGGAGAGTACGATAACTTTGGCGCCAAAAATTGATAATGGTTTTTTGCAGAGGGGTCAAAAACAAGCATTTTTACTCTAAAAGGGGTATATCTCACCCCGTTTAGGAGGTAGGGGTATATAAGAAAAAAATTACTGTACCGGTTTTGAAAGCCAGAAATCTATTCTTTAATTCTAAATTAAATACAATTTTCTCCGCCAATAGTGAAATGTGAAATGAAGTTGTTGAATTAAAAGACCTATTGATTTAATATTTCTGGATAATTTATTTAAGTAACGTGAAGTTACACTCCAATTCACTCATTTAAATACAGATTTTTTTCAATAAACTTTTAACGATTTTTCTATAACCTTTTATGATTATGACAAATCTAATTATAGAATTTATTAAGTGTAATATGGGGATCAAGATTCAGGAAGAATTTTGAATCCTCCTAAAAATTGTTAGTCTGTCTTATGGCTCTGTGAACAATTTTAGTAAAAAATTGACCTAATTTTTTGTGTCATTCGTTTAAACTTTAAATACAATTTGAAAAACAACCAAGTAGCTCAGAAAATCGTTAAAAATAGTATGCAAAAAATCAAATAATCAACAGTTAAAGACATTTTAGTTTTTCATGAATTTAACAATTTTGCCAAAAGAAAGTGTTCTAGACAAAGAGAAAAATGCTCAAATTCGAGACAATCAGGACAATGGTCATAGCAGTCGATGGGAAGGTCAAAACATTGGACTTAGTATGCAGCTACCTTCGATATAGAGAAAACGATGAAAAAACAACAAACCGCTAGCGAACATGGCTACATCACCTCAAGAACGACAACGCATACTCCGATAAGTCTCAAATTCAACATTATCAGTTAGCAAAATCAATGGTTAAACCATAGTTAAAGCCAACAAAAATGCTTTTTATCAGATTGTCGGGGAAGCCACACACTTCAACCATCTGAAAATATAAAAAGATCCACAGAAATCAGGCTGGTACAGATCTTATTCGTAGGCTTTTAAAGTTGATATAAACTGGATATTAATAGCATACTGCGCCTCATACCATTAAATGGCCTCACTTTTTGTGTCTACTACGCAAGCCTATTTTTTCTTTTCTCTTGTCATGTCAATAGCAGGTATACCCGCTGGGACCATCCAAATTGAACTTATTTTTTTTAGTAAGAACCACCTGTTGCCATTATCTTTCACACCGTATTTTGTATCAAGGCGCAGTTTAACTCAACTTTAAAAGCTCACGAAACAGATCCGTTCCAGTCTGATTTCGATGGATCTTTTTTATGTTTTCAGATGGTTGAAATGTGTGGCTTCCCGGACAATTTGCCTAAAAAGCTTTTTTTGTGGCTTTAACTACGGTTTTACCATTGATTTTGCTAACTCATAATGTTGAATTTTAGCCTTTTCGGAGTATGCGTTGTCGTTCTTGAGGTGTTGTGCCATGTTCGCTAGTGGTTTGTTGTTTTTTCATCGTTTTCCCTATATTGAAGGTAGCTGCATAATAAGTACAATGTTTTAACCTTCCCATCGACTGCTATGACCATTTTTCTGATAGTCTCGAATTTGAGTATTTTTCTCTTCGGTTAGAACACTTCCTTTTGTCAAAATTGTTAAATTCATGAGAAAATGTCTTTAAATGCTTATTATTTCATTTTGTGCATACTATTTTTAACCATTTTCTGAGCTACTTGGTTGTTTTTCAGGGTGTATTTAAACGAATGACACAAAAAATTAGGTCGATTTTTTGACTAAAATTTTTAGGAGGGTTCAAAATTCTTCCTGAATCTTAATCCCCATATTACACTTAATAAATTCTATAATTAGATTTGTCATAATTATAAAAGGTTATAGAGAAATCGTTAAAAGTTTATTGCAAAAAAAATCTGTATTTAAACCAGTGAATTGTAGTGTATATGACAACCGTGAACCCTGTTATATAAAAGAAAAAGTGAGATGCCAGATGACGAGTATGAAAGTTGTCAGCTAGTATACAAGAAAATACAAACGGTGTTGCCGTGTAGTTATGTAAGCATGGAATTCCAACAGAAGTGCTAAATTGTCTTTTTGTGGCCAATGCTTATATCAATTCTTAATCGAACACAAAAAAGAGAATAGATTTATGTGTGTCTTCTAGTTTTTGAGAAAATTTAAAATTACTACAACTCCTTTTTTCTGAGAGAAAGTGTTGCTGTTGGTTTTTAATAGTTTTTTTTTTCATTTTAAGTAATTTTGTTTTTACTTTCCCTACCTCCTATGCGGGTCGAGATAGACCCCCCGTCCCATTGTAAAAATTGCTTGTTTTTGACCCTTCTATAGAAACCGTAATACATTTTTGGCGCCAAAGTTATCGTATTCGTGCCAAATCTTAAAAGTCACGCTTAATTTGTGTATACAAAATTATTTAGCAAGAGAGGTAACAAATTTCATTCAGAAAGGGTGAGTAAATGTTCTGTCTGTTTAATTTTTGATATTTTGCACTATATTCAAAATTAAAAACGAATTTTACCATCCACTAGAAAAATTTCATGTCAATTAAACAGAATTTTAACGGTAAAAACATGAAGTGCGTTGAGGCTTTGTATATGAAAACTGTAGTATACTATTACGAAGAGCAAAGGGGGTTGCGGCATCTACAGTACATGGCGAACCCTATCCTTTACATGGTGATAAAGATGGAAAAGACTCTTCGTCCACGATTTTTTTTTCTACTTGTTCTTAAAAAAAGCCCACATTTTTCATTTTTACTTGATAGCGAAGAAAATAGTTTAACTTTATGTTCTTAAATATATCAGAAAAAATATAAAACCACACACGAACACGAAAATTATTGATTTTTATTAATATTTAAATACTCATCAATATAAAACTTATTTTTTTTTATTTTGAGAATATCCAAGGTTAAATTAAAAGAAATATGTAAGTCGCCTTTTTGAATTGGTTTGCTCGTACAATCAACGTGTAGATTAGAAAGCTTTTGCAACAACTGACTATATTTGTTTGATCTGTTGATTTAGAATGCTGTTAAAACTCATTATAATTTATAATCAACTTTTTTCCATCAAATTAAAAAAAAAAAAAAGTGGGAAGTTATGAATTTGTATTCCCATTAAAGCGAAATTTCCTATAATCGCTTTTTACTCTCTTCAATAATATTTTTTTATTCTCGGGTATAATTTGACCAGTCACAGAGTGAGTGGGAAGCAAACATGCAAACAGTCGTATTTGTCAAAAGTATTTAGTACAAAAAATAATCTATGTTATTATGTTGAAATTTCATAGATCCTGGTGGCAAGTGCGCCCCCCCCCCCCTATTTCCCCCCTTTCCGGCGCCAATGACTGGGTATTGATTTGATTTTCATTAATTAAAAATGCAAAACTTGATAACGATTTTCAGAATTAAACGAAAAAAAAACAAATCAAATCAAATTTCCTGCCTTAAAGGAGATTAACAATAATATAAAAATTAATTAAATTCTTATCTCGATTTCTCCGAAAATGTGAAACCAAACATCAAAAACTTTAAATAAATAATAATTTTTGCTGGATGAAAGAAAATTATTTCACAAAGTTTTTGGCGTTTAGTTTTACATTTTCGAAGAATTAAATTGAATTGAAATTCGTGAATATTTTGCATTTTCACTGTTTTATATAAATAGAGTTGGAAGCTTATTTTACTTAACAATTGTCTTAAGGTATTGGAGTTTAGGGTTCCAAACTCCAATACCTAAACACAATTGTTAAGTTAGTTAAGCTTTTCTTTAGACGTAAAAGAAACAAAATTATGAAAAAATTAACAAAAAAAAAAACATATTCAAAGAAGTCGTTTCAGAAATTGAGATTTTTTCTAAAAGTGTACATACATATCTACATATATATCTATTCTAATTAAAAATATAAATTCCATACTTAATAAGTTTTTAAGTAAGTAAGTATTCATTTTATTAATCAGAATATATATACATTGTTTTAATAAATAATGAATTTTATAGCTTTGGCTATGCCGTCAGCCAGATTGGCAAAATTATACAAAGTGTTTTTAATGTGCTATAGATCAATTTAAATTAATTCAGTCATTACCTAGTTTCTGTATTTATAAATTGAATTTAAAAAACAGTACAGTGATTTCCAATTAGAATCATTTAATATTTGTATCGTTTCTTGAATTGTTAAACTTTTCTTTCCTAGATATATCGTTCTTTGGTAGTTAAATATAGAACAAACACTTATGAAATGGAAGCAGTCTTCTTTGGCTTGGATATTGCAGAGCGTACAGAATTGATCAAATTTACCGTTGTATGGGCTACCATTTAAAGGCAGGACTTCACATCTTGATTTAAATATAAGTGATACTTCTTTATAGTTCAAGGAGTCTTGAAAGTAATTGTTACTTATTAAATTGTAATTAAGCTGAGAGTAAATTATTCTACTATTTGACTGATGAGCTTCAGTTACAAATGTTTCCCTCACAAAATCTTCGTATTTTTGAATAGTCTTGTAGATGTTTTCTTTAAGTTGAACTGGATTGTAGTAATTGAACGCAAAAACTTCTCCACAAGTACATCCGATCCGATAGTTTGCCACTTCATGATAAACCAGTCTTTGATTCTCAGTTCATACAAAAGCATTTGTTTGGTCAAACGTGTACCAGGGTGCAAAAGAACTTTAAGGATATAATCTGTCTGAAGCCTTAGGGTGCTGGTAAATAGTTTTGGCAAGCCTGTTTCTAAATATAGCGCATATTTCAGTGTTCTCTTTGGTAAGTTGAACAGCTTTTTTACGAAATTTCTTTGAAGTTTTTCTACTTCTTCAAACTCATCTATTCCCCAAACCTGTGCAGCATACAAGAGTGATGTTTTGACAACACATTCAAATATTCTGTACTTTGCAGACAATAACACATTCTGATTTGAAAAAATATTCTTCCATGTCATGTTGATCAAACTTTGTGATGAATTCGCCTTTTCTTTTAAATGGTATTTGAAATTTAATGTTGGGTTTAGTATCACTCCTAAATACTTATATTCTTCTGTAGTTTCAATGTGACTCCCATTAAAAGACCAAGTATTTCTAATTTGACGATGAGAAGAAAATTTTTCGACATTTATGGTAAGACCCCATGTCTGGCAAATAAATTGACAACGGGTTTATCATGAGCTGTAAGTTTTCTGGTGACTCCGACAGTATTACAAGATCGTCTGCGTAGAGAAGAACATTGACAATAGTATTGGCGATCCGAATGCCACCGGGAAGATATTGTCCAATATCATTGATAAACAATGAAAACAGTAAAGCACTAAGGGGGCATCCCAACTTAGCACCAGAATTTGTATCAAACCATTGTGAAATACAAGCTCCATCCCAAACAGCAGCCACCAAACCGGTGTACATATTTTTAATATCATTAAGGAATTTATTTAATAATTTAATTTATATATAAATGCGTTTCTTTTCACAAGATCAAAAGCCGCTTTGAAGTCAACGACTTGGATGGCATGGAAGGCTTTAACTATGGAAGTCAACACGAAGATCTGGTCCACAGTTGAGTAGTTTTTCCTGAAACCAGCTTGGAATTCAGTTAAAATATTGTTGACATCAACCCATGTTTCTAGCCTATTTACGAGGACACCGCAAAATATTTTGGCCATGACATTCGTGAAGGATATTCCATGATAATTTTCAACGTTGTTCGGATCACCTTTCTTATAAATAGGGAAGATTATAGATTTTTTGAACACCGAAGGGATATTTGCATTTGAAAAAATGGAGTTATACAGTTGTTTCAGCTCTTTAATGAGAGTTGAAGTTGCATTTTTGTAATACTCATATGGAATACAGTCTTCTCCTGGTGCCTTTCCGTTTTTGCCTTTTCAAGAACTATTTTTATTTCATCGATTGTAATTTCTGGGTCCAAGATTGCATCTGTAACTTGTGGCTCGGCATTTTTAAAAGATATATTTGAATTGTTAGGTAACAGTTTTTTGAAGTAGACAGAAAGATCATCTGCGCATACACTTGTGCCTATGACAAAACTGCTTCCATTTATTTCTTTTGCTATCTTCCAGAAATCATTTGAACTTTTGGCAAGACTAAGAGAGTTAGCCTGTGCATTTTCGTAATCAATTTTCTTTGAGCGGCAAACTTGTTTGTATCTTGTGTTTGATTCAATATAACACTTTCTTAGTTCTTCGGAATAGTGGTTACGTAGTGCTTGCAAGAGTGCGAACGATATTTTTCGGGCATTCATGCACTCTTTATCAAACCACTTTTGTTTGAATTTTGTAACATTTCCTGGTGGTTGATTTCTTACAGAGTTTTTGATAAATCTTACAATTTTACTCGAAAACTCCTTAACACATTGGTAAGATATTACAGTTCCTGAGATAGAGTAGTCTAGATTTGTTTGGTAGTCAATCACGTTTTCGTTTTCCCATTTCAGCTTTGGTAGTAGACTGAGATTTTTTTGTTGCCCTGCGTTTTTACATGTCCATTTAACCACAAGAGGCATATGATCAGAGAATGATTTGTATTCGATTGTAAATTTCGTAATGAAGTCAATCCATGTATAGTTTGCTGTGCAGTAGTCAATCACAGATTTGCCTTGCCCTTCAACAAAGGTATAGTCACCCTCCATATCTCCACACGTACAGCCATTTAAGATGATACTATCGTACATTTGCAACACCTCCAAAAAATCCAGACCATTTTGGTTGCAAATATCTTCTTTGGATAGTCTGCTGGTTGGTGATATTAAATCATTGTTGATTGCATTCGCGAGTTTGGTTTGGATGTTGCTAATTCTGGCATTGAAATCTCCGACTAAAAGAACATTTTTATTAGCAAGATAACTTATTAAGTTATTCAGTTTTTCAAAGTCTTCACCCCCCCACTTATTGCAGTTAATATATGCTGGGACAATATACATATTATTTTTTTTTACAAGTTTAACTATAGTTGTGCCTTCACGTTCTACAAAATCGTATGTTTTTAATTGTGATGTTTTTATTCCGTCAACGCTTCCACCACTTGCACGCCCTTTAGCTGATGTTTTGACTGCTCCACTCCAAAAAAGTTTGTACCCATTAAAAAGACTTTTGAATTTAAACGAATTATCACCAACTACATGTGTTTCGAATAAGAAAATACATCGAATGTTTTAACAGAATTAAAAAAAAATCAGTAAAAATAAGTTTGTTGCTAAGACCTGATTTATTATAAGCTAAAATACTAGAATTAAAATTAAAATTATATTAGCGGACGGCTTCTAATTCTCAATTTAGTACTATATTACTACTATGTGCTACGGTAGACATCATTGGTGAAAAAGATTTCGATGATCTAGTACAATCGTGCTGACGTCTAGAGTTTGTTGTTGACAGCATCGTGTTTTTGACAGGTTCATAGTTTATTTTTCCATACATTCGCTCTAGTTCTTCCTCACCGTCATCATTTTGATTAATTATTAATTTATTATAATAATTTAAATAAAATAATTTATCTCCAATTACAAGATTATTGTTTTTAATTTGGATTTTTTCATTTGGTTTTTGTGTTTTTATTATTCGACGATACCCAAGTAGAATTCGGCGTTTAAGTTGCATCTGTTTTGTTAGATCGCGTTGAACATAAGCACCTGTGCCCTTGAGCTTTGAGGAGTTCCTCAGCATTTTGTTTGCAATATCTTTCGAGTTAGTGTTAATTTTAAGTTTAATGAATGAGCTGTTCTCGCTTAATTTTGTAGCTTGTGGTAGATTTTGTGATTCTTCACTATCAAGAAGAAGTTGAGTCACACTGCGTACTCTTTCCCGAGGATCGGTCTCAGAATGATCGTTTCGTATCGAGATAATGATGTTCTTCGCTTTGAGATCTCGACTCTGCATTTCAAGAGTGCAACGAGTTTCGTACTGCTGTACTTTCTTTGCAAGTTCTTCATTTTGGCTTCGCAGAAAATTGACCTCAGTATTCAATTTGTTGACGTCGTCTTTTGAGGCTAGATTCGCTGTCGCTTTTGTAAGCTCTGTGTGGAGTGAATCGTCAATAATTGATTTAATTTTCTGGAAATCAGAAGAAGATAACGACATTTTTGCGTGTGGTCTGTAAATTTTCGTTGCCCTTTCAATGTTTATATCAGGTTCCGAGTCAGAATATTCCTCGAATGAAATTTGGTGGTTTTTCCTTTTGTTCTCGGTCATGTGACTTGCGACCAGTTAGGTTTTGTATTGTAAAGTTAATTTTACCTGATATTTTCCAATAGTTTTCTTAAAATGTTTTATAATTATTGTAAAAACAGTTAATTAAAACTGAAATGAATGGAATTTAGATTGATTTTATTTGAAATAATTCGATGCCACCTCCTACTTAATACAAACAAAAATATTTATTCAGCAGCAACTGCTTCATTGTTTAATTCAAGTGCTTGGATTAACCTGCTATGTTTGCAAACTTCCTCATGTACGAACTCATTAATTTAACAACTCTTCAGTGAAAATTCTATAAAAGAAACTATTTAATAAAATGTATGTTTCATAATAATATTTTATTGGCGAGATACCAGAGTTAGTATAAGAACACAAACGCATGTGAAACGCGTTCAATTCTTAATGTCTATATAAATAATTTTATTGTTTTTTTCGTTATCACTGCGTTGATTTTATCAGGCTTAACTAATTGGTTTAATATTAGGCTGACTGTTAGTTTTTAAGTAGGTATCCTTTAAATATAAAAGATTTTATATGACAAATGTTAATAGAAAAAACTTTTATAGATATAATAATTATTAATAGAAAACTTTTTTGATCTACTCACGATCTGTTTAAATATCTACATAACTTGCATACAAAGTAGAGCTTTTATTTGTTTCTTCGAATTATATTCGACAGATAAGCTAAAAGACTGTTTTTGATAACTGTCGGCATACCTTTGACCCTCAAAAAGTTACCATAATTTATAATAATAGTAATAATAATAATAATTATTATTTTAACTATATGCCTGTAAGACCTCAGGTCTTTCAAATGCAATGCACGGCACTAGTTAGAAGGAATTATTTTAACTATACGCCTGTAAGAACTCAGGTCTTTTAAATGCAATGCACGGCACTAGTTAGAAGGAATTGAAGGAAAGGAAAGAAATTTGTTGTAAACCGTAAAAGTGCTAAAATATCTTTCTGCATTTTGGCATAATTTCTTTCATTAATATATAATAAAAATATATTCGTACACATAATTCTTACACGGTCTAAAGAGCAAGTAGGTATACATAGTGGTTTCGTTTCCGAAAAAAAATCAATTTTTTAATCAACATAACGATGATGGAGAATACCAAAAAAGTTATTTTCCGTGGACTCGGTCGTCTGTTGATCCTGTATCGAGCTAGAGCCTAAACCGTTGAATGGATTTGCTTCAAAATTGATGTGGAGCATTTCTATATGATTCCCTAGAGGTATCATTCAAATTGATATTTCAGCTTATCTATAGAGCTGGTAGATGCCACAGAACGATTTCGATTTTATCAAGTTTACTCGAAAACATCTCTTACGATTCTGATTAAACTTCGTATCGTAAATCTAATCTCTAGAATATTTTCAATGAAATACTGTTTACCAGGTTTTTGCCAACAACTTAAGGGGCAATTTCATAGTAAACGCACTTGTACCTCATTTCGTTGCACTTAAGTTGCGCATTTTTGGTACATGTTGGTAATTTTCGCAGGCTCCAATTAATGACACTTAAGTGAAACTTTTGTACGGCGGAAATTGGAATTTTGTATTTCCCACTTTAGTGTGAATCCTTTGACTGTGAAACTGTCCCTAAATTCACATTGTAATCGTACTAAAGAGCATATTCGAGCCTAGTTTAAAATGTCTAATAGCTGCATTTTGTTTAGGGCCAGATCTGGTATGGATGACAATAGTTTTGTATACCCATCTCTTTCTTCCTTATTATTCATGTTCCTATTCCTTATTTCTTTTCACTTCAAAAAGCCACCTACTCGTCAAATTAAAAAAATAATTAATATAAGGACCAAAAGTGTGTGATAAGAACAAATTTGAAAATCGAAAATCAGAGAGTTTGATTAAAGAGATAAGAATCCTAAGTAAATAATTAAAATTTGTTTATTTTATTAGAAAAAAAAAAACAACAACCTCGACGGCACTGCTACTGATACACTAAAGTATATTTCGTTTAAATTAATCTTTTGTTGATCTTTATAGTGCTATATATCTATATAGTTATCTATCTTATTGCGCCTTCGGAAAAGAATAGTGCCAACTCATAGTCTTAACATTAACAAAACCGCTGGTCGGACAAGGTTTTTCAAGTGGCAACGGGTAGAAAACGCACTTTTTCGGTTGCATTTTTGGCTTATGATACATAAACCATGATGGATTTCTATAAATGGGGTATCAAATGAAAGCTTAGACTGTACTCCTTACAAAACTAGTGATCGGACAGACATTTGTTGGCTGTTGCACCGAGTCCGACCACTTTTGTACAAACAGCCAATTTTTTTGTATGCGTTCAACACGTAGACAACTATGCAAAACAATTTCATATAGCCTAGAAAATAGCATTTAGCACTTAAATGCATTTTTTCCTTTTGTTCTCGGTCATGTGACTTGCGACCAGTTAGGTTTTGTATTGTAAAGTTAATTTTACCTGATATTTTCCGATAGTTTTCTTAAAATGTTTTATATTTATTGTAAAAACAGTTAATTAAAACTTTTAAAACTGAAATTAATGTAATTTAGATTGATTTTATTTGAAATAATTCGATGCCACCTCCTACTTAATACAAACAAAAATATTTATTCAGCAGCTTCATTGTTTAATTCAAGTGCTTGGATTAACCTGCTATGTTTGCAAACTTCCTCATGTACGAACTCATTAATTTAACAACTCTTCAGTGAAAATTCTATATAAGAAACTATTTAATAAAATGTATGTTTTATAATAATATTTTATTGGCGAGATACCAGAGTTAGTATAAGAACACAAACGCATGTGAAACGCGTTCAATTCTTAATGTCTATATAAATAATTTTATTGTTTTTTTGTTATCACTGCGTTGATTTTATCAGGCTTAACTAATTGGTTTTATATTAGGCTGACTGTTAGTTTTTAAGTAGGTATCCTTTAAATATAAAAGATTTTATATGACAAATGTTAATAGAAAAAACTTTTATAGATATAATAATTATTAATAGAAAACTTTTTTGATCTACTCACGATCTGTTTAAATATCTACATAACTTGCATACAAAGTAGAGCTTTTATTTGTTTCTTCGAATTATATTCGACAGATAAGCTAAAAGTCTGTTTTTGATAACTGTCGGCATACCTTTGACCCTCAAAAAGTTACCATAATTTATAATAATAATAATAATAATAATAATTATTATTTTAACTATATGCCTGTTAGACCTCAGGTCTTTGAAATGCAATGCACGGCACTAGTTAGAAGGAATTATTTTAACTATACGCCTGTAAGACCTCAGGTCTTTTAAATGTAATGCACGGCAGACGGCACTAGTTAGAAGGAATTGAAGGAAAAGAAAGAAATTTGTTGTAAACCGTAAAGGTTAAACCGCACTAGGCGGAACTGCACTGCAGCGGAACTGCGATTCAAAATAATTTGTATGAAATCGTATGAAGTTCAGTTGCCGCTTAGTGCGATATAGCTCATACAATTTCATACAAATAATATTTTGCCGCGTCGTGAAGTGTAGTTCCGCTGCAGCTGTGTGCGGTCTAACCTTAAAAGTGCTAATATATCTTCCTGCATTTTGGCATAATTTCTTCCATTAATATATAATGAAAATATATTCGTACACATAATTCTTACACGGTCTAAAGAGCAAGTAGGTATACATAGTGATTTCGTTTCCGAAATCAACATAACGATGATGGAGAAGTCCAAAAAAGTGATTTTCCGTGGAATCGGTCGTCTGTTGATCCTGTATCGAGCTAGAGCCTAAACCGTTGAATGGATTTGCTTCAAAATTGATGTGAAGCATTTCTATATGATTCCCTAGAGGTATCATTCAAATTGATATTTCAGCTTATCTATAGAGCTGGTAGATGCCATAGAACGATTTCGATTTTATCAAGTTTACTCGAAAACGGCTCTTACGATTCTGATTAAACTTCGTATCGTAAATCTAATCTCTAGAATATTTTCAATGAAATACTGTTTACCAGGTTTTTGCCAACAAAATCGAAAAAAATTTAGACACTCAGACTTTAGGGGCAATTTCATAGTGAACGCACTTGTACCTCATTTCGTTGCACTTAAGTTGTGCATTTTTGGTACATGTTGGTAATTTTCGCAGGCTCCAATTAATGACACTTAAGTGAAACTTTTGTACGGCGGAAATCGGAATTTTGTATTTCCCACTTTAGTGTGAATCCTTTGACTGTGAAACTGTCCCTAAATCCACATTGTAATCGTACTAAAGAGCATATTCGAGCCTAGTTTAAAATGTCATAATAGCTGCATTTTGTTTAGGGCCAGATCTGGTATGGATGACAATAGTGTTGTATACCCATCTCTTTCTTCCTTATTATTCATGTTCCTATTCCTTATTTCTTTTCACTTCAAAAAGCCACCTACTCGTCAAATTAAAAAAATAATTAATATAAGGATCAAAAGTGTGTGATAAGAACAAATTTGAAAATCGAAAATCAGAGAGTTTGATTAAAGAGATAAGAATCCTTAGTAAATAATTAAAATTTGTTTATATTATTAGAAAAAAAAAACAACAACCTCGACGGCACTGCTACTGATACACTAAAGTATATTTCGTTTATATTAATCTTTTGTTGATCTTTATAGTGCTATCTATATAGTTATCTATCTTATTGCGCCTTCGGAAAAGAATAGTGCCAACTCATTGTCTTAACATTAACAAAACCGCTGGTCGGACAAGGTTTTTCAAGTGGCAACGGGTAGAAAACGCACTTTTTCGGTTGCATTTTTGGCTTATGATACATAAACCATGATGGATTTCTATAAATGGGGTATCAAATGAAAGCTTAGACTGTACTCCTTACAAAACTAGTGATCGGACAGACATTTGTTGGCTGTTGCACCGAGTCCGACCACTTTTGTACAAACAGCCAATTTTTTTGTATGCGTTTAACACGTAGACAACTATGCAAAACTATTTCATATAGCCTAGAAAATAGCATTTAGCACTTAAATGCATTTTTAATGCATTCAAGTGCTAAAGGCTATTTTTAAGGCTATATGAAATAGTTTTGCATAGTTGTCCATGCATTTTAAATGCATTTAAGTGCTAAAGGCAATATTCAAGGCTATTTGAAATAGTTTGGCATAGTTGTCCACGTGTTAAACGCATACGAAAAATAGCTGTTTTTACAAAAGTGGTCGGACTCGGTGCAACAGCCAACAAATGTCTGTCCGACCACTAGTTTTGTAAGGAGGACAGTCTTAGCTTTCATTTGATACTCCATTTATAGAAATCCATCATGGTTTAGGTATCCTAAGCCAAAAATGCAAACGAAAAAGTGCGTTTTCTACCCGTTGCCACCTGAAAAATGCAAAGGTTAAGAAAATAGCAAATTTCACAAAAGTGGTCGGTCTCGCCGCAACAGCCAACAAAGGTCTGTCCGACCACTAGTTTTGTAAGGAGGGCAGTCTAAGCATTCATTTTATACCCCATTTATAAAAATCCATCATGGTTTATGTATCATAAGCCAAAAATGCAACCGAAAAAGTGCGTTTTCTACCCGTTGCCACTTGAAAAACCTTGTCCGACCCAACGGCGTATACAGGGGGGGGGGGGGGGTCACGGGGTCATGTCCCCCCCCGAGAACTCAAGATTATTTTGTTGATCTGAAATAATTATTTAGTAACCACATAGAAAAAAAAAAGAAAGTTGGTTACTTAGAAAGCTAGTAGGATTTTCGATTGATAATTTAGAATTCAATAGAGAAATTGAATGTTGGTAACTTCAATTCAATAAGAAATTTAATTTTCATGGCAATGGAATACCTACGTTATTTTGTAGTCAATCGATGATACTTTGATTTTCTTCCTCGTGCCTCAAATTTAACATAACAACAAACTTCTCATAATATGATAATGCATTCAAATCTTAAAATATATGCATAGGCTAGTTTCCGTTTTGAGATGACAGCCAAAACCTGTTAAACCAAACAGAAATCAAAGTGCGGAGTTGTTACCAAATTTTCACTCAGTAAAGTAAAAACTAATAGGATTTTCAAAAAAAGAATATTTTTTTTTTCTGAAAATAAAATCTTTAAACACACATACAGAAATTGTTTTGTTTGTATGACAGATTTTTTTTAAAAGCAAAAAAAGTGATAACCTTCGATTTATAGTTATTCTAACCAAAAAATATTAATGTTAACGATAAAAGACATAAATATATAAAACTATGATGAAAACCAAAATATTTGGGGTATATTTTGCACTTCCGTGATATACATTTTTAATATAAATAATACACCACTTTTTGGTGCAATTTTCGAACATTTAATTTCGATTCAGTGTAAATTATACCGCGTTCTCGTTTAAAATTAACACCGGCTGTACACAAATTAGACCGTTTTTTGGTATTTAAATTGTGCTTGTGGTATACAAATTGTCCTGGTTACTAGAATAAATTAAACTCCAGAGGTGTATATTATGTTCTGAAACTGAGCTCAAATCATACACCTCAATCGTAAACAATTAGCACCACTTTAAGGTGGAAAATCATTCCCAGGAGTGTAAAAAATACACATGATTGATAGATAAAATATACCATTAGTGTACAAAAATCCAAAACTCAGAATTTATTTTGAAACAAAATTTACACCGAAGTTTAAAATGTATGTGAAAGAATTCTGAACTTTCTATGATGCTAATACATAATACGGACGCAATAAAATCATGAATTACTATGAATTCGAGTGTCTAATTTCAAAACGAAGTACATTCTGTCGACTAATTTTTGGTCCTACACCATCCAAAAATCGAGCGCCTTAATAATTTTAATTAATTAAAGATTTCTAAATCGATGTGTGAACATTAATTTTTCAAAATTCATAGTTTGTTGGTTGTTCTTATTTTTTTTTAAATACGTACTGTTAAAAAAGGATCAGAAATACCAAAAAAAATGGTATATTTCATTTGAAAAATATAATAAAATAATTAATCATTGTCTTCGTTTTAAAAATGGCGGCCAGTGGAATTTCAATTTTACATAAATATTCCTTGAAAATATGGTTGCCGTCCAAAAAATACACTAATTCCTGAATCTAGAACAAAAAATGCACCAATGTAGAAAAACAAGAAAAATATACACCATTTGACACATTTATATGCAATATTCTATTTTCAGTACATTTATTTTGCTGAAAACTGTGCAAAATATTCACTGATGTGTATCAATTCAAGAAATTGATATACAAAATGCACCAAGTCAAAAGAGCAATGAAAAAAATGCACCATTGTGGAAAATATATCTATGAATAGTTTTCAGTGTGTTTAATTTACTCTAAATGGTGTAGTAAATGTCAAAGTTTATTCAAAACATAAACAAAATTGGCTCATACGAAGTAAAAAAAATATTTATTAATATTTACATAATGTAGATACATTTATATATTTTTTTTTAATTTCTTAAATGCTTATATCTTCTTGCGAAACGATATTTTAATTACACCCATTCTATATTTGGTGTATTCAATATGGTGCATATTTCACCAACATAGAGTATTAATTGCACCTATTCTCCGTGTGGTGAATTCAATGGTGCAAATTCTACCAAAATAGTGTATACATTACACACATTCAATCTCTGTGTGTATTCAATGGTGCATATTTCACCAAAATAGAGTATTATTACACCTATTCTCTGAGTAAATAAATCTGGTGGCACAACGGCTCATGAAGAACCAGGGCCTAGTGACTAACAACTCGCAACCATTCCTGTGTGCGCTTTTCGACAGGAATGGAAGGGACCTACAATTTTATGCCGAATACTAACGGCTAGACTCTTGGAGGATTTGTCAATTCCTCGCAAGAGGCAGTAGGCCTGGAAAAAAACTTTTTTAGTTTTTAGATGGACGAGGCTGGGAAGCGATCCCAGACCTCCAGCGTGACAGTCGAACGCACTAACCATTACGCTACGGGCTAATACTCTGAGTGGTGTATTCAATTTAGCAAGTTCTCCCAAAATAGTGTATTTACTAGACCCATTCTCTGTGTGGTGTCATCAATGGTGCATATTTCACCAAAAAAAAGAAGTATTAATTACAACTATGCTCTGTGTAGTGTATTCAATGGTTGCAGAGTTTTATTTAATTTTTTTTAAAAAGTTTTTTTTTCTACAATAACACTTCAAATAATTTTTAAATTTAGAGCTACTCATTTTTTTGTTAATAATTGTTGCTAATCAGTAGCGGATCTAGGATTTGGCTATGGCGGGGGGCTTGGTAGATACAGTTTGAGACATTAATGGCCAGTTTCACAAGTTAAACTACAATTTATGTCTAAACATAAGTTCAGCACTTGATTTCAAAGTTAACCTTGAACTTAGATAATTCTGTAGTTCTAGTTAAACGAATGTATTCTGCGATTTAAGCTTCATTCTAAATAATAAGAGCCTAAGAGCCGGCAGCAAATTTTGGGGGTGGAATGATAACCAAAATATCAGTATGATGGTTTCTAGGTGCATATATCGCGGTATCAAAAACAACATTCTGGCAGGTTTCTTTTTCAGCCTTTTGCGGGGGTTTGAAAATAACGATTATCCAGTTTATTTTGTCATTTTATTTAAGTCAAAACATAGAAGTCAAAATATAAGCTTTTTAAGAGGACCTTATCGTCTTTTTCTTGGAGAATTATAAAACACAAAAAATCAACAAAACAAAGTCTCCAAAAAAATCGATTAAGGTTCACTTGAAAACCTAATATCTTGAGTTCTATTGGTCGGATTGCCAAGATTTTGACGATTTGACTAAAAGAAAATGACAGAGCATCAGCTTTGAACCACCAGAAGAAATAATCTGTCAATAAATTTGCACGTCAGTCCAGAGAGATTGCAAATATTCACACGCATGGTTTTCTGAGTGCCCAGAGAAAACTCAGATTTTGATTTGTTGTTCCCAAATTCTCCACGGGTTTTAGCCCCAATTTCGTTTTGTTTGTAAAGTTAGCGAAGTTCTTTGGGTGAATTTTTTTTTCATTTGGCATGTTAATTGTTAAGCCCCGAACCCGTTTTTTCAACTATCTCTTAAAGCTTTAGCCCCAACTTAGACTTGACAGTCCCTTGAGTCAAGCACAAACACTTTCTGGAATAAGGTAAGTTTTAAAGGAATTATTTGCTTAGCCCCGACTACGTTTTTTGTCCAATTCTTGTCAAGCCTTACTCGCGAGCTGTTTTTTTTCGTCCCAATTTTCTGTCAATTATCCGTAGCCCCGAACTTGTTTTTTGTACAATTCCCTTCATAATTCAACCCCAACCTAATTAATTTGGGGCTTAGAAAAAAAATACGTAGCATATAAATTGCGTAGCCCCAGCCTCGTTATTTTTTCTGACTCCTGATTCTGATTTCTATATTTCAATCAATTTAAAGAACCGCCTGTGGGGGGGACTTTAGCACCTATAGCCACCCCCCTGGATCCGCCACTGTTGCTAATCAATAAATGTAGTGTTAGCTCGTTATCAATCCAATGGCGACTAAAAAAGTTCAATAATGTTTTCTTGTTTATTTTTCATACTATGTAATTTAGTGTATTTAGTTTCTACGGGGTTTAAATCCTACACCAAAATGTAGTTGCCCAGTTCAGATAGTGTATTTTATCTACGAAATATAGTGTAAAACATATACCAATTTGGTTGGTTTCAGAATGGAATAATTTTATGCACCATTAATGGTGTATTATAAAAACAGCTAATAATCGATTTATTTTGTACACCGAATTTAAAAAAAAATTATGAAATTTCGCACAGAATATACAATGGTGTATTTTTATTACCGGTGTATTTTGAAAAATACACCAAAATACTAAATGTATCTTCAATTTTGCACCAAAATATGCACTAGTGTGCTACTTGAGCTATTATGAAAGGATTTTGTTTGCACTTATTCAACATTTACGATCGAAAAATACTGTTATTGATTTGGATGTGGATTACTTTTACAAAGTAACCTATGAATCCCATAATGCTAAAGCCAATAGCTATGGTAAAGGAGATTTTTTGGAACTCCTTGCGGTGAACCGTTTGACCAGTCGGATGGAATTATTGACGAAAAGCGACTAAGCTCGTAGAATTTAACAACTTTGTCCATTATTTTTATCAGAAAGGCTGGTAAGAAAGATAAAAAGATTAGGTATATTTGATGTACATATTTATTTTGTAAGGTGCCTTTCAATTTTCCATCGGTGGCAGTCTAAGAGACATACATTTTTTTCAAATCAGAGGCATATCAAAATCACTCGTGAAAATTGTTCACACTTTTCTTGAAACGCAACGAAAACGAATCTTTGTATTCAATTGTAATACAAATATGTAATGTATTTTAGTTTTTCCACTATTGTAAAAAGAGCAATTTACACAAGTGGTCATTTTTGAAAATCAGAGCTATTGTTTTCATTTTCAGTAGTAAATATTTATAGATATCTATTTACTAAAATAAAGAAACAGAAAACAGTGCACAGTATCTATGATATTTTACTAATTTTTCCTGCAACTTCAATTCGCTGAAATAAAAACTTTGATAGGATTAAAATAAATTCTGAATAAAATTGAAAACAAATGATCAAGCGAATCCAAAAATTTTTTTCCTCAGTATTTTGACAGCTAGCTAAACTGATTTTTTTTTGGTCAAGCAACTGGAGATTGCTGTATGCTGTTGCTGAGGCCCTCCGAAATAAAAAATGTAACAGTCAGGAACAAAAACGAAGAGCGCGGTCACTGGTCCAGCCAATAAAGGTTCGTTCGACTCAGTTGTTTATTTTAATTTTCTTTGGAACCAAAAATGAGTCAACTTTGCAAATACCAAAAAAGTGTTTTCATCTTAAATTTGTTAATTTGTTTCTATAGGTAGCTCATTTCATTTTGAATTGGCTTTGGCAGTTCGAAATATATATTTTCAACGAAATTGCCTGACTTGGCGTAGTGAATATGTAGTATTACATTCGTAACTGCTATTTCACGCTGACTTTTGATTTTTAACGATATGAACGATTTTAAATTATTTTAACTTATTTTTAACAAAGGTATTGTATTATAGGGTTTCCCATTAAGGGTGGGTCGATCTAAAAATTGAATGAAACAAGATATCAATAAGGTTTTATCTTTATTTGAGAGCCCTATTATAGTAATATAACATCGTTCAAATGGCCGCCCCCGCCTTGGCTGCTTGGCGCGGATTCGAAAGGTCCAGTTTTCGATTACTATGGCAAATAAATCAGGCTGAATTTGACCGATGGCATCGATTATGTTGTCTTTGAGGGTCGAGGTGGTTTGCAGCTTATTCGCATAGACCTGATGGGACTTAAGAAAGCCCCACAAGAAAAAGTCCAAAGGGTTCAAATCACACGATCTTGGTGGCCAATTCACGTCGCCTCGGCGCAAGATAACCATGCCATGAAACCGCTCGTGCAGAATATCGATTGTGTCTTAAGCTGTGTGGCACAATTTAGGCCACAAGAAGTTGGTGATCATCGACCTATAGCGATCGCCGTTGATGGTGATGGCCTGGCCAGCATCATTTTCGAAGAAGTACGGACCGATGACGCCTCCAGGCATCCAGCTCAAAATCCACACAAAACAGAAACTTTATTTGGATGCATTGGCACCTCGTGAATCTCGCGTGGATTAGTGTCGTCCCGAATCCGGCAATTTTGCTTCACGTACCCATTCATCCAAAGATGAGCCTCATCGCTAAAGAAGATTTTTCGACCAAAATTGGGAAAAACTTCTAACTGCTCTAAAGCATCATTTGCATGTGTTGCTCGACGCTGTAACTCACCATGATGATTTGTCTGTAGTAACTGATTAAAAGAGGATATTTTGACCGAAAGTAAAAGAAACAATATGGCCGTCACAAGCTGTCAAAATCAACCCGTCCCTATTGGAAAACCCTTTAGTAAAGTTAATTAAGATTTTTTCCCTTTTCTTTTATATAGCTACGCACAGTAAAATACGAAAAAAAAATATAAGGCACTTGACTTTAAGCAAATATTAGTTTGTGTTATTTTTTTTGGCATGACCCCCCCAAGAACTAAAGCTGTATACGCCCCTGGTCCGAACAGGGGTTTTGTAAATGTTAAGACTGAAGCTATGAGTTGGCATCATTCTTTTTCGAATCCGCGATGAGATAGGTAAGCCTTAGGTCGCCTCCCGTACTTTACATTCATTTTATTAACCTTTCAACAAACAATAGTATATATTTATTATTAAGAAATACGTCGATATTTTCAACCACCACCCAATATCAGTTTCAATTAAATAGATAAAGATTTTCACGTGTACATTCCACCTTGCTGTTAATTGAGATGCGCACACCATACACCAAATATTAAATTCTAGGGCATATAAACCAATTAAAAAAAGCTTGTGATAACGGGCATTTTACGAAATATTCTTAGATGAATGGATTGAAAATTGTTGAAATTCATCAACGTTCTTAATCAAATATATTCAAAGTAATGACATATAACTTTCATATTTGTTTATCTGAATATCTATCTATCTATCTAATAAAAGCGATTAATGAAGGGGTTTTTTGTCGCTCCTACGTACGTATCTTAAAGCTTTAGATTTTTTTTTTTTGATAAATGAAACTCAATGTATTGTTTTTTTTTTGTTATCCATAAACCTCGTTAAGTGGAATATCAACGTGACAGTCTAACACTAACCACCGATTCGCGATGATGCGTTAATTATAAACGTTTAAAACTGCCAAGGTTCCGTCTTAGCTTGGCATAGTGTTTTCATAAATCTAAAAATCTCACCAGTTCTGTTCAAAAACTTATAATTTATATATTTATATTTTTATGTCGTAACATAAAAAATAAACATATTTAAATAGTAAATATTTAAAAATAAAAAAAATAATTAATCTTCAGCTAATTACGAGTTTATTGTGTAAGTTGAAATACATATTTAATTAACCTATATTTAAAAAAGGTTTTTAAACAAAATAAAAACATATAAATATATTCAAAGTAACGACATATAACTTTCATACTTGTTTATCTGAAGTATCTATCTAATAAAAGCGATTAATGAAGGGTTTATTTTGTCGCTCCTACGTACGTATATTAAAGCTTTAGACATTTTTTTTTTGATAAATGAAACTCATTGTATTGTTTTTTTTTTTTGTTATCCATAAACCTCGTTAAGTGGAATATCAACGTGACAGACTAACACTAACCACCGATTCGCGATGAGGCGTTTATTATAAACGTTTAAAACTGCCAAGGTTCCGTCTAAGCTTGGCATAGTGTTTTGATAAATTTAAAAATCTCACCAGTTCTGTTCAAAATCTTATAATTTATATATTTTTATGTCGTAACATAAAAAATAAACTAATTTAAGTAGTAAGTATTTAAAAATAAAAAAAAAAATAATTAATCTTCAGCTAATTACGAGTTTATTGTGTAAGTTGAAATACATATTTAATTAACCTAAATTTAAAAACGGTTTTTAAACAAAATAAAAACATGAATCAACCATACAAATGTTTGTATGTTCTTAGTCAATAATCATTCTCGTTCAACAATCTATGCAGAAACGCAAAATATAAAAACACTCATACGCCACGGTATAAATAAAATGTCATTGACTCTATTGTCTGAAAATTAATTACTGTAATTTGCATATATGTAAGTACCTACATATATGTATGTGCACAAACAAAATACAATTTGATGAGAAATACTTATTTTGTAATGAACAAAAACCTGTACATTAAGGTATAAAAGTTCTAAACGCTATCATAGGCGCCCGCAGGATTTTTTCCAGGGGGGGGGGGCACATGAAAAATGAATATGCAATTTTTTAATTCGATGTTTTTTTTTTAATTAAAAATTATTTATTCTGTCTAAGCATAGGTCCGTTGTAAGTGATTTTATTTAAGACTAAAAAATGTGACATTTTATTCGTGTTGACGTTAAATAATTATTAAAGGAAGCAAATACATGATTTTTCTTCAATATTTGTTACTTAGTGAATAGCAACTGCAACCACCGGCGCTCTTTTCCAAAACGATCAATTATTACGTTGTAAAAGTTTGTTTGTTCTTTGACAATATTTCGATGAATTGCACAACGAATCAAGTCGTTTGTCGGTCATTGTGGTTCTAAGCCAAGTTTGTACTTTGCGAAGGCGCTCAGCGGTACAAGTAGAGCCATATACAAAGAGCTAAAAAAATCGATGGATAAAACTCCTCTACACTGTTCAATAAATCAGAAATGTTTGATCAATCATTTCCATTAGTCTGCATTTGGTTAAACTGTACGACATCTTGGACTCTGTCAGGAAATTATTCAGAAACCAGCCATATTTCTCCATTATTTTCTGTATTATTATATCGAATCCTGGAGAATCCATAATTTGCATATTTTTTGGTGATAGCTGAACTAGTGAAAATGCAGCTTCATTTTCTTCTGAAAAGCGTTCTGTAAGTGACATTATCAGGGAATCAATGTACGGAATTAAATAGCTTTTCCAAAATAACTTTGGGGGGAAGAAGCGGGAACATTTGATCGATGGATTTATTTTTGAATTATTCTTGGGCAGCTTAAAACTATGCCTGATTCACTCAAGCATTTTTCCATTACCTCCCATAGCAATTGTCAGCATCTTCTCGATTTTGTTGAAACAATTTATTTAAAACATTGACCTGATTTTGTACTGTTGACAGATTTTGGTCAACACCCTGTAAAATATTAGCAACAGGTTCTAGCATCGATGAGTAATGTGTCCAGAGTTGTTCATTCACATTAAGGTAAGGTCGCACTCAATAGAACTTTTTCCGAACTAATTTTAGGAACTTAAATTTCGAAACCAAAATTTAATATACCTACTTATTTCTGGGTTTATTTTTGATTTTGTATCGAATTTCTATTATTGAATCCAAGATGGCATGAGTTTGTTGGTTGTTCTAAAAATTTGGGGTGTAATCGGCTAAGGTTATAGTTTATTATCATATGTGTTGATTGTCGTTTTGATGATTGCTCGCCTATAGATGTGATCAAGACAGCTATCTTCAAATCGACAATCAACACAATTGATTCCACCCCTGATATAATGATAAAATCCCAAGGCAAACCATGGATCTGGAAACAAAGCTGCCAAGAAAATAATCACATTTCCGAACAAAACAAAGAGTAAAATGAAAGCGGCTATACACGGCTTGGCTCAGAGTCAGGGGGGGGCAAACCATGGACTCTCACAAAAAAGACAGAACATTTAAACAGTCGTTTTTGTGAAAATTTCCTAGTTTATAATAAAAATAGAACTAGTATGATTGTTTGGCCAGAGCCAGGGGGCAAGTGCCCCCCCTTTCCCTCCTCCTGCGGGCGCCTATGAACGCTATTAAAATTTTGAGTCAAGGGGTAAGAGAAAAGATGTTTTGTGAAAAATAAATAATAAACAGTAAGAGTGAGAAATAAGGAAAAACAGCATTTTTAAAACGAGTGATAATCCATATTCTTATATTGTTTTTCGGCATATACGTAGTAAAATAATATTGATTACTACTTAATAAAATGATGCACAATTTCTTGCTTAACTTTGTGACAAAATTTAGTTTCATAAGCATCGATTGTTTATTTAGCCCTAACATTAAAAAAAATAAAGTAACTACCAACCAAATGTGTAGGTAGATTTACACTGCAACAAAAACTATGTTGAACGGTTTAAAAGAAAAATAGTTTCTGGCTTTTGACGAGCTATTTTTCTGCAGTGGTCACAAAGAGATGCAACGAAAAGCAATCTAGAGCATCATCATTTTTTTTTTAATATAATGATAGTAATAATAATTTTAACTATATGCCTGTAAGACCTAAGGTCTTTTCAATTCAATGCATTGGCACTAGTTAGAAGAAATAGAAGGAAAGGAAAGATTTTTGATTTGACATTTTTTATATACCGCTCACCAAAGATTGATTTTTTTTATTAAAAACTGTAAAAAAAGTAAGCATTACTGCACGTGGGAATGACACCGAAGGGTGTTTTATATAAATCAAATTGAAGTCAAGCCCAAATCACGCATCATACAATGGCTTGCATAAAAATTTTAGAAATCACTCGTCGCAGAAATGACAATTTCCATGGACGAAAACTGAAATTATGATTTTAGCTTGAAGTATTTTAAAGTACATATTGTTTTCCAAAGTTTTAAAGTTATTTTCAAAAAGATACAATTCTTGTCGTTAAGTAAAAAATACGGATTGTTCCTTTGGCAGCCGTTATTTATTTTTTAATTTTTCATAGCTGGCATGGGAATGATGATTTTATTGGGTACTCTTTGCAACTAAAAATATGATACATATTTTTTTAAAAGGGTTTTCATGTCTATCGAATTGCATCATTAGATTTTCCGTATCCTTTTTTAATTTCGTTGTTAAAATTCATTGAGTAAAGTGGAGAAGCCTGGACATGTCAGGAAAATGACGATTTACCTATTTGATCAAGATTAAGACTATAATTTTTTTATTTTTTTTTTTAAGTGGCGTCAGTTAACGCTGTTTTAATGAAACCTTTTTAACTAAATGCTCTTAAGATATTATTATTTTTTTAGTTTCTACTAAAAGTGATGAAACCCATTCATTCATTCAGGCTTTGTTTAAATACTGAATTTAAATTTTCTATATTGAATGTTGTGATCAAATAACAATAACTTTTGGGTTACGTATGACTTATATCAACTTTATTTATATTTAAAATGCCGTATTTTTTTGAATCAACTTAAAACAATGCCGACATTATGAAATGCTAACTAAATTGAAAAAAAAAAATGGCGGAAAAATTCCGTTTTGTCGAAATGTTTTCTAAGGAAAGTTTAGAACAATGAAGCTATTGCCATGGCCATGACCATTTATAATATGTACTCCCTATATATTTACAGCCGTTTTTGAAATAATTAACTTATTTCATAATAGTTGCACGGCAGGTACCGTTATTTTTGGAGCAAAATCCCCTTTAGGGAATCACTTCAAGTCCATAGGTTAGAGAAAATCGCTTCATAGGCCGCAGGTTTCGTGCTGCGTAGAAATGCTTACAAAAATTTAACATTTTCATTTGTGGAGATTTGGAGACACCCGGTATATAAAAATGTACAAATTATAAAGATTCCGTTTTATTAACAAGAAACACGCAAGTGTACTCTCCATAAAGATTTCAGCAATTTCACAAAGTTGAAGAAATTGTTAAGGTTATTTATAGTACATTATATTATTATGCATGGGCATATAAATTTACTAAATGAAATAACCTCAAGCTATTTTTTCCTAGTTAAAGAACAATTATTGTGAAATAAATCACCCATACGTCACAAATCTCGTTATGGAATTCAAATATTAACATTGAATCAGTTAATTGTATATTAAATTTATGACTTGAAACGATCAAATTAAACATGAAACAGAAAATAAACAAAAATAATCGGTTATTAGTCGTAGAAAATAATAATTTTATCATACATAATAAGTGCTGAGTCGAGGGGGTGGCGGGGAGTTTTATGGTCTAAGATAATTTTTCGGTGCAAAATCTAAAACTGTCAAATCAACAGGGAGTTTTGTGAATAAATAACATTTTTGACAAAAATAAAATAATTATTTTAAAAAATGTTGGTGGTGTTTAAAAAATATTAGTGTTAAACTGGAGCACCCAGTCACACCATATAGCTAAATCCTAGAACCCGCCTATAATAAGTAACTCATTTAAACACTGATTATGTTAAAAAAATTATCTACGTTTTACCTTTCCTACAGACAATTGAACTTTTAGATAAGAGGATTATTGTGTCATGTTGCTGTGTATAAAAGCTAAAATATTTAAAACTAGTTTGTATCTGATCAATTAATTTTTACTTTGGATAAGAATCAAGTTTTGCAATTGTAAATAAATTAAAATTAATGCTTGAATTTTTGTGTGTTTCAATTATTTCATTTAAATTTGGTATTTATGTATTAGGTAGATAATTCTCAAGAGAATAAACTGGATTTTTCTAACTCTAAAAATAACAACACCTGTATATTACGTTTGTTTAAATTATTCTTTAAAACAGAGAAGAGAAGTGTTGTTTATTTCATTGGGTTATTCCAAAATCAAAACAGTTAAACAGGCTGATCAAATTAAATGCACTATGAACGAGTACATCGTACGGATGTACGTCATGTACAAAGAAGATGCCATGAGAACCCAGTTCTTTTTTTCTTCTTTCGCGGAAGAAAGGCAGGCGCAAAAACTCCTGGATGATACAAATGCAACGACACCTGCATTTAGTTGGCCTCAGATATGGAACAATCCAAAACCGGGAGACCTGTCGACGTTTTCTGAGGTCAACCCGCGAATCCCATAAGTGGAACCTTAGGTGAAGCAGTTGAGTGGGAGAGTTTTGGTCCCCTCTGGATCATGACAATCGCCGCGCCGGTTAAAGGAAAAAGAAGAAGAAGACATCGTACGTATGTACCTACTTGTTTAAATTTAAACAGCGTAATAATAAGGTTTAAGTCATACTACTTAACTAATTTTAAAACAATTTACTAACATTTTCTAAATTAAAATAAGTTTTTTAACCAGTTTTCTTCATAAACGTCTGCAGGACACATCCATAAATGTGACAGCTCTAGCGAAAAATTCACAAATATAACTTATTTTGACATTTATAAACGTCAAAAGTGGCATATGGACTAAGTACAATGCTAAAAACATAAAATAGCCATTTGGTAAAATGTAAGGAGATAGTACGATCTTAAACTCGTTTAAAATTAGCAAAATACAAATTTTAAACTAGTATCATACAAAAAATGATTTAATATCGTACTAAACTGACTATGTCTTTCGGCCTTAAACTCATTTCGCACAATTTTAATCGAAAAATTGTTTCTCTTATGAGGACCAGGATCTCGCATTGTTGTTGTTGTTGTAAACTTAGTTCAATGCTAACGGTCTTTAAAAGAGTAACGGTTATTATTAACCTCAATTTTTATCTAACGAATGATTAAGGCTTAGTAAAATAGGTATTTTAACTGTTATTGTAAGATTATTCTAAATTTGACAATTATTTAATTGGTTTCCTGCATATTATTCAAACAAAAATAACGATCTTTAGATAAAGTAAATTTTTATCAGTATATCAACAACTACGAAATATAGTATGTCCTTGGTTATTGTTTTTATCTTATCCATTTAAATGAATCTAAAAGCTACCTTTTTTTGCTTTAAGCGGTTTATTTAATACTTTTGATGTTTTTATCTGAACAATTTTTTTAATAAATATTTTCATAACAATAAAGATCAAAAATCTAGAATAAACTTCATTTGGGTTATAAATCCAAATTACAAGTTATGGCGCCAACAAACATAATCTTAATGATTCTACAAATTAAAAAAAAACAGGAGGGCAGTGTTTTTTTTTTGTATTATAAAATGAAATATTTATTATTAGTAACAAATAATATCGCTAACTACGTCAAATGATTTTTGTGAAGTGATGAAAAAATATGTCAACGAACTGCCTTATGATGCCTAGAGCAACCACATTTTATGAAGAATTATCAAATCTACCATTTCTACCATGATAGTCAAAAATTCTACTACTTTTTTATCAACTATATAAAACTACTAGCGGAAACACTCGGCGTTACCCGGGTTCCTTTTTTTTAAAGGATAGTTTGTTAACAAATCTTGAAAAAAAAAATTCCCGTGGAAAATAGTTTTCCTTGAAAATATTTTTGCTATCGTGAATATCTCTGAAATAAATTTCGATGAATTGACCGCCCAATTCCCCAGGAAAACTTATTCCCGACATCAATAAATTTTCAACATCATTCATGTTCTCAATTTTCAAAGGATAGAAATATTGTGCAAGTGTTAATTATTATTAATATAAAAGCTTAACTATATATTCACGTACTTTTAAATATCTATGCTAAAGACACCTACTTGTAGGAAAATATTTGAAAAATTTGTATGGTTTACTATCTCGCTATCAACTGTCAAAGCAAAAGGTGTGATTTTTCGGATTTCTGACATTTCCCCAACATCACTGTCAAGTGCGATTTTTTTGATTTCCACTGGACTTAGAGTGCAAAATCCACCTCCTAAATCGATTGGCGCTCTCAGATCTTGACATTTCGACACCTGTCAAATTGAAAAGTGAAATTTCTTATTTTCTGTTGGTGCTAAAGTGCTGGTCAAGACATTAGGTAATAACACCCTCCTTAATCTATTGGTGCCGTTAGATTTTGACATTTCGACACACGACCTACAACGCGCAAAAGCGAGGAGCTGTAATACGGCAGTTTTTGCTCTTATAGCATCGCTGTTACCATTTTTGTTATCATTGTGAATGATTTACACTACGGTGCGGGTGTTTCTCACTAATTTGGGAGATTGTGTTGAAACACGTGTTGATTTCAACATAACTATATTTTCACCGACCATGTAAATCAAACATGATTGGTTAAGGGTTTTACCTTCCACCACAATCCAATCAACAACCAGCGCATTTTTACTTACTTGAGAATTATATCATGCCATTCCCTAGCCTTTCATCACTACTTATTATATTTTCCAACATTCTTACATTCACTTACACATTCAACAAAAACCAGGCAAAAAAACTCATACCCACTTGAAACGTCAAATCTCATAGCTAAACTTTGTGCAACGCTCATGTCTTGTTCAAAAAGTTATATTTTTCGCAATGTCAGTCGCTGCATGTGGACATAGATTTTTTGGACTCCATTGGATTTTTTCTGGACATGTTTATAATCCTGCCATCTGTTTAATCGAATCAGTCTTTAAAATTGTATGGTTGTCTATTAATATGTTGTATGTATTTAAATAGTGAGACAACGACCTTTCCAGAGACATCTAAATTTTTAAATTCGGATAAGTACTTTCCGATTTTATCTGTAAAAAATATTTCTAATATAAAATTTTAATATTTGAAATTATTTTGTGAAGCTTGTAAACAACGCACAGTTATGTTTTGTATCCAGGATCCATTTTGCATTTTTTTGGTAAGTAAATCAATAAAGCTTGGCTTTGCTGAAATGATCACTTAATATTTATTAGGAATATTTTAGAAGAGGATTAGAGCAATTGGTCTGTTCGTTTCATTTTTCAAAATGTATCAATTTTTTATTAACTTTTGCATTTAAAGTACCAAAAATAGAATTAATTTTTCACTAAATCACATTTTTAGTATGAATTTTTTTAAGATTTTGCTAAAATTTTAACACACAAATTTTGATTATAAATTTCTACTGTAGTCTTAATCATTTGTTAGTATCATTTGTTATGAACTATCAGGCATTACTAAAGTTTGCAGCCTATAAATTTGGCTAAATAGAGCTTTATTGTGATTTATCTCATTAAATTGCCCCTACTTTTTTCCCTTTAGATTTACAAGTATAAAAAACTGACATATTTGTAGAAGAATGTAACACCTATAATTGTGTATCATTAGTTTTTCGAAGAAAATACACTCAAAAGGTATGAATTTTTCGCATTGTGGCAAATTTTTTCTCGTTTAACAATTTATTTTGTCATGAAAGTGAATTATTATTTATTTTTATAATTTTTTATGTCTTATAACCTTTCATTTGATACCACATTTATAAATATCAAAAAAGTATTAACCATGTTATGGCCATTTACAGGTATTTTATGTATATTTTAGCAAAAGGAAAAAAATTTATCGAGACTGGATTTTTGCAAAATTTTTCTTTCAGTTATGTTTAAAAATCTATATTAAAGCTTGTGGTTATAGTAGAAATATGTTTTATATACCAAAATAATTTTTGATTCCTATAGATTATTAAAAAAATTAAATTTTGATAATCGGTTAAATAAAAAGTAACAATATTCACTATTTAGTCAAAATAATGCTATTTTATCTGTTTAAGCGTATTAGTCCTTAAATTTGTATGGACGTCTATTAATGTTTTATATGTATTTGAATAGTGAGACAATGACCTTTCCATCGAAATCGAAATTTTGAAGTTCGAATAAGTATTTTCCGATTTATAGCGCATTTTATGCAGACAAATTGACAATTTTAAAATTTTTTCTGGATTTTATCTGTAAAAAATATTTCTAATGTAAAATTTAAATATTTGAAATTATTTTGTGAAGCTTGTGAGTAATGCGCAGTTATGTTTTATATAACAAAATTTTTATCAGATTTTCAGGATTTATAATTTTTAAAGAAAATATTTTATGGGCGTGGTGAAATTATAAAATTAAAATTCGTTGAAAAAGCATGATTTTTTGGTAAATAAATCAATAAAACTAATTTTAGAGTGGTTTTTGTTGAAATAATCACTAAACATTTATTAACAGTATTTTAGAAGAGGATTAGAGCAATTGGTGTGTTAGTTTTGTTTTTCAAAATTTATCAATTTTGTATTAACTTTTGCATTTAAAGTACCAAAAATTGAATTGGTTTTTCACTAAATCACATTTTTAGTATGAATTTTTTTATGATTTTGCAAAAATTTTAACACAGAAATTTATATTATAAATTTTTGCATCATACTCATGTATCATTTGTTATGAACTATTAAGGTTTGCTCAATTTTGAAACCTCTAAATTTGTTTAAATGTAGCTTTTTTGTGATTTATTTATTAAATTACCCCTACTTTTTTCCCGTTAGATTTAGAAATACAAAATTATTCACATGTTTATAGAAGAAGGTTACACTTATAAACGTGCATCATTAGCTTTTTGAAATTAAAAAAAATTTCATCAAGTTTTGAATTTAATATATGTAATATAAATTTGACGGGTCATTTACACACCCTCCCTCAATAATTTTTATACACAAATTTAGCCACATCTCATAGCTAAATTCTGAGATCAAAACTTTAATAATCGTCTGAGTAGAAATGAAGTTATGATTTTTTGTATTAAAAGAACTCCAATTAGAAATTCAATTGAAATAACGGTGCTCTCCACTTGTAGACGATTGTTGACAATGAACAAAGCGGGGCATTTCTATGGTTTTTATTCGATTTTTTATGAATTTCAAAAAATCAATTGTGACGCCAATATAGGAGGTAGATAAAAAAGTGAGGTAAAAAATTAATGGCTATTCTATTGAGATTAAATATAAGCAAAAACTAAATCAATCCATGCACATGTTATTAAGTAATATGTGTGAACAATATTATATTGTGAATTTCTCAGCCCAACAAGTTCCTAGGACATATAGCTACAATTCATTACTACATTGCAAACCTCTACGACGGTTAGTTAAATAGATATTAATAAAAAACAAATTTCATATAGGCAACAATTATTTAATATTGTTAAAGATTTCTAAAAAAATTTTAATTTATTTTTTTTTTCAGAAGCTATCTATCGGATAGCAAGGGGATAGACATTGTTGATGCGAAAAAAAAAAAGTTAGTATTTTGATTGTTTTGTTGTTACATACAGCCAAACTGACAAGAAAACAAAAAACGACTTTTATATATTAGTAAAACTATAAGTTTACAGGAATTTCTCAGTCAAGTGCAAAAAAACAAAAAAAAAAAAACAAATAACAAATTTCACTTTCAGAGGGTTAGGTTAGATTAGGTTGGTGGGCTGCCGGTAGATCTTGCTCCCTTCACACTTAGATCAATGTTGATCCCTTGTGATACACTGATGGATTGGACCATCCCTTTAAAATATATAACCTATGCAATCCTATGTAGTATCGAGCCATTTGAAGGCGTTGATAAAGTTCATTAAATTTAAGATGGTCTTATCTGTTGACTTCAAGATTTCTGCTAAATCGTTAAGGAAATAGCTACCCAAAATTTGTTTCCTTATGTTGCAGAGTGCCGGACAGTGACCTAGGTAGTGAAGGGTGCCCTCCACTTCTTCTTCGTCTCCACATCCTCTGCATAGGTCTACAGTATTCAGTCCCATTTTGTTTTTATGATACCCTAAGAGATTATGTCCTGTGATAATTCATATCAGAAGATGCAGGGATCTCTTTTTCAGGTTCATAATTTTGTCTGTTTTTTTCTTATTGTAGCTTGGCCACAGATTCTTTGTAGTGGTACAAGTTACGAGTGAGTTCCACCTGTCATTGGTAAGTTCCACTATTTTATTACTAATCGTCTGTTTAATGGCACATGGTGGAATATTAACACTGAATTCTGTTAGGCTTGGATCTAACGATGAACCAGTCCTTGTCACCTTATTTGCTTTTTCATTACCTTCTATTCCACAGTGTCCAGGGACCCAACAGAGTCTGATGTTGTGTTGTGTGGCAAGAGCTTTAAGCTCTTCACGACAGCATGAAACCAGTTTCGATTTTATTTCTGTGGCAGAGATGGCCTTGATAGCTGCCTGGCTATCAATGTAAAAAGTGATATCAGCCCGTGGTATCGCCATCATTAGTATTTGTTCTGCACCCTTAATCACTGCCAGAACCTCCGCTTGGAAGACACTGCTGTAATCGGGGAGTATATAAGATTTGGCTAAATTGAGGGTTTCTGAGAAGAATCCCGCACCTATACCCGTATCCATCTTCGATCCATCGGTGTATAATTTCTACCACCGGTTCATCTGATTGTTGGAAACCAGCATCCCATACCTCTCTTTTGGGGGTGGAGACAGAAAACGTTTTTTTAAAATCTGAACGGGGTGTTGTGTAGTCTGTGCATACATACCCCTCCGTAAATTTATTGATAATTTGTGCGTGACCTACAGAGTTCCTTTTCCAGCTATTGCTTTGGCTTAGTCTTAGGGCACTGTAGGCAGCAGTTTCTTGTACAAAGTAGATCAAGGGGCTTTAGGTTGAGTATCGTTTCCATTCCCGCAGTGGGTGTGGATCCCATCGCTCCTGTTATTCTTTGAACTTTATTAAGCGTTTTGCAATTAGTTTCTTTGTCCAGCGCGTCTTATAATGGCCGCTTACATCCACATTATGATCTAAGGGGTTTGGACCCCAGGTCTTACCAAAGATCCTGTTGCAGGAGTAAAAAGCGATCATGGCCTTCTTTAATGTTAAAACCCCAGTTTAGCTTTTAGTCAAGAATAACGCCTAGATATTTGGCATGTTCTGAAAGACTAAAATGGGTTCCTTCTATTGATGGTAGGACAAAATCTGGTATTTTCCTTTTTTTACTAAAAAAGTACCAGTTCGGTTGAAGAGTGTACTAATTTGGTGATAGTTTTAAGAAATGAGATGAAGATTTGTTAAAATGTTTGTCTTAAATTCAACTATGTAAGTGCATGTATGCAATTTTACTTCTTTGCTACAGTCGAACAATTTGTTTCAGTTGAAGCCGAGTATACAGTTGCTCAACGAAAAAAACACAACATGTTTTTCTTATGAGAACATAATTTTTGCGCAACAAAATGTTTGGAGTTTATACAACATGTATTATATAAGCTTCACTTTGTTTCCTAAAGATGTCTTAATAGGACGAAACGCGTCGAAATAATAAAAATTATATTGTGGTTCTAAAAATTAACAAGTGTTTTATTTTTGTTTTAACAATGACGTCAAAGTTTCACCAAGTGCCTTCCAAAAACTCGGGCTGTGAAGCAACCCGAAGAAAATGTTTGGTTTTGGTGAACCAGAGACATTCCTGATGTGAGGAACCGAAAGTTGTCCAAAAAGTTTTTACAAGGAAGGGCCTCACGAGTGTTTGAAAAGTTTCCCTTGTCTAAATTTGTGGTACTGAAATGCAGCAAGGGCTTGCCAAGTACTTGACAAGTTTTACTCGTATAGATTTTCCCTACTCAAAACCTACTAGGGCCTTGTTCAAACTAGACTGAAACTTAGCATTTTTCCAGTCGGGTCGCTAATGCTGTTTTGTAAAAACAAAATCAAGAGTTTGACAGTTGTGCGTGTATCTTTCAGACTTTTTTTTTACAAAAAAATAAACTGAAGATGAGTCAAAGAATTTATTAAAACCTCACACATTTTTTTCGCGAAAAACATATTTTTCTCACCTCCAATATTTGTTTCTCGCTAATGCTGTTTTGTAAAAACAAAATCAAGAGTTTGACAGTTGTGCTTGTATCTTTCAGACTTTTTTTTTTACAAAAAAATAAACTGAAGATGAGTCAAAGAATTTATTAAAACCTCACACATTTTTTTCGCGAAAAACTTATTTTGCTCACCTCCAATATTTGTTTCTCTCAAACGAACTGTACACCTTGCTTGAATGAAAAAAAAAAAACATGAAGCCTGATTTTAAAATAGTGAAATAGCTATTTAATTTTACGGACCATTTGTTCAGTTATTCAAGGAATAAAGGTGACAAAGAGATAACTCGCCAACTTTGGTGAGTTAACTCCGATTTAACTGAAAAAATGTTTTTTATATTTTATCTTCTTTGTTTTTATAGACAAGTTTTTATAGACAAACACGTCCAAAAAAGTGACAGCTCGTGCAAAAAAATTTACAAACATCCCTGATTTTGGCATTGATAAATGTTAGCAGATAGCACGATGCTAAACTCGTTTAAAATTAGCAAAATACAATTTTTAACCTAATATCATACTAAAAATGACTTAACATCGTATTAAATCGACTAAAATTTTGCCCCAATAATTTTTAAACTATATTTGGCATATTCATAGTCAAACTATAAACCCGAGTCTTACTAAACCGGGGTCTAAAGTTAACACCAAGGTTAGAAACAGCTGCTATTCATAAAGAATTTGGCAGCTCTTCTTAGTTTAAAACAGGTCAAAGGTAAATTCTACTACAATTTAAGCTTGTTAATCCATTGACAACAAAATTTGGCACGATATTTCACTTCGCTGTTTTGTTTGTTGTGCTGCATTTTATTAATTTTTGGCCAAACAAAAACAAGGTTAGAATTAACGTTTGTATATAAAAATATATAGTAATTGCAGATGAATGAAAAATAAAATTTAAAAAGGCTTAGAAAACCGAACTGGTAAGGCTGAAAAAAAAAAAATGCTTCGGGAGCTGGTGACATTTCTTGTTTTTTTAGTTTGATAGATAGAAAATAAAACCACCTTAATCAAAGGCCATAGGCGGCCGGAGGGGGGCACTTTCCCCCCCCTGGCTCTGGCCGAAAAATCACACTAGTTCTATTTTTATTATTAACTAGGAAATTTTCACAAAAATGACTGTTTAAATGTACTTTTTTTTTGTTAGAGTCCATGGTTTGACCCCCCCCCCTGACTCTGAGCCAAGCCGTGTGTAGCCGCTTTCATTTTGCTCTTTGTTTTGTTCGGAAACGTGATTATTTTCTTGGCAGCTTTGTTTCCAGGTCCATGGTTTGCCTTGGGATTTTATCATTATCAGGGCTGGTATCAATTGTGTTGATTGTCGATTTGAAGATAGCTGTCTTTATCACATTTAAAGGCAAAGATAGTGAGAGCTATCATCAAAACGACAATCACCTTAGCCGATTCCACCCACCCTAGATTTTTAGAACAACCAACAACCATGCCATCTTTGATTCAATAATAGAAGTTCGATACAAAATCAAAAATAAACCCAGACAAAAGTTGGTATATTAAATTTTGGTTCTGTTAACATTAAAAGATCAGGTCAATGTTTTGAATAAATTGTTTTAACAAAATCGAGAGGATGCTGACAATTACTTTAAATCTCTATGGGAGGTAATGGAAAAATCCTTGAGTGAATCAGGCATAGTTTTAAGCTGCCCCAGAATAATTCAAACACAAATCTATCGATCAAATATTCCCGCTTCTTCCCCCCCCCCCCCCCCCCCAAAGTTATTTTAGAAAAGCTATTTATATTCCGTACATCGATTCCCTGATAATGTCGCTTACAAAATGCTTTCCAGAAGAAAATGCAGCTGCATTTTCACTATTTCAGCTATCACCAAAAAATATACAAATTATGTATGGATCGATAGATTTTATTTCACAAAAAATAACTTAAACGTAGTAAACCGCACATTTTACAATTCAGAGATCTGATTAAACTTATCTTACATCTGAAACATTATCTTATTTTATTTGAAAAACCATTTGGGCAATAGTTTATTTTAAGGAAAATGCTTATAAAAAAAACCTTCAATTTAAAGTTGGGAAAAAGGAAAAAAAAATGAAATGATTAGATTGCAATAAGCTAAGAAAATAACAAACAACATTTTAACAGTAGTTGATATAAATAAATGAAAGTAAATATGTAATAAATACATACGTAATTAGAAATAATAATACATACAAACAAAAAAATTAATAAATAGGTAAATAATTTAATAAATAAGTTAATGAATAAATAAATAAATTAATAAATAAATAAATGAATGAATAAATAAATAAGCAAATAAATAAATAAAAAAATAAGTAAATAAATAAATAAATAAGTAAATAAATAAATAAGAAAATAAATAAGTAATTTGGTACAAATAGGAATAAAACAAGTAATTTAATAAATAAATAAGTATTTGCTGGAACAATTAAATTTCATAACAAATAAATAACAAATCAGTTATTAAATAAACAAGTAAATAGATGGATGTGTAGGGGATATAGCCCAGTCAATAATTACAAAAAAGGGCTAAATTCGCAAAGCGCGATGTAGTTCTGCATTTTTGATATGTTGTTGGGGCATGTTAGAGTAGTCTGTAGCTAAGTTTGCAACTTCGAAAAACCTGTGCTCGCTGCAGGAAAAATGCAACAGTGAAAAAAACGCAAAAATCACCCCATTTTTCCGACATTTTCCTTTACTTTGGAAAAATGAATCTTAGGAAAAAACCATCCACTATATTCCTGTTTGTTATAAAATTTTCTACAAGATCACATTAGTTTAAAATTCATGTACGTTATTTTTGAGTTGCTATCTAACCATGAGTAAAAACAAAAATTCTGAAAAATTAAGTAATTAAGCAATTATTTGTGTACACGTACTTGAAACCCTTAACTATGATAAAATATAGTTTTGATATTTATATCTTTTTTTAAGCAACTTAAGTAACGATTTTAAAAGTTCTGAAAATTGTTCACTTGGCATGTAAATCTGTAATTTTGAAACTTTTAAATTTACTACCAAAGTTGCATAAAAAAAGATATGAATATTGTAACTATATTTTATCATAGTTAAGGGTTCCGAGTACGTGTACAAAAATAATTGCCAACTTAAGCGTCCTACTTTGACCACAGCAATGATGCAAACATTGCTTGTTGCATTCAGTCAACATCATGTTTCTTGCCAAAACCATTTGACCGATTTGGATCGAATTTTCAAATTTTGCCTTTTAATACTCTAGGCTATTTGATTGCAAATTTTGAGCGCAATTGGACAATTTTTGACCTATTTTTTGATCGCTTCAAAATTACCTAGTTTTTCAGAATTTTTGTTTTTACTCATACTCATAGTTAGATAGCAACTCAAATATAACATACATGAATTTTAAACTAATGTGGTCTTGCAGAAAACTTTATAACAAACAAGAATATAGTGGATGGTTTTTTCCTAAGATGCACATTTCCAAAGTTATAAAGGAAAATGTCGGAAAAATCAGGTGATTTTTGCGTTTTTTTTTTCACTGTTGCATTTTTCCTGCAGCGAGCACAGGTTTTTCGAAGTTGCAAACTTAGCTACAGACTACTCTAACATGCCCCAACAACATATCAAAAATGCAGAACTACATCGTACTTTGCGAATTTTTTGTCGAATTTGACTAAGCTAATAGGACAAGAAGAACAAATATTTTTCACCGTTTGTTGATGAGTACATGCAAATTATGGATTCTCCAGAATTTGATATTATTATACAGAAAATAGTGGAGAAATATGGCTGCTTTCTGGAAAATTTCCTGGCGGATATCAAGATGTGGTACAGTTTTAATATAATGCAGACTAATGGAAATTATTGTTCGAACATTTCTGATTTATTGAATAGTGTAGAGAAGTTTTATCCATAGATTTTTTCAGCTCTTTGTATAGGGCTCTCAATTCCAGCAACTACTTGCACCGCTGAGCGATCGTTCAGCACCTTACGCAAAGTAAAAACTTGGCCTAGATCCACAATGACCGACAAACGACTTGATTCGTTGTAGATGATGTACATTCATCGAAATATTGTCAAAGAACAAACAAACTTTTACAACGAAAAAATTGACCGTTTTGGAAAAGAGACCAGGCGGTTGTAGTTGCTATTCACTAAGTAACAAATGTTGAAGATAAATCATATAATTGTTCATTTGCATATTCATTTTGCATCTACCGCCCCCTAGAAAAAACCTGCGGGCGCCTATGTCAAAGGCTCTACCGTGTTCTATGAATAACATAATATCCAAAGCTTAGCTTAGTAGAGACAAAATAAGAACTTATCAGACGACTATAAATATGCCCCGATGCCTGTTAGAAAGAATAGAAGGAAAGGAATGAATTTTGTATGAAATGTTTAACTTTTCTTTAACTCAACCACGGTAACAAACTGTTCGATAAACTACAATTTGAATTAGTTATTTAGTGTTGTTTTATGTTCCCTGTTCTAGTGTGGACTGGGGGAACAATACTTTGTCAAAAAAAAAAACTGTATAGCAGTTCAAGTTTTTTTTTTGCACCAATTACTAAATTTTGTATGATTATTATGTTGCGATGGTTTGGTACATTTGTTTTGCAGCTTAAATGCAGACATTATGAACAACCTTTTAGGTTTGGGGCACAATTTTATGTCTGAAGCCTGAACTCGTTCTTAATTGTTATAGGTATGCAAAACTTTTTTACTGAGCTTTTCTGCTATTTAACGATTTTTTTATAGTTTAAGTAACATTAACTTTGTGCCATTTAATTGTAAGAAAAGCAAACTTGTTAAATAATATAACCCATACGCACTTTATATCGGATGCGAAAGATCTATAACAGAAACAATTACATCTCTCGAACAACGTCGTAATGTTTCCTGTCTTTCTCTATTTTATCGCTATTATTATAATCAGTGTTCTAGTGAAATAGCCAGTTGCATTCCTCCCCTTAAAAAATTCAACCGTAATACTCGGGCTTCTAGGAATGCCCACCCTCAAGCCCAACTTCGGACGTACTGTAATGTACAGAGATTCTTTCTTCAGTCGCACCACACGAATATGGAATGCTTTACCTGACTCGACTTTCCCCTCCCATTTCGATGTGCAAACGTTCAAAACCAATGTGTATCGGTATCTCCTTCTAAATCCTCTCCTACTTACCTAATCGCTCGTGATGTGTTAAAATCATTTTAAGGGTAGCCCTTTTGCGCGCGTGGAATATAGAAACAAAAAAAAAAAAAATGATTGCTTGTAATTTTTTATAATCAGTATTTCAACTGAAACTCGCACTCCATAGCTAAATTTCTCATAAGATTCGCTATTAGGTAGGTATGTAGCTCAGAACACATATATAAGGTATTATCAGGCGCACCTTTCCAAATTTCAAGATGGCTGCCCTTTGTGTAAGTACACAGTAAACAAAAGCAAATTTATTGTGATTGTTTGAAATTCAATTTTTTTACTTTTGATTTTGACAACATGAGTAGAACTGAATAAAAATGAACATGAATGATATTACCTGTAATATATGTATCTTGGGTATGAAGGTACCTAAACGTCAAAAGATATTCCAGACATAAACATTTTAATCAAAGAGAATGATGAATAACTGACAAAAGCTTGATAAGTGTAGACTCTAGACATGATTTTTTTTTCTAACGGCTCCAGACTAGTCAATTTACTAAGTAGTTTTTTTCGACATCTGTCCTTAATTTTATCTACAGACGTATATTAATTAGGTGTAGGAATATTGATAATGAATAGAGAGATAAATCTATGAAAAATAATTGAATTGACGTTTTTATTGCACTTATACTGGTAATTTTGTACAGATAACAATACTGCAATCGGTTAATCTGTGAAATAAACTGGTTAGAAATTTTAACTTTATGGTTATCAGCTAATTTTGATTTTGTTTCTTATTAAATAACCATAGAATTTTATATTTCCAAACGGGAGCTGGTCAAAATTGTACTTTATACTTCCATTGAAGTTTTATAATAGATTAGATTTAATAAATCTATTTGGTGTTTTCACAGCACAAAAAGATTAAAATAGACAGAATCTTTCAAAATGCAAGTGGTGGAAGTGAAAGAGATAGTGACATTTGTATCAAATGATTTACTTCCATAATATAGCGCTTTACATATACACAACACTTCTTACCTCGGATCTGGGAACTATTTGTTCTTTAAAGATTTAACAAAATTTATTTGGAATCTACTATATTTCCTAAGCAAATTTGTGTGATAAATCTTCGAGGTTTCGGGAAGATTAAGGGTAAACCTCATTTAAACTGGGTTTAGTATACTTGTGATTCCTTAGGAACATAATATACACGAGTACAAGTACATCAGGATTTTGAATTATGAAGCAACTAGCCCCAATAACGTTTTGCTTTGTTTGTATTTGTATTTGCTTCTTCTTAAACATATTTAATTTTTTTTACAGAGACCATTACAACAATTAGTATCAAAATGAAAGGAACGTTAAACGAAGCGTACGATGATGATTCCGTAAGTTAGATTGTTCAGCATGTATAATGTTTTGTTCTTGTATTTGTCAATATGTCCTCTCATAAAAAAATTTAAAGCCTATTGGAACCAGGTTCACCTCATTAAGTATAAACAGTTATGAGCTTCAGAGCCCAGCATCAAGTTGTGTACGAGTTTTTAAATTTTGTGGTCAAAACTAAATTAACTAACAAATTCCTATCGCGTTCAGCTTCATGCAGACTCTCGAATAGAAAATGGATGTCTGGACCCAGCTTTTCCTCCATCAAAGGACACTTTCAAGTATAAAAAAGAGCTTAAAATATGTCTTCAATCACTGATTCATTTAGCAGTCGGTTGTTATTTCGGATACGCCACGTATCACTATGCGGTTGTAGGTAATGTGTCATAATTTATGTTTTAAAGTTAATTCGACAACTCAATGCGTTCATAATGTTTTCTATTTTAGTTCAGAACAGGAGTTACACCGATGATGTTTCGCTGTATCCCAATGATACGAGATGTTATGTCCGTTGTGATATGCATTTTTGTACTGGTTATGGACTACTGGTTTTATTGGTTGGCTTTGTCTACGCTGGGTTATTTTATTACTATTTGTTGAAGCCAAAGATTGGTCGAAGAATACACATGTCAGCGTTGCAACCTTTTGAACACTGGTGGCTTCAATTCAGTCGAACAACGTATGTACCTAGTATTTTTTTCTGAAACTGTACCGTTAGTGTTAATAATTCTTCTTTCAGATTGATTTCAGCAATAATGATAGCATTAGTATTCATAGCACTTGCAGTATATCTTTACTTTGAAACAAAAAACGACCGTAGCAAGTTGATTGGCTTAGCTGCGCCCATATTTTTCATCTTCGTGGGGTATGCGTTCTCGACATCTCGGAAAGACATTCCTTGGCGAACGGTCATAACGGGAATTATTTGTCAATTTATTTTGGGTTTGGTTTGCATCCGGTGGGATGTTGGACGAAAAGTTTTTGAATGTTTAGGAAACAAGGTGGCGACCTTCTTAAAATATTCCGAGGAAGGAAGTCGATTTGTTTATGGCAACACAATTGTCAATGAAAGCGTGTTTGCTTTTGCAACTCTTTCAGTCATCTTCTTCTTCAGTTTCTTCATTTCAATTCTATATTATCTGGGAACTATGCAATGGATCGTCATTAAGCTGGGCTGGATACTTCAGGAAATTCTTGGAACGACAGTTTGTGAAAGTGTAACTTCGGCTGCCAATATATTCCTGGGCATGTCTGAGAGTCCACTACTTATTCGGCCTTATATTAAACTCTTGACGGCTTCGGAAATGCATTCGATTATGGTTTCTGGGTTTGCGACTGTATCGGGAACGGTATTGGCAGCATATATGTCATTTGGAGCATCTCCAGCTCATTTAATTACATCCAGTGTAATGGCTGCACCAGCTACTTTGGCCATTTCTAAGCTGTATATGCCAGAAACTGAGCAGAGTAAAACTAAATCGAATAACATGGAGTTGGAGAAATCGTAAGAATAGTCAAGCAGTCTTCATTTGATTCCCACAATTTAAAATCAAACTGTTTCTATTTTTTTTTTTTTTTTTTTTCTCAGAGAAGATTCATCTTTTTTGGATGCTGCCTCTAATGGTGCGAACCAAGCTATTCCTATAGTTTTGGGAATCATAGCTAACATAGTGGCTTTTGTAGCATTCGTTTCCTTTCTAAATGGTGTCGTCAATTGGTTGGGGTATCTTGTTGGAGTGAATGATATTGATTTCGAATGGATCTTCTCGAAGATTTTCATTCCTTTAGCATGGGCAATGGGAGTGCCTTGGAAGGATTGTGATATTATCGCCAAGGTTATTGCATCAAAAACCATTATCAATGAGTTCGTAGCATATGAGCGCTTAGGAGAGTACATAAGTGCTGGTGACATCGAGGTTAGTTCAAGTTATAGTAAATATTTTTGAAAATGTCTTGATTTTATTTATTGTTAGCCCCGCAGTGCAGGTATAGCTACTTTTGCTATTTGCGGATTTGCTAATCCCAGTTCGTTGGGTATTTTGGTTGGATCATTGGGTGTTATGGCGCCCACAAGACGGGCGTTGATTACTTCAGTTGCATTACGAGCATTTACCGTGGGAAGTATTGTGTGCTTCATTTCAGCTAGTTTCGCAGGTAAGGATTTGAATGAAGTATTAAAATTAGTGATTTATTAATAACTAATGTACCCTCATACATATGAATAATATCCCCGAATTTTCTCGTTTGCAGGTATTCTTATACCAGAAGCAGAAACGGCGCTAGCATATCAGAGATTCTTTGAAGCTAAGACTCTAGCCAGAAATCATACGATGATTGCTGGCATTCTACCGTTTTAATAGAATAAGTAGCATGAATTGTTTATGTAGTTATTTATTTATTTTTACGAAATCTAGCAATAAGAATAATAAAATGGCCATTATGTATTTTTTGTATAAGGTTGTTGCTTTTGTTTATTTTTAATTTTCTTTTCACTTGGGTTTTCTTTTTCATGATATTTTTTTTTAATTATTGCGTGGTCCCGACTTTTTTAGAAATTGCCCATTCGGCCTCTTTTTACGATTTAATTCTTAATTTAATAGTTTTTGTTCAGATATTCGGAACATTTTCAATTTTTATAAAAACAAATTGATTACAAAGTTTCGTTTTACAAAAACGCTGTCATTTTGCTTCGAAATTCGAATTAGCAACGCAAAATGATAGCAGAAAGAGGTAAGGTTAGGTTGGTGGGCTGACAGTTGGTCTTGTTACCGTCAGACTTAGATCATTGTAGATCCATAATCCATTGTGGTAACCTAAAGATTTGATCCCCTGAAAAAGAAATCTATGCAAATTTCTATGACATATCCCTTAAAGGGCGTTGATAAAGTTCCAGCAAGCTATCGCCTGAAAAGTCGGAGGGTTTTTTCAAATTAATTGGAGGAGTGTCTGTCGCTATACCTACATAATCACCGGGTTGAAGAGAGGTTAACGCACTATTGTCTTTTTAGGGCGTTATCCTTTCCTTTACACCCACTGGGTATAGCATCCCTTCACCAGGCTCCATGCAAAGATGGTGGGTGAGTTAGATAGATCAGTGGTTGGTGTATGCGACTGCCCCGTTCAGTCAGATTAGCAGAAAGAGACAACACTACAATTTAATTTCGAGTTATTTGGAAAACTTAAATAGTTAGGTATCTAGTTTTGTTTTGTAGCAAGAAGTTTCCTTTGTTTTGTGTTGAAAAAATCGAATTAAATATTTAAAAAAAAAAAACATGAAGAGGTAATTTATTTTAACATAATAAAAACAAACAATTTTGGTTTTACTCCTGTATATTATTTTTATTTTTGTGTACGTATTGTCGAATTTTTGACATTGACCCCTTTTTTGTCTCGGCCTCTTTTTGGGGCTCTTTTTAAATTTTTTTCAGGGGCTCGTTTCACACATATTTGGTTTCATTCGGTTCGGTCTGTACTCGGTTCGTTTTTGGTTACTCTCTAGACCTGTGTCTAGTACTCACTTATAATTAAAATTAAATTAAATATATTAAAAACCAAAAAAAAAAAAAACAGAATAACAGAAACCGAACCCTATATATGTGAACGCTACGTTTACTTTGTGTGCCCTAGACCCGTGGTTCCCAAACTGTGTTCCGCGGAACCTTGGGGTTCCGCGAGAAAGTTTTCAGGGTTCCGCGACTTTTTCGAAGTACAAATAATAAAAACACAAAAATACTTTTTTTAATCCGGTTTCACGGTACCTACGAAACCAGATGACTGTTGGATTTTCAAATTAAAATATGAATAACTTTAGCATACCTAGATTTTTTTACAAAGTAATGATTTTTTGCACAAGTATCGTAATGTTTGGACAAATAAGTTGACTAGTTTAATTATTATAAATCAAAAATTTGGTTGCCAAAGTCACCCTGCAGTTTTGAGAGACTTTGGCCGGGTAAACGTTTTCTAGAATCAATAAATGATCCCCTACCAATTGATTACAGAGACATGTTCTTATACTAAGGATTTTTTATTTTTTAGGGTTTTTAGGGTATTTTTTTTATTTTGTTTTTTAAATACATGAATTATTAATTTAAGTTTTCCTATCATTAGACCAATATTAGGTGGATCAATTTTTTCTCGGCCCTTTTGCAGTCTTATTAGGAGACTTGTACTTGTAAGCTTCGTAGGTCTTCTTATAACAAGTTTTCTAATGATTTTGATACATTATTTCATATTTTGTCGTGGCCAAATTCACTCAAAATGCAGGCCAATGTCTCCACATCATATGCCATTTTTGATAAAAAGTAAACATATTTTTTTGTTTTACTGTTACATTCATAAATAAAAGAAAACTCGATTTGCATAATATTCCACATAACTGATTGAAAATTATTTTGCTGTAGTATTTCCACCAAATGTTAAAACCTTTCAACGATTGTTGGTGTTTTTTTAAGGTTTTTTAATCAAAATTATTAAGTTTATAACTTTTTTTCTTAATTTATCCTATAGAAACTATTACCATAATTGTAAATGTATTAACTTTTACATTTTTAGAAAAAGAAGCTGAAAAGATTAAAAAAGTCCTTAAAAAAAATAGAAAAAATTGTCCATTCCTTGGCCAAATTCACCGCACCCACCAGGCCAATTTTTAAGCAGCTCCCCGGTATGTAATTAAATTACAAACACAAACGTGTTTGAAGTTTATATTTTTTTTTTGAAATGTGATGTGTTGTTTTTCATTTTTTAGTATCGTTAAGAGTTGGGGTTCCGAAATCTATTTGGACCTTCTTAAGGGTTCCAAAGCTTAAAAAGTTTGGGAACCGCTGTGTTTTTATTCTTGCCGTTTTATTCACACATATCAGGCACGTCCAAATACAATACAAACCGAATACAGACCGAACCGAATGAAACCGAATATGTGTGAAACGAGCCTAACGCCTAACTGCTGTAGAATTTTTTGAATTGAATTTTATTGAGTCTTCATGAGCAAGTTGTTACAAAGTATACATTTCGATTAGAGTGAAATACTGCGGCTATCAAGTATTGCCTGCTTTGTTCAATAACTACATATTTGTTAGCCTCATGGCCGTTTTATGATGTTGGTGGGACTACTCTTGCTCAGGAGCAGTATATAACTTATTTTGTGACGAATGCCACTAATATTAAAAAATATTTTTTTTTTTAAAAATCTTACGAACTATCTTACTTATGTCGAATTCCTTACAACCATTTGAAGTCGATTTCATTAAAAAAAATTTTTTTTTGTGAGTGTGTGAGTGCAATTTGACATGAATTTTGTTGTCGCACAAAAACTAAGAAGTAGTGCGCGCTAAGCAAATATTAAAGTGTATTTTATTTTCGCGTTGTTTTGATAATTTAAAAGCAAATATATTTCGTCTGATAATTGAAAAACATCAAAAACATTTGTGCGCGTAATCAAGTAAAAAAATTACAATCCAAAATTAATCCACACACAGCAGCGAGGATCTATTCTGAATATTTCACTAGGGGACGAAGAAAAATAATTTTGCAACGTGTTTTCCTCGCGAATTGTATGTTATTTTAATGGGATTTTTTGTTTCTTGAAGATACGCACAATTATCTTTACTTTTTTTCATAATTCACTCAAATATTAAACAATTAAGAACACTTAAACATTTGTTTTCTTTTTTAACTTCGCCTCGAAATTGTAATGAGAATATTTAATTCCATCTTGATGCATGAGGAATGTCAAATCTTGATAGTGTGTGTGCGATTTGATGTGAAATCTAGCTAAAAACGCAAGATTTGTTTGACAGCATTAAAATCGATTTTGTTTAGAAAAAAATCGATTTGTTCAGAAAAATTCGAATTTTTTTGGTTGTAAGGAATTCGACATTACTAATGTTGCATTTACACGAATGGCAAAATGCCATTATATCTGTCAAATTATAGCCATTTTTATTTTCATCGTGTGAACGCTCTAAATACTAGCAATATTTTTGCCAAAATAAAATGGCAGAGATAATTTGGCATAAAATGCTGCCATTAATATGACTATGTGTAAACACTTTACTGACGCCATTTTCCGAAATTAGTCCATTCTAGATAAGAATGAACTTGCTCATTCTTTTATGGCATGTTGCCAGTATTTTGAAATCTGCCATTATTTGCACTCGTGTAAATACATGTCATAAAAAAATTATTTCTGCCATTATTTTACCATTTTTTTGGCAGAAATATTGGCAACTTTACCAGTCGTGTAAATCCGGCATAAGGTGGAGCAAGACGATAGTATACACAGTATACATATGCTTGACTCCGCTAACATTGCATTGAATTATTGAGAGATTTTTTATTTTTATTTTTTTCTTGTTTCGTGTTATCACAGAATGAAATTAAACCTTTTAGATAGATAGATAGATAGAGAGAAATTCTTTATTTTATAAAATAGATTTTACAATATTTTTACTTAAGAATAAGGATATGGCAATTCTGCCGGCTACCTGATATGACATTTCATTATAAAAAAAGAAAATAAAGAGAAGTAAAATTTGAGTAATAATTAACAAATGTAAAAATAAAGTGACAGATGCATAAACCATCCAAACTAATTTGACAATATCTAGATAATGTATTTAAGTAAGATTTTAACAATTTTATAGTGATTTGGAACACAAAATGTTAACAATTTTGAAATTATTTGAAACACAAAAAGATTACCTACTATTTTAAAGAGATTTGCAACACAAAAAAGTTGAAAATTTTAAAATGATTTTCAGCTCAAAAAGTTTGCAATTTTAAAGTGATTTGAAACACAAAAAATAATAGATTGAAACTGCAATAACTGGTTTGACTTCATGATTTAAGTTAAGAAACTGTATCAAGTGGTTGATAGCTTCTCTTCTGTTGCATAAACTACAAAGTTGAGTTAGATCAGCTCGATGGGGAATGAAGTTTGGATTTAATATCTCAACCCGTGCTCTAAAAATATAGCTTATAGCTTCGCATGACAATTCGTTTCTGAAATAATTGACTTCGGATGACAATTGGTGGTTGAGGTTTCTATATACATTCCTGGACGTTGTTGACGTAGCTCTAGCTAAATGCTGACTGTAGATTTGCTCGTCTACTTTTGCAATAAACTCACCTCAACAAACATTGACTGCCATAAGTCGACATTTGACTCCATTAAAGATAAGGTAACATCAAGGGAAGAACCCATTTGGTTCCATTCTTTAAGAGGAGAGGCATTAGTGAGCAGCAGTCTCATCATGAAAGATTTGTGAAGACTTCTTTCGTTTCTTCTCATCACATTTATAATATAATCTGAGTTGATTTTTAAATTTTTTGTGTATAATAGTGTTAACCCCGACCCTACGTTGATAGCGTGATTTGGTGTTGAGTTTGGCAATCGGAAAATTCGCTTGAAGAAAAGCCTTTGGATTGCTTCAAACTCATCGAGAGGCAAATATCCAAACACCTGAGCACCATAACACATACAAGTATTGACTGTTGCGTCAAAAACACGATATTTTGATACAAGATCAAATTTTCGGTTTGAAAAGAACTTCGGCCACATTAAGCTTAAAGCTAATTTTGCTTTAATGTTTTTTTCTTTTGCATGCTTTGTAAAGTTTAAATTACGTGTAAGCAAAACTCCTAGATATTTGAATTCGGTGACAACCTTTATGGGCACATTATTAAGAGACCAATTCTCTTCCGGCAACCTTCTTCCTTGACGCGCTTCAAAAATCATGATCTTGGTTTTACAGGTCTTCACAGTGTTCACAGTCAAAAAACCTTTTAAGACCGGGTCAAACAGAACGCGGTCTGGCGATGGCGGTGCGGTCAACCCTTCACCAGCAAAGAAAAAACGCAGCGGTCGAATTTTGTTTCCAAATTTTCAAAAGGACGCCAGACCGCGCTCTATTTGACCTGGCCATTATTCTAATATGATAAAAATATGATAAATTAAAAGGACGTTTAGGTAAGCTGCAGATGAGAGACTTAAATTGTCTGTTGTCCCCAGAAAAACAACGAAATCTTAAAGGAATAACATCGGAAAATATTCATGTATGTATGTACCTAGTTTCGCAATTTGCAAACAAAAATGAACCAGAAATCCATTAATCTAATGAAAGAAGCAACAAAAACAAAAACGATCAAATACAAAAGCCACATTCAAAAACCTGTGTAGAGCTATCCGGATAGCTTTGAGTTTTAATAATCGCGTGTTAAAATACAGCTGATTTTTGTCATCAGCTGTGTTTTTACAGAGGATTACGACAATGCAAAGCCATCCAATAGGTTTATGAATCTGACCAATCTGTTGGTGGTATTGAGGTTCTTTAGTTCTTCAGTAAAATTTCTTTCAACCAAAAAGTGAATAGCGGGGAATGGGCAAAAATATATGGGACCTGGGTCTACCTAGCGCGAGACCTGTGAAAATGATTAGGTACTATAAAGTGTACCAACCTACGAGTATTTTTTGTGTCCTAAACGATGGGAGTTGGCTTAAATATAAGCGACCAAAAAATAAGAAAATCACTTTGCAAATTCGAATGAACATAGACGAATTGTTTTATATTTTGTAATATACTGCCTTAATCCCGCTCTTGAATTAAGCTTTCCAACGTTGTATGTCTTAATTGTGGGCACTAGACGCACAATTATTCCCATTTATATAACACGCTAAACCGAATAAAAAAAAAGTAGAATTTCCATACTGTTAAGCGAATTATTCGCCAACCATGATATTATTCGCTATTGTTGGCCATTGGTATAAAAATTCCTTTATTTTGGGGTCTATTTAGTTCATCGAAAGTTACCAATACTGTCATTTTAATGGGACACTATGTTTAAGACATTTTAAGGGTATTTGCATAACCACTTTTGTGCGCGCAGAATATAAAAAAAAATAGGTACTTATATTATATTATAGTTATATTGTTATTTTATCCTTTTTTCGCGAACCATGTGAAAACATCAACAAAATAAATTATGTAAGCATGAGGTTCCAATAAAGAGGAAAAGATACAAAAAATCATTCAAAAAGTAAAACACTCATAGTTTTTAGCTGCGTTTTATTTTCTCTCGATTCGGTTTTTGGATTTGTGTACATTCGAAAATATACGTATTACAAAAGCAACTCAAGATCTAGCTTTGATTTTGGATTTATATTTTCAAATACATTCTTATCACACACCCTTTAGATTTTCCTTTTAAAAACTGCATTTTATTATCCCCCGATCTGGTTTAGTTTTAGCCTTATATGCCGTTTTCACTGGCCAAATGATATAATTTCGTTGCAAATTTCCAAATGAGATCCGAAATTACCTAATTTCCCATACAAAATCACATTTCGAAATAATGTAATTTCAACCTCATTTGCACGAAATTAGGTTGGAAATTAGGTGAATGCATCCAGCGGGAATCAGTTTCAAAAGCTCTTAAAATCTTTTGCATGAAAATATCAATACACTATATACCCAACAACATAAAACAGAAAGAGAAAACAACAAAAATAAACGGCTAACTGCCATTCCAAATTCAAAATGAAATGAGATGTCAAATGAAATGAGCAAATTTGATAATGAAAACACTTTTTTGCCAAATTTCGAAATTACCTCATTTCGGCTCCAATGAAAACGTAGTATTATACTACGTTTTCATCACTGGGCCAAATGAGGTAATTTCGTTGCAAATTTCCAAATGAGATCCGAAATTACCTCATTTCCCAATAAAAATTCTCGTTTCCAAATGAGCTAATTTCAACCAAATTTGTACGAAATTAGATTGGAATTAGGTGAATGCATCCAGCGGGAACCAGTTTCAAAAACTCTGAAAAGTTTTTGTATGAAAATATCAATACATTATAATCAACAGCTTAAAACAGAAATAGAAAACAACAAAAATAAACGCTTAACTGCCAAACCCAGTTCAAAATGAAATGAGATGTCAAACGAAATTAGCAAATTTGGTTATGAAAACACTTAAGGCTCTCCCAAACCAATGCGGAACAATCGTTGCGGAGAAAAAACATTCGCATGTCAAAATTTATTTACATGGTGATATATGAGAGTGCCCACACCAACGCGGCGGAGAAACATATGAAATAATTTTGACTGACGAATGTTTTTTCGCCGCAACGAATGTTTCGCATTGGTTTGGGAGAGCCTTTAAGGCTCTCCCAAACCAATGCGAAACATTCGTTGCGGCGAAAAAACATTCGTCACTCAAAATTATTTCATATGTTTCTCCGCCGCGTTGGTTTGGGCACTCTCATATATCACCATGTAAATAAATTTTGACATGCGAATGTTTTTTCGCCGCAACGAATGTTCCGCATTGGTTTGGGAGAGCCTTTATTTGGTAATTTCCGAAATTACCTCATTTCGGCTCTAATGAAAACGTAGTAGGTATTAAAGGCTCTACCAAACCAACACGAAAGTGGCGCGACACATTCGACAACGGCTGTTTTTGTTGTTGTTTAGCATTGTTTATTTGTCATTTTGAATCATTGTGAATGATTCACCCTGCATAGCGAATGTTCCGTATTGGTTTGGGGGAGCCAAAAGGTTATGAACCCAATTAAATTATCTAAAATTTTTCAATAAAATGTCAGCACTTATGTTGAAGGTCCTACAAATATGCAATATATTTATCAAAAATTCATTTTTTGTCATGTAACGTTACGTTACGATTTACGTCCTAGACCCCTTTCACACAAGGAAACTGAGTTGCCGTCAATTTTTAGTTTGTTGCGAGAAGGGCGTAAAAGCATGACACAAAATATCCCCTCACACCCTTCTCGCAAACAGACTAGACAGTTTCAGGCAACTTCAGTTTCCTTGTGTGAAAGCCGTCCTACATACATCAGTCAGTTGAAAAGTGACATTTGTTGGCGCGCAAGTTTGTTTTTATATACCTTTTATTTTATTTATTTTAAATATTCAAAATTCAAATATAATTCGTTTTGTTAATTGTATAATCATGAGCTCTCAAAAAATAATGTTAAACTTTAGTGATCTAAAAAACCTCTCAAGTGTGGAAATTGTTGAAGCCATTTCTCCACAAACTGCTGTCGAAGTGACTCTGATATCCTTTTTAAATCTACATTTATGTATGCATAAGTCATGAACCTACCTTCATATTTACACAAAATTTTATTCCTTCTAGTTATTTGTCCTTTAACTCAAGCTAATATAAATACAAGAGCATTAAGGCTTGTGAAGTTTCTGAACAGGAAATATACAAAACATGGTCAACATCGTTGTTTAAAAATTACGGACCTGCAGGTATCACCGAAAAAGATCTGAATACTTTGTTTGATTCCTTTTCTATTGCTATAAAAGAGGTAGGTACATACAAACATATATATTTACATAAATTCATAAACTAATTTATCAACCTCATGTTCAAAAACTTAATTAAACAAATGCACTAAATACATAAGTTGCTAGATGAATGCGGAGGTTGCCAAAATGATGAACAAATCGAAAAACTTTGCGAGTTCCTCAACTATTCCCTGGAACTCTTCACTTGGATTCATTCGGCTGCTAACGAATTTGAAACAAACAAAATTACTACCTTTTTATGCTTTGGTCTCTTCTCTATTCATAACTATTTGTTTGTTCTTTCTAAGTATAACGAACTTTTTGTTTAAAAAAAAAAAAAAAAACGTAACATACTTAAATTTCTTCAAAAGGCAAACAAGTCGAGCTGGTGCCAGAAAACTAATACAAAAGTCTCTGGAGATACACACTCTGATTTTGGGCGTTCTTGCAGAGTATCCTAAGACATTTGTTTTTGATAAGAATGAGTCTTCGTTGGAAAGTTGTAGGTATTTTCTTTTCCAAAAATTATTTTTGAACTAACCAATATAATTCCATGCAGTGATGTCGGGCTTATGTTCGGTCGGAGAGATTGTACCCAAGTTAGACATAAAAGCAGCAGTTGAAACATGGAAATGCATAACAAGGCTTGCAACCCAAAATATTATCCAAGGTCAAAGCGAAAACAACCGAAGAGAAGATGATGTGATTTGGCTATCAAAGCCAATGTCTTTTCTTGTCAAAGAAATAGGAAGAAATGTACAAACTGTATATACCCAGGTGGGAAGGATCTATGATTTTTCGTTAAATATTTATTTCATTTTAATTCGCTTTATAGGATTCTCTCAGTGAGCCCATTCAGCAAATAGAAAAATACCTTAAAGTAACAAATTTCTATCTGAGACTGCTACACAAGCTAGCTAATGATTTTCGTCATGTGCCTTTTCCCATTTGTGAAGAATTCCTTGGAACACTCGCAGTGATTTTTAAGTAAGTCGTTTTGACTCCAGATTAACTTTGTCAATAAACAATTTAAAATATTCTTTTAGTCCTCCGGTTTATATTGTCAACACACCCGTTTATAAAGTCATAATGGATTATATTGTAAAGGATTTGAAGGAATTGATACCTCTCGCATACAGAAACGCTATATTTTTTGAAGTAAGGATGATGAAAATATGTTTTTTAATACATACAATAATTCTGATTCTTTTTTTTGTTTGCTTTGTTTTTATTTTAGAAATTACTGTGTGAACACATTATAAATATTTATTCTAAAGAAGCTATACATGAAATTGTCTTGCAAACATTTGAAGTTATTATTCGAAAAGATGATGCAGTATACATAAATGAAAAGCTTTTGGATGCATCGTTTACCTATATTTCAGAGGGTAAGATTAATATTAAACTGAAACTAGCACATGTTTTCAATTAAAAATTAGAAAGTAGACTAAGTACCACTTAAGCTAGGTGCGTACAAGCAACTCCTGCCGAATTTTAAAAGTTTTATGGCTAGTAAGCTATTTTTTTTTATCAACTCTTGAATTTATAACGCCAAACATCGAATAAGTTTTTCGATAAATTACTTAAGTAGTTTCCTTAGGAACGGAAAACTCGACTATTTCATAGGAACCAGAAGATTTTTGTGATCAATCATGGATTTTTGATTCCTCTGAATTGTATGAAATGCCGTTCCGACGGTTACCTAGGGTCTTGAATTAGAATTTTGAAAGAAAGACCAAACTTGATGCAAGAAAAACCCGATGTAGATTTAAACTACACCAAAATGTCACCAGATAATTTTGCAGCCATGCGTCGAAACATTGAAAAATTCTTTTTCGAAGGCGTGAACCAACTAAAATTTGCGGGATTGATGCACAGAATTTACCACTCCGAAAGATACCCCGCTAGGGCGAATTTTATGTTTTGAGTAACAATCTGGGTTTCAAATTAATCTTAATAATCGGATAACGGTACTTTGTTGCGGTAAGATTTACCGCAAAAAATCCATTGCTAGATTCGTTCTTAAAACATTTTTCTGACTATGTTGTTTTGTCATTCTCTTACTCTCTTGTTATCTGTTTCCCCTCAATCCCAGCAATTCCCATTTTCGACTCATACTTCAAGTCCGTTATCCTCATGGAGTTTGGAGCAGTTAGTCGTAAAGGATGAAAAACGAGACACACAACTCATTATTGATTCTTTCGTGTTGATCCAGCGGATGGGCTGCAAACTTGCACGCCACCTTAACATGGAGCTAGAATTCTCTAAAACAACATAAATTTAACTTTTCCTTTTTTAAACGTATTTCCTAAAATAAACAAATTTAAGTGTTACTTAATTAACAACGACCGACTTAAAATAATAGAACGCTAAATACTCATCCCCAAAATCTGCACAAAGGTAGTTTGCGCATTAGGTAGTTTAATTTGAGTATTTGCATTTTTTCTTTAAAAAATGTTTAGCAATTTTATACTTCTTTTTCGAATTACTTACAAAACGATACGAAATTTCAGCACCCATTTGTCTTGACCCTAAACAAAAATCCTGGCGCCGATCCTACAGCGTAAGTAGGCCCGTTTGGTTTTAAATTTCCTTTTTTTAACACCCAATTATTTTATATTTTAATTGGAGTGGTTGACTCTTTTTTTTTTGTTGGTAAAATAAATTCGAAGAACCCACCCCAGCTGCCTATCCGATTGGCTAAATCATTGTTGCAGTGTTTTTGCAAACTTTGTTGATTGACATTTCGTCATTTCGACTTCAACTTCCGCGTTTGCTGGGCAAAATCTAATTTAATTGATATAATTCTAGCGGTTTTCTATTTAATTCGTCATCCTAATCTTCGTCTGCTAAAATCCGGGAAAAATAATGCAACCACTTGATAAAATAACGTTTATCTGGCGGCACTGGCTTTTTACTCTATTTTATCATGTCGTCGAATGGTTTTTAATTACCTATATATAGAAGCCTACAAACATAAATGATAAAACAAATCTATTTTCTATTCTCTCTTTTCTCGAAGGTTTTATAAATACATCCAGTATTAAATACAACCGTTTCGTTGAAATTTTAAGCTGCTTGCATGTTCGTTTTAACGGAGAACAAGTTAAAGATAAACTTATTTCTACTATTTTGCATGAAAATACAACCAAAGCGTTAGCAGCTATTGATATATGGTGCACAATATTTATGTAAGTACGACATTCTAATCTAAAACATGTTTTTTTGTTTTTATAAATTATAATATCGTACTTCATTTGATTAAGGTTATCGGATCACTCAACTCGACAGTCATACTTTAAATTTTGGACCGATATAAACGAAAGCCTTGTAACATTTTCCAACAGTATGCCAGCACTTCATACGGAATTTCTTTTAAAGAATCTCTATAGCTTGTTTTCATCTGGTGAAAAAAATGAAATGTGGAATAAGTTTAATGCATGTATTTTAAAAAATGAAAGATTCCTACTAACTATTGGCTTGGAAGCCATTCCTTCGAGCTGTTCAAAAAAACAATCAATCATTCAACACTTTCTTAGTGAGCTTTTGCGTCTTCTTAAGGAATCCAACTGTGAACTATCGAGTCAAAACTATTATACGATTGTAACTTACTATTGAAGTAATTTTATTTGGATTAAGTACTTTATACATTGTTTTTTTTTTCAGATGAAGGACTTGAAGCTGTTGAAACCAATCGATTTTCAAAATGATGATCTTGATCAAATGCTTTTTGAATATCTTGAGATCGTAATAGAAAACAAAAGGCTTCATGGCATTGTGGAAAGTATTTTAAATTTCATTTCTTCAAGAATAGGTTATATAGATGGTAATAAGATACAAAGAATTCTCACAATACTAAACATGAACATTTCATTGTTTAATGAACTCTCGACGAAATTGACCTTCATTGAATTTTTTAACAGTATTGCCAAATTATCCAAATTTGAGAAACAATCCAAAGAAATACTTAAGTCACTTGAAAGTGACGAACAAATAAGACATTTTGGATATTTGGAGGAAAGCTATAATAATTCCAATATTGGATTCGATTCAGGAAGATGTGATGAATTGTGGAAGGAACTTATTCAAAATCGAAGCACGGATAAAATTGAACGAATTCATATTTGTGGTAATAAAGTGACACCAGAGTACGTTAGGAATAATCCTCGAAAAGATATTGAAGTTTTAATAGAATCCTTAGAAACGAACACTAATAAGCTCCAAACACTAAGTGGACAACTTAGTGCATCGAATTTAGAAACAATCAAAAGAGTTGTTTTTAAATTGAAAGGCATTAGCAAATCGGATTTGTAAATAAGAAAAAAATAAATATAAGCTTAAAAGTAAACGTTTTTTTGTAAATATATGCTTTTCGAAAATATCTTTATTGGTTTAATGGGGAGGGGGGGGGCCATAATAAGCAGTAGATGAAAGTACCTACATTAGATTCCAAGTTCAGTTTCTTATGTTTTTAATAGCAATTTGTATTAGATATTATTTCCATTAAAACGGATTACATATCGTCCGCCTTTTACTAAAAGCATTAAAGTGCAAATTATTATTTTTGTTTAGATAACTAGTTCAACCTAGGACCGTTAATGTGCAGACATCGAAGGAAAAACATTACCTAATAATATTCATAATCAAATCACTTCTTAAAACACAAACGAATTTATTTGCTTACCACTCGGCTACATATCATAACGAAAATGTAATAAAAACATTTTAAAATAGCAATTTTATTTTTTGATTAATAGAAACAAATTTGGAAAAAAAGTTAAATAAAAAAAAAATAGATGGTATGTACAATGTTTAATCAAAATCGATAAAGCCTCTAGGGAATCACATAGACTACACACCAAAATTGAAGCAAATCCGTCCAACCGCTTAGGTCATAGCTCGATGTACATCAGGACAAACAGACCGACGGCTCACGACGGACGTCTTGACGAAAATCACTGTTTTGGACTTCTCCATCATCGTAATGTTAATTTTCATAAACCTCGAAATTTTTTTTGACACGAAATTAATACTTGGCCTATAGAGTAAATAAAAATTAAAAGGGGCGAAATAGGCTTGGAAGCATTGAAAGGGGTGTAATTCGCTTAATTTTATTAGTATGTTTTAGACTTTGCGGAACGATAAATTGCAATATCTAGAATTTAAATTTTTTGTAATGTATATGTCAGAGTATAAGAATCAGAATGGAAAAATATAGGGATTCCTCGAGAGATTTGCATACTGTGTTGGTTGATTTTGAAAAAGCATTCGACAGACAACCACGAGATCTGATATGGTTTGCAATTAGGCTGGTCATGAACATGCATGAGCAAGTTAAAACAAAGGCAAGATGCCCGCAGGAATAACAGAAGAGTTCCCAATTAGAGTAGGTGTGCACCAGGGAAATGTCTTGAGTTCTATGCTCTTTATTACTGTCCTTGACTTTCTGCTTGAGAATAAGGTGAAGGACCCCAAAGTGAATCAGTTATTCTTTGCTGACGATGCAACCATCATAAGTGAAGATCCTGTGTCCTTGCAACGAGCACTTGATCTATGGGTGGATGTTTTGGAGGGAAATGGATACCGCATTAGCGCGAAAAGACCGAATTCCGGACATCTATTTGAATGGAAAAGTGCTTCTCAATCCCAAGTGCGAAATGTTTAAATATCTTGGATCAATGATCAAAAGCGAAGGATCTTGTGATGACGACATCAAACATCGCGTAAGCGTAGGGTGGATGAAGTGGCGGGAAAACTCTGCCATCTTCTGTGATAGAAAAATGCCTCCTAAGCTGAAAGGAAAGCTCTACACGGCAGTTGATCGTGCAGCGCTTACATACGGTTCACAGTGTTGGACAATTGTGCATGAAGTATGAGAGTAAATTGACGGCAGATGAAATGAAGATGCTTCGCATGACAGCAGGAGTGACAAAGCGTCATCGTATAAGAAGCAAGAAAATCCGAGGAAGCCTACACGTCAAAAATACCATCTTGGACAAAATACAGCATCACCAACTTAACTGATACTGTCTTGTACAAAGAAGATGCCATCAGAACCCAGTTCAAAAGGCAATAGCACTAGACGTTCCAACACTATCGTGGAAGAAAGGCAGGCGTAAAAAATCCTGGATGAAACAAATTCAACGACACCACCTGCATTTAGTTGGCATCACACATGGAACAATCCAAAACCGGGAGGCCTGTCGACGTTTTCTGAGGTCAACCCGGCGAACCCCACAAGTGAAACCTTAGGCGAAGCAGTTGAGTGGGAGAATTGTGGTCCCCCTCGAGATCATGACAATCGCCGGTAAAAATGAAGAAGTACGCCTCATTTTTGTTTTACTGTACTTAAAAGTATTCGGTTCTAACGTGGTATCCGTCGAAAAATAAAATTCTCCAATTTCCTGCGAATCGGAGGAGTTTTACTTTGAGGTATTCTTCCGAACAGCTGTCGATTTTAAAAACTTTACCTGGAATATTCTACCATTAGAAATTAAGTTATAGCAACTTAAATTAAAAACGTCAAATAGAATCCATTTTCCTCCCAGTAAAAAAAAATAAGAACTTAAATTTAATGGAAAAATGGCAATTTAATTTATGGTATGTTTTTATTCACAATTTGTACGTATGTTTGATGTATTCTACTACATAAAAGCTACTGATATTAAATATTTCCATTCATAAACAAAAATCAATATAACTGGCTTATTTTGAACTGATTTAATAAGCAAATTGGTTTGGCCAACAAAAAGTGAACAAAAGCAACAATTTTATTAGCATATTCAGTATACACCAACAAATTGTATACATGTACATATGTATGTATGTATGCGTTTACTAACAAAAACAAGTTAATTTCAATTTTCTTTTCATTTTTCTTTTATTTACTATGAACCTGTCCATTACCGTTGGAAAATAAAATATTATATTTTTCAATATTATCTGTCTTGGAATGATATCTTTAAGGATAATAAAGTATTATAAAGGAAAGGTATAAATACATTAAAATATACCTATTATGTGGTTTTGTTTTTCAACTCATTATATTAATGCGACGAAAAAGACATAATAGATAAAGATAGACTAACAAAAAAATATAAAATTTATCTATTTTGATCAATGCAAACCAACTTCGAAAATAATTATTTCGATAGAATGCGAAAGCCTTATGCATTGCCTTGTTTTGATTTAATAATTTTGTTCTTTTTTTATATTCAATTTGGATTAAAAATTAAAACAAACAAAAATGGAAGAGAAAAATAAATAAGGCAAAACAATTATGGAATTGTTTTTTTTTTTTAGTATTTATATCTGTACATTGCTACGCCAGCAACACCAATCAGAATGGATCCCATAAGATAGCCAAGAACTTTCAACTGAAATAATAAAAAAAAACAAGCATTATAATTTAATTTGTTTGTGTAAGTAGAATATTTTTTTATATTTGTTTACCTTTGAACTTTCTGGCGAAGCTCTTTTAAGTGGCTGTTTACAGTTTTGTTCTAGCTTTTTGGCGTGCCCCAACATTTTTTGGTACATTTCTTTTTCGTTGTGTTCTTCACGGCGTGCTTTTATAATCAGCTTCGCGAGATCCTATACGGAACATAGAACAATGAAATATAAAGAAGAACATAAACGTAAACGATAGAAAATGTTTTGAATTTTAGAAAAACAATACTTTAAATTTATCATTTTCAAGTACAGTTAATTACAAAATTATTGGGTCAAAACTAATATTTAAAAGCAATAGTTTATAAAAAATATACACTTAGGATTAAGTGCAACCGGTTTTATTTCATTTCGTTGCTTGCACTATTATAACTTTGATAGTGCTGAAGATTCTTCTTCTATTTCTTTAATTGACCGTTACCTTACTTACATAATAAACTTAACTATAAAAAACAACATCACAAAATTATTGGGTCAAAATATCATTCGTTTGTTTGACAGCATCAAGTGAGGATATCAAATTGAGCAAAGATAGAAAAAACAATTGTAGCGTTTTTCAGGTCCGTTATATTGGTCAACTGAATTGTTTTTGAAATTTTTAACACACATTTGTTGCAGTATGGGACGAAAAGGCCAAAATACTTCTCTTGACAGGAGGCAACTTGTTATTTTCACGATGCCAGAGGGAAGACGGAAAGGGAAATCGCTTATTTGCTAGATATTCCAAAGAGCACTGTTGGAAATATCATCCGGAGGTCAAAAAATGAAAATAGGATAGAATTTAAATGAGCATGACCAAAGGTGGATTCTGCAAAACCTTAGGAGAAACCGCCATATTAGCTACTGAAGTGGAAACTTATTGCAGGAAAACTATCGATCCAGAAACCATACGCTGCGTTTTTAGAGAGAATGGCTACAACGGGAGAGTGGCTAGAAAAAAACAGTTAGTGAACAGAATAAAAAAGAAAGGTTAGAGTTTGCAAAAAACGTTAGAGACAAGCAACTGGATTTCTAGAAAACAGTCATATTTGCTGATGAGAGTAAATAAAATGTATTCGGATCGGACGGCCGAGTTCAAGTATGGGGCAAGGTAAATACCGAGCTTAACAAAGAAAACCTTTTACCAACCGTAAAACATGGTGGTGGTTCGGTGATGGTATGGGGCTGTATGTCGCATGCGGGGGTTGGTAATTTGGTCTTCATTGATGGAATAATGGATCGAATGGTGTATTTAGACCTTCTGAAACACAATTTTTTTTACAAAGCGCAGAAAAAATCGGTATTCTAAAAACTTTTCAGTTCTACCAAGATAATGACCCTAAACATAAATCCCGCATCGTACAGGAATGGTTACTTTATAATTGCCCTAAAGTCATCCAAAAATCACCTGAGAGCCCGGCTTAAAAACCCCTAGAAAATGTATGCGAAATCTTGGATCGTGGAGTCATAAAGCACACCATATCCAACAAAACCGATTTCAAGAAGGTGCTTTTGGAAGAATAGCAAAAAATCAGTTCTTCAATCACCCAAAACTTAGTTGAATCCATGGGGTTTAAAGGGGTTATCGAACAAAAGGGATTCCCAACAAAGTACTGAAAATGAGAACTGCACTATAATTATAGCCACAAAGTGGTCACTCCGTATTTTGGCCCAATAATTTTGTGATTAAAAACTGCACTTGATATGGTTTTTGTTTTTTTGTTATTTTTAAGTACCGAAGAAATTTGTTCTGTTAAGTTTTTTTATTGTTCTTTTTTGTTTTATGAATAAATTGTTATTTTTTTTTAATCCAATTTTTTTGTTTTTCTTTCTCAAATTTTCATTTAACTAATTAATAATACATTTGACCCAATAATTTTGTGAGTAACTACTTTATTTTTAGTTTTTTATTTTAGTAATTGACTCCATTTACATGAAGAGTTGAATCAGGCCTAAATTTGGATTCAATTCCGTGTAGACCTGGATCGGATTCAAACAGCATTTCTCGATCCGACCCGACTTTGCGAGCTGAATCGAATCGAATAATACAAGTAGACCTGGATTGAAAAATTAAAGAATCGAGTTTTAAGTGTGTGTGTGTATTTCAATTTGATTTGTTGTTTTATTTTTTTTTTTAATTTTTTATTCAAAAACTTAATCCCGCACACAGACAGTAGAAATTAAAGTGTCACTATTTGAATGCGATCCAGTGAGGTCGTATACCTAGATTGAAATCTCATTCCGATTCGATCGACGAATCCTCTCATGTAAACGAAGTAATTATTGTTTTCATTTAAAAATCTTAACAAACCTGCTGAATAGTCCTGCTATCGGGTTCCAACGTAGCTGCTTTTTGTAATAAACTGATTGCTCCTTTAGTATCACCTTTACCCTCTAAAATCTTTTACACAAAATAAATTATCAAAACATTAACACACAATAAACATAATTGTTTTGTTAGCATACCCGTCCTTTTCTATATAAAGCCTTGTGATTGTCGGGTTGACATCTTAACACATGCTCAACTGAAGCGAGTGCAGCATCATATGCTGATATCTTGATCTGTGCCATTGCCAGATTGTTATAAACAACCAATCTGTCATCCAAAATGCTTTGTAAATCAGCATTGGATAGCTAAATAAAACAATAATTGTTAAATAAAGATTAATTTTGTCTGTGATATTTCTTACTTGTAAATCTTCTGTATCGATATTAGCATCTGGATCACCATCTCTGTCATCTAAGTACTCAAGGGCACGACGGTAAAGTTGAATAGCAATATTGAATTCATTGCGATTGTACCAAAAGTTAGCTCTTTCCTTTTTGCGATTTCTAATTCGTTAAGAATAATAGTGTTTTGTGATTTGTTTGTTAGTAGGTACTAGTAACTTACCCATATTTTTTACGAATTTCGAAAGTCTTTAGATCTGCGTGTTCTTCAAACTTTGTATCCAATAGGTGTACTTCATAAGTTATCTGAAATTAAATACATAAAAACAATGTGTTATTTATTTTGTAGTTATGGGTAAATTCATAAACTCGTCGATGTAATAGTGATGTGTAATCACTTTGGTCAAACAATTATAAATGCATCACACCAGCATCACTTTTTGTGTAAAGTGTTCACTTTTGCAAACTTGCATCACATTATCCGCACACTTCAAACAAAACAGAATCAAAAGAATTCTTGATGCTTTTTTGCTGATCATTGCAAATGCATCAACTGGGTTGTTTACCAGCATCACAAAAAAATTGGTGTCCAATTAAAATGTATGGTCTTCGGTTTATATCATTGCCTTACGTAAGTTCTACATACAAATTTAAAGAAAAATACCAAGTGGTACTATTATTTTAGCCATAGCTGTATTTGAATATTTATACTCCTTAGACGTTTCTACAAAAAATCAAATGAACCGTTATTTTCATATCAAAAACCAAAACAGTTTTTCTACTTCAGCGGAGAAGTGGTTCCCTAGTGGCTAAACATGTTTTTATAACAGGTACATAAAACACATTTGAAGAAAATCAAAAAGCTGTTTAGATGTAGGCGCGCGGACAAACAAGCAAACAAATCCATCTTCATATCATCGTAATACATAGCAGCTGTGATCAACAAAATTCAATAAAAAAAAAAAATATTGCGATTTCTCAGTGGAGTCTTTTATATATAGTATACGAACTCGAAAGTTTAAAAATGCAGTTTCCAAGCGGAACTTTTGAACAGCAAGAACATAAATCTAATTGTTGTAAATATAAAAAAAAACATCATCAAGCGCGACAAGGCAGTGAAAAATGACGCATAAAACAAGTAATGAAATGTTTCCTAGTAGAGCGCCAGGTAGTTTTTAATAAGAGCAACTGATTACGATTCTTATAAAACTTAATCAAACTCAATCTATCTACATACTTACCTTTGCATCTGGTGGAATTGAAAGTTCTGGCTTATCTTCGTTCTTCAATCCAATCGGTCCGTAAGCAAATCTAGGATCCACAATAACTTCAGCCACTTCCCCAACCAACATCATTGGTATTGCTAGGTCTAAACCTTGAACAACCTGAAATTTATAAAGTTATAATTAAATCAGCATTTAGTTTCCAACAAAAATTAATTTCAGCAGCAAACAAAAAAAAACCTACTCACTTCATAGTCACCAACATGGAAATATGCATTTTCTTCCTTATCAACGATGGTGCCATTGTCTAATTTACCAGTGTAACTGACTTTTATTAATTCTCCACGTTGCGGACTTATGGGATTGTCCGATTTCTTCAAGGTTTTCTTAATGAGTTGTCCATTGCCAAGCAAGTCAACAACTCGATTCTCGTCAATTTTAGGTTCAACTTCTTCTTTCATTTGCTTCATCTCTGCCTCATTGAGATTTGAAAGATCCTCAAATGAGCTATTGCTAGACTTTTCTGTGTCCATTTCTTACAAAAGTGAAAATCAAGTCTGCAGTTTGGTCAGAACTTAAGAAAATTTAAATAGGCAGTAGAAAGTATGGTGTGTTTCGTCAATGTTGAACTTCGACCTATCATGATTATAAAAGTAAATCAAAACGCATGTTATCAAAAATAAAATCAAACAAAATTGAATAATAAATTCTATAGACACAACAGCTGCGTATGAGGAATGTTTCCTTTTATTTTCCTTCATAAATCTCAACAACAAAGAAAAAGGAATACCAAGTTTCTAATTTATGTCGAATGACTCAGTAAAAAAAAAAAATATAGGTATTTTTCTCCGTGTTGGATTTTTTGAGCATTACCTTTATTTGTGCATTTATTTCAGTGATTATGAATGATATTTGCCTGGATGAGTAAACGATAAATTTCACATGAAACGAGGTTAATTGTCGTGTTAATTTATGATAACTACGAAAGAAAAAGTAAGGAAATTAAGAAATTTCTGCTAAAAACAAAAATTCCTCCTTTTATTTGACAAATCCGACTACCAAATTCGTGGATGTTCTTGTACAATTTTAATTTTATCGGAAAATTGTAGTAGAAAAGTTCGTATAAGGTGAAGTCTACATTAGGTCTGTTCCCAACCTTGGCCAAACTGCCTATTTTGTCAACGATTGTTGCAAAAATCCTGTTCCATCACACGACACTAAAGGCTTAACTACATAGGCCTACTTTTGTAAAAAAGTACAAAAGTGAGAAATAAATATCTATTCTGAAGACACCTGCTTACAAAAAAACAATGGAAAACTTTGCATGGTGGTTTAATTTATGTGTCAGATTAATTTTCGTATGTTTTTATGCAAGTATGTTTCTTTAGCGAGCATTTTAATTTCTCACTTTTATACTTTTGTACAAAAGTAGGTCTATGTAGTTGAGGCTTTATTTGTTAGTTTTGGGCGGAAGAAGCGAGTAAAACATTTTCCTCTCTTGACAAATTCTGCCCAAGAATTTTTTTTTGGTCAGAAATTGTAGGTCTGTCAAATGACAGGTACGTTGTAAAAAAATGTACCGTTTTAGCCATCGGTTCAGTTTGATTCGCGTCGGAATGAAAAAAGGATACAAAAAATTTTGTGTGAAATTGTGTGACAGAATTTTGCTAAAAAACCGTTCCAAACTTTTTCGGCAGTTTTTCTCTCTGTGAGAGAATTTTATCCCCACTCTTTTAAATTTGACAGACCAACAATTTCTACCCAAAAATCTTGGGAACAAACTTATATGCCGTTTTCACTGGGCCAAATGAGGTAATTTCGTTGCGAATTTCCAAATGATATGCAAAATTACCTAATTTCCCATGCAATATCACATTTCGAAATGAGGTAATTTCAACCTCATTTGCACGAAATTAGGTTGGAAATTAGGTGAATGCATCCAACGGGAATCAGTTTCAAAAGCTCTTAAAAGCTTTTGCACGAAAATATCAATACACTATACTCAACAACATTAAACAGAAAGAGAAAACAACAAAAATAAACGGCTAACTGCCATTCCAAATTCAAAATGAAATGAGATGTCAAATGAAATTAGCAAATTTGATAATGAAAACACTTTTTTTTGGCAAATTTCGAAATTACTTCATTTCGGCTCTAATTATTAAGGTTAGACCGCACACAACTGCAGCGGAACTGCACTTCACGACGCGACAAAATATTATTTGTATGAAATAGTATAAGCTATATCGCACTAAGCGGCAACTGAGCTCCATAAAATTTCATACAAATTATTGTGAATCGTAGTTCCGCTGCAGTGCAGTTCCGCCTAGTGCGGTGTAATCTTTGTTTTGTCTAACCCTGAAGCCTGATCCACATCTGTGTCGTGTGTTGTGTTGTGGAGTCGTGTGTCGCTGTCATTCCATATATTTTATGCGCCACACTGCAACACAACATACGAGACAAATATGGTTCTACGCATATGAAATACATTGTAGCGATAGCGACACACGACTCCACAACACAACACATAACACAGATGTGGATGAGGCTTTACAGGTAAATACAACAACAAAATGTCTTGCGTGGTACTTATTATTGATTGAAGCAAGAAATCTCAGTACATTCATCCAAATTGTTTTTCTGATTTCATACGAAAGCTATGTTAGCTTGAAATCACACAAAAAAGATAGAACTATGTCAGAGTGGCACGTATCTGGTCGTATGAAAACAATCGAATACATGAAAATCATAATTATGACAACACACATAAGGCCATTACATGGCTCATTTTTTTTGTTCATTTCGTATTTTTGACAGGCACGCCGCTCCATACGTTCGTGATTTCATGGTTCGCAAAAATTACACGTACCTACTTCCTTTAGTTATTTTTACTTTCGAGGGGTTGTTTTGTGGGAAATAATAGCTATAATAGCCTTATTCTGGCAACCTCACTCATGCCTCACAAGTCACAATAACCTCACAACTCGTGGTAAACTCGCCTCATAACCACTTAAAAATTATGATCTGCTCCTTGGCAGATCACAACTCACGTTGTTCTTTTGAGGTTTATTATGAGGGCTTCCATAGAAAACGAAATTGTGACCGCCTTATAAGAAAACAAACTCACAAAAAATTGTGACTTGTGCACTCACAACGGCAGAATAGGGCTGTTACATCACTCTCAAATATACTCGTATACTACGTACATAATATTGAATCATGAAAAACTATTTTTTGCAATACTACAAAAAGTACAAAAAATACTACAAAAAGCAACAAATCATAATTACGACCCGATTACTCGATTTGTTTCTTCGTGCGTTTCGTCTTTTTAACAGATTAGAAGAGGGGTGTAGTAATGTAGCAGGAAGTACCGAAAGTACGAAAGAAAATTTCAAGACTATTCTGGTTCCAAAAAGACGAAACGTAGAATAAAGCCTTAACTACATATACCTACTTTTGTACAAAAGTGAGAAATTGAAATGCTCGCTACAGAAACATGCTTGCAAAAAACCAAAAGAAAATTGTTCTGAGACATAAATTGAACCACCATGCACAATTTTCCATTGTTTTTTTTGGCGAGCAGGTGTCTTCAGAGTAGATATTTATTTCTCACTTTTTACTTTTGTACAAAAGTGGGTCTATGGGATTTTGATGGCTTCCTGTATTGGCGAACGACTTGGAGTTTGGAGCATAGAGTATTATACTTACTCAATGGTTTGGAGCGTGCGTTCCTCTCTTTTCTCTTGAATTAAATACATTTTTGTATCGTCTTTATTTTTGTCCTAAATTTGTTTAATTAACTCTTTCCCAAACCAAAACAAAATCGTCAGCTGTCAAGATAAGGTTTGTTCGTGGTTTGTTCCCATAAAATTTCCCCACAGCATTGCCATCTATTGGTCGGTTTCAGAACTGTTTCTATTCAGTTTATTGTTATTAGGCGTTTTTCTTTTTTTGTTCAGAGCAGAGCCTGAACTGTCAAACAAAAAATTGTGTTTCTTTTTTACCTCTGAACGTTCAGAGCTTCAAATTTGTGTTTCTTTTTTAGTTCTGAACGTGTTCTGAGCTTGTTCAGAGCGCGCTCTATGAGCTCAGAATAAAATAACTGAGCAGACCGAGTTGAATGCTGAACACAAGCATTTGATAGGTGAAATTGCAAAAAAAAGTGACAGTTTAGTGTTCAGGTGTGTTTCAAAAATAATTCTGAGCGCTCAGAACCAGAACACGCTTTGTTCAGAGAAAGTTCAGAGCATGCTCGATATGCTCGGACTCTGTTCAGAACTCTTTTCTGAGCTAAAAAAGAAAAACGCCTATTATTACTCAGTAAAGGACCATTCACATGACAGCGACCAACGATCGACGAATGAACGAACAAATGGGAATTAAAAAATTAATAAACCTTAATATTCCACAAAATCTTGTCAAAATGGTAGAATTCGATTTAAGATTAATTTAAAAATTATAAAATTTGAATTTTTAATTGCTTAAATATGAGAAATTTGAGGAAATAAATTGGTCGTAACGAATTGCGGCTATTCGCGACAAACAAATTGCTTTCTTAAAATTCACTTGTCTTAGTAATTAATATGAAAACTTTAGTATCATAAAATAATCCTCAATTATACTTCTTCTATTTTGTCTAGATTTTGTAAAGAATTTAGGTTTATTAATGTTTTAAATCCCATTTGTTCATTCATTCGTCGGTCGTTGGTAGCTCTCATGTGTAGTCTTTAAGATACAATGGGGCGTATTCATCATTTTAGACCTGGGTCTAAGTTAAGCATAGCTTTGGTTGAATTTTCGGACGTTGATTCTATTTTTTTAAGTTTATCATTTCAAAATATTTGAAGCTTTTTGTGTAGTATACGAAGTTAATTATCTTATAAAACCAACAATTTGTAATTAAAATGGGTCTGTATTCATTGAGCGAAAATTGTCTTAAATTGTAGTTTAGTTAAACCTGGGTCTATCTGCGACTATGGATATGCCCCAATATCTTTTAATTTAGAGCAAATATCAGTACGTAGTACTTTCTATAAAATATAATAATATGTTGCATAAATTGACAATTCATTTCATTTTAAGTAAATAATTAGTTCATTAATTGATAATTTAAAGGAAATAAAAATTGAATATAAAATAAATTCTAAGAAAGAAAATAAAATAAAAGTTCAAGATTATGACACACCATCATCAACCACTTTATAAAATTCTTCCAACATTTTACTAAATTGAGTAGTGCAGTTTCTTTTGAATGCGTTGGTATTTTACTTTTGTACAATAGTTAAAAGTGCTCTAACTTTTACTTTCGTAAAATTTGAGATACGAGATATCATTGATTAGCATGTTAGGAAAAGACAAAACATTTTTTTCACTTTTTTACAAAACTGTGTTGAATGTAGTTAAGGCAATAGGCTCCCCTACCTAAGTGATAAATTGAAAAATTTTCATCGAATCGAATAGCAGGTCAAGGCAGAATTTCTTTGATCTTGAAGACAGCACTTCACTTACCTTTCTTCATCTCGAAAAAAAACTATATATCCAATGTCAGTGCTGAATTAAAGTTAAAACCGAGTTAGCTCACCAAATTCGGTATTTTAGCTCTGGATTAACTCAAAATATTTTTTTAATTGGGATACCTACATCCCACAGAAAAACTGATTCCTTGCATAACTGAAGACGAATCTATTTCCAGAGTTATTAAACTGATTTATCTCACCACTTAAAAACTGGGCCGCAGTATTTTTTTTTTATTTTTATTTAATTTGTAAGTGAATAAATAATACATATTTAATTTTTCTGTTGTCATTATAATCTCTGTACAGTTCTAAATCGATACAATCTAGTAAATAAGGGATAACTATGCAACCGGTTATACAAGCCCTTAAGAGCCGTTATCAAACAAGTTTAAACAAGTGTGAACTAATTCAAAATACAATATTGGAACAAATCTTTAAAAAATCTTACTATCTATTTGTAGTTATTCTAGAATATCATACAAATAAAAAAACATTTAAGGATCAGTTTTTCAGTGACGAGTTAAAAATTAAACTCGAGTTAACTCACTAAATTGAAAGGGCTTACTCGAGTTTTAACTCTAACTGGAAGGCGTTGTAATTTTCAAATATTTGCGGTAAGTAGGAAGTACCTTAATACTTTTGTAATCTTTTTTGAATATTTATTCTTAAGGCCTGCTATAACCAATTGCAATATTTTCTCCATTATTTTCTGGACAACCTATTAAGCATATAGAAACTACAAAATGATTTTATTATACTTTAGTTTTAGATTTTATTTTATTTCAGATTTCAGAACTATACTTTATTGTTCTTCTTATAATTAAAAAAAATATATTTTTGGCAAACTAATTAAAACATAAATAATAAACATAAGTACAATGGGTACAATCCATTTTGTCTCCTTCTTAATATAGCTGCATATATGGATGTAAACAATGTATGTATGATCGAACCAATGAAGCCATTTGCATTTGAAAATCTCGGAAACACGTACAAATTTAATGGATTTTTTGTAAAGATTATTTTAAATTTTAAACTTGAATGCATTTAAAATTTAGTGTGTTTTACCTTGCAGGGCGCCGGCGCACAACATCTTATCTCAACGCTATTTCCGAAGTATCTGAGTGTAAAATCTTCGTAAGTTCGATCAGATACATGTTAAAAGTTCGTTAGTTTTTGTTTTGAAAACTTAAAATTACTTAAAATTAAAATACTTTGTGCATTCCCTGATGAATATAAATTAAAAAATAATAAAAAAAAATTAGAAATAAAATGACGTGGCGAAACACATTAACATAAAATAAAATAAATTCTTTACAAAGGAACATCGTTTCGAAAACTGGAATGTGTCAGGAGTTTCAGCCCAACGCGCGCTCACTCTTCTCTCAATATTGAAAAATTTCTTTTTTGTATGCATCCATATGTATATAATGTAGATACAAATTATGTCTTAATTTTACGTCCAATTTTAGTTGTGGCATATTTCGAAACATGATTATTATTTCTCGGTGCTCCATTGGACCTTAAGATTCCATTCGGCTTGGAACGAGTCTCAAAAACAACATCCGAGTCGGTCTCGGAGTCAGTTAACGATGTCGCTCGGTTATATGCAGTTGGGAGTTCTTCCTCCTGGGATCCTATCAGGGAATATTTTTGCACTTTTGGGCGAGATCTTGGTTTCTTGGATGTGGTGCGACAGGCACAGGAAATCCCCCAAAACAAACCAGACAAGAGAAGAAATCCAACAATAACCGCAACCACAACATACAATATTGACCAATCGCAATTGGCTTCTTCTACACCCCAAAAATAGAACAAAGAAGGCATCCAAAAAGTTTCGCACATACAGGATCGAGTGACTGCATTGCAAGAACCATGTCCGGAGCATTTATTTTGACAAACTGTTGTTCGAACGTCAGCAAATGCTGCCCCCAATATCGAAGAATCTCGTAGAATTTTTTCTTTTAAAATTTGCTCGACTCTGATCCCAGGAATGGGCGTCGACTTGACATCTGTAACTCCAGCTGGCGGTAGTTCCTCAGCGTAGAATACCAGAATTGCTTCGTCGGACTTCGAATCGACTTTCAATTTTCGAACGTAGATCTTAACATTTCCCAAGAGCAATGCAATCTTTTGGACCATAGATTCCAGTTCGGATTGCGTCAGTACAGAAATCCCCATGGAAAAGGTCAGTTCCACCAGATTTAGTAATTTTGGATCGGGACGCACGATGACACTCACCGTATCACTCCCAGTCAGTCCCTGTTCATCATTCACGGTCAATTTGAAGACATACCTGCCATGTGCAACATCAGTTAGCATTAGAACTGCTTCGTGGTTGGAGTTTCCAACAATATTCCCAGCTGCTAAACTCATATCATCTCTCGTCCAGGTGTAATTTACCACATTCAAATCATCGTATGAGTTCGAACCGTTCAAATAAATCACCGACACTGGCAAGGTAATACTTTGATCTCCTCCAGCGTTAGCTACTGGTGCGCTATTCTTTTCTTGGACAACCTTCACCCATGTGCTGTCGCTGACGGTGTTGTTGTTTTCATCGGAGACGGTCAGTTGAAATTCATAGAGTCCAATAGTTAGACTTGTAGCATTGGCAACAGATTCATTGCCTTTCACAATAACAGCATCCTTTGGCCCGGAAACCTGCGTCCAGCGATAGTTTGTGATTTTTATGTCATCCTTGGATTGCGATCCATTCAGCTCGACCCAGTTCTTTGGTAAATTGGTTGTAGAATTCGTGCCAGCTTCGGCCACGGGAGGGGAATTCGTTGGGGGCTTAACAAAGACATGGACTTTCGCCGTGCTAGATTGATTACTTCCATCGGTGACTTTCAACACAAATGTGTACATCCCTTCTTCGAGATTGGACAGCTGCAGATAGGGCGTTCGGGTGTTTTGCATGTCAACAGCTTTACTTTCGTCACTAGCATCTTTTGTCCATTCCCAAGCGACTATTTCTCTGTCGTCAGTGCTGGCCGTTCCATTCAGAGTTACATTGTTATGAGGCAGATATACCATCACAGCGCTTCCAGCATTTGCTTCTGGTGGATAGTCGGTTCCCTTAAGGACAGTTATATTGGCTGTTGTTGAATTTTTTGCCTTATCCGAATCTGTGACGGTTAACTGAAAGGTGTAGTTTCCGGGAGATGTCAAGTCGCTCAACTGAAGTGTGTTAATTTCAGGGAGACTTGGTTCGTAACCAATTGGGCCAGATTTCAACTCCCAGTGCCAGCCTATGATCTTATCGTCATCTGTACTAGCACTGCCATCCAGAATTGCTTTGGTCGTCGGCCATTTGATTGTCTGCTCAGATGGGGAGATCACAACTTGCGGCAAACGGTTGATACGCTTCTCTGGAAAGACCGTCACATTAGCCATCGCATCACCGTACGTTCCATTCCCTGTGACAGAAACTTTGAAAATATATAAACCCTCGGATAGATTTGATAGCTTCACTTTGGACTTGGTTTGATCGGAAATGGTTCCGTTCATGGGTCCTTTTGGCTGAGTTATCAATGTCCAGAGGTATTTGTATGGAACTCCACTGGATTGCTCATCGGGTACAGTGTATGCTGACAGGGTTACCTCTTTTTCGGGCAGCTGAACCTCCTTGGACATGACGGAGACAGCAATTTTTGTTTGTTGTTCCTCTTTGCTGGCTGCCGCTGCTGCGCCTCCTTGGTCCATTTGTCGTTCAGTGACTGGCATTGAGTCCAGCAAAGAAATATGTCTAGGTCCTTCGTTTTGGAAGATTTTTTGTACAAGTTTGTCACCTCCAAATTCGATGTCTCTCAGGACGCAATCTCTTAGACGATTCCTCGCATATCCAAGTATGCACTTGCATATGCCCTTGCCTTCACCCGATCGGATACTTACGCAGACTTCTTTTTCCGGGCATCCACCATCTATATTGGGATCGCAAGGAATGTACTTTGCAGATCCACTGTAGAAAAGCATTTCATCATCGGCGTCCTCGTCCATGGCCGAATTTCCATAGAGGTCATTCTTTCGACCCATGAACAATTGTTTCACTCGCTTCTCTTCTATGGGCATATTATATTCGTCTTCATAAACTGGCGGCGGTGAGTCATACCTAAACGTACTTGGCCGCTTCCAGAAATTTAGGCGATTCGATCCTGATTCTTCGTCTGGAATAAATTCACTCAACTTCTCAGTCTTCAACACGTCCATCCAGGTGATATCCTCTTCCCCAGGTCGACCCGGCACGGGGTTGATCAAAACCATCTCGAGCGGACCCTTGGCATCGCCTCTTTCCTTCGGCAAACAAGCGACATTACTGTTGCACCTCACATGGTAACATGTTTGCTTGTAAACAAACGCTACATTGCATGTGTTGTTCTTTTTCTCGCAGCACGTCATGACGCACTTGTATAGATTTACCTCCCCATCAAGTTTTATATCGGTCATGTTCCCTGCTTCGGTGCCGTCTCGTGGGACGTACCCGCTGAAGACATGGTTGAACATATTTGGACAGACGGCTTCAACATTCCTGGTGTTCAATGGAATTTTTTCGTTGCGAACTAAATCACTGTTGCTGTTGGGTACTCCACCAGCTAGGCTATTGATGACATCAGTGCTGTTGACAAAAGCCATCGACAGGCAAATGATTACTAAATAAACTATATGCATTGCGGTGCAGTTATTTTTTTTACATAAAATATCAAATTTTATTCTGATAAGAAAAATTCGATTAACTCGATTTTAATGACAACTTATTGTGGTAGATAATAGCATCTGCTATAGGATTATATCCAATTAGAAAAAATATATTAGTTCCATGACACAATTAACGTAAAATGACACATTTTATTTATTATCACATGTATAGGATTTTTTTAATGCGAACAATGGTATAATTAATTTTTTCACAAAATTTTCAGAAATTTATAGAACAGAGCGAAAAACCTTTTGATTTTTTGTTGACAGCATTATGTCAAAACTCAAAAATCAGTCTGCTGGTGTGGATTGTGGAATGTGTGGATATTAAATATGTCAAGCGAAATAATAGTGTGACCCCTACATGGGCCATTTTCGGAGAAACGACTGTTCCGGAATTACATTCACTGATTTTTTTATTTTTGTTATAACCGTGTGAGATTAGGGGGGCTTATGTCGTTTTCGATTGGATTTCGGAAAAGTACTACTCCTTCTTGATTCCAATCCAATTATTTACTATTGTTCCGAGACTAATTTGTGAAATATTTATGTGTGTGTGCGTAAAATGTCTGATATTTATGTATATTTTGCACGTTCAGCCGAGTAAAATTAATTTGACAAATAATCCTTTGGAAGGGTTTATATGTAGGTATATGTGTGTGCTGGGTCTACTCCTTTATAGCTCTTCCACACTATAGCCCACTGTGTATTAATAAATGTCAAGTTGAAAGTGGGAAATAATTCCACGCGAGTGCCAAATTTGTGGGAAAGAAATGACTTTGCATATGTTGCTTCCACACTTGCTTGTATTAATACATCACCTTAACCTAAAAAAAAGTGTGATAGAATGTGGGATAGAATTAGAACCATTCCTAAAATTATTCATGTATTAACACATGTAAAATCGTGTGGGATAGAATGTCTGGTTGTGTAGGCTGGGCTTTCATATATTGTTTCCACACTTTTCTACATGATTTGTTTCCCACTTTTTTGACATGTATTAATACACAGTGGGCTATAGTGTGAAAGGCCTTTTATTAATTCCGGAACAGAAAAATACTCCGAAAACATTACTCGGAACAGCCAATCGAATTATTTTGGAGTAAGTCGAAGTCTACATTGAACGATTTTTCCAGTGCCGATCTTTTGTTCGTTAGTAAAGGGAGTGAAAAGTGAGGGGTAGAGATAAAATCGTTTGTACCACAAAACTCGAACGATTTTTCGTTTATGTTCTCTTTTACCTTCTTTCCAGTTTTTTGTGTGTGTTCGGTTTCAGTGTGCTGTTCGTTTGATGGTGTGAGTGAATATTAATGAAAAATGAAGATCACAGCAATACAAAAATGAAGAAGAAAAGGAAAAAATCTCATTGAAAAAATCGTTATGTGTATACATTGAAGGTTAGACCGCACACAACTGCAGCGGAACTACACTTCAATACGCGGCAAAACATTATTTGTATGAAATTGTATGAGCTATATATCGCACTAATTTCATAGAAATTATTTTGAATCGCAGTTCCGCCTAGTGCGGTCTAACCTTTAACACGATTTCTGGAAAAATCTTTGTGGAAAAATCGGGCACTGTAGATCGGGCCTAAATGGAGTCAAAAAGGAGTAAAAGGCTCTCCCAAACAAATGCGAAACATTAACTGCGGCGAAAAAACATTCGTCCGTCAAAATGAATTCATATGTTTCTCCGCCGCGTTGGTGTGGGCACTCTAATATATCACCATGTAAATAAATTTTGACATGCGAATGTTTCTTCGCCGCAACGAATGTTCCGCATTGGTTTGGGAGAGCCTTTAACTCCGAAAATACAACCGAAAACGACATTATACTACGTTTTCATTGGAGCCGAAATGAGGTAATTTCGAAATAAGCTCATTTGGAACGTCAAAATTGTATAGGAAATTATGTTCCCAATGAGCTCATTTCAAAATTACCTCATTTCGGCTCCAATGAAAACGTAGTATTATATGGTGTTTTCACTGGGCCAAATGAGGTAATTTCGTTGCAAATTTCCAAATGAGATCCAAATTACCTAATTTCCCATACAAAATCACATTTCGAAATGAGGTAATTTGAACCTCATTTGCACGAAATTAGGTTGAAAATTGGGTGAATGCATCCAGCGGGAAACAGTTTCAAAAGCTCTTAAAAGCTTTTGTATGAAAATATCAATACACTTTACTCAACAACATAAAACAGAAAGAGAAAACCAATTTGACTTTATACCCATTGCTATTCGGTGACAATTTGATTGTTGATTCTTTGTTAAAAAAACATTCAAGAAAAAAAGGAAATAAAAGATTTAACAGGTTTAGTTCCATCTAGAGAAAAAGTTATCTCTTTTATGTGTGGTGCCTTTGTTCAAGGACTGACATATTCTTTGATGAGAGTGTTGAATAATTATTCAATCAAATTGTCACCGAATAGCCTGCCACCTACGTCACAGAATATTCACGTATACGAACGAATCTATGTAGCCAACTGGCTTGCCAGTACTGGCTCGTGTAACCTCAGAGTAAAGTCTGAACAATTTTGTTATTTATTTTGATAAAACTAGCAACAAACTGGTGACAAAAACTATTCGTAAAATTCAATTTATCATATAAAATTATTTCATTATAATTTCCAAAGGCTCAGTTTCAGAAGAGACAAACTACTTCTTTTACGTACAAGTTTCACCAGTTATATACGTACTTCTAAATTCGAGAACTCAGTAATTGTACTAGTACGGATAGGAAAGGGATAGCTGCTTCATGCATTCTCATGTATAGGAGGTATATAACTGAGTTTTTTCCCCGAGCCCCTATCTTTTTTCAGTGGAAAAGAAGTCCTTCTATTACATTCATATTTCACTGGTTATTTATGTAGTTCTACGTTTGCTGGGTATAGTTTGCCTTGAAACACAACCACAAACAAAACGCATTCTATAAACGTGTGTTTCTTTATTTACCAAAAACTCTCCCCTCAAAAAAAGGGATTTTTGTTTCTCCTAAAAAAAATAAAACTCTTCTATCGTAACAGGGAAGAAAGAGTGCGATGTATACGATGCACAAAGTTTTGTATCATTTCGTATGTGCACAACATGACAAATAAAACTAGTTATTTTATCGGCGAGCGCGAGTTAAAAATGGAAAGAAATTATATATATATATATAAGAAATTAAATTTAAATAAAAAATACAAATGTTTTTATAAGTTATTACTGCATTTCAGATTCATCAGAGTCAAGGAAACCATTTTCGACGATCGTCGTGTATTTTGAGATTGTTATATAGCAAATTGTTCAATAATTGGAACGGCTCTAAGGTCTGAACAATTTTTAACTTCCCATTGGAAGTTGTTTTATTTATTTTGATAAAACTCGCAATAAACTGGTGAATTTGTCCTTTATGAAACTAAATAAAAAGGCTCAGTTTCAGAAGAAACAAACTACTCCTTTTACGTACAAGTTTCACCAGTTATATACGTATTTCTAGATTCGAGAACTCAGAAATTGTATAGCAGTACGGATATAACTCGTGAAATGTATACGCATAAGAAGTTCTTTTAAAGGACAAGTTTCAGTGCTTTCGCTATGGTTTAGGAAACTACTGGCGAATAAACATAGGAAGCACTTCCAGTAGAACTTCGCTGATATACATTTGAAGTACCTTTATCAGTACTTTAATGGAGGGGAAATTCACTACATTTCGCATGCTAGAAAGAGATAGCTGTTTCATGTATTCCCATGTATAGGAGGTTTATAACTGAGTTTTTTCCCGAGCCCCTATCTTTTTTCAGTGGAAAAGAAGTACTTCTATTACGTACATATTTTACCGGTTATTTATGTAGTTCTGCGTTTGCTGGGAATATTTCCAGTGTAATTTCCGGTCATTCAATGTTGTATGATGGCGGATCATACAACAAATTCGAGAAATAGAAATCATACAGCAGAACTGTCAATATCATACATTGTATCCCAACTAACAAAATTGCTTCCGATTTCAGACATTAAAGTGTCATTCGTTTCTTTAGTGACCCAGAAATCCTTCTGACGGGAAGCCAAATCGGTATAGGAGTCAAAGGTGATGTAACTGATCCATTAGACTTTCAATTAGCAATAACATCCGCGTCACATTTCTTTAATCATGTTTCTTTAATCATATCCAATAGTGATCCAAAGAAATAATAATGCATGTATCTTGCTCGGGTCGCTATAATGTTTATATAAGCAAATATGGAAAGTCTTATATTGCAAACGCCATGACTCCATTTTGCCACCATTTGTAATTCAAGTAAAACGTGGTATGTGATTGAAATAATAAATTTGTAATAATTCGAATGAGCGCTCGCTTTTTTAGTTTTGCAAAAATGTGGGCTACTTTATTATTTGCATAAATAATTATGTGCAATGAAAACATTAAGCTCTTATATTATTTCACGTGCATCAGGCTAAAACGCTTTCAATAGATTTTTTTTAAGATAAATTATGAGTTATAAAATTATTTGAGAAAGTCAATCGATTTAAATGCTATTTATTTCATATAAGAGATTGGCCAAGCGGTTAGCGAGCTCTACAAGTAGTGCGAGGCATCCAGAGTTCGATCCCTAGGCTTACCTACTTGTTTTTTTTAATTTTTCTTTACACTCTATACTTTACTCCTTTAGCACTTCATTCGAACTCTCTTAGAATGTTCTTCATAGCAACTGAATTTCCTTCTTTAAGGTGCTATAGGAGTTAAAAAGTTCTCCTTTTTAACTCTATGGAGTACTAAAGAGAGATTAAATGAGTGCAATAAATGATTATAAATAGCTTCTATGGATGAATATTGGAGTAAAATTGTTAGTTGGGATAATTTGTATGTTCTGAGAAAAAGGGCCCTGCTTGCAAAAAAACATACAAAAATTGTTCTGACAGATTAATTAATGTCACCATACATAATTTTCAATTGCTTTTTTGCAAACAGGTGTCTTCAGCATACTTACTTACTTTAACCCTGAGGCTACACGAGCCAGTACTGGCTTACAAGTTACAATACATTTAAATTTTTTTACTAAAACATACAAACCTGAGCAACTTGCTCGTCAACTGGCTTGCCATTTTCGAAGCCAGTTGGGAAGCAGGTAGAGAAGACAGTGGCCTCGTTCAGACTTGTATATAAAGCTATATGGATAGCTTTTCGTTGGAAATTTAATGCAAATTAAATATTCTTTCTACCACAACATTCTGTTACCGATTTCTCAAGCCATAGTCAATAATTAAATTGAAAGATTGCTAAGGAGATGATGCATTGAAAAACTTAAAGATATCTGAAATGTTTTGTATTTTTGCCGGAAAAGGCGATTTTAGTGACTTACCTATCTGTCAACGTATGAACTGTCAAATTCCAATAAAGGAAGGCTACGATAATGATGGATTAAAAAACCTAAAACAAATCAAATTTTTTTTTAAATTATTTTTAAAAAAATCGAAATTTTTAAATTAGATGAAAATCAACTTTGACGCGAAAGAAAAGTCTCTCAATGTATCTGTCATCGCTTTGGCAGTATTATGCGTTGACCATCACAGACTTGATGCAGAATTCGACGTCATTTTTTGTTAAGTAAGAAAAAATCGAAGTCCGATGCCAAAGCAAATTCAATAATAATAGGCGTGTTCTATTGCAAAAGACATCCATAGTACAGTACGATTTTACATGCATTACAAATACAACATCGCTAGTAGCTCTACAGCCGATAAGACTCTAAAGTAGAATAGAGGCTCGAATAAACGCCAAAACTCTATCCACAGTAGGATTCTACTTTAGCTTCTTATCGCCTGTAGAGCTACTAGCGATATTGTATTTGTAATGCATGTACAATCTTACTGTACTATGGATGGCTTTTGCAATTAAACTCGCCTAATGTGTATTTAGAATATTAGATAGGCTATATCCTACAAGCCATCGTGTACCGATTTCTGGAAAATGTATTTCAGCTCTCTCCAACTTTTTCCCAGTCGTGCCGATTCCTGTTCGACCGTTCTTCGCCATGTACTTCTAGGCCGGCCCACTATAATTGTCTTCCCTCCTGTGTGAGCGGGTTCCACTGCATTGCTTGAGATGCAAGGCACCGATCGCCTTTTCGAAGCGTATGGCCAATCCACTGCCACTTTCTTGTATAATGAAGTCCATGGGCTCCTCTGACCCGTTCTCGCATGAAGTTCGGTATTTGAGATACGGTTGGGCCAGGAAATCCTCAAGATGTTTCGTAGACATCTTAACGAACGTTTGCAGCTTTCTAGTGACAGTGTCAGTGACTTTCCAAGTGCTGACCCGTAAAGCAGTACGGATTTAACATTGGAGCGGAACATTCCACACAAAAAAATTGAATCTAAGCTAGATTCGACTCGAAATTCGTTTATTACTCAGGGCCAATAACACGAACAAATCCAGATACCATTAGCGACGTACCGAACGTGGCCAATATGTCAATCTATAATAAAGAAGCTCGAATTTGTAAAAGTCATTTTAAAGAAGCTTTATAAAAAACTCTATTGACATTTATAATTATATATATTGAATAAATTGAACTCGTGGAGAAAAAGATAATTAATTTCACTTGAATTTTGTCTTTTTGAGCATTCGGAAAGCTACTTTTCGTTGGTTTAAGACACAAGCTTCAATGCCCGATAAACTGAAACAAGGTTTAAGGTTAGACCGCACTAGGCGGAACTCCGATTCAAAATAATTTGTGCGATATAGCTCATACAATTTCATACAAATAATGTTTTGCCGCTTCGTGAAGTGTAGTTCCGCTGCTGTTATGTGCGGTCTAACCTTTATGCTCATTAGATAAACAACATTCGGCATTTTCGTATATCTGGGTATTTATGTGCCGTCACGGTCAGCTTTTATGTTTTTGTTCAACTTAAAGTGAAGACCATAATTACAAATTTAAGTTTTTAAATAAATTGTTTTTAAATTCTTAATAAGCAGTAGAAATATTTATAATAACAATAAAATAAAAAAGTACGATTATTTTTCTTTTCTCCGAACATAAGCAGATGATTGTGACGTCACACACCTAATGAGCATACCTTGTTTCTGTTTATCGTGCTTCAGTGGCCGTGTATTTTTTCGGCTTGAAATTATTAAAAATATGTGTTAAACAAAACCGGTGATTTGTAAAAAATTTGTACATGTATATGTAGGTACATAGTTAGAGTAAAGAGAAATAATAGTGTTGTCGTGGAGTCAAATTATTTAAACAATACTATACTTTTTCAACACTCCCACTTTACAAGTAATTCACATTTTAAACTATAGTAATATGTATGGATGTATATTTATAACAAAATAATAGTTTAAATTTTATAATTAAAGATATAAATTCACGTATAATTATTATTATTAATTTTTTTTTTTTTTTTTGTAACCAAAATTAACTTTAAAATTTACTTTAAGAAATTTACTCCAATTAGCTTTCGAAATTTTTCAAATTTTTCTTTGCAAAGCGCCTTTGAAAAATATCTGCTATTTGAGCTTCGGATGCAACATAGATAATATCAAAATCGCCACTTTCGTATCTTTCTCTGATGAAATGATACCTCACATCTATGTGCTTCGTCCTTTTATGGAACTCCAGGTTTTTGACTAGCCGGATATTGCACCTTGATTGTCCATATTCAGAATCGTCTTGATAAAAATGTTTGGACAAATTTCAGATAAGAGCCTCTGCACCCATATCAATTTCTTCACAGCTTGTGAAGCCACCACATATTCCGATTCCGTTGTTGATAACGAAACGCACTTCTGTCTTTGAGATGACCACGACACTGGCCCATTTGAGAGACAAAAAATAAAACCAGTTGTAGATCGTCTTGTACTGAAATCACCAGCGTAATCAGCATCGCTAAAACAATTCAAATTGGAATTTAAGGATTTTTTAAAAACTATACCCATTGTTAGTGTTCCATTTAGATACTTCATCATTCTTTTAACGAAGTTGATATGTGATTGATCTGGCGAATCCAAAAAACGAGAAACTACTCCCACAGCATACGAGATGTCTGGGCGGGTATCTACTGCAAGGTACATCAAACGACCTACAGCTTCCCGGTACGGAAATTTTACTGCAACTGACGACATAACACTTCCACTCGCACTAGTTTCAGCAGGGGTTGACACTGGCTTAGAATTGTCCAATTGAAGCGCTTTAACACCCGTTTTGCATAAAGCTCCTGATTGATATGAATGTCTCCTCTTTTATTGATGGATATTTGCATTCCCAAAAAAACTGCCATCTAAGATTGTGATTTTAAATGAATTCTTCAAGAAATCAAGCAACTCCAAAGCCACCACCTTATCCTGGGCTGCCACCAGTCCATCGTCAATATAGACCGCCACTATTATACGCCTGCCACTTTCCTTCGCATTAAAAACACAAGGATCCATTTTCGTCGGTTCAAGATTGAATTTCTTCAGCACTCTTGTTAGCGTTTGGTTCCAATAACGCGAAGCTTGTTTCAGACCATACAGGATTTTTTTAAGCTTACAAACTCCCATTGTACCATCTTCATAGCCAAGTGGTTGTCGCATATATATTTCTTCGCTCAACTTTCCATTCAAAAATGCGGTTCTTACATCGAATTGAGTGAGATAAAGACCTTCATTAGCCGCAATTACAATTATCGACCTAATTGATGTAAATTTAACCACAGGACTAAAGGTCTACTCATAATCCACACCATACTCCTCTGTGAAACCACGAACAACCTTTCCTTTAATCCTTTAATTTGAATACCCATTTATTATCGATTATTTTTCGGTTTTCTGGACATGGAACTATATCCCAGGTTCGATTTTTCAAAAGACATTCCATTTCCTCGTCCATTGCTTTTTTACAATGATCTGCATTAGCGCAACTCATAGCGTCATTGAAGTTCTTTGGTTCACCTTGTACCAAGAAAGCATTCCTTTTAGTATTTGAACAATCATCCGACTCAAGTCTATTTTTAGTGCTGCGCAACATTCCTCTTAATGGAATAGAGAACCTACCAGAGCCAGTTCCCATTGATGCGCCGTAAAACTCACCATTTTCCGAATTTTCAGAGTTTACTTCGTCTGCGGACTGGAACTCATCATCAGCTAAGCCCTGGTTTTCAATTTAACAAGATCTATCCGCCTGTAAGTCATCATTTCGTACCATCAAATTATATTGGTTGCTACCGTCATGGCCATCTGAATCAAAAACTGATACCCCATCATTTGCCACTACTGCCCCATCTTGATCGTCATCGCCAGCAACATCTAACTCATGAATAGATGACTCATGATTTGCCACTACTGCCACTGCTTTTCCTCGATCTCTGTTACCATCACCATCTAACTCATAAGTCGTAAACTCCACACCAACAGCCAAACGTTCCTCTTCTTTTTTGTTCTGGGGACTCAACTTTTCTCGAAACTGTACATCACTACTAATTTTCATTTTCCTTAAAGTAGGTATCCAAACTTTAAACCCTTTTGAATATTCTGCATACCCCATGAAAATAGCCTTCTCGGCTTTACGATCCCATTTCTACGCTTTTGTTTTGGCACGTGTACAAAAACCTCCGTTCCAAACACCTTTAAATCGTCGACCTTGAAATCATGACCCTGCCACAGTTCGATTGAATTTTTATTTTTGATTGAGCTAGTTCCAGTCCGGTTCAGAACATGCACAGCGGTGTTTATTGCCTCTGCCCAAAACCTTTTTGGTAAATTCGCACCTGCAAGCATCGTACTTGAAGCCTCAACAAATGTGCGGTTCTCTCGCTCTGCACTCCCGTTTTGTTCTGGGGTGTAGGGTACTGTTGTTTCGTGGCGATTGTTCCTCTTTTCAAGAAGAGCCCTAACCCCTTGGTTGACAAATTCAAGACCATTGTCTGAACGCAAGACCTTGACGGAGTGTCCACTTTCTCTTTCTGTTTCATTGAAAAAACGTTGCATCACAGAACACAATTCTGATTTATGCTTCAAAAAATATACCATTCTGTAGTGCGAATAATGGTCCTTAAAAACCACAAAGTAGATGGACTCACCGATTGAAGCTTCTTCCATGGGACCACACACATCTGCATGCACTAGATGTCCTGGATATTGAGCTCTGAAGCTACTTTTTGGAAAAGGTAGTCTGTTCATTTTCACAAAACAACATGCATCGCATCTGAAATTCTCCACATCTTTGAACTCTAGACCTTGTTTCTTGAGTTGACTTCGCACTTGAACGACATTTTGGTGATCCATGCGCTCATGGCATAATTGTAGTGACATAACCTGCCTTTTTTGCCAAATTTGCAACACCATTTACAGCAGCCTGAACGCTGAAGCACATTTTGAACAGTTGCTCCCTACGTTCTCCCATCACTGCAACTATAGCCACCATCATTCATGTTCACAAATTTGCAGTTGTCTTTTTCCGAAATGAAACGTGTGTCTTTGTCCAATGCACGTGTTTGAAAAAATAGATTAACCGAAATGCTAGGTACATAGAGCACGTTTGCGAGGTGTTTTTCCAAAAAAACTTGTCCATTAAATGCCAATACATTAATGTCTCCAACACCTAGCAACGCAATTTTGTCCCCACTACCAATGCGAATATCTATCGGTTCACAGAACTCCCTATAACGGAGAAACCACCCTCTCCTAAAAGACATGTGGTCACTTGCTCCGGAATCTAAATGCCAACTGTCATCTTTATCTTCCTTTTCCCCCTGACCATGAACGCATTGCAAATCAGAGCATCTCCCAACTACCACCACCGCCTTTCTTCTTGGTGCAGTCTCTCTTCCAATGCCCAAATTCATGACAAGCATAATATTTGCCTGACTTAGAATTAGACTGCCGCTGCTGAGAACCATGTGACTTACGAATTTTTCGCCTAGCTACCAATGCAGAAGTTAGTTCGATAGATTTTGAAGATAACCGCGTTTCCTCCAGAAGCAACCTTGACGTCAGATTTTCTAACGTTTGTTGCTCCACTGGACAGAAAAAGTGACTGAATGATTCGGGAAGCGTCATAAGAATTTTCGTCATAACCATACTTTCAGAAACTTGTTCACCTACGTCTCTCAACTGTCTAACGAGGTTTTCCAGCCTACCAATATGCGTGGCAAACATCGTCCTCAGGAATTTTTTCGAAGCTGTAAAAACGCTGCAGGAGCATGTGAACATTTGTCTTTGACGTATGTTCGTACACTGCTTTCAATTTTCTCCACATCTCGTTTGCCGTTTTGCAATTTATAATGTGCCTGAGCGGCGATGAGCCAATGCTCGTTATCCAAACCACCGATCATTGTATACGGCTTGTGATTCTTTTTCTCCTTTAATAGGAACCGTAGTCTCTTCCACGAAATCACTGAACCCAGATGCATTTAAAAGTATATTAATTTGAAACTTCCAAAGAGCATATTGGTCCGATTTTTCCAACTTCTCAATTTTAAAACGATCTTTATCACCCTCCATCATAAAATGTATGCAAAAAAAATGCAAAGGTGAACTCTTATAAAAAAATTATTAAAAAAAGTGTACCGTTGGGCCTTCTCGAAATTTAAAGAAACTCTCTATACTCTATGCGGGACTGGGCCCATAACCTCCCAACTAACAATTTTATTGCTATACTTATCCATAGAAGCTATTTATAATCGTTTATTGAAATTCAGTTGCTCTGAAGAACATTCTAAGCGACTTTGAAAGGAGTGCTAAAGGAGTAAAGCATAGTGTGAAGAAAAATTAAAAAAAATGCTACTACTTGTCGAGCTCGCTTTTTTTTTGTTTTTTTTTTTTTTTTTTATTTATTTTTATTTTATATTCTTATATACATGTATATGTAGGAACATAGTTAGAGTAAAGAGAAATAATAGTGTTGTCGTGGAGTCAAATTATTTAAACAATACTATACTTTTTCAAAAAGATGCATTTAGTTTAGTTTATTTTAAGACTATTAAAATTAATATAGGGAACTGATAAGCAAATCGTTTACATTTCATGTTCATGTGTGAAAATTTTTATAGAAGCTCGGATTTATTTAAAGGAAATTTAAAGTTATAAAAAAGGAAAAGGCTGATTAAGTTTTTTCATCTTACAAATTATATCTAAGATGGCTGAGTGGTTAGAGTGATGGACTGTCACGTAGGAGTTCTCGATCCCTAGTGAGTTAAAAATATAATTTATGTTTTATAATTGTTTCCAATACTATCATTAATATATAATTGAATTTGATACTTGATTTCAGATAAAATGCAGTAAAAATCACATTAAAAAATAAAAATAAAAATGTATCTTTTGTTTTTTTTTTTATTTATTTTTGTTCACCTTCTATAAGACTTGTATTTTACTTTTATACAACCATGTCCGAAGCTATCTGTCAAGTTGAAGTGTCATTCAAATTTCCAATATCGCTCGTTAAAACTTCGTATCGGCTTCTTTAGGTTTTTATACAATCTGCTACTTTTAAAAGATCTGCGAATAAGTTTATAAGAAGATTTTCCGAAATCACCCATACAAGCTATATTAGCTTGTATAACATTCTCCTTTTTATGCTTAAGTAAACTTTACAAATGTCTTATGGAACTTCTAAAGCCTATTCTATTAATCGAACCGAAGCTGAAATGTTAGTTGGGCATCCGTAGCTTGGTCTTTAGGCTAAAAGAGTTGTTTCTCCATATTTTGGACAGCATTCCGAAAACAGGCTTTGCTTTTCTGATTGGGCTGTTTCGTCCAGTTCAGTTCCACCACCCGTAGAGACAATTAGGCCTATTCTACTTTATCTGTTATTTTGCTATGAATTTTCTGTTATGATGCATAACAACAGATCTCCACCATAAAAGATTCTTATAATTGGTATTCAAGAGTTCGATCTTTTATAAAAGTCTGTTATGGAACTAAGAAAAAGAAACATTTATGCGAACAGACCTAAAATCTGCTGTCAGCTGCTGTAGTAAAAAAAAAAAAAATCGACACTACCGAGTGACCAAAGTAAAATTAACCCGTGGAATGCTCGTGTTTTGTTTCGCGTGGATAAATTATTGATCTATTTTATTTTTCTATAACAGTTCGTGAATTTTATGTATCCAATTAAAAAAGTTATTTTTTGATAAGTTAAAGTTGAAAAAGTGTTTTATTATTTGCCCCAGGCAGCTAGGTATTTCATTAGATCGGTTAATCCATCGAATTTGGTTCAACTCTTTGGCGCATCGGCTTTAGTCAGCCTCGGCAGTCCGAAGCTTCCAAACGCTTTAACAGAATGCTCCTGTTCCTAGAAACGCGTACAAAGAGCCCCAACCGAAGGCGCGCAGAGCTAGGGCTGAGCCAGCGTCCATCAGAATCATCGTTTCTCTTTCACCCTTGGCCATGAAAGCAGTTTCGTCCCTCTTGGCTCGACCTAAAGTTCGGGAGAATACAAAGAGTGCAGCTCTACGCCACCGAAAAAAACCAATGAAGCTCCTCCTCGACAGCGATTGCTTCGTTCTACTTCAGCTGAGGCACTCCGTGCCGACCGGCAAGATAAAGCGACTACTTTTTACGTTTCATCCATCAACTGTGTTCTGTGCTTTCGTGTATACAAATAATTTAGTTTGAAATTACTTATTTGTGTTTGTAATTATGAATTTTAATATTATTTTGTTATATCTGTCTCTTTTGAAGAACAATCTTATCTGATAAAAGTCAAACAAATCTGTCTTTTATTCTGTTATGGTTTATAACAGATTTCATAACAGAATTCGAACTGCAGAATACCAATTAATAAAAGAATAAATGGTTTTTTGACAGTTCGAAAATTTGTATGGAAATTGATAGAAGAATAACAGAATAAAAGAATTAAAGATTGCGCTGAATAGGCCTAAATACTCCCAAGATATTGGAAATCCTCTACCATCTCTACCGCTTGTCCAGAAATATTTATTTGCATTGATGAGGAAGTTCCAAGGCTGATTATTTTAGTTTTTGCCGAGTTGATCTTAAGCCTTACGATGTCTGCTTCTCTCTCCACCCTTGTTTTCATTTGATGGAGATCCATCATGATCCTATGAGAGAGTAAGCATAGATATTTATTTTTCACTTTTGTAATTTTTGGCAAAAGTAGGTTGACTGGTGAAAAATTCCTGCCTGTACTTGATTTTAAGCCGTGTTTTTTGCAGGTTCAGATAAAATTGTCGAAAAAACCACATCCGAACTTAGCAAAGTCATCGAAGCAAAAATGCCCAGCACTATGACGAAACTATGATATACCCATCACTACCTTTCAGCATTTGGAAAAGCATGCAAAATAAAACCAAAATACATGCAAATAACAAGAAACTTCGTATACAAAATTATTCCGATCATTAATAAAACTAAACAAATTTGAATCACAAATCAGAAAAACATTAATTTACAAAACAATAATGTACGTCTATTTTTTTTTATTTATAAAAATAAATATTTTCATTCGTTGGCTCAGATATTTTGACGTTTTCATACAAATTATTGATAACAAAATAGTAATTTGAGCTGGCAGTACTTTTTCTATCTGAACTTAAGTGAAGAATCGATAATAATCTGGACTTAGCTAAGTTCATATGAACTTCAGTTGTTTTTGTATTTTACATGTAAATTCCTTAGTTAAGATGTTGTTTTTTTCGTCAAATTCTATCTGAACCTGCAAAAAAACATGGCTGTACATTTTTTAATTAATAAAAACATGGATATATTCAAATTTCAAAATCGAACAATTTTTACGGCTCCGGTACTTTTACAAGAAAAAACTGAGTTGATAGCAACTTTTAGTTTCTAGGGGAAAAAGAAAGCAAACAAATTAATGTTAATGAGTAAAAATCTCCCTGGTTCAACGATTTGAAAAGATTTTTATCACATTCCTTTTCCCTCTATCCCCGTTATGTTACCAATATACATTTAAGACAAAAAATCTTTGACAATTTGTCTCTTCGTTTGAAAGTAAAGGAGATTTTTTAATTAAAATGAAACGTTTTCTTCTGGTGAAAGGTGGCTATACGTATAAAGCCTTCAGGCTTAACTAAACAGGCCTGCTTTTGTACAAAAGTAAGAAATAAATATCTATTCTGAAGACACCTGCGTGCAAAAAAATAATGGGCAATTTATATGTCAGAACAATTTTCGTATGTTTTTTTGCAAGCATGTTTCTTTAGCGAGCATTTTAATTTATCATTTTTGTACTTTCGTACAAAAGTAGGTCTATGGTAGTTGAGGCTTTAACTAGATAGACCTACTTTTGTACAAAAGTGAGAAATTAAAATGCTCGCTAAAGAAACATGCTTGCTTTTTGCAAACGAAAATTGTTGTGACACATAAATTAAACCACCATGCCCAATTTTCCATTGTTTTTTTGGCAAGCAGTGTCTTCAGAATAGATATTTATTTCTCACTTTGGTACTTTTGTACAAAAGTAGGCCTATGTAGTTAAGCCTTTGCCCCCATATTAATAAACGAAGCCAGCGGCGAGTTATCTTTAACTCGCGGATTAGGAGTAAGATTTCTGCCACTTACGAGCTAGCTAAACCACCAAGGTAAACCAAGGTTAATCGAAGGATTAACTATGACAAATAAATATACCTTCCTTGGTGGTTTAGCTAGCTCGTAAGTGGCAGAAATCTTACTCCTAATCCACGATTTAAAGATAGATTCGTTTATTAATATAATGTTTAGTGAAGTTCTTTCTGCCTCGGTGCAGTGCTGATGAAATACAGTTCCGGGTGCAGTCTTACCTTAACAACTGATTAATTGAACCCGGCCAATTTTGTTTTCGCAAATCTACAGTTTTGAAATATTTTGGTTTCACTGATTTACTGCGACATCTATTGGTCAAACGATTATTTAAGTTTTGGCATCACTTTTATATTTTCTAGCAGATTTTCTTTCATCAGAGCTACAAGAATTTATAAATCTACTATAATTGCTTTTTGCATAATGGCGATTCCTTTTGACAGTTGAATTTGCTTTTGGCGCACGTGTTTTCCAGCGCATCGTAAATTTCTTTTTTCGAAAATTCGTTTGAGTTATTCAACAAATTGTGAAAAAAACTCTTATCGAGTTTAAAATGAATCCCGAGAAGCTGAAGAAACTCCAAGCACAGGTGCGTATTGGAGGAAAGGGAACCCCACGCCGAAAGAAGAAGATCGTCCATTCAACGCCCGCTACCGATGACAAAAAACTACAGTCATCGTTGAAGAAACTCTCGGTAAATACTATCCCCGGTATCGAGGAAGTTAATATCATCAAAAACGACGGCTCTGTCATCCATTTTAACAATCCCAAAGCCCAGGCATCATTGCCCACCAACACATTCGCCATCACCGGCCATGGGGAGAATAAATCGATTTCCGAAATGCTGCCTGGCATCCTCACCCAATTGGGTCCCCAGGACATCACACAGCTAAAGAAGATCGCCAGTGAATTCGCCGCGAATAAGGGTGCCGCTGCTGGATCTGTTGCGGGTGGTCTCTCGGCCGCCGATGATGATGTCCCCGATTTGGTGCAAAACTTCGAAGAAGTCGCCATTGGTACAGCCGCCCCTGCAGCTGCTACATCCCCAGCTGCTGCTGATGCAGCTGAAAGTGCTGCCTCCAGTTCTTCAGACACGACCGCTCCCAAGAAAATTGAAGAAATTCCTGTAGCCTAAACGGAGTCGCTTATGCCCTGGGTAGTAGATTGTAGTTTGTGAAAGTTTTACACTATACATAGTCAAAAAACAAAAAAAAAAAAAGCAACCAGAGAAACAAAATTAACCTTTATAGAATTATAACACAAAAAAAAAACAAATGAAAAATTATATAAAACAAAAAAAAAATTAGAAAAACGTTTATTTTTGGTTTGAAGATGCATTTTATTCAAGAACACCAAACATTAATTACTTTTTATTTCGATCACTCTCGCTGCACATTACATTTTCATTAACATAAACATAGCATATAACGACATATAATTCCGAAGGATAATTCTTGAACTCTTACACTCCTAGCGATGCATTGCCAGTGAAGGATAAGTGGTGGAGCCACACGGGAAAAGTCTTATACATTCTCTTATTTTTCTTTTTTACGCAGTAGCATTTTTATTTTTGCTGCTGGACAAGATTCATAATAATTAATAAAAATAAAAAAATAAGTATACCTATAAATATTTTATTTTACTTGAAAGATGGTATACAAAATTAGTTTCACACCATTTTTATGTAACTCAATGAGTATCAACAAAATAGAACAAAACTATAATAAAATTGCATTGAAAACTTCATTCGATTTGTTTGTATTTCTTTTTCTATTGATCATATGTGAAATGAAGTTGGAATTCCTACCAGGGTCTTTAAAAAAAGTCTGAAAAATATAATTTATTTCTGCTGGCTGTTGCCAGGGGCGCATAAATGTGTTGTAATGAAAGCCAATTGGAATTCTGATCCTCCCTATTTTAAAGTTTTCTTTACGATATCAACTACCTACCTATTTTTGTTTCCAGAAGAAATTTAGTCTAAAAATAGGACAGTAAAGTTTCAACGTTTATAACCTTAATATACAGGCCATCTTCTCGAAGACTTTAGAACATTGTGAATTCCAAAGAAGCGGGCAAAGGTGATGATGATTCATAACTCCCAAGGCCATTGTATGAAAACTCAAAACCTGATTAAAGCTACCCAATGGCGGTATAGTGAGGGGAAAGGCTTTTCATGCAAACAGCTGAGATGAAATATTATTAATTTCGTAAATATCAATCATCGCTTTTGTTTTGATATTGGTAGGTAACCATTACAACGCTATACATATTTTTATTATTGTAATTTTGTATTTAATTTGGGTTGGTTGGGTTGAACATGTGCATACATTTGTGTTTGTATTGTATTTTAATTAACAAACAAAATTTTAAAAAAGAACAGAAAAGCTTAAAAGAAGAGCTTTAGAAGCAAATAGGGTTTGTTTGTTTTGAGTTTAATTTCGTTTTCGATTGGTTCTAAATTTATTTTACGAATTCCAACGCACAGCTCAGATAGCAAACCTCTTGGATTAATTTCAAAAGTTTGCTATCACAAAATGGTTCAAGGTTGATGACAATCCAGAAACGTTTATTTACTAATTCATGGGTGAATTATTTGTTTTGATAATTCGAAAAGCTAATTTTAGTTAGTTTATGACGTACTATGGTCCTATCACTAATTAAATTACATCGTAATATGTTACTTTTACGAATGCCAACAAAACCATCACCAATTCCGTTACCACTGGTATAAGAATTCCCAATTAGTAGGATTCTGAAATTTCGGAATTCGTAACAAGTTTCCGATTGATGGAATTCATTACTTTACTACTTTTTCGGTTGCCAATTGAAATCAATTTGATAAGTGCTAATTTCAAAACGCTACTAGCGTGTTTATGTTCTTACACAAAAGGCAGCCATTTGAGGCAGAAATTTGACAAGCTGAGCCTGATAATACCTAAGATATGTATACTGTGGTGTACCTATACCCTTGATCCTTGAATGCTTTAATTGCTTGAAATCGGTTTGAAAACTACAACTAGATCTCGTCACCACGCTCACGTTTCGTTTTCTCATCGCATTATGTAACGAGCTAGAATTTTCACTACAGAATCTTTCTGTATGATTTATTCTAATATCGTTCTCAAATCGATTTTGGAACAGTACTACTTCTTTTCGAATCCAATCGAATTATTAGGATTGTTTAAGTGAGACAAAAAATCTCAACTGAGCACTGAGATTTTTTGCGGAGATTTCTGATCCAAAAATTTCTTGGATTCACTGCTCAATTTTTTTTCTCAATCGAAACAGCTGTTTGTTTGACAACCAAGTTTATAATTTCTTGAGGGTGCGCAAATAAGAAAGTGGTAAATAAATGCAAAATAAAGACGGAATGTTGGTGAAAACTCAAACTAATTGAATAAGCTATAATCATTTTCATTAATTTCAATAAGATTTTTGCTTTAACAATTAAATATTTAAAGAAAAGTTGAAATTTGATTTCCGAACTTGTATGAGAATAATAACACATGTTTTTTTTTCTGAAAGAGAGCGGAGAATGTTGTCCCACCAAATGATTCTAAGTCCGTTATACTACGTTTCTACCAGACACTAAACCGAGATTTAGCAAGATTATCACAAATCTCCTTGAAATCTACAAGATTTACCATACAAATTTTAATCTCCTCAAATGAAGATTTCAAATAAACTCATTCAAATCTACTTGGAAACATTAGTTTGTCAAATCAAACAAACTTTTTTTTCGAAGAATAATTGTGGAACCGACCTATTTTCGTTTATTGACAGGAAATGTAAACAAAAACTATCTATCTCACTTCCACTTCATATCAAAAAAAAAAAAAAAATGGAAAAATCATTTGAATGTTTTGCCATAATTCTCTTTTTGTGCAGTGGAAACACCAAACAAATCTCATTACCTAAATCTCGGTTTAGTGGTTGGTGGAAACGTAGTATTAATCTGACATTGAGAGCTCAATGAGCGCTCAATGAGCGCTCAGTTTGGGGTACACGCCTATTTTCTGTTGTACGAAGACAAATATTGTGTGTGTTTGAGAAGTTGTCTAATATTTTTGTATATTTGATGAGTTAAATTAATTAAATTAGTTAAATTAATTTGACAATCAATTTACTGTCCGACGAAAGAATATATAATATGTATTTGTGTATTCCGAGTCTATTCCTTTATAAAATCCGGAACAGAAAGCATTACTGGGAACAACCAATCGAAGTCTTTTGGAGTAATAGGAGTCAAAAACGAGTAACTCCGAACCTCTAATCGGAAACGACATAAATTAATAGATCGAACAGTCCCATAGAATCATCTGATACAATTATAATCAAGTGAGAATGTACCAGATTGAGTTTTTAAATTCCACCATTGTATATTCACAGAGTGAATATACAATGATTCCACATCACTTCTGACTCAGTTTTTGTAATCACATATTTCATCAAAAACACTCTATATGAGTGTTTTCGTTTCTTCTTTATCGCCATCATTTCCCGTTGCTTCCTCCTCCATTTTCTTTGTCAGTGTCATAATTTCAGGTTTTTTGTTTTTGATTCTTGATTTCTTGATTACGTGTCGTTCTGTGGGAGCTCTTCATCTTCGACTTATTTTTCTAGCCGCCTTTAGCTGAAAGAAATAACACATTGAAATCAGTTTGAATTCATACTTGTACTTGAGCCGTTGAATAGCTACCAAAAACTATGAAGTACCTTCTTGTTTTGTGTCTGGCTCTAGCCGGAACCGCTTTGGCCTCTGACGCTAGTAAAGGACCAAAAGTCACCGATAAGGTGTGATTATTGAAACAAAATGGCTAATTGAGGTGATAACTAATTGTTTGCTATTTCAATTACAATTTAGGTGTTCTTTGACATCACAATCGGTGGAGAACCCGCTGGACGAGTTGAAATCGGTCTATTCGGTGCTACCGTTCCAAAGACAGCTGAAAACTTCAAGCAATTAGCTGAGAAACCTCAAGGCGAAGGGTAAGATCGGAGTGTAATAATTGTATTTTATGAATCATTTCTGATGATGACTTCAGTTTCAAGGGAAGCAAATTCCATCGGGTCATTAAAGACTTCATGATCCAAGGAGGTGATTTCACAAAGGGCGATGGAACCGGTGGACGATCAATCTACGGAGAACGTTTTGCCGATGAGAACTTCAAACTGAAGCACTACGGAGCTGGTTGGTTGAGCATGGCCAACGCTGGTAAGGACACAAACGGATCTCAATTCTTCATTACCACAAAACAAACTTCCTGGTTGGATGGACGTCACGTTGTCTTCGGAAAGGTAAAATAACGATTTTTTTTGTATTGTTTCTGATACTAATTTAATCTAAATTTGGTCAGGTGCTGTCGGGAATGGATGTTGTTCGCAAGATTGAGTCTAGTGCCACTGATGGGCGGGATCGTCCAGTTAAAGATGTTGTTATTGCTGATTCTGGCTCTATTGCAGTTCCTGAACCATTCTCCGTTGCCAAGGAGCCTTCACAAGAATAAACCTTAGGCTAATGGGGTGAAAGTGTGAGTTCATTGACTCAGTTTCATCTTTAGAGAATAAATTCAAACAAACCAGAGAAAGATGTAAACAAAAGATTATATTTTGCATTTAAAATAAGAGACACAATAAAAGTTTTTTTTTAATAAGAAACAAACAAAGAATATTTTGCCCATAATAATGTCCAAGACAGAGAAAAACGCAGCAGAAAGAAACCGTAGAACTGTTGAGAACAAAAAATGCCCAACAATTGGCACAGCGCCCTGAAGAACAAAGAAAATTAAAATGTTTAATGGATGAGAATTGTTAGTTGTTAGTTGTATGTTTTATATTTTGTCTTGTTCTGTTTTTCTTTGCCGGCCGCTTTCTTGGGTCATTCACTTGAGTGATGAAGTGAATAAAAACGGGTTTTGGATTGGATGTTGATTTCTTTGGTTTGATTTGCCTTTGGATGATTTCTTTTGTTGAACTTGAATTAAATACAATAATTTCTACGATTTTTGTTTTCTCCATGGTGTAGTGATCCAAGTCTTTTATTGCGTTTCGATAATTATAGCTGCGAATAACACCTTTTCTGCTAATAAAGTATATGGTGTACTATGCAATTAGCTTGTCACGATTACGGACATAATGATGAGAAAAAAAAAATATATGAAATAATAGTGGTGAATATAGAGTTAAAGCTTGATAATTTGTTATGTACATCTGTTTTATATCCCATAACTAGGTTTTTAAGTAGGTTAGTGAGATTATGAACGTATACATTCCAAAAAGTATTCTTTATCTCATGGGCATTTTTGGAATCCTATTTAATGAAACATTAACGACCATTTTTAAATGCATTTTTTTTTTTTTGTAGAAAAAAAACGAGGTTTGGTTAAAAAAGTTTTTTTCTTTAAGCATGGAATTTTTAACCTGGTATCAGCAAAAGAAATGTATACACACATACTTACATCTTCTAAGAGCATATTAAACCAATATTGAGACCATCCCCAAATTCATAAATGTAAAATTACTGTATAAATAATGTATAATTTTTTGAAAAATGGTACTATTTCTGTATATTTTTCAAAAAAGTTGATGTTATCGGAAACAACAATAATTATAAAAAAGCAGAAAAATCTTCAAACGGACGATATTTGTCTTCAGAAATGATAAGTAAACTTTGCAGTGTTACCGAACTTTTACATTTATGAATTCGACCCATGTCTCAAGCTTTCGATAATCGACTTTCAAACAAGTCATTTGTTTAAAAAAAAGTTGTGGCGTATACTTACTATTTTTTAACGTAGACACTAAACTGACTATGCATCCTACTTAGGATTTTGATGATTGGATCAACTTCAAATTTAAAATTGCAAACTACACTTCAAAATCGGTAAAACTATTTCAAAATTGTGAGTGAGTGTATACAAGACAATTTTGGAATCAATGGAATACAATGGAAAGTAGGTACATAGTTGTTTGCTAAGTTTTATTGACAGCAGTTGCTAGTCTTTCGGTATTACACTAAACCGTCATATACATTCATGTACCTACACATGTGTCAAATCTGGTATTTCTGATTTTTTGCTGAGTTGTTCAGGATATTGGCCTAGTAATTAACCTAAGTTTTCGACCTCGAGCGGCAACCGCTTCATGGTCAAAAAAATCGAGTAATTTTAAATAAAAACATTGTTCTACGAATCTGTAGACCGAATGGTTTTCAAAATACAGCATTGAAAAAGTAAATAGTCTACTATTTACTTAGTAGAAACAGGAACTTTGGAGCAAATTTCTTTTTTCAATATTTTCAATTTGGAAATAGATTTCTCAAAAACTATCGATTGAAATAACTTAATTTAAAAAGAAAATTCAAGAATGGGTTTCTGGGTTCAAGATAAGCTATAGGAGAATATTGTGGGTGTTACCGTATAGTGACCAGATTTATTTGAAGCAAAAGCGGGACACATTTTCAAAACTTCGCAGGGAGTAGAAATTACGATTTTTTTAAAGTAAAAATTTTAATGTAGTACTCAACATAAACGACAAATGACATATTAAAAAAAAGAACACTTCATAACATTTTTTAGTTTTGATAAAAAAAGGGATCAGTAAGAATCAGTTGAAAAAAATCAGCCTCAATATTGTTAACGTATTATTTAGACAAAGTCAAAGTAATAATAAATAGTTTTCTAGAAAATTAAAATTAAAATAAGTGTTTCAAATAGGTAGCTACCAGGCACAGTACACATATCTAAGGTATTATCACGGGCAGCTTTCAGTGTAGGTTTTTGTGTCAAAATGAAAAAATAATGACAACTGAAAGGTATTTTTTTTGTTTTTTTTATGGAAAAATTAGTTAAACCAAACGTTTGCAGAATTTTGAAAAGAAATTTAAATTAAAGAACACATACGAGACAGAATGACCGAACACACAACCGCACTGAAATCAGCCATTTTTCTTCCATTATGACACATGCGCAGAACTGAACAAAAATGAAAACGCTAATGATATTACCTTTAATATATGTATCTTGGGTACCAGGTACCTACATATGATTTAATTATAAATTTAAAATTAATTCTTCTAGTCGACTCCGCTTAACTGGAACACCATAATTGCAGACCATTTGTTTCAGTTAAGTGGAGTTTTCAGTTAACCGAAATTGGGATAACTGAAACTTGTTTCAAATTAGCGGAGTTTTGTCAAAACAAATTAAGTTTCATTTAGCCTGAAAATCAAAAGAAAAAAAATTTAGGTATGATTTTGTGTATTGTGTCAAAATAGTTATTTTTCCATATAAAACAATTCAAACAACAAAAGGTGTTTACATTTGTAACCACAAAACGAACATATTTAAAAACAAAAAAACAGTCGTTTCACTTATGCGAAGTTGAATAAGTCAAAAATGTTCATCTGAGGCAAACAATTTTGTTTCAATTATCCGGAGTTTGCAATTAAGCGGAGTTCAGTTATGCGAAGCAGCTTGTATGAAAAATTATCCGGAATAAATTTCTTGTTTCAGATAGCCGATGTTTATCAGTTAAGCGGAGTTAACTGTATTTGGATGCAGAATGAACTTCTTTAAGAATTTCATTATTTTTTTTATTTTTTCATAAAAATTATTACAGTTATCAGGAATGGATATTTTTTTTGTTTAATCTTCCGAGAATATACAGATACACTCCCTCTTGCATTTTTTTGGCTGCTGCTAAAGTCGATGCCATTCTATTTCTATTTATGTATAATGAAGCGTTAATATTATTAATTTTTGTGCTAACATATTTAAGTTGTTTTTTATTTACCTTATTATATATACCCATCCTATCTCCAATAAACTTCACTTCTCAGCAAAATGTTTTGTTTTCGATTTAAAAATGACAGACTACAAGATAAACTGACAATTATTCATTTAACATGGAATATACATGGGCTAACGTTTGCTTAATCTTCCGAGAATATATAAATATGCTCTAACGTTTGTTTAATATGCGTCAATTTGTATGCACACGCACAGGGATGTAAAGTAGAATTTATATTAATTACCTACTTCGTTTTGAGAATTGTTGAGGACGTTGGCGTCGCGTCGTAGGAAAAGCGGGACATTTAGCGGGACAGTTATGGCCGCGGGACAGAGACCTCAAAAATGGAACTGTCCCGCTGAAAACGGGACGTATGGTCACTATATGTTACCGCATTGTTTTCAATAGTGCTGTTTCTATCTTAATTTATTTTTTTAAGATAATTGCCCCTCCCATCTTAACGGGGGTATATAGACCCCGCTTCCGGTATGATTGTCTTATTATTTTGACTCAACCTACATGCTCCAGTGCTTTGATGCTTTTATGTCAACCAAATTTTGAAATGCTGTATTTTGGAATCATTCGGTCTACAGAGATGGTTTTGGGCTCAAATTGAATACGATTTGAAATCGTAGAATAATGTTTAAAATTACTACGCGAAAAATCGCGGTTGTTTTGATTTCGAGGTCGAAAACTATCCCAAACAACTCAACAAAAAATCAGAAATACCAGATTTGACGCAAACGGTGCTTTCCATGCGAACGACAAGGTTACTGGACTATTAATTATATTTATAAATAAATTGTAATATAGCTACTCGTAAATAAACAAAACTTAAAATACAATACGCATTTTGCTTAATGAAATCTCAGATACTAGTCAGATTTTCTTAAGTGAGTAAGCTGATTGTATAAGGCCAATCATTCAATTTATCCAGATGCTTTTGTTATGTTCTCAATTGAATTAAGAGCACATCGCATATCAGATGTAACGGACGGATACTTTTATTTTGTTTGTATTATGTAAATAAAAATAAACCTTGTTTTCTTACAAGTATTACTATATTAATTTATAAATGCATAACATAATATACAAATGCACATGACAAAAATAAGCGTAAATTATCATCAATTACATTGAGTAATTTTGTATGGATCTTATTTAGTTTTGTTGACTTTGAATATATTTTTATATAAAGAGATAAAATAAAATTGTTAGATCCTTAAGAAAAAAATAATAATAATAGTTCTTGAAACTCGTTGATTCGAGGGTTCTTCCTTTTACTTACGTTTAATATTTGATACAATTAAAACACACTATTCCGTGCTCAATTTATAATATTTTATTTCAAAGTTGAATTCTCAGGATGAAAATAATTGCAATTAGCTGTAAAATTACTAGAATTTTGGAAGTATAATTTTCGATTCACATAGGATTTGATATCTGAGATGAGACTATTCATAAAGATTAATATCGAATTGAAAAAAATTCACTTTGTATTCAATAATCAGGTCACAGGTAAAATAATTCAAATAGCCCTTTTAAACAAAATTCTTAAGCCGTGCTCTTTGAGAAAGTGTATAGCAATTTAGAAAACATTTTATACGCAAAACAAAATTTTGTATAACAATTTTGTTTTGTTATTATTGTTTGCGTGTAAAAATTTAGCTTGAGTTGCTGCACACTCTCTCTCTGTCAAAAAAAACAAGGCTCATGAAACTCTGAGTAGGTTTATTTACCAGAAAATGAAAAATCAAATGGATATATGAAATATATCTTGGGTCTAAAGTCCAGTCATTCGGGCGATAAAAAGGGGCTTGCTTGGAAAGTTTTGGAGTAGTTTTGTAAACTTTTCATTGTTATAGATTTTGGGTTGCTCTTTCCTAATTTTCACTTCGCCACCTCGCACCTTTGCCGCTAGCGCCGCCATTCAAGGTTAAATGTCGAAAATATCAGTTTTTCGCATATGACTCCGAAACGGTAAATGCTATCGAAAAGTATTTCAAACAAAAACCGTTGAGAAGATATCGACATTTCAAAAATCCTAAAATGTCGAAAATACCCGTTTTTTACGTATAACACGTATAAACGGTTCATATTTTTGAAAATATCTGAATGCAAGGTTTGTACATTATGTAACCCCTTATAGTAACAAACTATATTTTTTTTTCTTTAAAGATATTATTATTTTAAAAGTATGACAAAAATTCTAAATTTCTTGTTTCACGTTTTACTCTCAAATGACGAAATTGTCGAAAAAAAACTTAGACTCAATTTGTAGACCACAATATTTTCTAGAAAAAGTATTGGAACTTTTTTCCAGGCAAGTCATAAGTCGCAAGATATTGGTACTTAAATAGCGTCAAATGTCGAAAAAATAGTTTTTTTGCATATGTCTTTTAAATGGCACGTTCTATCGAAAAAATGTATGAGCAAAATTTAAACATAATGTAGCCCTATAAAACGTTGCATTAACAACTTTTTCTAGCAGGTATAATTTATATTATATGATTATTTCAAGAAATCACAAAAAGTAGAAAATACCGGTTCTTAGCCCTTTACTCTTAAATGACGAATTTGACGGATAATATTTTGAACCTATTTTGTAGATATTAATATAATCTAGAAAAATTATTTTGACACTTATAAAATACACAATAAAATAATATTAGGGTGATGGGTTTTTTTTGTAAAAGCCATTCATATTTCATTTGCACGATCACTATCTTATAAAGTCCGCAACCTTACTTTAATTATTTTAATGAAATAAAAATAGTTTGTTAAGTACATCAGTGCCAATTGTGATGTTTATTGTGCTGATATAAATATTTAATAACATTTTGAAACAAAAGCTTTTTGTGATTTATAACTAAATTGTATTTAACGAGAGTTGTAAAAATAAAACTACATGCAATAGATAATATGCATGTGTACATCCATTGTCCTTCCAAACATGCAATCTTAAGCAATGGTGTGTTCTTCAAGTTAGCTGACAAGATCCAAATTTTAACGCACCTCTGTCAAAAAGGTATATAACGCATACGTCTTTTTAAGGAACTATAATTTGAATAATTAGGAAAAGTTATAGTGAAATAGATTTATAGGTTACATAATGTATGTGCCTAGCCTATGTACTGTACATACATACATAATGTCTGTATAATATGTCGAACTTACATCAGAAAATGTTGCGAAAGATAATGCTATTATTCTGCCAGCTTTGACAAATCGATCATTCTGGGTCACAAAAATTGTCAAATGCAACATTGACTTAAATTTTTTTGAATAATTATACCAGTTAGTGCAATAAAGCTCGTTGTGGAGTTTTTCATTCTGTTAATGTGATCATTTTCATGTTGGAAAAAATTAGTTTAAATATATATATGTAGGTTAACATCAAGTATTAGATACCTACTTGATTTGCTATAATTTGTCCAAAGTAACAATATATCCATAAGTCAAATGTTTGTATCAATGCTATAATGAACATTAACATTCCAGTAAGATCTTTTAATCCCCAAACCGATACTAAATAAACGCTAAGTGCCATTTGATTCGTACTGTATAAGATGTTTGTTAATGTTGTGATAGAAAATACATCTGAAATTCTTTCGATTATCCTTTAAAAAAATACTATTTTAAAATAATAATATTATATGTATGTACCTATCTAACATAATGTTCATTATCACCCGTATTCATAAAGAAAAAATAGTTATTTGAGCTCCCGCGTTTAGGAAAACTACGCCATTGAATAAGAATTTTCTGGACTCAAACTTAATGCAATTGCTTACTGCTCCATTTGAGTCCGGAACATTCGGATTTCCATGGTTGGTAACATCCAACTTATGATTTTGCAATAGAAAACATACCCAAAAGTTTCAATAATTTTATCAATTGTTTTTCTAAAAATTGTTTCAGAAGTTTCACCATTGTCCCATCTAATATCGATGTTTCTTACTTCCTGACTAATACTTGACAAAATCGCTCCACAAAGAGACAAAAGGCCACAAAACAACTGTAAAATATAAAAGTATTTAACATGAAAATGCAAGAAAGAAATAAACGCGTAATAGTGGCAATAACACTAACAGTTTTTTTTTTTTTAAATATAAAAGGACCTATCTATACTATTTGTAAAAAGTACAGAAGTGAGAAATAAACATGTACCTACCTATACAAAACACAAACGAAAATTGTTTAAGATATATTCATATATCGTGACAGATAATTTGCCAGCAGAGGTGCTCTTAGCATATTTATTTCTCACTTGTGCTATGTTTTCTTACCGTATCATGAGCTATCGTCAAATTTGCCACAGTTGTTAATGCTATTGTTTGATAAAAGAACATTATTTCATAATAAGGACTTTGGCTTAAATACAAAATAGACAATCTTGAATGAAATGGCAATTCCTTATTTAAAATCGATACAATCAAAACCAACAAAACACAACAATTCATTGCTATTGAACCAATGAATACCATTTTCTTATAAGTTTCAAGACTTCGTTTTATATCCGTCTGGATTTGAAACTTAAATGACAATGCCTCAACTTGACTTATGCACGCATAGATTTCATTCTTATATACTGTAACAGAAATAAGTTTGTAAATACACACAGGATAAGCCAATCCAAAAACTGCTTTGCATAGCAATAATGGAACCTCAACGGTCTTCGCAGATTTCAGGATATCCGAAATACATATTAAAGGTATAATAGACCCGTTAATAGTAATCATCTATTTTAAAATATGGAAAAAGGTTGTCTATTTGATTAAATTTTTAAAATTTGAAAAAAATATGTATATACCAAATAGAGAAAAATCCTTGCAGGCCCTCGTTTATCTTGATGGGGTCCTCTGTTCCATAGTCTGAGCAATCTAAATATTTCCAGAGAATATTTAAAGAAATTTAAATCCTTCATTTTCGTGCAATAGGTAGAATTTAGAATACTTCTGAAGTCACGGAAAAAGAACTTGTTCTTAAATAGGGCAAATATTAAGTTGAACATTTTATTGAAAATTATATGTTTCATGCATCATAGGCGTAAAAAAGGATATGTCAAACATGTCGGGCGTAGGTATTATTTGAATATTTTTGTAATAAATGCAACAGCATTATAAATATGGCTTTTTTATCTACTATTTGATTTTATATGTACCTACCAATGGTCTAGTGATAGATTATGCGAAGACAGAATTAATTTTTATTTTAATTGTATAGTTTTTTTTTAAAGAATTAAGAGCTTACAGGCAAGCCCGGCCGTAACCACACAAATATTTTGTCGTTGAGGGGAGGAGGGGAGGGTGTAGTCAGGTAAGCGTTATGATTTTTCAAAAAAAAAAATGTTTTGTATTAAGTTTGGAATTTTTATTTTTGAGTTTTTTGCTCGCTATTCGCAAATTAATCAAAAGTACCTTTAAGGACAGTGGTCGGTTTATTACTAAGTTTTGTTATTTTCGGAATGTTAACACGTTTGAAGTTTTGGAAGGCTAATCTGACTAAACGGGGCAGTGTCGCATGCACCAACCACTGATCTATCAAGCTCACCCACCAGACGTTACATAGAGCCACTTCTCCTACGGGCCTGGTGGAGGGACGATCTACCCAGTGGGGGTAAATGAAAGGATGACGCCCTTAAAAGACATTGGTAGCGACAGACACTCCTTCAATTAATCTGAAAACACCCTTCGACTTTTCAGGCTATATCTCTTGCTGGAACTTCATCAACGAGCTTTACCGGCTATGTCATATAGGATTTATCATAGCTTTCTATTTATGGGGATTAAACACCTATAGGGTACCACAATGTATCTACTCTGATCTAAGTGTGACGGTAACAAGACCAACTACCAGCCCATTAACCTAGCCTAACCTAACCTAACCCGATATTGTGTCTGTTCCAAAACAGAATAGTGAATAAAAAAGGAAAGTGAGAAGGGTCATAAATAATTGATATAACATAACCTCAAATAAAACAAAAGACCGTTCTTTGCCATTTGTGTTGAGATATATATCTCGAAAATCACACGTAGGAATGAAAATGAAATCTGTACCTTAAGAACAGATAAGCGCACAACATACATGCTTGAAAAAAAGTTAGTTCTCATCGGCAATAAAACCAGGTATAGACCTGTATGTTATCACTTATCACAATTAATTGTGTAACGGTTTGCTCAAATAACGGGAAATTAAGAGAAATTTTTCCAGTTGCCCACCAATCAATTAGTTTGCCAACCCCAAACTAAGTAGCTTGAAAATTGCCAGCAACTCAGCAGGTATTTATCTTTTTATAGAGTTTCATGTGGAAAAGAATTAATTATTATCGAATTTAAGGACAATAACATTTCGGGTTGGGGTTATCAGACCCCTGTTATTCTCTCATGCCTATGGCCTTGCTTACAGGGTCGGCGCCTAACGAATACCATCTGAGTTTTGGAACAGTTCAGTATAAAGGTTTGTTTTTAGTGTATCTCGAATTGCAAAAATATAGAAAGAGGTCTAATTAAAATTTGACTGTTGTAGGTATGAATTTTAAAGTGTAAGATAGGTAGATCATTTATCTACCTACAAATGTCACCTTTTTAAATTATGTGTGAATATATTCCTGGGAATCAGTGCGTCAACATTATAGAGATCAATTGAGAGGAAAAACGCCTCCCTTTATCGAACACAACAATTCTTCAAAAGCGTATATACATATGTATATCAAAAGTTTACAATCGTTAATCACTACATATAATTAAAAGTCTCGCGTAATTGACAGTGGTAAATATAAAAACATTCGAGTGAATCTATACAAAAGAGTATTGAACTGTTCTTCACAAAACCGTTATCAATTCTTGGTGCCTAAGTTATCGTGGAGTACGATAACTTAGATTTTGTGAATTTATATGGTCTAGTTTTTGATAAAATTAAAATTTACCAAACCTACTTTTTATTTGATTTTTATTTTGTAATAATTTTTCTTTGTTGATTATGAAAAAATAGTTCTTTTTAACTTCCCATTGGAAGTTATTCGATTTGTCGAATTGAAAATTTTGACATATCTTCACGTTTTGAGGTCTCTAGAATCAGAATTCGTCGTTTTTAGCAAGATGTCTGTATGTGTGTGTACGTACGTTCGGAGTACTTTTTTCGTCCACCATATCTCGAGAATGAATAAAGATATCGACCTCGGATAACAAATTCAATGAACCGTTTTTTTTACTACAGCAATTTAAAAAGGAGCTGTTAAATGTCATTTATCTGGAATATCTCGAGAACGGAATAAGATACTCACTTCAGACTAATTATAATTTACACATAATTACACAATACCAAATTGGTAAATATTAAAAACAAAATTCAACGGACACTTTTTTTTTAACTAAGAAAAACAGTTGAAAAATAATTTTGTCTCAAATATTTCTAGAACAAAAAATGATTCCGAACCCAGTGTATTTTTTTTTACATATAATGACGTAGTCAACAACTGATAATTTTTTAAAAAAAAATTCAATAAACAGGTTTTTTTTCTTATAGCAAAAAAAACTACAACAAAAACTATTAAAAATTCTTAACAAATTTTTTTCAACTCAAATATTTTGAAAAACAAACAATGATATCGGTTTCAAAATTCTACCAAAAATATATACCTATATCACCTAAATGTTGTGTAATTTTGAGATTTTTAAAACCACCCTTTAAAAAGCTAAAAATAAAAATGTTGCAAGAAAAATTTTTCAAAAATGCTTATATCGAAAAATTCTTACCATCAAAATCTCCTTCAAAATCGAAATTTTGCATTATGACACTTTTATATTCTTTAAAACCATGTTTTTTTTTTAATTACATTCCCTGTTTTTGGTATTTTTTTAGCCAATAGTCTGTTTTGAAATAATTGGCTTAAATAATTAATACCTTAATACCGAGAAGAGTAAGGAGAAAAAGTATAAAATATAGGTAATGTTACAGTTTGCTCTGAATCTCTATATCTATACCTATACCTACCTATATACTGATTATCCAACAACCCAAAGTTATTACACTATATAATATATAATTATGTAATATATACTCTACCACCCACCACTAAGGTAAATATGTATATGGTCTTCAAGTGCACCAATGGGAAGTTACAAGTGTGGGTCGACCCAAGACTCATTTTTATAATAGGTATAGTACAGTTAGTAATGTAATGTTTTTTCGTTGGTCGAAACTAAAATCCTCTAATGATCAAAAAATCCTAAGTTAAGGATAAAGCACAGTGGATGTTTAGCCGCCATTGTCTAAAAAAAACACTTTATTCTCACAGAGGCTGATTAAAGAATAACCTTTGTATTAACTTAATACACATCATGTGCATGAAAAAAAAAATAACGGGACAAATTTTAAAGTTTGTGCGGTTATTATTTCTATGATCGATTATGTGCAGTCCGTAACACTTGAATGGTCTCACACAAGATTTAAATTAATATGAATGTTTGTTTGCTGTACATTTTAAGCTTTAATATTTTAAAACTTTGCTGGTTATTCAAATTGGACGAGGAATTTATGTGATTGTTGGAAGTTTTTTTATGGAAAATTTTGAATCCATAAGAAACTGTGCATATACCCAAACTTGCACCCACCCCAAATCCTATACTATCATACTGTTTATGCACTAGTGTAAGCAGAATACAAAAGAACTGGAAAAAAGACCAAGTAAATAAAGTCAAACTAAAAATATTATAAAAAAGTAGGTTTGATAATTTTTAATTCGCTTAAAAACACTAGAAGACATAAAAGCATTTGGTTTTATGTGCTCCATTCAAAGCCCGTAGCGTAATGGTTAGTGCGTTTGACTGTCACTCTGGAGGTCTGGGTTCGCTTCCCAGCCTCGTCCACCTAAAAACTAAAAAGTTTTTTTTTTAGGGCTACTGCCTCTTGCGAGGAATTGACAAATCCTCCAAGAGTACCACTTGTCACGAATAAGTGCTTCTCGTCTAGCGGTTCGGATTCGGCATAAAATTGGTTGCGAGTTGTAAGTCACTAGGCCCTGGTTCTTCACAAGCCGTTGTACCACCCAATTTATTTTTTGTTTTTATTCAAAATTGATATATGCATTGACCGCTAAAATTAAATTTAGCACTTCTCTTCACAATTTTGAAAAAAATTGGTCTAAACTTTTTTTTTTATTTTTTTATCGAAATTTTGAGTTTGCATGTGAATTTTTCAAAAATTATTGACTTAAATAATTTAATTTAAATGTTGAATAAAGGAACAGATTTCTGACTTTCAAAACCGGTAACTTTATGTTCAGTGTTGCCGTTGTTTTTAACTAATTTTTTCTTCATTTTAAGTAATTTTTTCTAAAATTGCCCCTTCCGCCCAAACGGGGGGAGATAGACCACACCACCACCACAATATAGTAAAAAATGCTTATATTGAACTGTTTTACAAAAAACCGTTATTATTTCTTAGCGCCTAAGTTATCGTACTCGTGCCAAAAGAATGCTTTATTTGTTTTAAATTTTTATTGAACTTTTGAAAATATTTTTATTTTTAGTAAATATTTTTTCAACAAAATATATTGCACCCAAAAATAAACTTTTATTACATTTTTTTACTAAATATACTTCATCCCAATATGTTTTGGATCGTTTTCCTTCAATCTATCAATCGTAAGAAAAAAAGTGTTGTAATCTTTATTATGTAGAATTACATGAGCTTAAACCTACAATGTCTCTAAAACTTTTTTAACTCTTATCCCCCCTTTACATTCTTTGCTCCACTGCAAATTTAAGTTTAAGGACGTAAAAATGAAGCTCCACTGAAATTCAGCTTTGTCTGAATTTTTTCGAAATAGCTAAGGACATTTTCTTATCTTGTTTTCCTGGACTAAATAGCAATAACTAATTAGCTGCCTTTATTATAAGAACCCAATAATAATGGTAGCCGAGTAATAGTTTTGTATATTTTATTAAACATTCAGTTTTATTTATTTTACGAAGAATACAACAACAAATATTTTAAAAATTACAATATTATTAAAAAACATAATTTGACTGTCCCTACTTTTGCTTTGTATCATTCATAATAGTAAAAAATGTATACGCCTTCATCAAACCCTGATCAAAATATATATGCATTATTTAAGGACATTTTGAAAAAAAATAAAGTTCGATATACTTGACCAAATGTCTCCATAGATAGTGGAATTATTTTCCCAGCATAAACAAAACGATCTCTCTGCAACACCGACATTGACACTAATATCATTATCTTTAGGTTCTTTGAAGAATCATACCATTTTAAAAAGTATAGTTCTGTCTGAAGATTACGTCTCTTAAAAAAAAATACATTTAATTCTGTACAAGTTTGTAAATAAAATACCATATTAAGCTTCATACTTGATCAACCAGAATCTGACCAAAATAGCAATAGATCCATAAAAGGAAAATTGACATCATGGTTGCTAATACCATTGAGAAACAATTCAGATCATTAAATGGCATCCTTGACATCACAAACAATCCTAATGCCATAGTACCACAAATGTAAACGATGTGTACCATTGTCGTCAATGCAAATGAATCTGACATTTTTTTGGTAAAACTAGTAAATACATACATAATAATTATGAGGAAAATAGGTTTTAAAAAATAATAAACTTGCAAAAATTACTCTGATATTTCAATCATTTTTTAGTAATGTTTTTTAATTTTTTTTCTGATGCTTGATGATCTTGAACAACTTCATCAATTTCCCGGATCTCTCGAGAATCACTTATTAGTGCTGAAGCGCAAAGGCACAACATCCCACAGTATATCTGAAAAGTTAATGCATATTTGTATAAGTTCCTTTATTCACGACACACAACGAAACACAACACATCACAACACAACACAACACAACACAACACAACACAACACAACACAACACAACACAACACAACACAACACAACACAACACAACACAACACAACACAACACAACACAACACAACACAACACAACACAACACAACACAACACAACACACGAGATACGTCGTTTTTAGTAATGAGGGTGAGATTTGTCAAAAATACAAAAGTGTACAACCAAAAATAAAAAAAAATTAATTCGTGTGCAGATTTCAATTATGCGGATTTTTGATCATGTGGGAGTTCACATTTCGATACACGAGTGCAAGATTTTGAAAAGGGGCTTTCGAATAAAATACGACCAGTTTTCCCCGCGACAAAAAGCAGAATAAACTACATTCACATGGACAAATAGCAGACCATATAACTCGATTAGTATTTAAAAAAATGATGAAGCTCACTGTATCATATGCCAGTGTTATATTTGTAAAAATGAAAGCGCACATTGATTGGAATATGAACATTAGCACCCAAACTGGATTTTCTTGCATAATCAAAGGCAAAATCTTAGCCTGCAAAAAATAATTTTCTTTTTTGCAAGAAAACTACTGGTGCTATCATAAAAAAGAACACAGAAGCATTCATGGCCACTATGCCAAATGAAAATATTTTCTTGTACACTCCATGAGCCTTTTCAATATCGGTTTTGTACCCAAGTTTTGACGTTAACTTCTGTAGCTGATTAATACAGTCCATAATATTTTTTCAGCAAATGTTATTGTGCAAACTTTCTGTAAAATAACTAGAGCTACACACATAAATAGAAGTTTTTCAAATTTGACATCCATTTGGTTTATTTGAATTGCTTCGATGGCATCAAGAATGGAAAAAATTTCCATTGGACAGCAACATAGTACGATAACCTGTTATTGTAGATCATTTTAAAAAGCAATTATCGGAAAACTAATAGATTGTTAAAAAATAAAACATGTATTTTAATAATTTCAACATACCCAGCACTTTAAAATGTGATCAAATTTGGTCTTGCATCCTTTGCACCAGATATGAAAAGTCTTGAAAATATTCTGGGATTTTTCAAAGAAAATATGCTCATCGCACTCAGCCATCTTTGTATAGAATAACTACTTGTTATAAATTGCAAACAATTCTGAGAAGCTTTTAAATAGCATACATTCTATGACAAGTGATTGGTGTAAGGGTCTTTAATTAGTTGCGATTAGTAGGAGGATTTCATGGGGAGGACATAACTATAATGACACAATTATATATTTAAGTATGTATATAAATATGTTTATAGCTATTGGTTTTGGTGAAATCATTTGAAATCACATCAAAATTAGTAAAAATAATTATAGATAAGGATATCAACGTTTACTGATATTACAAGCTACATTCCTACATGATGAAGGTAAAATCAAAAAGTACCCTATTCAATTTCATATTCTTCATAAACCTGGCCTGAACAATTGATAAAATAGAAAAAAAAATATTATTTTTTTTTCAATAGCCTCACCATTTCTTAGTTCGTTTCGTTAAAGGCCATGAAAGATCGTTCGGTCAAAAAAATTGTGCAGGAATTGTTTATGTATATACTAATATGGCCGAAATTCGACCTTTAACTCTTTTTACCCTTAAAAGGTTACATACTTAATTTACTTTAGATGGCGCTCACAGCCCAGGGTGGGCTTCGGCTTAAACTTACAAGCCCCTCCAGCCAGCTCGGTCCTCGGAGTTGTTTGACGTCGTCCTCCACTTGTGTGCGCCACCTGTTACGGGTTCTTCCTCTGCTACGTACACCATCGGGGTTGGATTCGAAGAATCGTCGGGCAGGTGCGTTGCTGTCCATACGCTCCACGTGTCCCAGCCATCTCAGCCGCTATATTTTCAGCTTTTTGACCAGTCTCAAAGCACCCTAGCGGATTTTCATCTGATTTTTTCAGTGTCCATGCTTCTCCTCCATAGAGCAGGACCGGGATGATAAGGGTCTTGTATAAAGTCTCCTTGGTTCTCTGAGAGAGGGCCTTACTACTTAAATGCCTTCTTAAACCGAAGAAACAGCCAGCGGTTGGCAAGAGTAATTTTACGCTTGATCTCTGCACTGATGTCATTTCGCGAGGTAATAGTGGAGCCCAGGTAGACATAGTCCTTGACAATTACGAAGTTCTATCTATCCATCGTGATATTTTGCACCAGTCGACGATGTTGAGATTCCTCTCTCGATGACAGCGTATACTTCGTCTTGTCCTCATTACCCGCCAATCGCATTTTAGCCGCCAACGATTCAATGCTCGCAAATGCGCCTGCCACAGCTCGATTCGTTCTGCCGGCAATGTCTATGTTATCTGCATACGCAAGCAATTGAACGGACTTTTGATAAATTGTATCGCTGGTGTTGCGTACAATTGCTTTAAGAACGATGTTGAATAGGTTGTATGATAACACGTCACCTTGCCTCAATCCTTTCTCAACATCAAAGGAATCGGTGGTGTTCATACCGATTTCGACGGAGCAGCGAGATTTCTCCATCGTCATCCTGCACAACCGAACGAGTTTGGCAGGAATGCCGAGATTTGACATGGCTCTGTATAATTCGTCCCTTTTCACGGTATCATACGCGACCTTAAAATCGATAAAGAGGTGGTGTGTCGATCTGGAATTCCCAGGTTTTTTTCTGAAATCTGTCGGAGTGTGAACATTTGATCGACGGTTGACTTGCCTGGCCTAAACCCACACTGATAGGGGCCAATCAGATCGTTGACAAAAGATTTTAAGCGGTCACACAGGAAAGCCAACATGATTTTATAAGCGATACGTTTAGGAGACTAATTCCTCTGAAGTATGGTGCATTGCAGAGCATCTCCCTTTATATGGATAAAAAGGAAACGGTAACACGCACATAATTTTTGGCTTGAGCACAACGCACGGTAGAAATTCCATGTAGTTCCGTTGAGTAAACGCTGGACTATAAATTTCCGGATTTTTTGGTTTACTAGAATCATATCTCAGAATAGTTAAGAGGTTTTTGAGATGTAAGTTTTATAAATGCTATTTGAATGCTATTTGACACGAAAGACGAAACCTCTAGATCAAGTGAAACGGTATAAGAGCAAAAGTGGCTAATTATTTTAAAAAGTTATATTTAATGTACAAAATTGTGCCGATAACATGCCTGGCGTATAATGTATAGTAGTACACAAGGGCGTATACGCACTTTTTTATGAATTTTTTGAACAAAATTCAATACATTTTTGTGTGTGCACGTTAAGTTGTTTTTTGTTTGTGCTATAAACAAAAGAATTGACTGATGTTAAGCACTGCTCTTAATTTATCAATATACATACCTAATAATATAATAAATCAATAAATTCTAGTTCTGTTGCATTTTCACCGCAATCATTTGAAGCTTCTTTTGGTTATTACACTGCTACACAAAAGTGATGATGTTTATTTATAACTTTTGCGTTTTTGTTAAGAAATATAACTGAATTTTAAGTCTTTAGTCAACCCCCCAAGAACTGAGAACTAAATTGAACTTCTTTGAATTAAACTCGTTGTCATGAAATTGGCCAAACTTAACCTTTCCATAAATTAAACTCCTTTTTTTTTAATTATTGAACGGTTTTTATTTGATTTTTGTTTTTGGTAAAATGTAATAATATGAATTTTTTTAAATTACTTTATATATATATATATATGTATGTATATATTTTTGTTTTAATAAATAAAATGAATTGAAAATACTAAATATTTTCGATGATCTCTCGTTTATAAATTTATTTTACTATTTGTTTTTTTTTTTTTTTTGTTTAATAATAATATTAATTTTAAATAAATAATGTTTCACGGTAAATATGCTATTTAATTTTACTTTTAATTTAAATTTTTATATATTTCATTTTAATAACTTCAATTTATTTATATACACTATATTTTTCAATATTTAACTTTGTTACAATTTTCTTTTAATTAGAATAATATTTCACTAGTTTAAATAAAAATAAAATAAAATGCAATTTTAAAACATGGTTACCAAAACAAACTACGATCGTAGTATTAACAGTTTATAATACTTTTGTTTTTGCAATTTAATCAACATTATAAATTAAAACACAAACGTACAAACTCTGAAGTTTTTTTTTCATTATTTTGCATCTATTTATTTTTAACAAAATATTTTGTTTTTACATATATATGTAAGTATTATTTAACGTTTCATATGTACGATTTGTTTTGTACTATTAAATGATGATTCTCTCTGTGAAATTTGAGATCTACCCGGACACAATCATAAGGAATGTACCAGTACATGTAAATTTTACTGATATGACTTTGGATTATGACTAACCGAATACGAATGATGTGTTAACCTATTGTAGTATTTATAAGTGTTTAAGTCTTAACTTGTTTTAAAAATATGATGAAACATTTATGTACATTTGAAATATTTGTAGTTTTGAAGAAGATCGAGATCCTGATGTGGAGGCTGGAGAAGTCTTTATTTACAACAACAATTTATGTTCTATTAGCGAAATAAAAATTCAACATGTTTGAGCAGCGTTTTTTTGTTTTTGTCGGCAGAGTTGCAAGTGAGGTTTTGAATGATAGCTATAGACTACAATTTATCTACTTGTAAGCGTTTTAATGACCCCTCTTTTTAGTTTCTTATCTTAAATTACAAGACTTGAAGAAATGCATTATAAGCTGAAAACTGCATTGATTTATGAAAATACAAAAACAAAATGGAAAGTAAGACCAAATGTGCAACTTAGTTTAATTTTAAACTCTAAGTTAAAGACAGTCTTAACTCCAATTTTGTTGACTGAATTCTGTGAAGTCTTCGCTTTCTAATGATTTTATTCTCATAAAAGCTGCCTCATCTTGCATATACATATGTAGTTCTGCCAAAATTCTGTTTCTTACAAAACAAATTTAAGACAGCATTTGAAAAATAGTAAGAAAATATATGTAACTACAAATAAAGAAGACAACAAAATATACTTGAGCATACTTTAAAAATGGATTTTTTTTGCCACATAAAAGTGTAATTATTGTCGGTTTGGTATGTATTTTTTTTCCGTTGAACTTTTTTTTTTTAATTTATTTTTATTTTTTTTTTTGTGATAAAAACAAGCAAACTTAAAAACTATTTTGATTATTTAATAATAATCGGTTATCTAAGCGTTTTCTACATATTTATTTTGAATTCACTTTCGTTTTTTTTATTTGTTATAGAAAAAAATATCACTTAATTGACGAGTGTATATTGGTTGCATTCTGTTTTAATTTATTTTTCTTACATATTTTAAGTTTGTTAAACTTTTTTTCCGTATTTTTTAATTTAGTAGAAAATGAAATGATTTGTTTCTATCTTGTGAAAAACAAAATGTGGGTAAGAAGAAGAGTGAACTCGTGAATTTTATTTGTGGCTGTACAAATATAAAAATTAAATAAAAATATTTTGTCCATGAAATTGCTTATATATTTATGATGATAATAACAACTATAATTAAAAAATGGTTCTAAATTCAAGTAGAATATGGTTTAAATATTTCTATTTAAAAGAAAAATTCATTGAGAGAAAAGTCATCTGCAGCATAACACATGCATATACATATATCATACATACAACACTGTTGTTAGGTTTATTTTTTCATTGTTAAGTTAATATTTAATTTATATAGTGGTATTTTATTTGACCAAACCCAGAGTAAGTTAAAATTTCATTATTTTTTGTTTATAATGTAGATAATTATTTTATTTCTTAATGATTGTCAATAATTAAATGAATGAGAGGTGAAACTTTAAGATTGTTATATTGTTTTGTATCTATTTTATTATATATATGGAATATTTATAAATAATTTAGCATGATGGTTGGCATAAATGTTAATTATAAAAAATGTAAGTGTACGATATTTGGCTCTTAAAAAAACAATTTATAGTTGAAACGTTTTCGTAAATTTTCTAGGTCGGTATATATGTATATTATTTATATTTAAATTCATTTATATATTTTTCTTTTAGCTTGGAAGTGTTGTTAAAAATATAAGGCTAGAATTAAAGTCAAGTACATTACCAAAGATATCAACTATATGCGTTGATCTGATCCGAACAATAACATTGAATTCAGATTGAATGCCATTTTCAAATTTAACTTAAAACAATTGAAAAGTCATAACTCATAACATTCTAATTGAAGCTGTTTCAAATCCATTTTATTATTTAAAATTGTAAAACACCTAGGCAAACAATAAAGTGAAAATCCATTTTATTATTTAAAATTGTAAAACACCTAGGCAAACAATAAAGTGAATAATATTTGTTGAACCAATTCAGCAAATGTTTTTCATGATGAAATATGAATAAATAAACGCTTTTTGCTTTTTTTTTTATTTCACTGCATAGACGAAATACACTAATTTGTGGATTTATGGAGATTTTTAAAAAAAAAATTAGGCAATCGGTTGAGATTTAATTTTTATTTTCAAAAATATCTCTTAATGGTTGAGATTTTTACGAAAAAATTAATGCAAAAGGTCAACCTTTAACCATTTTCGCTGAAAATAAATCAAAAATGGTTAATGCAGAAAAATTGTGAATTTGCCGAGAACATGTTTATTTTTCAAAAATAAATACCTTCATATGAGTTTTTTTTTCTTATTTTAGTGTAAGTCCTACTAATAATCGCAATAAAGTTCAAAGACGAAAATGCCTTTTCGACTGTGACTTGAGTTACTGAGACGACAAGCTTAACTAATGCAATTTTGAAAAGGCGCAATAACCTGCTTCTCCGCATGCATCAGTGCTTACAAAGTACTAACGGTCATAGTAACAGGCATTCTGTAGGCCAATTATGAAAAGCGCGGCGGATTGCTTTCATTGTCGGATTTGTATTTTCTCATTCTCAAAAGCGCTTTTCCTTCCCATTTGAATTTGAATTGAAAAAAAATTCAAATATGAATAATTTTGCGCCTTTGAGAATAAGAAAATACAAATCCGCCAATGAAAGCGATCCGCCGCGCTTTTCAGAATCGGCCTACTGATTGATAAAATTGCAGATGAGATTTATTTTTTTTTTCTCAGAGATAAATCTCAATGGTTGACCTAACCTACAAAATAACCAAAATAAAGGTTTCTCTGAGACCTTAACCGACATTTTTGTTTGTTGGGAATAAAGGTTATAGTGTGACCTTTATTGAAAATGACAACAAATAACAGTTATTAAAGAACCTTTCAGAAGGTTAAGATTTATTTCTGATCCCTGGTTTTACACAATATGAGAGTAAAAGCTTGAGTTAAAACTAAGAAATTATGTACTAACAACAACATTACGCGAGCCGTAAAACAGAATTGTCTCATTTGTATTATGGGCACCTTGGGTAATTTTGAAATTAGGTTCTTAAAACTGCGCAACTTAAGACTCAGTGGGAACGTACCTATTATAGGAAAGAAGACGAATGTTGAATTTACAAAAATGCAAATGTCTTAAATACCATGGGGCGTATTCAGAGTAATTTTTAAATTGTGTTATTAATTTAAGCTTAGGTTTAATAGATTTTCATATTAGCAAAATATTTGAAGCATTTTGTGCAATAAAACAAATTAATGTATTAAAAAAAAAAATATAAAAACATCAATTTTTCAATGAAAATGGATAAACTGTACTTTAGCTAAACTATTGTATATCAGGGACTATGAAACTTTGATTAGAAATTACATTCAAATAGATACCGATAAATCAAGAATACTATTAAATTGGGATCCAAATTTTAATGAAAATGTTTGATATCTTAAAAAATATATGTTGGAAAAATAAATAATGTTTGTTCTAAATAACGTGAGTAGAGCAAATAAAAATTTTACTAAACGTGTTTGTGACAAACATAATATTTACACATATGAAAAATAAAAAGTTTTATTTTTGTTTTCTTTTAATTTGTAGCTACGCCTTAAATATTCTTCTTATAAAAAATTTATTTGTTTTAGTCTGGTAACCTTATTTAATAAACTAGTTCTTTATCTTCTTAAGACTATTTTCACTTTCTTTGTAAGTTCACTAACATTTTTGGCGTTATTTTTACAGCGCAGCTGGAAACAAATCATTATACATACATTTATTATATTATTTTCTTAACCTGTACAAATTGTTTGTTTTCCCATCTAAATAAGTAATACATTTTTTTTAACATGTTTTTTTTTTATTTAATTGTTACTTTTTAATATTTTTATATGAGTTAATTTTTTTTTTTTATTTTTAATTATTTATTTAACTAAGAATATTTATTGCCCTAGAATGATTGCTATTGAATTGATTTAAAATTCTATTATTTTGTCTTGTAACTATATTAGATTGTAAAAAAAAACTAGTTTTAACTGTAATAGGAAGGTAGTATTCAAATTCAAAAATTAACTCTTTTAGTGTCTATTTACAGTTTTGTAAGTATTGGAAGTGGAAAACATTAAAATAAGTTATAACAATTCTTTAACATGTTTATACAGATACATACATACATATATGTGTGTATGTTTTTATATATAATATATGCCGAATTTGGCATTGATGATGTACTCTTCACTATTCATTGAATAGCAATATTTGTATGTTTATAGATGAGTTTTTTAAGACAATTTTGAAATGGTTAAGCATCCATTTTGCTTCTATTTAAAAGAAAATATTGAAAATATAAAATAGAAAACAAATTAATTTAAGTTTTTTCTAATTAAAAATTATTTAAAAATTAATGTTGAACCAATGACAATTAACTTTCAAAATAAGCTTTTATTCAAAAATTAATCTAGAACAAAATTTCTCTGTTTGAAGAATTTAATGATTTTGCATTATATTTAGTTGAATTAATATTGTATAGACCTAATAACAAAAGGAACACTAATTGAATAATGAAACAAAAACATATATACAATAAGAAACAAAAATAAGAATCAACAAATAAGGAATTATCTTACAGATTTCTGATAAACGTATAATTCTAATGGCGTTGCATTTTTTCACATTTTAAAATGACAAGTATCAATAACTTTAGCAAAATTTGTTTTATTGCTACTTTAATAGGAGTATTTTTGTCACTTCGTAGTTTTATTTAAATCTTAAATTTAACACATACTCGTAGTACATTCCTATACATACATTTGTAATTTTGACAGATAGTACTGATACATTGATTTAACGAACATAGTTACCAATTAACATTAACACTCCAATTATTCCTATCATTTTAATTGTCACTGATTGATTTTGAGCTTATGCTATCAGTTTTACGACTCAGACACTTTGTTGAAACTTAAGCTTAGATTACAATTAAAATATCCAAAAACTTTCAATATTGTCAGGTTATTGCAAGTTGGTATTTAACAGATTGATGAAATTATGATGTAAGTAGTAATAGAAGAATGATTTGGAAAATAATTAATTGGTATTGTTATTTGTATTTGTAAGTGAAATATTGCGTGTATTGCTTTAACACACATCGTTATCATCAAACAAAATAATACTCAAGTTAAAGATTGTCAACTTTGTTTTTTGTCCGTTTTATCTATAGACATTTGTTCGGCATTATCATTTACTAATGGTCACCTATTACTGCTATCAAATTGTTCATCACTATTATCTTCTAGAATTAGAATTTCATCGCCTTGCGGACTCTGACATTTAATTTCACTAAAGTCTTTATCTGGAGATGCTTTTTCCTGTGGTTGGTCTGTTTCTTCTTTATAGTCGTAGAATATTTTCGAAGTATCACCTTGGATATTGACATCGATTGGTTCACTAACATCAATTATAACATCATCATTTGGTGGTGGATACATTTCTAATGCTGATGTTAGTTGAGAAGTAAAGTCTCCTTGGGGTGGATCCTTTGGACTTTCTACATTTATTTGAACGGATGAATGGGGAACAGGTCCAAGATCATCTGAGGAAAAATCATCAGATCCAGGACTGATTTTTATTTGAGGTGCCCTATGAATTTTATCTAAAAGAAATAAAGATATGGATTATCTTTTAAAAGAAATATCAAATTCAATTGTTTCAAATGTAGTGCGCCTATACTGCTTCACACCAAAAAAAAACATTAAAAACAAAAAACATTCCAGAAAATTTAAAGAAACAGTTTTGAAATAATAATTTTTTTAAAGTTTTTAAAATGTTCTCAACTGAACAAACCCTGAATTAATAATTTCATCCCAATAAATTAACAAAAATGTTATGCTAAAAAACAATAAAATGAAAAACTTAGCTCACCTATCGGAGTAAACTCTTCGTCATCTGTTTCCGTTTTATATTCTTCACTCTCTCTATGAACTAGTACATGTACCAATGTCGTATCCGGTCTTAATGATGGTCCCGTTGCTGCCTCTGGCGATGGCTTTGTCACCAATATACTCACTTCCGATGGTCCATCGGCTTTAGTATTCCCCAAATTAATGGAACATTCAAAATATGCACAGATATAGAATAAAAACAAAGAAAAGAGAAAAGGATATTCGTAAAATCAAGGATATAGAATTTAAATGTTTGGACACACATACAGACAAAAGCATTTTTGTTAACTCTTAAAGCGCTTTGTGCTGACAAACCTCTTTCTAACGGTGGTTTTTTGCGTATAAAGCTCGTTGCACGTTTCCGTGTTGGCGTTGGCGCTATGATCGTTTTTTCGTCGATTGTTGTTGGTGTTATGCCTGTGATTTGGTTGTTTTTTGGTTTTGATTTATTTTAATATATTGTGAAATTTTTTTGTATAAAATTGTGTATAAGTTTTGATATTTTTTTATCAATTTATACGTTGTGTTTTTTAGTTTTAATTAATTAATTATGAGAAACAATTTACATAAATTTAACAAAAAAAAAAACAATTTAAAATGATTTAGGTATAATTTGTTAATTACTTTTTCTATGTACAGATGGTGAAGTTAAACTATCATCGACGGCATCTTGATGGCGTAAAAAGAAATTATAGAAACTTCGGCGACGATTGGCACGCGGGGCTTCCACAAATATGCTACCACTTTTTGTTATACAAAATAATAATGATAATATTATTATTGATTATTGGTTATTTTATTGGTTTTGGAATTGTTCTTTTTGTTTTTTGAAACTTTTCACGAAATCTTAAGATTCAAACGCTGAAAACTTGTATTTTAAAATAGTAAATGGATGATAAGATTATTTTTTGGTTTGCGTATATGCACATCAAACATAGATCTAGACATTATATTAAACAGGGATCTTATAAAATACATATAGCATTCAGAAATAATTTAGGTAAACTGGGATTACAACATGTAATATTGACTGCCAAATACTTTGACACAAAATGTTTGGGAATCATTTAATTAATATTTTATAACATTAACATGCTAAAATACATGAACCAATTAACAACAAATAACATTTTATTAAAATATTTATCCAACCCATTCATACAGGAGCAAGTATTTTGAACAAAAAAAAAATGGAAACTTCAAATTTCAAACTGAACTTTTTGAACATCCCTTTAAAAAGAAATTTAATTTAGAACATATACAATACACAAACTCTTATTTAATAAGTAATAAACTAAAAGAATTTTCAAATACAAAACATTTTAATCAACGTAATTTGGAAACTTATTTTTTTTTAAGAAAAATATTTTCTCTTGTATGAAGGTTTTTTTTGTAGGGAAATAAAAAAAAAATACAAAAATATAGTCGCAAATATTCAAACATACTTTTTAAGTTTAACAGAGTTGTTTTTTTCGTTTATTTTGTTAAAATCAGGAACAACAGAAAATAGAAAAATGTGACTATAAATTTGCACTCTTAGTAAATTTAAAATTTTGAGTCAAAGATCATTGTGCCCTTACTTACATTTTGTTAAACTTGTAGTTTTACAAGTAGATAGGTTAAAACATACCAATAATAATAATAATCCTATAACGTGGTGACATAGATTGCCATATATTTTTTAAGGGTCCTTTTTACCAGTCATAAATTATTTACCAATTTATAAAATACATAATATTAAATTTGCACAGAATTGAAAATTGATTCCAAAAAACGAATGATTCGATTAATAACATTAATAAGAAATCAAATTATTTTGTCTGAGTGCTTTTTTTATATAATTCTAGGGGGATGGAGAGAAAATACAAAATACGGAATCAAGGCCATTGGCACCGCTGTAAGGTCCGTGGAGTAAAATATTAGATAGTTAACTATTTTTTTTCTATGAAATTGATGAGTTTAAAGTGAGATTTAAAGTAAACAAGAGTACTCTAAGAAATCTTTGCAAAGTTTGTTCAACCTTATGCACATAGCACATACATAATGATACATAGTTATAAATAGGATTAAGATTTTCATGAAAATTTATATTTTTCTTGAAACACGCTAGAAGCCAGGGAACTACTAATGTCTGCACAATTCATGAAACTTCCTTTAAAATGACACATTAAATTGTTAGAGTGCATATTTTTGAAAACTTTACTATAAATGCATATATGGTCTATTTTTGCATATTTCTATAATAAATGCATATTTTCAAAAAAAAAAAATGAAATTTACACTCATCTTAAAATTTTGTTTATTTGGAATCAGTGAACTTCAATAAGGCATTTACAGAAACTTTGGTAAAATATTTCGCGGCGGTTTATCAAAACCTCAATTCAAAATAAAGCATTAGTATTCATTATTTACTCTAGCAAATAGGTATGAACTAAAACGTGTTTGTATGCCGTCCAAAGGAATGTATACGTAGGTACCTACATACATATTGATACTGAAATAATTCATCAGATACATACATGTATGTACATATGTATGTATGTATCAAAGAAAATGATCGAACATTGTGAATATTTTCATATTTGTGTCGCTTAGAATCGAAACGGACCCATCTCGACCTTCTTGAAAATATAGAGAAAATTTTCGTTTCAAAGAAAGCTACAAGATGATATTCTTTTTTTTGTTTTAAACCGATCTATTTTAAAAGTTATAAGCACTTGAATTTTGAGTTTGGAATCAAAACAACGCTATCTACGTTTTTTTAATATATATAATAATTTTTCACTATAAATGATTTTGTTTTCAAAACGGACCTACATATTCTGCAAATGACAGCAAACATATATAATTTGTTTTCAAAAAGGGTTTAATTTTTTCGCTCAGACAGAAGAAAGAATTTGTAAAGTTATGAACTACGTTCACATTCAGACGTCCGGCCGAAAAGTTCTTTTCGTAAGGTAAATACAAATTGTGCATAATAATATTTAAAACTAATATAAATAGGTTGCAGTGAGGTGATGTAAATATGAAAACCCAAAATAAAATACAGATAATGGAAAAGTGAAAATTGTCCGGTCCCAGTGGTAGATTGGTAGCCTGCTGCGCAGGATACTCTAAAACCGAAAAAATAAATGGCACTTTCAATTCAAGGCTTCCAAACGTTTCTTGCTTATTTAATACTTTGAAAGTATAAACAAATGAATTTATCTACCTACCTATGTTACTTTTAACTTGCTCTAGAGGGAAAGTATTGGTTTCGTGTCAAAAAAAATTTCGAAGTTTTAATCAAATCTAACAATACGATGATGAAGAAGTTTAAAAAAGTGATTTTCATCAAGACGATTCGAAAACGGCTCAAACGATTTTGATTAAACTTTGTCCATGTCATTTTTAGACCAGTTATAATAATACTGCATATCACGTTTTTGCCAAAACATATGAAAAAAACGGAGAAAAGAGAAAGAACCCGAATGATCAACAACCAACTTGTGTGCGGCAAGAAATTGCATTTGAAATTTTTGATTTTTTTTTTATTTTAAATCAAAATTTAAATAAAAAAATGAAAATTGCTATTTTAACATGTTTTTATTATTTTTTCGTTAACGATTTAAGAATATTTGTAAACCATCACTATATCTACACTGTCATTGTCTAGCTACGTTCTAGTTGTTTGGTACGAGAGCAAGTTCGTGCGATCCAGTCGTGCATATTTTGTATGTTTGTTTTATACTGGTTTTTCAATTTCTATGCATTACAGAATCAAAACGGTACTATATTTTGTTATTTATATTCAAAAAGGCCTATTTTTATTTTTCAAGATCAAAGAGGCCAAAAAAAATCCTTTTTTTTTAGAAAGTCCTGACGAGGTCCTTATATTTCATTTATAAAAAATTTCTAACAGATTAAAAAAAAATTGCTTCGCATAATTATCTCCACTAGTTTAGAAGTTATAGGTTTTTGCCCTTTTTAACCACTTTCACTTCTAAATATATAGGTCCATTTTAATTCTAAGCGACACATTTATAAAAAAAAACATTAACCTGCAACATCAAAATGAAGATGGATAGTGTTTTTGCGTGACTAAATAAATCCTTGTTTGGTACCTATTAGTTAGGACTTTAAATGTTTTTTTTATATATTCTTTATTGTTTTGCGCTGAACTCTTATTTTAATTCTTATTTCTTGTTTTGATTTCTTATGTTCAATAAAAATGCGTTTCTTTAAGAAAATTACATTTACATACATAAGCATTTTAACAAAATGTTCATAACATAAATAGATTAACTAAGCTCCTATTTCTTTAAAAATAATGCATATAACCGGCTTCATAAGCGGACTTCGTAACTCATACTTTCAAATTTTACAGGAAATTATAAAATGTCTCACGGCCCCATTTTTCATTTCATTTTTAGTACTCAGTTCGAGTGAAAATAAACTTTGAAAATCGAGAGTTGAGTTGACCCATAAATGGAATTCTCCATTCGTGATGTTATGATTGATTTTTAGTACTCAGTTGGAGTGAAAATAAAATTTTAAAATCGAGAGTTGAGTTGACCCATAAATGGACTTCTCCATTTTTATGTTATGTTGATTATATCCTCGTAGTAGCCCGTAGCGTAATGGTTAGTGTGTTCGACTGTCACGCTGGAGGTCTGGGATCGCTTCCCAGCCTCGTCCACCTAAAAACTAAAAAGTTTTTTTCAGGGCTACTACCTCTTGCGAGGAATTGACAAATCCTCCAAGAGTATCACTTGTCACGAATAAGTACTTCTCGTCTAGCCGTTCGGTTTCGGCATAAAATTGTAGGTCCCTTCCATTCCTGTCGAAAGGCGCACACAGGAATGGTGGCGAGTTGTTAGTCACTGGTTCTTCATGAGCCGTTGTGCCACCCGATTTATTTATTTTTATTTTGATTATATCCTCGAAAATTTTGTTTTGACCAGAAAATCATTAGTTGCACTAGAACAAGTGGAAAAGTATGACATTTTTGTCAACTAATTTGTTTTACTCAAAATTAAAGTTTTATTTGAAAACAAATTTAAATAAAAAAAATACTGAAGTATTTTGGATCTAACCAACGTGTTTAAAACAGTCCTCGTTAGTATCTTTTCAAGATTCTGTCAAATTAACTATCGTATGATATACAAATCAATTTTTTTTTTCATTAAAAATGTGTATTAAATATTTACAAACAGACGACTTAAAACTCACGCGGAGATTGAATTATTTAATTAATTTTTCAATTCATAAAAAAGTAAGTTATAGAAAACATAAAATCTATAAAAACAAGCTGAATATTGAGTAGGTAAGTATATTAAAAAAGATTGATTTATATACTTTAGCTATGATTGCTGGTCGGCACTTAAAGATATGTTAGCATATAGTAATAAATTGTAGTTTCTAGGTAGCTATTTGAATTTTGTATAATCTTTTTTGTCGGATTGATAGTAACATAAATTATATTTTTCAGTAAATTAATCAAATTGTTCAACATAAGAAAAATGTATGTATTTATAAAACCGACAAGAAAGATTATACAAGTAGGTACTTAATACAATTTTATTATTAATTGATGCGATTAACAATCAGAGCCAATTATTATGTTTTTATAGAATGTTTGTTTTTCATAAAAATCAAATTTTTCATTGAAATAAATTTATTTGTTATCTTATTGTGTATGTATTATTTTCAAAGAATTAATATCTTAACCAATTTATTTATATTATTAAAATTTTGTGAAAATACTATTGGATGTTAATTTTAAGGTCCTAAAGATGGGGGTTATAATCTTCGAAATATATTGGTTTAACAGAGAAAAAGCATTTTAATTAACCTTAAAAAATCAAAACGAGGAATAAGAATTAAATAATTTTTTTTTTTTTCAATTAGAAAAAAAAAAACACGAAGATTACATCGTGCCCAATATCAAAGCTCTGATCCACTATTCGAATGACCGAAATATAAACTTCGATTTTTATTTTCGAACAAGGCAATGTGTGGATAGGAAATAATAGTAAACATTCATTTCTCGAACATTTGATATCGAATAGTGCAAGAGAGCTTATCGTCGACAAAATTCTGTCGAATATTCTATAAACGCTCAAATCCATGCTTGCCATTGAATTTAAATTTGTTGGTATATGTATATTATTGCTACATTAATTTGTTTGTGAGATATGTGTTCCGTGCAGTAGTTTACATTTTGTTGAGAATGTTCAAAAGGTGCTTTCATCACTGAACATCTTCCTACATTGATTTTAAATTGCTGATTATGTATATTGTTGTTGATCTACAATTACCTCTAATATACTCTAAAATTGTCTACCTTTTAACTATTTAAGAAAGCGTTTCATCGCGCTGAGGTGGTCCGATTTAATTATTACGGCATTACTTTAATAAGATTTATATATTTTTTTTTTCAATTCAACACGTCCTTTCCTATATTACCTGATGGTTCTAAAAACATATTATCAAATGGATTTGAAGAATAAATTGGAAAGTTCATTCGGTCTTCTACGAATATTGATGACATCATTTCTTCAAGTAGCCATTCATATGATAATGACATCCTAGAAAAGCTTTTTAAATACATTTTTGTTTTTCGTATAAAAAAGAAATAAATATATGTATAACGATATAAAAAGATTTCGTGAAAAATTTGCAAAAAAAAATAATTAAATTAAGATTTTCTTGTGGAAATGCTTATTGAAGCTTAAAAATTTATACCGCTTTCCCATGTCTTCATTTTGTTGTTTGATGTCTTTCATAACGTCATCAGCACCAGAAACTAACATTAAAGGCAAATTTAACCAGGGACCTGCAAGCTCACTGAGATCAGAAGCATCCGAGGCACGTGATGATTTTCTTGATGAAGCTCGACTTGAACACTGTGTACCACGGCGGCTGACCTAAAATAATATCGTTAGTTTGTTTAGTTTTATTTGTTTCCCTTGAAAATGGAAGAAATCGCCGCGCCGGCTAGAAGTTTTCGAACTGCAATGTATAACGGTTTTTAACTCTACGAAGATTTCTTCTTTGTGTTTTAACACTTATTTTGATATACCTTAAAGGTGCTAGGGCGAATAAATTGGCCTTTAGAAGATTTTCATATGTAAAGACCATTTTAAATAATTTTAAAGGTTAGTTTTAACTTAAGTATTTGGAATTTTTTGTATACCTAATTTAAATTATTTTCAATGTTAAAAATTTATTTAATTTGATGAAGAAATCAACCGTAAAAAGTTTACTTTCTTTTATAAATGATTATAAACGATAGTTTTTTTTTTTGAAAATTAAGCAGATCAACATTCAATATTACCTGCAAATGAAAAAAATTCAATGCTGATAACTTCGCATGCCATCCACCGGGACTTGAAGATTGTGTGCCATCATCGTCTCCAGAATTAACTGAACGTTCTTTTTCTTTCTTAATTCTGTTTGTAAAATCATATTTTAAGTTAAAATTTATATTTGAATTGATACTCACGATGAAAATCAAAACACTCTACCTTTGATATTCTTTCCATGTTGTTTGAATAAGTTTTGCGGCTTTCTCTTGTCTCTTCCAGATCCTTGTTGACGACACAATTTCCAATTCCTTACGAGTGGGGAATTGTTTTTTAAATTTAACATCCATTTGCTCCTGAAGCTGCTTGAAGTTATCGGTCTCCTCAACATGGCCCAGTACGTGCTTCACTAAAGCATGTAGTATATCCAAACAGTGAATCTTGTTACCTTTTGAGATTGGCAAATTGAATGATACTAATGCTACAGTGTTTGGCTTGGAAATTCCTAGAGGAGGATCTAAGGAGGCGATGAAATCAGAGAGCTGGGAGAAATGGATGAATTGTGTGGCATGTGGATCGTATCTGTAAACAAAATTAAAACCCTCATATAGTTAAAGATGATGAATAGATTAACAACATCTATTCGATTATTCTTTTTTTTGGGATACAAACTTTGACCACCGAATATAGAACATCTCCAGATCATCCTCAACTATTCCAATTTCTTCTTCTTGATGGGCCTGATTGAAGTTCTCCAGAATAATAGCTATGTACATATTAATTACAATCATATAACTGATTATAATGAAGCTAGTAAAGTAAGTTATAGCCAACAGAGGATGGCCACAGTCTCCATTTGTCTGACGACTGAAATTTGCATCACAGTCTGGTGGTTGGATCATAAGCGATTCCAATACATCATTCCATCCGGCCGAAGTCATTAAACGAAATAACAACTGCATGCTTCGGCCGAAGGTTTGGAAATTAACCATATCGTCGAGTGCCCCCTGAAGTTTGACATGTCCAAACAAGGACATTCCCAGAATGGCATATATGAAGGTGATCAAGCCCAACAGGGCTCCGATGTTGAATAGAGCTGGCAGGGAAACAACTAATGCAAATAGCAACTTACGAATACCCTTAGCAGCTTTGATAAGACGCAATATGCGACCAATACGAAAAACTCGCACCACTCTGAGCAGAGTAGGACTAATTGGCAGATCGATCATGATGTCTTCCATCAATATTCCGAATATAGAGGCTAAAACGAGGAGGAAATCGAACACGTTCCACGGCACGGTGAAGTAGTGATAACGCAGTCCGATGATCTTCACTATGGCCTCTGTGAATGTTTCGCAAGTAAAAATTAGTGAATAATCAGTTTATGTAGATGGAAAGTAAATTAATCTCACCCAATCCGAAGACGGTGGTGAAAAACGCATTGCTAACTTCTAGGATGAAAAATACGGCATGGGGTTGATTATAGTGCTCTATGCCCATTGTTAGCATGTTCAGGAAGATCAACACGAAAATTGCGATCTCAAATCTGTCAGTGAAATTAATTTATTTTGGAACTTAAATGTTTAATTGATATTCGAATGAGATACCTTCTTGAGTTAGATAAGTCGTAGAACATAGCTAAAAAATGATTGAACGGTCGCTTAATCACTTTCTGAGGCTTCTTGCGTCCTAGTTTCTTCATTGCGGTATAATAATGCTTCTGAGATTCAGTCAAGAACATTTCTAACACTCCACCCTCATACTGCAATTGAAAAAATATATCGCATTTCCAAATGTATAGTGGAGCAATTTTAACCGACCTTCTTTTTAAGCATATTAAAGTTATCGATAATAACTCCAATAAACAGATTCAAAGTGAAGAATGACCCACACACGATGAAGATAACGAAGTAAATATATGCATATAGGTTTGCCTCTCGCTGCGGTTGCAAGTCAATACCTCTAGCATCCACTGCATCGGCCATAACCTCCATCCAACCTTCAAAGGTTGCCACTTGGAGTAAGGCTAGGTAGCCCATTCCCACATGATCAAATGTAATTTTCGAATTGATCCACGAGTAGTTCTGTTCAATGCAATCCCATTTATCATTGACATCCTAGGTAAATGATGACACCAGAATTTATAGCAAACATTTCAAATTGATAGTTCTTTGTTTGGTTTAGTTATAACTTACCGTTATTGCCAATAGTTCACCTTCATCGTCGAGACATTTGAAAAATTTACCACCAAAAAACTGTACACCCATGATGGAGAATATGAGCCAAAAAACTAAACAAACTAAGAGGACATTGAAAATTGATGGAATGGCATACATGAGAGCATTTACTACAATTCGCATTCCCTGCCACCTGGAAAATGTTAAAGAATATCATAGAGTTGAGAATATAGTTTGGGAAAGAGATAGTTTTTGGTGGCGTTTAATTTTTGCATTCCGTGTTGGCCATTTTTTTTTGTTTACTTTTTTTTTTTTGCAGATACTTGAAAAGCACGTTAAATGAAAAACACTAAACAGAGTGTCATTGTGTTGAGTTTTTTTTAATTTTTTGAAAAGCGTTAGAAAGCAAAGTGTAACGAAATAGCTCTGTGATTACACCCGAAAAAGATTCTTTCTTTTTTATTTTATTTTTATTTTTTAATAAATGTTCATGTTAGAATAGAATGTAATCGAATTAATGAGAACCTTTTTGGAGCAAATCACTTTGTATGCATTTAGACAATTATGTGTGGTTAGTGGTTTTGTACATGTGATAAGGTAAGGTAAATACATTTTTTTTCCAAAGATAATCATGCTTGGTTAATGATCATGAAGAATATACAAAGGTAACTTAAAATATAAAATTTAATAAGACATAAGAAAAAGTCAATTACAAAAAAAAAAAAATTAACATCAACATATACTTGACAAGAAAAAGAATATATTCTTCTAGAAAAGGAGGTGAACGCTTCCGCAAGCCCAATGGAAAACTACATAAAACAACTTCGATTCGTTTGAACAAAAATGAATGTTTCAATTTAGTTTCACGGTATCTGGAATTAAGTAAAATATGCCATAAACAAATATATGTAGGTAAAAGCTTTTTACGAGTAGCAGAATACAAAACAAAATTTAGAGATTTTATACATAGGTTCGTTCCAGACTAGTTGGCAACAATTTTCAATTGTTAACAATTTTTGTCATATCATGTTCTACACATTGCTAAGGGTCCAGTTATAGCAATCAGGAATAGGAATACGCATCAGGAAAAGTTGAAATAGTATGAAATGGAATATTTTTTCGTGATGGTCGTTTATTGTGAAAAATTATGTCAAGTTGAAATGCATACGAAACATTTTTTCGTCCGCAATTCTGTCAATCGAATGAGTGAAATTGGAATTCAAATCACTGGCCGCGGTCAGGTACGTAACCAAAGGTATCTGGATTTGTTCGTGTTGTTGTAATGACCACCGCGAAGTTAGCTGACCGACTTTAGATTCTCGAAAAAAAGGTCATACCATTTCTGCAAAAAAATAATTGGTCACTCCCACACTTTTTTTTATATATAAACAAGTTGCACTTTGTATGGAGCTTTTAAATGCCTATAACTCGGTAACCAAATTGATTTCCCAATGCATAAGGGCTTAAATAGTTGGTTCGATTGGTCATCAAAAAATTCGATTTGAAAACCTCGTAATTTGTTTATAAATCAATAATTAAAATCTTTACCAACCGAATAAAAAAAAAAAATAATACTATTTTATTTTTTATTTTGTTCTGAACTTAATAAATGTTGAAACTCAGCTTTAAGGAATTATTTTGTGCTGATATAAATGGGTAAGAAAGTTTTTTCAATCAGTTTATGAGACCTGAAAAAATGTTGCAGTAATGTGAATCCCTCTAAAATCCGAAATCGCCTTGTTAATTAGTTCACATTACGAGGGACTACTGCACTACGTTAAATCATTCTTAGTATGATTCTAGGTTAAACATTGTATTTTACTAATTTAAAATTTAAAATTTTAGTATCGCACTATCTCCTAACATTTTAGTAAAGTTAAATCACCAAATGGTTGTTTTATCTTTTTAGTATCGTAGTATCGTAAATGTCAAAAAGGTATGTTTGTGAATTTTGTTCACGACCTGTCCCTTTTTTGAACGTGTTCAGCTGAAGTTAAAAGTTGTTTAAAATTAAGAAAATTTTATAAAACTGTTTTGGAAGAAGAAGAAGAAAAATGTTCAGTCATAATAAAAACTTAATATAAGGGTGTTTAAGATTTTGCGCCAATGTTTTTACAAAAATGTAGGGATCTCATGTACCTACATTAGGTTACTTTTTAACATCGGAATAATGTTGGGTCAAATAATTTAATTTTAAATTATAGATTTTTTGTTTATTAATGTATCTACGCATACATTAAATTTGCTTAAGTTTTATTTTTTCGAAAATTTTGATAGGCACTTATTTTAAAATATAAAAAAACATTTTATCCAAAAAACATTTTGTCTAAAATAATAAAAAAAAGAGACGATAAAATTGAATTATGAATTTATAATGATCATATTTATTGTAACATGCAGATTGAATCAAAAAAAAATAACAAAAACAAAACATCCGAAATAACATAATGGTGATTTTTAAAGTGTACATTAAAAACTCCATTTGATGTATCAGGAACCTGGAGTCCTTCTTTTAAAAACAAAAATATATAAAATATTAATATATAATTTTTCTTATAAACAAATTTGACATTAAGAATTAAGTGCACACACATAGACATTTTTAAAAAATATACTTCATTCTCAAGTATGGAATTGGAAAACACTTTTACCTGGAAATTGCTCTAAGTGGCCTTAAAGCACGAAGTGTTCGAAGTGATCTCAGTACTTTTAAATTTTCATTTTCTTCGATGAGCAGGGAAAATACAGAAACCTAGAAGACAATGAATACAGTTTTTTTTGAAATTACTATTTCAATTCCAATGCTTAATTATGTATGCATGTATGTATGTATAAAATTAACTTACAAAAACAATAATGAAATCCAGTATCGTCCAAAAGCTCGTGAAATACTTGGAAAAACCAAGCGCCAACCACTTCAACACCATTTCAATGACGAATATTATACAGAACGAAAAATTCGTCCAGTACAGTATTCTTTTCAATGTTTTATTATTATCCAAGTAGATGTCCTCGAAGCATAATGTTATGCTGGATGCAAATATTAGCACCAGAACAAACCACTCAAAGGCTGGGGTATCTACAACCGTCAAGACTGCCGTTCTCACTTGCGTCCAATTTTTTGCCCATTTCGTATCCATGCAGGACATAAAGCACGGACATCGAAAAAAGAAGCTATTATAACAATAAGAGAACATTTAAAAACACATTTATTTAACCAAAAAATGATCGTAACTCACTGATCGTAGCACTTCTGTGGGAAACAGTCCTGTGGCACCTTTGGCGGCTTAACTGTGCCAAAACTGGGAAAAGACATGGGATCATTGTATGCTCCCTGCGAGTTACGTCTCCCACCAACGGTAAGATCGTCCACGTAGGAGACCAAACAATGCCATGGTTTTTCTGTTAGTCTCGTGAAGGTGGACTTCTGTCCCGTGGTGGTGATTTTGTCTTCCTCATTGGCGCCAGACGTATAATCGCATTGATTGCTTAAGCTAATTGAGGTGGCTTTGTCGAAAGGTTGTGGATGCACTTTGAAGCCTTCCATTCTGAAGTCACCAGCCTTTGGGAGGGTCGTTTTAAGTTTTTTCTGTGGTGTAATCGATTTCAGTGATTGTGGTGGAGTTGGTGGCACGACTCTTTGGGCTTGATTCTGTTGTTCAATAATTTCTGATTGTAATTGGTTTCGTTGCTTTTGTATGAGGAGGTTTTCGTAGCTGTTGGTGCTTTTGAGCGATAGACTGTCGATTTTGAGATCGGCCGTTAGGCATTTGCGAGGTAGCTTTTCACTCTCAATACGGATCGCAAACTTTTCATCCTCGGGAAGTTCATCTACGCGTTCGATCAGACTTAAACGTTTGAAACGATCAAACTGAGCACTGAAAAGATCGTTCTTCCTTCGAAGAAATGGCGATGTACTGCCGACCTCAGCGAAGGGCGCATGCATCTGATCACAGATTTTGCGGATCTCATTCGAGATGCTAAAGTCTTCGTCGATTTTTCGTTGTTTCTCAAGACTACGACGTTTAATCTTCACCGAGTTACGATCACCATTTGAATTAGTGTGATGCCGGCGCTGTACAAAAGCTACTTCGTAGTTAGCGTGATCAGCTTCTATGGCAGCGATGTGATCGAGAATGTCCTTATTGCATTCGTCGGCTGCGGGTGACGGTTCGGACAGATTGGATAGCCTTCGTTCCAGAGATGTCGTCGACTTTTTGATTTCCTCCAGTTCTTTCTCGAAACTTTGAATGATGTTATCAAATTCCGAATTGCCTACCAGAGGCAACTGGTCATGTGAATCATCACCATTGGCACTACCGTTGAATATTCCCTGAGATTCAGGTCGACCAAAAACCTTGTCAATCGACTCACAGATGCTTCCATTGCGCCTTTGTTCAATTTGCTGCAAAATAGAATTCGAAATATAACTAAGGTTCGACTTAAGACTACTGGATGAAGTCTTTCGCGGCGGTGAAAAAATGCTCGCATCTTTTTTGGCATCCAATATCAGACTATCGGTTTCAGCCTCGATCACTGCGCTGCCATAGCCAACAGTCTCACTGAAGTAATTATTACTATTATCAACATCGTCCTGCAAGAATTGAAACAGCTCTTTTTGATCACAATTGAGGAGCTCATCACGCAGGTTGCCCTGATGCATATAGTCATCCTGTTCCATGGAGATGGTGTTCAACGAATGACCACTGGACACTCGTTTAATGGTCATCCGATCTAAATTCTGAATATTTTCATCGTCAGACTTACTCCTCGATGGTATAAGTGATCTTTGTGAAGTTTCACTAGATTGTGACAGACGATCTAGTGACTTGCGATAACTTGGCGATCTAGTTAGTAGGGATTTCTGATACTGAACGTATATTTCATCGTGTTGGCGTAACGAATCAGCACGTTGAAATATAACACTTTGCTGATCACCTGGGTCGGTATCTGTTGAATTGTACTGGCCCATCAGACGCAGCTCTATGGATTCGGTGAACGTTGGTTCATCACGGCTGTCGTTCTGTTGGGTACCAAAACCGGAAGACACTTGATGTAGTAACTTTCTTTCTACATGAGGATATAGGGTGTAATCGTTTCTAAAAATGGAAAGTGTTGATTTTTTTAAATAAAATTCTTTATGAAAATTTGTTTAATAGGGTATACTTTTGATTATTGTCATCATTTAGGCCATTATTTTCATCGCCCTCTTTATAATCTTCTTCGTATTCACCGCCATCGATGATAGTGTGAAGACCCTCTCTCAGAGGAATTTGAAAACCAAAATCTGATCCTGAGACGGGACGATTCATTGATTCCTTTAAATAAATAAATTTCCATAAGACTTTTTAATACAATAATGAAGAATTCATTTTAAATTGCACAATTTTTATTTGCTGGGCGCGAATATAAGTGTTAAGCTTTAAAGAAGTTCAAAATTAGGCTATCACCAGACACAAAAATATTAGGGTATTCATTCATGCAGTGTTAAGCTATCCGACGTCGTCGGTCAGCGTCGTATAATCGTAAAGTTGATAAACAAATTCTGCGGACGGCATTTATTTTGATTATTTTGTTCGAGTGTTTGAAAGAAATGTTCGTCATTGACAAATCAAATTTTGTTATATAAAATATCATAAAAACTTCACAAAAAGTTTTACACGTTTACTACATTTTCATTTAAGACATTAATTAATAATGACTTGAATTCGTGTTGGGAGATTACGATGAATCTTAAAAAAATTTTCAAACAAACTGTGACGTGACGTGACGTGACGTGTGATGTCGTAAACTTTCCGACGTTAACGATCATTTTCCGACATTGAAGGAATACATTTTTTTATCAAAGGTATGCAACGTTGTAAACTCCTCAGGTTTCCGTTCCATGTTTCATTAAAGAACCTTAAATCAGCGTTTGTAAATGTCGTAAATAATGTACTTAGCAAATTCAGTCCACAGCAATTATTTTGTTCGAGGCTGTGAAAAAATGAACATAAAACCTCATAGTTATAATATTTCCAATTACGACGACGACGTTTTCGGCACAATTTCATATCGGAAAGATTACGATTTATTGTTTAAAATTTTCCATGCCAATTTTTACAGTTCCTTTATGACATCGTAAAATTTACGACATTAACGATGGATTTACGACGTTTCATGAATATATTTACTATAAATAAAGAAAACTTATGGGTTCGAAGGTGTTTTCAGTTTAAAGTAAAATAGGGAAACCAGAACTTAATATTTTGTCTATAGTATGGATCCGGGTAAAAAAGATCATAATCACAATAAATATTTGTTAATAATTAAACTATATTACTTACTTGATAACTTAACCTATGTAATTTTGTTTCTGATTCTGTTTGCTTTACAGCTGCCACTTGAGCTTCTCTCACAACCTGCTCAAATTTTGTGGCATATTTGAGTTCTTTCTTCTCCTTTCTTGCCTGTCGTTTTCTTCGTATTAAATCTTTCACTCGTTCTATACTCCGTGCAAGCTTTGACTCCTCTCCAACTTCCTAGAGCGAGGAAATTCAAATCCAACTTAATAAAAATTGCATTATACTTATTTTTTTTTGTGTTGGTTCTAATAAATACTTTATTTACTTTAAAAAAATTCACATAAACATTTGAAATAAGAATTTTTTGAAAATGACAATCTTTGGAAATATATTTCCATTTATCATAAATCCAATTTAAGGCATTTATGTGAAATTTGTGTAGTTTCTAGTATTTTGTTTTATTTTTAATAAATAAAAGAAACAAAAACTATTTTGCATATAACACAAAGCTTTTAAATATCTAAAATTAAAATAAAAAACTAAGCTTCTACAGTACAAGGTCATTCAAAATAAGACTTAAAGAGGGATAGCACTTTTTGTTATTTTTGTTGTTAAAGTTACAAACTACTTTTTGAAGAATTACCTTTTTCTTGAAAATCTGTTCGATAGAGACAGTTGAAAGACACGGTGCACATTGAGTAGGTGAATCAGTATAGCAAACATTTGTTCAAAGTTTTTTTTTTTTTGTGCGAATCGGTTTGCATTTTTTTAGATACACACATATTTAAGGCACATCAATAAAAACACACATAGAAAATTTTAAAATATCGACAAACAACATATTAATTTTTTTTTTGATAAAAAATATAATAATGTTAGCTTAATGTACATGCGATGATTATGTTAAAATGTTATTTTTGTTTATTTAGTGGTGTTTAATTTAGAGTTTTAAAGATTTTTTTTTTTAAATACTGTCCTAAGATAAAAAGTTAGAAATTTGTTTTTAATTAATTAATTAAGAATGATTTTTTGCTTTAAAAATTAAAAAAAAGTTTTTAAAAAGTAATTTTAATATATAAGTGCGATTGCCACACTCACACTGAAATTCTATTGACAACGAAATCAATTAAACACATTTATTATATAAAAATAATTTTACGCATAATGAACATCCAATTTTATTCCTAATGATTTTTTTAATTTTTTGAAAAAAAAAACACACACACACTAAGACACCTAATTGAAGAAAATTTAAATAATACAAGAAAAATGGATGTGAAAATTTACCTCTTTTTTTGATTTTAATTCTTCCGAATTGAAACTGTTGAGCAACAAGGCCAAGAACAAGTTTAGCACCATGAAATTGCCCATCACAAGCGTTGGAAGGAAAATTGCGAAGCACGTCGATGCACCTTGCTGGAATTGTTAGAAAACAAATTTTTATTATAAGTTTTTTTTTAAATTAAACGATATACACTCCTCGTCAACTGAATACGCACAAACATTTTTGAATATATTTTATCCATTTTTTCCAAACAGTGATGGTTATTATGCCATCTGTTGATGGTAAAAATTTTCGTAACATATAAATAACAGAATTTCAAAGTTTTATCCAAAAACAACCGTGAGTTTTTCCTTCAACCACTTCCAAAGTGTAACTTATGCAAAGTAGAAGTTTTTTTTTGAGTCAACTGAATAGGTACAAAAATTAAAATTGGTATTGGAATGGAATGAAACAAGTTTTTGTTTAAGTTTAGTAGTGGGTACTTCCACCTTTATTTTTAATTACTTCGTAAATTCGATCCGGCATGGAATCGTATAGCTTTTTAATGTAATTTAACGAAATTTCGCTCCACGCTAATTTGATTGCAGAAATTAAGGTTTCTTTGTCTTCGAACTGACGACCACCCTCATAAACTTTGCGTACTAACCATCCCCAGACATTTTCTATGATGTTTAGATCAGTTGAGTACGGCGGCCATTGAAGCAACTGCACTTGTTGCTCCATCCATGTTTTTATTATGCGCGCTGAGTGAATAGGCGCATTATCATGTTGGTAGGTCCAGTTTATGGGTCCAAAGATGTTAGAAAATTTAGGAAAATTTCTTTCCAAAATTACTTTATACCCAGCTGCTGTCATTCTTGATGTTACAACCTCGAGCTCAACTGTTCCATAATAACTCCCCATATCATGACACCTCCTTCACGACTATGACGGCGCTTTAAAAATCTTTTTTCTTTTCTTAAGTCGTGAAAATAGAAGTTGAACCCATCAGGGCCATCGAAATTAAACTTTTTTTCATCTGAAAAAACCACGTGATACCATTCTTTTTTCCAACTCATGTGAAGTCTTGAAAAATCTAATCGCAACATTTTCCGTCTCTCGTCAAGTGGTGGTTTTTTCTCAAGTTTCATTCGTTTAAGATGGTTTGAGTTGTTGATTACTCTTAATACTGTTGAGCAACTTGCGTTTACGCCGACTTTTTGTTTTATTTTTGCCACAGAATCAGAAGAATTTGATGCACATCTTAAAATTCTTCGTCTCTCAGCTGCTGTTGTTGCTGTTTTCTTACCTCCCTTCATGTTTTTGCCGTATGCATCTTTATTTTTCAAGTAAGAATAAATTACATTAAAACTTCGGCCAACTTTATCAGCTATTGCACGTCCAGTTAGGCCTTGGTCTCTAAGTAAATCGATTTTAGCTTTTTCAACACTGTTAAGACACGTAGATCTACCCATTTTTCTTAAAATTTGAAATCAAGAATTAAATTTTACTGAGAACACTAAAATCGTTAATTTAAACTGTCAAGCACTCCAAAAAACTTATAAACAACCAAGAAAATGGCGTTGTACCTATTCAGTTGACTAAAAAAAAACTCCTACTTTGCATATAAAACACTTTGCAAGGGGTTGAAGAAAAACTCACGGTTGTTTTTGGATAATTCTTTCGGAATTATCTGCTTAACATCTTAAGGGAATAGGTAGCATCAACAGATGGCATAATAACCATCACTGTTTGGAAAAAATGGATAAAGTATATTAAAAAATGTTTGTGCGTATTCAGTTGACGAGGAGTGTATAAAACATGATTGCGATGATTATTTGCGGTTATTTAAAAAAATCAATTTATTGATGTTCAAAAATTGAAGCTTGAAATGAAAAATCACAAAATATTTATTAAATGTGCAAGCCAGTTTATAGAATTATGTATTTTTTAAAATACAACTTAGGTCTAGTTTTTCAGTGCGAGATCATCCTAGATTCTTTTCAGAGTTAAGCTCGAGTAAGTCCCTGGAATTGGGTGAGTTAACTCGAGTTTAACTTTAAACTCGTCACTGAAAAACTGGGTCTTAGAAACCTTGGAAGTTTAAAAATGTTAATCTTATAGTTTTTTTTTATATATATTTAAGCGTATTTTAAAGTTTCTTTTTTTTGTCGAAAAAGATAGCAATTATTTAAAAATTACTGGTTTTGTTACCTCTTCTTCAGCTCTCATGCAATCCCATAAAGGTTCAATCCATTCACCACATAATATTCGAAAAATCATCATAAATGAATGAAAAAAATCATTAAAATTCCACCTGAAATAAAAAGAGTAGTTTTTTTTTCGTATAAATGTGTTTTTTTTTGTTTTGTATTTATTTTACCTTGGCACAGGATCTGGATCGAATTTTTCTGGCGTATAATCCTTTGAAAATAATTGCATTCCAATCACAGCAAATATATAAATAACTATAACTAAAATAAGTGTAAGATTTCCCAGTGCACCGATGGTCGATATAATGATACTCAGGAGGACTTTCATTGTTGTCCATGATTGGGCCAGTTTTAAAACTCGCAGCTATTATAAAAAAAAATTTCAATGAACAGTTTATTCGAAAATATAATTTAAAATAAGCTTAAAAAGCTCAAAACACATTGTCGCAAAATTTTAGTCGATTTAGTATGATGTTAAATCATTTTTTATATGATACTAGGATAAACTGTATTTTGCTAGTTTTAAACGACTTTTGCATCGTACTATCTCCTAACATTTTCGTATAAAATTAAAATCAATAAATAGCTACGTTTCCACCCGACACTTAACCCAGATTTAGCAAGAATATCACAAATCTCCTTGAAATCTCGAAGATTTACAATACAAATTTTAATCTCCTCAAATGAAGATATTAAATAAAAATCATTCAAATCTATACTTGAAAACATTAGTTTATCAAATCAAACAAACTTTTTTTTTGGAGAATAATTGTGGAACCGACCCATTTAAACGCCATTATCGTTTATTGACAGATGGAAATGCGAACAAAAACTATCTATTTCACTTTCACTTCATATCAACAAAATGAAACACCATTTGAATGTTTTGCCACAATCCTCTTTTTGATCTTTTTGTGCAGTGGAAACACCAAACTAATCTCATTACCTAAATCTCGGTTTAGTGGTTGGTGGAAACATAGTATTAATCTTTTTAGTATCGCACTAGAACCATGACACTTTGAAGTTTATAAATGTCAAAACTAGGTATGTCTGTGAATTTTTTCTACGAGCTGTCACTTTTTGGGGCGTGTTCAGACCAAGTTTATCATAAAATTGGTTTAGTATGATGCTAGTTAAAAAATATTAATAATTTATAGAATTTTAGTAAATTGTTTTAAAATTAGATTAATGTTAAGTAGAATCATGCTTAAAACTTAATATTAGGCTGTTTAAAATTTTGCGCTATTAATTTTTGTTATATAATAGTTTGGGACTTTTAAGTAATCCCTTAAAAAGGCATAGTTCGGCTTGTATGTGTTATTTGAAAAAGATTTTTGAGTAATACTATTTTCACTTACCAATCTCAACCCTCGTAGCACACTCAAACCATCTACTAGCTCGAAAATAATATCCAGTAGACTGGCCGTTACAATAATTAAATCAAAAATATTCCAACCACAAAGAAAAAATTCTTTCGATAATGCCAACAGCTTAACAATACACTCGAACGTAAATATTGAAGTAAAAACCTTTAAATTGAAAAAAGTTATTTAAATTCATTTTTATTTAAAGTTATTGACTTAAATTAACCTTATTTCCTATATCTAATGCTTGTCGAAAGCTCTCACTCATCCCGTGGTGTTCCATGGCAAGAAACATGGTATTCAGTACTATACACAAAGTTATTGCTAATTCAAATAATGGATCTCTAACAATCTGCAATGAAAACCAAATTGATGAATATTCAAGGACAAAACTAACACACCAATTAACGTATTTTTTTTAAATTTTTGTGAAATCATACACCAAAACTTTGTATATAAAACCCAAAAGCCTGCTTTTCGGTACGAGATGCGGATCCGTTGGCGGCGCTAGTGTTATTCTTTGATTTCACATATGTACCAGCTAGCAAAGCTAGCTGGTGGAACTACCATGCGTCACCACCGTCGAATTGCATGATAGTAGGTACTAAAGATTTTATATACAAAGACCAAATACAAAATAAACTTACTTTATATAAACAATTTTGAAATTGCAGCCAGCCCTCGTAGTCAACGCAACATTGAACACATCTATCACAATTTCGATCAGGAAGATCATCTTCACATATTATACGAAGAGTATCAGCATTAAAATGTATAAAAAGAAAAGGATAAACAAAAATGCAAGAGACACATATTTACATGTTGTTAAATTTAGTCAATGGTAGTTTAGTAATTTTGGAAATAAATATATTATGATTTTTTTTTTCAATTTTTATTTACGCTAAACTAAATACTATGTACCTATAACAACTATTTCCGAGGAAAATTCTTGATGCAAAGCATAAATGTTATGCTTCTTAATGCGTGCAATATTTCCATTGCACTTAATTAAACGAACCTCGCGCGGTGATAAGGCAAGTGTAACCGGAGTTAAATCGGATTGTAACTCCACCGCTGATGTGTTCACCATCATTTCATTACCTGTGTCCTGTTCCTCATGATCGTCCACGACACCAGAATCATCCAATGAGGATTCTCGATTCACTCCGCCACCTTCGCTGGCATTTGAACTGGCCTGTCGACTGCCAGGTAGTAATTGACCTTTGTAGTCTATAGAAAAATTTTTTATTTTTCTTTGTTTGAAAAAAACAAATTTTTTTTAAAACTATTCACCTGAGGGGTATAACATGTTTGGATTCTTGTTCTGCTCATCTTGAAATGAAATACCCCGAGGACGTTGATTTGAAATATTCAACGCCTGTGGCCGGTCGGTGCTGTGTCGAGGACTCGGACTCGGACTTGGGGTCACCGAACGACTTTGACTCTAAAAAAAAATCCAAAACATAAATCTTCCATTATGAATAGCCACTTTCGTTAAAATCTTACTTGGCCATTTCCATTATCATTTGGGGCACCATCTTTGCCTTTCTTTTTCCGACGTGTCTTTTTTTTACTGTACTGTGCCAAAAGCACACCCTTGCGTGAGTCAATTTTCTTTTTGTAATTTTTGTTTAATTTTTTTACATTTAATATGGACGGGTCGAAGCTAAAAGTTGAATCTTCACGATGATCCAATAAGTCTTTTTTTCGTTCCTTTATTTTAAAATAATTTTAAAATTAAAATAAAAAAAAAAAAATTTGAAGCAATGTTTCGTAGGTATATTTACTTCGTTTGTTATTTCGGCTTCTTCCTCGTAACTTAACGCTACTACGGCTAACATCAAATTAATTAAATAAAATGAGCCAAAAAATACAACCACTGTAAAAAACGATACACTCATGGGTCCTGATGTAGCAAGTACCTGGTAATAATTGAAATTATTTAGATGCATATGTAAGCGCATACCTTAAAATGTTTGGCTTACCATGTTATAGACGTTCTCCCAATAATCGAGGGTGATCAATTGAAAAGTCGTTAGCATGGACCACATAAAATTATCAAAATTTGTGTATCCATGATTGGGATTTTCACCCACACAAAGGCACGTGTATCCTGTGAAAAAAAATCATCATAAATTATAGCGAAATTTTGTTAGAAAAACTATTTTTGAAAATTTATTTGATTTATTGTGAAATAATGGTGATATACCTGTTGGGCAGTGCCTGGCTCCAGTGAGATTTCCACAAAGAATTGGCAACTCTTCGAGATCGTAGAGCCAATTCTCTGTATCATTCACCCAACTGCAATTTTGAATAAAAATAGCATAGTGTTATCTCAGAACATGTTACAATAAAAATTACGATATAAGAAGGTAAGAAACAAAAACAAAATAACGGAAATAATTCATTTTTCTTGAGTCGAAAAAAACTTCATTTTTAGAACTCATAACGTAACATTTTGTTGCAAGTCAAAAACATAGATAACACCTGATTAAACATAAATCTTAAGATATTTTTTTTTTATTATGAATCGGTGTTATAGAATTTCGAAAATATGTTTGTACAACTGTTTAGAATTTTGTTTACACGTAAAACGCTAAAAGTTGATAACCCCAAGAGTTATCAAATAACCTGGGTTTTTCGGTTCTAAAAAAAACACCCAAGGGCTTTTGCAGACGATTCTAAAGTGAAAAAGAGTTGGACGGATTTGTCGATTACACCATCTAAAACTTTAATGCATTTTGTTTTTTTTTTTTTTTGTCTCCAAGTTGTGTAAATTTTTTACATAAAATAAAAGTTAAATTTATAACAAAACTAAGTTAAAATGTATTTTATTTTTGATTTTAATTTTAAAATATTTAAACTAGTATCACAAATTTTTAAATTTATATTGGTAACTGCTACGCGTTTCGGAGTGTATCATCATTAGTAGTTATTCGCCTGATGATGGAGTAGATACACTCCGAAACGCGTAGCAACTTCCAATATAAATTTAAAAAGTTGTGATACTAGTTTAGATATTTTTAATATAAAATCAAAAATAAAATAAAATACATTTTAACTTAGTTTTGTTATAAATATAATTTTTATTTTATTTACATTGATTTACAAAATGTACAATAATTTCTATTTCAATAGTAAACAATTTCCTAAATGATGATTTAAGTGACGATGGTGAAGAGCATAAACATGATCGATAAGTTGAGTTTTATTTGACCTTCAATATTTCAGGAAAACTTTTTTTTATCTATAAATAATAATTTACTGCGAAACCACAACAAAACAAATTCTGCACAACTCGTGTCAATTTGACTGTTGTTTATTCGTTACCTCAACCCGCGAAGGCAAAAAACCGATCTATTTCATGTCGGGTTAAGTTAAAAAAATTTAAAAAAAAATGTCCTTTCTTCGAAAAAATTCTGACAAAACTGATTTACAGTAATTATTTCTATACAGATCAAATTTAATTTAAAAAAATATCGATTGTTTTTTTTTTCAAAATCAAAAAACCTTTTTTTTGAAAATGTTGATGCATAATTACTCATTTATAGAAGCATCGTAATAAACCAAATTATTTTAATAGTTTAAACTAATAATGAGTAAGTCCAAAATATGATAAGCGGTGCTATGGAAGTACTGTTAACATGAACGTAAGAAAAATATTTTATAGTTAAAAAGTAGAATGTTCTTATTGAATATCACACACACTTCTTCTTACATGGTGATAAATGAGGGTGCCCACACCATCGCAGCGAAGAGACATTCTTCTGCCAAAGTTTATTTGATAAGTTAGAGTGCCCACATTAAAGGCGAATGTTTCATCGTTTCACCTTGATTTTCGCTTTGCCGCTATTGTATCGATTTTTTTAAAAATGGAACCATCGTGAAGTTGGTTCCTAGCAGTCCAGGTATAGTAGGTCAGTGAGTGAAGTGACAGCTAAAGTAAAGATTACGAAAGGTTTATTCACGTTCCTGAGAATTCATAAATTCTGCTCTTCCACTTTGATGGAGGAGGAGGAGAAAACTAAACAGGATTTCTCAGCAAAAACACAAAAGATACATTTTTTTCTGAAAATTTGAGTTCTTTAGACGAAAAATAATAATAATATTGCATTGAAATATTTAAACTCACTGTTTTTTGACAACAAAAACGAAAAAAAACAAGGATATTGCGTTACAACGAATGTGGAGATCTCTGAAACCTTAACTGCCTTTTTTTCAAGTTGTTGTCATTTAAAAAAAAGAGAGTTATAATGTTAGAAATAAAACTGTTATATTATGTACCATTTTACCTTATAACAGTCATCAAATGGTGTCAACTTTTTTGTATGAATGCGCTATCCAGTGTATTGTAGAGATCAGTGGGTGCAGTACATTTAGTCAAACAAATGTAATATTGGAAGATATTAATTATATTTTTGGATGGGAATTTTTTGTTTGGGTTATGTTTGGGAACATTATTTTCTATTAAAGAACCAAGTTTTAAGAGTGGTACAGAAAGGGAAAGACGCCATCTTGAAAAATTTAATTTCTTTTATTTTGCTTAATAACTCCCGATAAGTTTATTTAACAATTATTGTAGACAATTGTCTACAAAATGACATATTAACGACCTCTATAGGTACGTCTATCTGTTCTTAAGTTATAGCGGTCCAAAGTTCAATTTTTTACACATACATATAACATTTTGTCTACAAAATTCAGTAGGCACATATAGAGTTATTAAAGATTCAGACAAAAAATTAAGCTCTCCACCATAATTCAGCTTTGTTGGAATTTTTTCGAAGGGAATATCTTATTTTTATATTATTAGGCATCGGGGTTAGATGGTATCCCGGCTGAATTTTATAAAAACGCCACTTCACAGTTCCTCGAATACATTTTAGTACTCTTTAACAAAATGATTGTTGATGAGAATTTCCCAGCTATCTTTCAATCTTCGTCAATTTCGGCAATTTTTAAAAGGGTGATCCTTATCTACCCGAAAATTATAGAGGAATTTCTGTGCTAAGTTCATTCCGGAAATTATTCACTCAAGTCCTCTATTTCAGACTTGTGAGTTGGGTTGAACGGAACAATAAAATAAGCTGCTTTCAGGCTGGTTTCCGAGCTAATTCACTCTTACCAGTATTGCTAGGCGTTTCTTAGAGAAAAAAACAAATCTGTACGCATTCTTCATAGATTTTAAATCAGCTTTCGATACCATTAATAGGAGATCACTTCTTTTTAAACTAGCAGTCATTAGACTATCGACTAAATTTATACGAATTTATGAGCAGCTCCTCTCAAACATGACTGCCTTTTGGTTTCAAATGGTCGTAACCAATCGAAACAGTTTAGATCTGATATGGGTGTCTCTCAAGGCTGTATTTTGAGCCCGTTAATCTTCTCACTGTTTATAAACGACATTGAAGACCATATCCCTGGCGGTGTTCCTTTTGGCGATGTATCTATCAAGGTTTTGCTTTACGCGGATGACCTGGTAATTTTGTCCGTCACTCTTCAGCTTCAAATAAACAAATTAAAACAATTTTGTGATACATGGGACCTTAAAATAAATACGATAAAGTCGAAAATTATGCTTTTTAGATCCCAACTTGGACCCTTAATGGTTGCAATATAGAAGTGGTGAAAGAATTCAAATACTTAGGCTTCACTTTAACACCCAATTTGAATTTTACAATTCACATAAAAGATAAAGTGAAAACAGCAAAAGCCGCAATTAACTATATCCGGTCAAATTTTTTTAAGAACAAACTTGTTGATCCGGCTTCTGAATTCAAAGTGTTTGATGCAACTATCAAAAGCTGTTTAAACTATGGCAACGAAGTTTATGGGTACTAGCAATTAGATGAAATTGAAGCCGTCCAAAGCTATTTTTTCAAGCGGATCTTTATGCTCCCTTCAAACACACCTAATTATGCAATAAACGTGGAATCGGGACTGCCCCCTCTTTTCATAAAGAATTTAAAGGCAAATGCTGACTATATCACCAAAGTCAGTAGCGGTTCCAGGGGGTGGCTATAGGGGCTATAGCCCCCCCCCCCCACAGCCGATTGCTAAAATAATTTGAAATATAGAAAGCAATACATTACAACGTGTAATGTTTTATATTCGTCTAAAATATTGTTAAGATGAGAATTTTGATGGCCAAATATCGTGGTTGGGGCCTGAAGCCTGGAAGTGAATTGGAAAAAAAACAATTGGGGGCTATGAATAATGGACATGTTTCATGCAACGACAATTTTCCCTTAAAACAAAACCCAGAAAATTGAAAAAAAAAACTTGGGACTAATAAGGTCTGAGAACATTGGACAAAAAACGTAGTCAGGGTTAAACAACTAACTCCCTAAAAACTAACCTTATTCCAGAAAGCTTTTGGGGCATAAGTCTAAGGATTTTCAAAGTCCGAAGTTGGGGCTAAAGATTGAAGATATAATTTAGAAAAACCTGGTCGGGGCTTAACAATTACATGTCAAAAGCAACAACTGCTTTCACTAAAAACTTAGCTTATTTCACGAAAGAAACGCAATTAAGGCTAAAACAATAAGAGAACACCGGGGTGTAAAGCTAAGTGTTAATGTTTAATACAACAGGACTTGTTTCTTACGGCCTTGGCTGGGCTTAGAGCATTTTTGGGCTTAGTTTTTATAATTTCAATGGTCCAACGCAAAACACACAAAACATTTTTGGGCTAAGCAATTCAATACAAATTCTCTAGTCGAGGAGCCAAATTCCAAAAGCGTGAGAAACTCTATGAAACCAGAAAAATCTTGCAGGTGGACATGAATATTTACAATCTCTATAGACTCTTGAGTGACTTATAAATTTATCGACACATTTTTTGAGCAGGAATAGAAAGTGTATGTAGGTGCAGTGTAAACGAAAATTCATTGACACTTGCAGAATTGGGCCGTGCAGCTTATTTTTTAGAGCAGCTGTTTCTTATACCCGACTAAAAGTCTTAAAATTTTGATATTTTGTTTTTCGATCCACAAAATATTATTTTCGTGCTTTCCAGTGACAATTTGAAGAAAACAGGTAGGTTCGTTGATTTGGCTAATTAAAGAAAATGAGATCTAACTAACAATTTAACTTGTATAAGGTCCAATTTTCAGAATTTGATAGGCTATTGCTAACATAGAATAATTTTAAGGCTTAATAATGCAAGCTAAGCATTTAACGGTTTAATTACTTCAAAATAGCTTGTTTAGTGCATTTAAATTTGTTCCTATATGAGACTTCATGTAGTGAGGTCTGAGAAGACCTTTTTAAGACCTGCCGAAATTGGTTGCCTAAGCTAGAAAAATTATAGCTTTTATAGAACATTCACCTGAAAGTCAATACAGACAACTTCTTTACGGCTTTTTTAAGAAATTAATCGCGTATCATGAAAATGTCTGATAGATGTTTAAATAATTTGATTTTAGTCAGAGTTGTTATATTGCTTTGAATAACGCAATTTTCATAAATTTATAAATCATATTATAAATGTTTGAACATACGCCTACTTAAATAAAAAAAAACTATAAGAATTTTGCTTCTGCCATTTTGTGCATGAAAAATATCTTCGTTTGAGTTTCTCAAAAGTAAAGTCTTGCAAGAATTTTTTTTAATGTATTTAAAACTCCAACAAATTAAAAAAAGTTGGTCGTTTATTTTACTTAATAGCCTTAATTCGTTTTTTAGAGTAAACTGTTATCCTTCGTTTCTACGGCTGGCCACGAGACGAGAAAAGTCTCGGTCTCGCATGACGAGACCGAGACGAGACTGGCTTTTAAGCAACCGAGACGAGACGGAGACGAGACTGTATATTTTGACCGAATTTAACAATGAGTCTAATAAATTAAAAAATCTAATTTCAGTAAAATATTTATTTTCTTCTGCATGTATTCAATCTATAATCGAAAATATTTCGTTCCAATAATCAACAAGTTGGCCGGAAATCGTATTTTTCGAATACGAGACCGAGACGAGACTTAATTATACGAGACCGAGACGAGACTGAAAATTATCGATATTAACGAGACCGAGACGAGACTTACAAAAGTCTCGCAGGGTCTCGTCTCGTGGCTAGCCCTATTCGTTTCCATTGAACAATTCACCAAAATTAAAATTAAAAAAAAAAGAGATGCATTTTTGAAATAGGTGTATAACAAGACTGATGATGATGACCAATCAGTTTGTATAATTGGAATTTGATTTTCTTGTAAAAGTTAGTTACTTACGTAGGGAACATTATAGCTTTTGCATTTTGTTAATAGCAAACTTATACAAATCAAGAATTTATATTTGTGACAGATATTGCCATCCATTTGAAATGTATAGCTTTTGCATTTTTTTAAAAGCTTGTTTACGGAAATCAAAAATGAAAGCTAAGCAAAAAGAGGAATTTTGTGTTTTTTTTTTACATACCACTGAAAAATCTTTTTTGTATTGCTTTCTGGTAAGGGTAACTCTGTTGGAATATATATTTTTTTAGCTCACACAGCCAGAGTAGAAACGATTATATCATCAGTGTGCTTTGTACGGTATTTTTCACGACATTACAACAACAATTCCTATACATTGTTCAGTGGGTTAAAATCTTTTTATTGACAGTTTTCTCAATTCAGTGTGTGAGAGTATACACAGGCGCCACTGTTTTAAAAACAGCTCGTCCATAAGCCCTGTACTGACAATATTTTTGTTGAACAGAGTATAGTTGTATTTAATAAACTAATACATTTCAGTCATGCATCATATTGGCTTTTCAACATCACGTACATTCAATTGACTTTTCATAAAACGCGGGATCTCCTCCACACATAAATATTATACTATAGAGCGAGATTAAAAGCTTTAAAATTAAACAAATACCTACTTTTGTAAATTGTATACCTACATCTATAAGAGTTTTGTTTTATTTTGTATTTTAATCTTTACGCCTCTTGCTGATAACATTAACTATTTATAGTCCTCCATGTTCTTTATCTTTCTAATTATTTAATTCAAAAACAAAAATAATTAAACCGAAACATTTATATTTTTTGGTCTCATTCTTTTTTTTTTTTTTTGCTCTTAGCGTTCCATCATTGTCATAATATTTATTTAAATTTAAATGTACTCTCGCCCTCATTTAAATAGATTCAGATATTCAAAATAAAACACACTTTCTTCTTATTACCTAATTTCTGCTTGGAGAACAGAGAAAACGATGTAGGTAATCATAAATAATGGAGGGAAACTTTGGGAAGACACAAAATAAAGTTGTATTCGAAAGTCTATCTGCATTCTAAAATATTTTCGTTATGAGTAGAAAGAAAATTTGAAAATTCACAGACGACTCGACGGATGATAAAACGAAAAATGTTGGACTTTTTCATCATCTGAATTCTGAGTGCCAAGTTTGACGATAATTTTTTCACGAAAAAAAACGTGAACATAACTTTTGTTACAAACAATTTAAAAATCAAACCAATTTATTTAATTTTAGTTAAATTTATAAATAATACCTTTTCCATTCTGCACTTGTTAAATTGACCCAGTCGTCTGGAAGATTTTTTACGCATTTATTCCTAAGTTCGCCCATATATACCTTTAAAATTAAATTTGGTACATATTTAAAAAATTATAATAAGAAAAAAAAACTCACCTGTAGGGCAAATAGTGCAAAAACCATTAAACAAAATATCGTTAGTGTCATTACTTCGGCCAACTGTCGAAATGAATGCAACAACGCATTTATTATAGTTTTAAGGCCTGAAGAAATTGTTTAAAATTTAATTAATATTAAAATTGTTATACTTAATTATTATATCAAAAATTCTAACCCGGCATAATAGAAACAGTCTTTAATGCTCTCAGTACACGAAATGTTCTCAAACCGGCTAAATTGCCAACCTCCATTCCGATGGTGGCATAGCCGCTAGTTATTACAATAAAATCCAGCCAATTCCATGGATTCCTTAGGTATGTGTATTTGTTAAGTAGGAAGCCTTTAGCAATGATTTTGATGAACATCTCGAGGGAGTAAATAGCAAGGAAGATGTATCTGTGGAATATTAATTAGATTTTCATAAAACAAAATTGGTTCTTTGTTTTTAAAATTAATCATGATAAATTAAGAAAGGGCATGCATTAGGCAAATACTGTTATAGTTTCGTTTGCAGAAAAATGGACACTGGACTTAAACTCATTTTTATATTGGCTAAAGTCTAAATTGAGATGAAAAAGGAATAAACTCGAAAAAGAAGCTTGCACTTGGTATTGCATTTTTTCATAAAATACAATTTCTTGAAGTTAAATTTAAATTTGAATTCATGAGTCTATTCAAATAATAAATAACGCAACATGGTTAAATGTGCAGGGACAAATTAGTCAATATTCCGTTTAATCTTTCAAGAAATACTTATACAATAAAAGCACCCTGTTTATTTTCTGTAAAACAACACAAATAAAAAAGGGTTTTACAAAATTTAAATAAAAAAAAAGAAATACTTACTCAGCTTCTTCGGATGTTTCTGTTCTGGCTAAAAAAATACAGTTGAAAAGTATTGTAGCCATCACACAGTAATCAAAATATTGATTCGTCGCTATATACACACATATCCGTCGTGCAGGACTCCAAGGATGAAACAGGAAAAGGCTCTTAGTTCCGGTGAACCGATGAATGTAGTTTTTCCGAAATCGCTTTGATACCACACAAAAGGTCTGCAAAAAAAAAATAACAAAAAATACAGGAAAAATGTCAAACCAAGTGTTAAAATGCAATTAAATTGCACATTAAATTGGAAAACTTAATGACACAGAGGAGGGAAAATAATTCATTTTGGTTTTTATACTCGGTGCCTTTTTATTTTTTCGGTTTAAAATGGGTGTCTTTTTATGTTTTTTTTTGTTTGTAGGTATATGTATATTAAGGGCGAGTTGGTATATGCAAACTATTTGTATTCAAGAGCAAAAATTGAAAGGAAACACACAAACTTTAATCTGATGGGTATTTTGTATACATTTTCAAGTAAAGTAAGTAAACTGGAAGAAAATCTTTTTAGTTTTCGGGCATGAAAAATAATTATAAAAATAATGGTTTGTTCCGCATGCTTTTGAAGTTTATAATAATTTTGATTTTTAATACCCCTTATGAACATATGACTCAGGGCCAATTTTTCAATAGGCAGTTAAAGCTCTGATAGTTCTTAATCTTCGAATAAAACAAAAATTTGTTCATGTTGCTATAGCATTTATCTCTCTGATAGTTTAACTGATTTCTGAAAAATCAGCACTAATTAAAAATAACAACAAGATTTAGTTATAATAGCCATGTATTTTGAGAGAGTGTATAGCAACTTAGCCAAATGTTCACCCCTATTGCGATTGTCAATCATAGATTGAAATCGACTGATAAATACTGAAATTCGATATTAAACAAGCCAACCGCTAATAGTTTTGGTAATTGAGGTTTGAGGATGATGCAGGCCGTTTTTAATTACAAGAAAATTGCCAAAAATCGATGAATTGTTGATTAGATTTTGAATAAAGTGCCATCTTAAATGCAAAATTTCAATATTTATCAACTATCAATCTGTAATTGACAATCCCAATAGGGCTGCTTGAGTCACAAAACAATAACAGAACAAATTATCATAGACAATTTTTTTTGTGTGTTTCAGATTAAAAATCTTGCTGAGCAGTGTTGTCACTTCCAATTTAAAAAAGGAAGTAGGTTTAGCTAAAAGAAAGTGGTAGATCCAGATTTTCCGTGGTAGAATTTCAAAATATTCGATAAGACAAACATTTTTTTTTTATTCAGTTTCAAGAGGAAATGTTTTTTACACAAATTAAGTTTAAGTTTTTTTTACTTTGGAAGTAATATTATATAACAATTATTTTCAATTGCAAATCTGCTGTAAGCACAGCCATGTCTTTGTAAGTTTCAAAAAAGACAATTAATTGGTTATTTGAATATAAGGTATTGTTGGTTGGTTGGTTTACCGTCAATAATAAGTAAAAACGTATAAATTCAGCAGGTGGAACAATAATAACGGATTTATTTTTCATTTCTTTGGAAAAAAATAAAGAGTAACTGTTTTTACATCCAGCTGGTTTCAAAGTTTAAATAAGTGGTAAAATTTTTTGCTGTCGGCCTTTTTGAATTTAAAGAAGTTTAAATCCATCGCAAAGTTTAATATAATATTTGAGAAACTTCTCTTTAATTTTTTCTCGAACCAATTTCTTCATTAAAATTTTGAATATGGCTTTCAAATTTTAGCCCAAAAATATTTCAGAAAAGGTTAAATGTAAACCTATATTCTTGTAATCAATGTCTTAATCAATATACTGGGAGGTTTTTCTTGAATAAGTAAGTTATACGAGCGAATAAGAAATGGATTAAAGTTTTTTCCGACTGAAAATTTGTAATTATTTTATTGACATCTGCATGTACGAAGGACAAACAATGAAAAAAGGCCAAATAAATTGAATTCATTCCTTGCAGGATATCAGCTGCACAAGTTTCATTGAGTTTTTCAAAGGACATTAATAAAAAGTAGTCTTTGAGTGGCCCCCATGGTTTAACTATTTTATAGTTTTCTTGTCAACCGTTACAAATTTACAAATTTACTGCAGTCTTCAGAGTAAACCTGTAAGATCGATTTTTATTTTAATAATTTGTTCGCAAGTCAAAAATATAATGGGGTAAAACGAGAACACTATACACGAAATAAAATGTGAACAGGTGGAAATGGAAGCAACATAATCTACATTAATAAAGAAGTCAGGGCCAGATAAGGCACTGAAAATCACTGAATGGCTGCAGACAAATTGGAGACAAAAAATCAGATTTTTTTCTTAAAAAAAAAATCAAGTTATTTTTTTTATAGATCAAAAAATATTTGGGTTTATTTTTTGTCGTAATGGGTGAACAAAAAGTGGTAGAATTTTCGTCTTCCGGGGAGTAGAAGTGGTAGATTCAGAAAATCTTAGAAGAAAGGGGTAGATCTACCACAATTGTGGTAAAGTGACAACACTGTTGCTGAGTTGTAATACATTCTCTCAAAAATACGTCTAACTGTTGAAAATATGTTTTTTACAAATAGCTTAAACCAACAAATATTTCTGATGAATACAAGCTTAAACATAAAGAATGTTCGATGCATATACAAGACTTGACTACAAGTTTTCGAAAAAAAAAATCTTCTAAATAAAAATGAAATAATATTCGTTCAGAAGCGCATCACTTCAGAATAACTGGACCAATTTATAGTAATAGATGCCAGGCACGATCCAGGGGGTGGCTAGGGACATAAGCCCCCCCCCCACAACAGATTCCTAAAATTAATTGAAATATAGAAAGCAATACATTACAACGTCCATCGTGTAGAATTTTATATTCGTCTCTCAAATAACGAGATTAGGGTAGAACAATTTACATGTTATGTAATTTTTTTTCTCAGCCCCAAAAGAAATTGGGTTGGGGCTATACCCTTAAGGGATCTTGAGAAAAAGCAAGTTCGGCGCTACGAATAATAGCATTTTAATGCAAAGACAATTATTCCCTAAAACAAAGCACAGAAAATTGGGCCCAATAAACCAGCTCGGGACTAAGCCTGGAAATAAGGAAAAGAATTTGACAAAAAACGTGGTGGGGGTTAAACAACCAATTCCCTAAAAACTTAACTTAAACTTATTCCACAGACTTAACTTAAACTTATTCCACAGCTCTAGAGACTGTCAAAGTCCAAAGCTGGGGCTAAGGCTTGAAGTGATAATTGAAAAAAACGGGATCGGGGATGAACAATTAAAATGTCAAATGCAACAACAATTTATCCTTACAACTTAGCTTATTTAACAAAAAAATGCATTTGGGACTAAAACCCAATTAGAATTTGAGAAAAACGAGGTGTCAATTTTAGTGTAGGTAATTGTTTAATACAAAGGGATTTGTTTCTTACGGCCAGCCAGTGCTTAGAGAATCTTGGGGCGTAGGTATACTTCCAAGGTCGAAGTCAATTATACATGCATACCATTTTTGGACTTAACAATTACATACAAGAAATCTAGTCAAGGCGCCAAATTCCACAAGCGTGAGTTTTCTCTGTGCACTCAGAAATTCATGCAGAAGCAAATGAATATTTGCAATCCCTCTTGACTAGAGTGACGTACAGATGTATCGACATATTTTTTGAGCAGGAACATAAACTGTATGCAGTGTATACACAAAAATTCATTCACGCTACAGAACTAGGACGTAGGTATGTTATTTTTTAGGGCAGCTTTGTCTTATGTCTAACTAATGCCGTTTTCCTGTGGACGTCCGGAAGCGTCCGGATGTCTTCTCAAACCATTCCATTGCCACAAAAAGTACGCTTCTGACGATTCTGAGAATAGAAATTCGATTTCTGATTTAAAATCAGAATCCACTCAAGACTCAAGAAGCACTTATACATTTAAAATCAAATTTCAAAAAAAAACACACTCAAGCGTTTTGACAGCAAATTGTAAGAGATGAACAAAAATTGTTAAGTCGTTCATCGATGTTGGCAAAACATCGATGTTAGACGAAAAAACATCGATGTTGGACGAAAAATATATTTTAGCTTTCAAGGTTTTTGAAGTATTAAAATCATTGATGTTCAGAAAACAAAGGCAGCAATTACACATGATTTTTTGTATAAACGACTTGTTAGATGTTCATTCATGCTAAATAATTTAAAATCGATTTTCAAACATACAAGTCAGCTAAATAGAAGAAATCATGGCACTTTGTTCAATCTATTTTGGTATAGAAAATTTGGCCTGTACCTTAATATTTTGAACCCATCGATGTTATGGATGAAATTAACGTTCAAGAACATAATGGTTATAATTTTCAAAACAATGAAGGTTTGTAATGTTTTCCATTTTTATGTCGCAAAAAACTGTATTAAGAACATCGATGTTAAAAAAAATCGGTGTTTATGGTTCGATAATTTATGTCATCGAGATTGGTTTTTCGATGTTGACTTATCGATGTTAACATCGATGATTATTCAACATCGCTCATCCCTACCACTAAATCTTTTGCCGATTCACCAATCCAAAGACAAAAGTCGGAATTGAGCAGAAGCATTACAATCTGTTCCATTGGATTTCAGAATGAGTGGAACCTTGAGTGAAACCAATGGAAAACGGCATAAAAGTCTTGAAGTTTTGACATATTATTTTTCAATCGACAAAATATTGCTTTCTGTGCTTTCCAGTGACAGTTCTAACATGTATACTAACCTACTACTAGTTGATTTTTAGCTAGTTTAAGAAAAGAGAACCCAAGAGGACAATACTGTCAAAACACATATGTATAAGCTCTTGCCATTAAGACCTCTTATGCCGTTTTCCATTGGTTTCACTCAAGGTTTCACTTATTCTGAAATCCAATAGAACAGTCCAAGATGCTTCTTCTCAACTCTGGGGTTTAGTATCTGTATAGGTGAATCGTCAAATAAAAATTGTTTGCTACCACACAAAAAGTTTAATACAAAACACGAGTGTATCAACTCAGAACTTCCAAATAATATTTTTTGTTTGATTTTTCTTAATTTGTTTATTAAATTTTACTAAAAACTTTGATTTTTGATGCAAATCAAATTAAAATGGAAAGTTAAAAAAGAAAACATAAATTATATTGCAGTTTGTTGTGACCTTTGAGTTTGAATGTATTAGTGCTTCTTGAGTGGATTCTGATTTGAAATCCAGAATCGAATTTCTCTTCTGAGAATCGTCAGAAGCGTATTTTTTGTGCCAATGGAATGGTTTCAGAACGGTTCTGGACGCTTCCGGACGTCCAATGAAAAACGGCATTAGATATCATTTTCATTTTTGTCTCAAACTTGATGTATACAACTGCTATAGGAAAAAATCGAAATTGTGAAATCATCTTTGAACTTTACCATTGAGTTTTCAAATAATACATAGGTTTTCGGTTCTTAAAAAAAAAAAACCAAGGGCCATTGCAGCCGCTTCCGAAGCGCATGGTGGATGGACGAATTCATAAACGTTTCCATTTTTTACATCTATTTCAATTGGTTGATTATCGTTAATTTATTCGAACCTGTAGAAGTCCCATACCAAATTCAACCCACTCTGAACAAAATGGCCCTAACTCTATTGTATTGGTACTGTGATCATGTAGGGACCTACTGATAAAATGTCCCATATTTCAAAGTGTGCAACAGCTAATTAATAGCCTTATTCTGGAAACCTCACTGATGCCTCACAAGTCACAATAACCTCACAACTCGTGGTGAACTTGCCTCATAGAAACTTAAAAATTATGATCTGCTTCTTGGCAGATCACAACTCACGTTGTTCTTGTGAGGTTTATTATGAGGGCTTCCATAGAAAACGAAATTGTGACCCCCTTATAAGAAAACAAACTCACACAAAATTGTGACCTGTGAGCCTCACAACGGCAGAATAGGGCTGTAAATGTCCTATCTATGTGACCTTGACCTCCGAAAAATAGAATGCTCCGCGGTCATTCTTAAGCCAAAGCATGAATCTATCATTTACAATATCAGGTTTCTTTTTATCTTCAATTCAGTTTTTTTTAAGCTTGCACTTTTACCTGGAACTGAAATTTCCATGTTGCCCATTGCACCAAATATTCCAGCTTTTCAATCTCAAGAATATCGCTCCTCATTTCTTAAAAAGAACGCCACTCGTATTATAACTATCTTTCGAAATCAAATTAAAATTTCAGAACTTTATTATTTAAATAATAACAGCAAATGTACATGAATGTACCTATTTACTTTTTTAGGATAGACCATATAACCTATTTAATACACATTATATTCTTCAAATAAAAGCCGACTGTTTGGTGGTCTTACAATAACTGATTGATTTATTAAAAGATAGTCTTGTTTAGAGTAAATATAAACCATATTTTGGTATATGTGTATTTTAGGTATTGTTTATATTGTTATTATTTGTTGGAATAATAACAATTGCACAATCTACATCTAATTTTAATAATTATTCATGTTATCTATTCAGTAAAAAATACAGTGTGAGTTGTATTCCAATTCCAACTTTTTCAATAAGAGGTCTACATTTCACGAAGAGCTCTATCTTTCGCATAAGACATTTGACTTTTGCCTTTAATTTTAGCACTAAAAATATTTGTTCAGAGACTTCGAATCTTTCTCTTTCCTTATTCCTTTAATTTTTGTAATAGCGCTGTTTAAAAATGTAATAGTTATTTGCTTTTTAAAGGCTTGGCAACTACATAGACACTTTGTACAAAGGTGAGAATTTTAAATGTTCGCTAGAGAAACCTGCGTACAAAAAAACATACGAAAATTGTTCTACAGATTAAAGCCTTAAGCCTGATCGACATCTTTGTCGTGTGTTGTATTGTAGAATCGTGTGTCGCTGTCATTCCATATATTTTATGCGCCACACTGCAACACAACACACGAGACAAATATGGTTCTACGCATATGAAATACTTTGTAGCGATAGCGACACCACGACTCCACAACACACGACACAGATGTGGAACAGGCTTTAACTACATAGATCTACTTTTTACAAAAAGTACAAAAGTGAAAAATAAATATCTATGCTGAAGACACCAGCTTGAAAAAAAAATCAATTAAAAATTGTGTACGACGGCTTAATTTATCTGTCAGAACAATTTTCGTATCTTTTTTTGCAAGAAAATTCTTTTTTTGTCCATTTGTGACCCTAACGATCAGGGCCTTCTACCGCTTGGTGTTGGTGGGCATACTTCGGACATCCACAGTTTTTTTTTATTTTAGGTCGCTAAAAACAGCACTCTGACCGCAAATCAAAAAAATCTTAAAAGTTACCTACCTAACTGATACTTCTATGAATCATTTTACAAATTAATTTTCGCAAATCGTTCTTTAACTGATATTCGCAATATGATTCGCATCTTCAATCAATAATTGTTTACTCTTCATTGTGAATTATTAACGGTATGTTGTTATAAATTCCATAGTCAAAATTAGGTAATACCAAATAAAGTAATCGGTGATGGGCTATACTTTGTTCGGTGTTGCACATATTAACAAATACAACGTTTGTTCAATTCAAAACACCGTTTACCACTAGTACAAAGCACGTTAATGTTCATATAAAAAAAAAATAAAATTGGTAGAAAATGTCACTTTCAAAATAATGTACTGGCATGGTACAGCACACATGGCTATATCTACACCGTTGTGTAAACAAAACGAGTCGGAACAACGGTGAGCGTCTAAATAAAAAAGGTTTCACGCTAACATTAGGTTTGTTCCCAAGAATTTTGGGCAGAAATTGTCAGTCTGTCAAATTTTAAAGAGAGGGGGATGAAATTCTCTCACAGGGAGAGACGGCTTCTTGGCAAAAAATTCTGTCACACAATTTTTTCACAAATTTATTTAACCTTTTTCATTCCAACGCGAAGCAAGCCAAAGCGACTACTCTAACAACAGTACACTTTTTTATACAACGTACCTCAACCTAACATTTGACAGACCAACAATTTCTGCCCAAACAGATTTCTTGGGCAGAACTAATACTGCATTTACACGAATGGCAAAATGCTTTTACGAGTATATCTGTCAAATTATAGCCATTTTTCTTTTCATCGTGTAAACGCTCTAAATACTGGCAATATTTTTGCAAAAAAAAAATGGCAGAGAGAATTTGGTATTAAAATGCTGCCAATAATATGGCTATGTGTAAACACTTTATTGACGCCATTTTCCAAAATATGCCATTCTAGATAACGAAAAGCTCTTTTCCGAACAGTAGGAACAAGCCACATTTCACTCACGTTCGAATACAGACAAATTTATTTCCATACCAAGCCGACACATTAGAAACGATTTTTTCTGAAAGTTAATTTGCATGGCACCTATTTTGTGACTTCACCTTAAAGGCCTTCCCAGTAGCCCACAGTGTATTAATACATGTCAAAAAAATGAAAAACAAATCATGAAGAATAGTGTGGAAACAAAATATGAAAGCCCAGCCTACACAACCCGACATTCTATCCCACACGATTTGACATGTGTTAATACATGAATAATTTTAGGAATGGTTCTAATTCTATCCCACATTCTATCACACTTTTTTTTAGGTTATGGTAATGTATTAATACAAGCAAGTATGGAAGCAAAATATGAAAAGTTATTTCTTTCCCACAAATTTGGCAGTCGCGTGGAATTCCTCCCACTTTCAATTTAGCATGTATTAATACACAGTGGGCTAGTGTGGAAGGGCTATTATTCAACCAGTCAAAACGTTGTCAATATTTGGCTTAACAATAATAATTATGATAGCTTAGCAATAATTTCGATGTAAAATACAAACACAACTCCGCTTAGTTCACGGCGATAAACACACCTCCTATTGAAATAGGCAGATTTTATAATTAATATACAACTTTAATAACTGTTATACAAAGGGTAAATGCCGATGTTTCTTTTTTGCGCCATAATTACTAAGTCCCGGTCTACATTGAACGATTTTTCCAGTGCCGATCTTTTGTTCGTTGATGAAGGGAGTGAAAAGTGAGGGATAGGGATCAAATCGTTTGTACCACAAAACTCGAACGATTTTTCCAGTCTGTTTATGTTCTCTCTCGTGTTCTTTCCATTTTTTTGTGTGTGTTCGGTGTCAGTGTGCCGTTCGTTTGATGGTGTGAGTGCATCTCAATGAAACATGAAGAGCACAGCAATAAAAATATGAAGAAGACAAGGTAAAAATCTTATGGAAAAAATCGTTCTGTGTGTACATTTCACACGATTTCTGGAAAAATCTTCGTGGAAAAATCGGGCAATGTAGATCGGGACTAAGCTTACATTAAAGGACAACAAAAAAACACAACTAGTGAACTTTTTGTTGTCGCTCCGAATATTTCGCATTGGTTTGGGATATTTAAAACAAAATGTTTGTATTTTTGAACGCACCCTTGATTTTATTCTTTCCACCAAACTACACAGGCGCCATCTATAATCAAGCACAGATTAACTCGTTGTATTATTTTTTCAGCGCATTCGCAGTTGGTAGCTCTGATACGAAAATTTTCCACAGAGCACAAAATATGAAATGATTTCCGTTAAACTGTCTTTCGTTCTCAATCACTAGAGCAGTAAAGAGTTGCTTTGCAATTCTTTCCTAACTACAAAAAGAAAATGAGAGCTAAGGTGAGAAAAAAATATAATTCCTATTAGAAATTAAATAAATCTAAAGTGTTTTTTAAGTGAATTCATCTAATTTATTGTTAAACTTAAAAATATATACTAATTTTCCAAGTGATAACGTAAAGAAATCGTGTAAATAAAAAGTTGAAAACACGTGTCTTTCTTTGATTTTGGATGACTTCACTTCATTTGTTCTAATAAAAATGTATACATATTTGCAAGTGTTTTTCCATTTAACTAATTAAAATATCTTAATTTTTATTTACAGTGGCGTAAGAAGCGTATGCGTAGGTTGAAGCGTAAACGCAGGAAGATGCGTGCACGTTCCAAGTAGACGCGGCAATCCACAAATTGTAAGTTCAAACTAAATTTTCCATTTAGCGAAGCGCCATTGCTATAATTCTATTTCTTTTCTTTTGCAGGAATATGAATTCCATTCATCCCGATGTACAAAAACAATTTGCTTCTAGTGTTCTTTTAATATAGAGTTCTAAAGTACCATTCTAAGATATTTTTAAATAAAATTTAAAAGAATCTTGAAGTGAAAAAAGGAGAAATTTGTGTCTTTATTGATTTATTTGCTAGGGCGTAGCCCAATAAGTTTTCTTTGTGAATTTGTGTGTGTTTCTACACTCGTATCCTAATTTTCATGGAAATGCTGTTTTTTCTACTAAAAGGAAAATCTATATGTACCGGTATTGCAAATGGAAAGCATACAAACGAAGCCGAAAACCACGTTTTTTCACTGGATGTGGATTGGTAAGCTTTTGCGCAGGAAGTGCCGTCCATTTTGAAACTCGAAAGTTTGAGCTTTTCATATGTCTATCGATGCCGGTTGTTTCTTAGTGATTTGTGAATATTTTAGGTTTTTGCCACAAGGTACATTTTTGTGAAAATCTTATAATGCTATATAACATTAAATTCAAATAATGAATTTATTTAAACAAAACTGTGAAGCTAAGCTTAGAAGATAAAACAAACACGTTGAGAAATAAAACTACATGGATGGATGGAAACCGAAACATGATTGCATTGTATTGTTTGACAAAAGTCGTGCCATTTCGAATTTACTTAAACTAGGTAATTTAATAGAAAATAAAATAATTATATTTGCATCAATCACGTGAATCCAGCTAATAAGAATCGGACATGTGACGGAATAACTGAAACCTCAAACTGAAGTAATCTCAAATTTATCATGCTATTCTGCTAGATACTTATATTTTTTGTAGTACATTGTATTATCGTAGACAGATAGAAAATTCTTCTATTCTAGCTAAAGTGAAAAACTCGATGATTTAATAGAATCAATTTTGCCTTGGCTTATATAGGTAACAAATCAGGCTTAGGGAAATATCTATAGTCACTTGAATCTTCTGAACAAATATTTTCAAGTAAAACTTGGGGTGTGCTGTACAGTTTATTACAAAAGATGATCATTTAAATCTTAGGAGCACTTCTAAATATTCGACTTTGAATAGTTAGGTTAAAAGGTATAGCTTCCCTGTAAGTCGGTTCTACAAATGTCTTTTTCGAATTTTTAATTTTTAGAATCACTAACCATGTTTGGATTTTTCTATTCATTGGACGTCCCGTCTAATAGAACTGCTTCATAAAACTATTTCAAAAGGTGAAAATTTATTTTTGCAAAGGTACTTAAATTTTACGTAACTTCCTATTCCTATCTGTTTTTAAAACTAGGCAGTTTTTTACATGGAAAGATAGCTAGATAGGTATGCAATTAAGAAATTGAGAGATCCAGCCACGTGTTTTCTCAATATATCTTGAATTATGAATAAGCACACTCGTTTGCTTTATTTTAGAAAATTAGAGAGTGCTAAGTCACAAAAAACATTTCGGAAATTGTATGTAACTATACGAAAATTTTCGAATAACTTCTTACAAACCTCGTGTTCAAGGTCAACGTGCAAGTCTCCAATTTTGCGGTTTATTTTGGAATCGCATTCATTGCACCCAATATTCGCACAAGACGTTTAAGTTTTATTTTTCGAGAATTTATGCCAAGTGCTGAAAGTGATTAACGTACTAATTTAGATTCGAAAATAGTAAGTATGACAGGGTCACACGTAGCTACTTGCTACACCAAACAACTAGAGCTGAGTTTGGCTTCGTAATCGTAGAAATTAAAGAAAAAAATTAATAAAAATGGTGATATCAACTATCTATAGGGGTACCTCTAGGTAGCTTAATGTTAGTCTAAATGGATGTCCAGGTTTGTTTCTTTTACATTTCCTTATCCTGGATAGAAATTGTCTTCAAGTAAGGGACATCTAATTGTATATTGTCAAACGTACATTTTTATAGCGTGGCAAAATTTTAAAAGAGTAAGGAATGTTTTTACGCTCCACTTGTGGGTAAACCTTTTGCCTAAACAAATTTTTGTTTAAGCCTGCACCAACGGGTGATTACTTGGAAGATTGTTAACGTAAATTATCCCCAAAAGTATTCCTCGGAATGTTGGAAGGTAGGTAGGTTATACATAATTTAATTTCAATTAAATAAAAATGTTCTTATATAATCTGTTTCAAAGGAGTTGGCCGAAAATGTGGACAAAAACCCATAATCGATAAGAACGAAGGTCTAATTAATGCGATAAATTTTATAAGAAGCATTTACCGTCACAAAAAGAGCAACCCCAAAATCAGTATGTTATATAATATGATCTATGATCCGCTTTGTGGAGGGAGACCCTACATAATTGGACAATTATTATCTTGGTTTTGATTTCTATATAATTTTGATTTCATTTTGTTGGAAGGCAAGCATATCATTATCGATTTTTATTGAACCGAGGCTGTTAAAAAAGATTTAGAACCGGTTTAGCTGCAATTCAAAAATTTCAGTTATGTTTGAAATTCTTCCACCATGGCTCCAACAATTAAACTTCGGTAGACCGATTCTGAAAAGCGCGGCCGATCGCTTTCATTGGCGGATTTGTATTTTCTTATTCTTAAAAGTGCAAGATTATTCATATTTGCATTTTTTTTCAATTCGCCAACAATCCGTCACCTAGAATCCTATCGCTTTGAAACAAAAAATGGAAAGCAAAAGCGCTTTTGAGAATAAGAAAATAGGTACAAATCCGTCAATGAAAGCGATCCACCGCGCTTTTCAGAACCGGCCTACAGTAACTGCGAGAAACATGCATTTCTGATTTAAGCCAAAAACAAAACAAACGAAAATATGATTCTGATGGTTTTTGAGGAAATTATCTTATTTTTGAGTTGTTCTCGAATATTTCGTAAATATCTTACATTATTATTTCGCACACAGATTATGTACATACCTGCCTACTTCTTAAAAGTGTTTTCAATTTAATGTTTTAATCAGAAACCAACAAATATTTTTTTTTAATATCTTATTTTTGTTTTGCTTCAATTAGGTTCAATAAAAATGTCCAAGCTACCTATATGTGTATTTCGAGGATTTTTCCTTCTTATCAGGGTCTAAAAACTGACATAAATAGCATTTTTAATTAATATAGCAGTGTTTTTTAAGAGAGTGTGAAGCAACTGAGCAAACATTTTACACAGAAAACAGAAACAACATTCTGTAAAATAATTTTGATTGTTGTTTTCCCTGTCAAAAATTGTATGAGTTCCTTTAGACTCATGGCCTGTATAATAAGAATAGTTTACCTTTAAGATAATATTTTGATAATAAAATTATAATAGCCGTGTTTTTTTTAGAGAGTGTTTAGCAACTCAGCAGTTTAGCAAAACAGAAAACACACTAAATTGTGTATAATAATTTGTGTTTATGGCAACAAAGATTGCAATTAGAGCAAAAATGAATTGCAATAGTGCTCCATTGAAATGACAGTATTGGTCGCTTTCGATGAACTGAATAGACCCCAACATAAAGGAACATTTATACCAATGACCGATAAAGCGAATATGTAATATCATGTTTGACGAATAATTGGCTTAACAGTAAGAAAATTTTACTTATTTTTATTCGATTTTAGCGATTTTAATGAATGGGAATAATTGTGCGTCTAGTGTCCACAATTGAAATATACAACGTTGGAAAGCTTAGTTCAAGAGCATCATTTTTGAATATGGACACACAATTGTAAATCATGGGGTTTAGGCAGTAAATTACAAAATATAAAACAATACGAACTTTCAAAGTGTTTTTCTTATTTTTTGGTCACTTATTTTAGCCAACTCCCATTGTTAAGGACAAAAAAAAAAATACTCGTGCGTTGGTACACTCCATAGTACTTAATCATTTTTATAGGTCTCATTTCTGGGTACTGGGTAGGCGGTCCCATGTATTTTTGCCCATTCTCCTTTGACCGTTTCTTGCATGAATGATAGTTTCATCAGCTGAAATGAAGATGCTTCGCATGACAGCAGGAGTGACAAAGCGAATCCGAGGAAGCCTACACGTCAAAAATACCATCTTGGACAAAATACAGCATGACCAACTTAGCTGGTACTGTCATGTACAAAGAAGATGCCATGAGAACCCAGTTCAAAAGGCAATTATAGCACAAGACGTTTCAACACTATCGCCGAAGAAAAGCAGGCGCAAAAACTTCTGGATGAAAGAAATGCAAAGACACCTGCTTTTAGTTGGCCTCAGACATGGAACAATCCAAAACCGGGAGGCCTGTCGACGTTTTCTGAGGTCAACCAACGTTTTCAAAAAAGTCAACCCAGCGAACTCCACAAGTGGAACGTTAGCTAAAGCAGTTCAGTGGGAGAGTTGTGGTCCCCCTCGAGATCATGACAATCGCCGGATAAATGAAGAAGATAGTTTTCATCAAAATTGAATGAATGTCCAACCGATTCAGCCGTGCTTTTAATATTAAGATTGACATTGTTCAGCCATATTTAAACTTTTTTGTACTAAATTCATTTGATTAAACAAAACTCATTTTTCAAAATGGCTGAGTAAAAAAATTAATTTTTTTTTTACTCAACACAACTAACAGAAAAAGACACGTTTCCGATAGAGTATTTTTAATATGAGTTAAATTTTCCCTCCCTCGTACAAATGTTCAGAATTAGATTTTTAATAATTCTATTTTCGTATTTTGTTAGTTAGATACATACCTACATTTATGTATAATGACCCTTAGAATAACATATGGTAGGTTAGTGTTATAATAAACAATGACTTTCCAATTGCATTTTGTTCGTTTTCATCCATTTCTATTTTGAAAGGGAAATTATCTGCAGTAAAAGTGTTTTTTTTGTTTCTTAAATGTCATTCATATTAAACTTGGCGGATTTCTAAAGTAAAAACAAAAATAAAAGTAGTGTCAGTTAGACGTTTATACAAATTGTTCATTTTTGTGTAGTTTCTTTTAGCATCCATTTGGGTTACGTTTATTTACATACATTTAATTCTTTTTTATTTTTTTAATTCATTTTATGTACTCGAAATTATTATGCTGATAAGGGATATCCACTTTGAATCCATTGACAATTTAAGAATAGTGTGTTTAGCTTAGCTACATCCAGCCCGAGACTAAGGTAAGTGATTTAGTTGATTTTTCTTTTTATAATTTGTTTTTATATTTCGTAACAAATGCAGGTTGTGTACCGACATTATTGATTAAATTTACTTGCTTATTTCAAAGAAATTTAATTAAAACATGATGATTATGATGTAATTAGAATTAATATTAAAGTATGAGATCGAGAGAAAAAATCTTAAATTGTCTATTTCTTTCACTTGAAGAAATCAGTTTATACTCAAAAATGCTTCTTATGCAAAGTACTGATTTGTACATATGGATATGTATTTACCTACATATAAATATGTACATATGTAACACATGTTATTCACCTTAATTAATAAGTGCAGAAAAAAAAACATGGTCAAGGTCGTTTAAACTATTTTTGCGCTTTATGTTTATTTTTACTCATCCAAATAGGTCAGGAACATTTATGTGAGTTTTGTTTATCATTTAATAATAATTAATAATAAGTTATAAGCTTACAATAGTGCAAGTAAGATTAAGACTACCTCTACCTCAAATGTGTATTAATGAAGAAAAGTTATTTATTTTGCTAAACAATAATAATTATTTCAAAAAACAGTTATCACGGTTTTAACTTTTTTAATGTTGTACTTTTCGATAACGGTTAAATTGATTTCAATTACATATATTGTTTGCAAACATGAATGTAAGGGGGTCGGAAATTAATTTGAAGTGCGGCCCAGATGGTGAAGATATTTCATATGAGAGTCTAGAAAGATTAAAAGCAATTTTGTAAGCAAAAATAGGATAACTTAATGCCGCCGACTTGTTTGAAGAAAAAAAATTGTATAGGTAGAGTTATACATTATGATCCATATAAATAGAGAGACATAAAAATGTCTGTAGGTTTCGATTAAATATTTTTTAAATGTATAAATTAAGACGGAAGAATCAACGGTCCAGATTTATACCATGCGGGGTCCGGATTCGGACAACGGTCCACCAATTGCCGAACCCCGTTTAGGGAAACATTTAAGATCTTTATATACAACAAATGTACCAATTTTAATATAAATTTAACTTCAACATTACTCTTTCTGCATAATTGATTTGGATCGTAATAATTGACTTACCCATTATTTGAAATGAGTTAAATAGTTTTGCTTCTTACCTGAAAATAAAAGAAAGATGAAATTAATAAAGAATTACACATACACAATTTATAAAAATGAGTTTTGGAAATAATGAATACAATAATATTAGGCATTCCTCCTCCGAATAAACTGATTCTCTGGTTACAATCCGTAATAATAATACTAAAAAATAGAAGTCCTTAATTCCATTCCTGTCGAAAGGCGCACACAGGAATGGTTGCGAGTTGTTAGTCACTAGGCCCTGGTTCTTCATGAGCCGTTGTGCCACCCGATTTATTTTTTTTTAATTCGTATGCGATTCAAATTTGTAAATTGTATATAAATATGTATAAGTTAATGAAGCTCTGTCTAAAATAACCATTTACAAGTTTTGTTTTCTGTTTTCAAAAACAAAGAAAGAAGGAAATAATAAAACAACCTTTTTTTTTAAGCTTCAATGCTTTTTTGGGTTTTGAATTATTTTTTATATTATCTACATTGAGCAGTATTTAAGTGGTGTTTGTAGAAGTTCGTGAAATATCTTCTCCGCTCTAACCACTTAATTTTAATAGAATTCAAACAGAAAAAAATAAATAAATAAATTGGGTGGCGCAACGGCTCGTGAAGAATCAGGGCCTAGTGAATATCAACTCGCAACCATTCCTGTGTGCGCGTGTCGACAGGAATGGAAGGGACCTACAATTTTATGCCGAATCCGAACGGCTAGACGAGAAGCACTTATTTGTGACAAGTGATAATCTTGGAGGATTTGTCAATTCCTCGCAAGAGGCAGTAGCCCTGAAAAAAAACTTTTTAGTTTTTAGGTGGAATCGAAACAGAGGTGGGTTTCAAGTCTACTTTTATATACAGTTACTTACATATACTATTTTTTCCTCAAATTAGTTGAACACTCATTCTAATTTCAAGGAGGTCGAAAAAACAAATTATTTGCATTGGATTTGCAGCGCTGCCACGAGTAAAAATTTTGTTAAATATCAGTAACATTTTTAAATGTAAGACCCAGTTTTTCAGTGGTGAGTTAAACAAAAATTAGTTAACTCTGTAAAAAGATTTGTATATACACTTGCGAGCAAAAAACATGATATCACCCCATTTCGCCTTCTAAAAATACGAATTGCGATGGATAATTAATTGTTACTGGACACATTTTAATGTTGGAATTTAAAACTTTAAATTAAAGGTAAAATCTTAAAACCCATTGGATAGTTTTCGCGCTATCCGTCATAAAAACGAAAACAACAAATTATACTTGTCAAATTAGGCAAGAATTGGAAACACTTATACGCAATAAATGCGCCCATTGTTGGTCTTTTTTTTTCAGTGTGTTTGTTGTAAAAAGTGAATTGCAAAATATCTTGACCTGTTAGGCCTCCTAATCTAAAAAAAAAAAAATGGCTACCAGGCCTGCAGAAGTTATTCAAGTTGCCCGTCAGCTCTATCTTAGCCAATCCTGCATATCATTCTTGGGGCCACTTACTTTGTCCGTATTTAATAAAATAATCTATAATAAACACACAGGTTATATTTCGTATTTTTGTACTTGTTCTTATTATTTTTGTAATTTAATCCATTTTTTTTTATAAAAAGCAACACTAGATATTTGTATTACATAATTAGGCATTTTTAAATAATTTTAAGAAACCTATCTTAGCCATTATTTTATCAATTCTGGAGGCAGAATAAAATTGCCACAAGTAAAATTTTTCAGAAAAAACTTTAAAGGTCATAAGTAAGTTTATAACTACAAGTACTTGGAACCCTTAACTAAAATAAAGTATTGTTATAATATTTATTTCTTGCCAAAATTATTAGACCGATTTGGATCGAATTTTAAAATTAAAATTTATAGTGGATGGTTTTTTCCTAAATGTCATATTTCCAAAGTTATAAAGGAAAATATCAGAAAAAATGGGGTGGTTTTGTCGTTTTTTTTCACTGTTGCGTTTTTCCTGCAGCAAGCACCCGTTTTTCGAAGCTGCAAACTTAGCTAAAGACTACTCCAACATGCCCCAACAACATATCAAAAATACAGAACTACATCGCGCTTTCCGATTTAAACCTTTTTTTTTGTAATTATTGACTGGGCAATGATAATAAATATCGATTACTTGTAAATTATCGATTTCTAAAATGTTTAAATTATGTGCAATATTAGTTACATAAGTTTGTGAATTTTACGAATTTGGGGGCATTTCGTGATGGCATGGGGCCAAAATAAAAATCTTGGTGCCAAATGGCCCAATTGGGCACTTAAGCACAACGTTGCTCTATACGTCAGGAAGCTGTTTTTAAGTTGAGGTTGGGTGAATACAGAAAATCAAAACAAGGCAGATAAAATATGAAAACCTTTTGTTGAGTCAATCCAGAGTTAACTCTGGCCTAACTTTAGTACTGAAAAACTGGTCCTAATATGATTATGCTGAATATTTATATTTGCTATACAAAAATTTAAGGCCCCCAAAATAATTCATGGCAACACTGTCATGCGGAAGGATTCTATAGGGTAGGTATCAACGAATTTTTTTCTTTTTGGCTGCATCCATTCAGCATCAGCAATCACGAAACTGAAACGTGCAGCTATTTTTTAATTATTCCTATCATCTTCTAAGGTAAAGGTATGACGTTGGCAGTGTGGTGGCGGTCGTCATGATGGTAGGTATTGAGAATACAAAAACTACAAAATTCCAGCTGCACTTCCGGCAGTCTTTAACAATACCAATGGCTTGGCGGAAACTATACGAAGAATCTTAGGTGCATATCTTATAGATCGAGTCAAGTAATACCTACCTTTCTTTGGTGCTTCTGCTCGTTAGGTGTACCTTCTAGTTAGTGTTTTCATACAATTTTAAACAATCCTCCAGTGCCGTAGAAATGTTTTTTTTTCGTAAAACATACACCAGGAAATTACACCATGTTTCTATTGTTTTATATGAACATCTTTAAATTCTTAGTTTGAAGGTACTGGCGGCGTAGGAAAACTCTTAACTTTTTGTTTTTATTCCCCTTCAGTTCCTCAAAAACAAAAAAAAAACTATTTCGCATGAGTTGTTCTTGCCTTTCAGTTCTTTTCATCCGAGCAAATTATTGTTTTCGTTAAGTTCCTTTCATAACTTGTAAGGCTTTGTTTTATATTTAGGTTTTGTAGTGAAGTGTTGAAGTTATCCATGAATTTTTGGTTTTTAGGTAAAGCACAATCATCCTTGCAAAATTTTACATTATTGTGACAGTTTTAATGAGATTCTTATTGTTAATAGTATGAGCTGATTTGTGTGTGATTATAGTTAATGGGCTCTACCAATAATCAAATTTAGTAAAGACTTAAATATTTAGGTAAAATGGACCATAATTGTATGGGCTCTAAATAATAAACCAACCATGTTATGACTTAAATATTTAGGTGGACCCTAAATAATGACTTTCACTTGGTATGGGCTCTAAAATATGAAACATAACAGGTATGGTTCATTTTTTATAGTCCATAGCATTATGGTCTATTTTCCTTAAATATTTAAGTCGTTACTAAATTTTATTATTGGTAGGCCCCAATGAGATTTTAAGGAGCCTTTCGGGAAAGAAAGGAAAAACTCGGTGCTGTCAAGAATTCACAATAAATTATAATAGGTCCCTACATGGTATGTTTTTTTTGTTTGGGTATGAAAGCTAACCAAACTAGATTATTTGAGTCAAAACCTGGAGTAAAGATTATTCGAGAAATCAGAAGATCAGCCATAGACCATTGACCTTCTGGTAGGGAGAATCACACACGTACCTAACCCTTGATCTTTTATTAAAAATTGTGGGCTATTTATGTATGTACATATGTAAAAATAAATATTATGACGCAACAGCTGGTGGAGTGACTTAGGGCCTAGTGACTTACAACTCTCAACCATTCCTGTGTGCGGGTGTCGACAGGAATGGAGAGGACCTACAATTTCGTGCCGAATCCGAACGGCTAAATGAGATAGAACTTTTACATGACAAGTGATACTCTGTAGGATTTGTCAATTTCTCGCACGCGGCAGTAGCCCTGAAATAAACTTTTTAGTTTTTAGGTGAATGAGGTATGAGTCTGAGTATTGAACCCAGACCTCCAGCGGGAGAGTCCAACGCACTGTTACGCTACGGGATACTACTTTTGTATGAACAATATATGTACTACTTTCATTTAAAATTTGACATTTAATTTAGTTCAAAAATATTGTTTAACTTTCTTTTATAAATAAACTAGCTGACCCAGCGAACTGCATTCCGCCTAAATTCGATTATGTAAAGAAAATAATAATTCCGAGCATGATATACAATGTTGTTTCGTGTAATTCGGTCAATTGAAATTCTTTATTCTAAAGTTTTATTAAATACAATAAAATAACTAAATTAAAAATATCGATGTGTTTCAATGAAACCAAAATGATTGGCGTGTCGGCCAACCACCGCTTCTTTACTGAAGAGCTTTAATGGTAAAAAACATTTTTCGTTTTATATTCAGGCGCGTACACCTACAAAGCGGTAGGTTTGCCGATACGGGAGCGTGCCATATACAACTGACTATGTAAGAAACATGGGAATTCAAGATTGATGCAACAAATATCCAGCAATTTTCCTTACGACTTATTGATCGTCAATTTTCATAGCAAAAGCGAGACGCACTGGAAATTGAAGACGCCTAAATTCGAATTGCAAATCATTCGGAATAAGCGGAATCCGTGGAATGAGAACCTTTGAATTTTCCCCTCTAAATCGTGACTTGAATATAAGATTTCATTTGATGCACTTCACAATCAACGTTACAAAGTTTTGGTGCATTGAGGTTGCGCAGCAAAATTATAACTGAGCCGGCTTTCAATTTTAAATTGTGTGGTGAAAAGCCCGGAACATCCAAAGAATTCAAAAATTCCGTGGTAGTTGTTGGCTTCGTTTTCATCCATCACGGAGTCCACCGGATTTGAATAAATTAACTCAACGACGATTTGATTTTGAATGACGAAATTCAAATGATCGACATTTTTGTTTTTTGCAACTAAAATCGCGCGTGAATTTAGCCATTCGCGATAAACATTCGTGATGAGCTCTTCCGGCATTGTTGTAAAGTAGCAAAAATTCGGTGGAAATTTAATAAGGCCGGTGACTAAGTCTATTGGTATCACGCCATTGCCCATCGCCAATAAATTGACTGGAGAAATCTGCATCGAACTGGTAATTTCGTAAAGCGACTCGCATGTTTGTTTTCAATTGCAATTTCTCCACGTATTGCAATAAAGCCGATGCTCTCAGGCCCGTCCTGGGGCCAATTTAAATTTATCAAGCCCTAAATCGTGCAAAATCAAAGTAACCGTTGTGGAGTTATGCACTAAAAACCGGATGTTCACGGATTTTCAATTTTTCTGGAAATTTTAGGGGATTTTCTTCCAGTTTCCTATGCCCTTCCTTGAACTTATACGAATTTATCAAGCCCTAAATCGTAAAAATCAAAGTAACCGTCCTCGAGTTATGCATTCAAAACTGGATGTTCCCTGTTTTCCAATTTTCTTGGAAATTTTCCGGGATTTTCCTCCAGTGTCCTATGTCCTTTCTTGAGCCAATACGAATCGTGATAATCGAAGGAACCGTTCTCGAGATATTCATTTAAAAGAGGATGATCCCTGATTTCCAATTTTCCTGAAAATTTTTTGGGATTTTTCTACAGTGTCCTATGCCCTTCCTTGGGTCTATACGAATTCATCAAGCCTAAAATCGTGAAAATCGAACGATCCGTTCTCGCGTTATGCGCGCACAAACGGACAACATTTCTCATTTATATACATATATTGAAATAGCATGAATTTCTGGTAAATAAATCAATAAAACTAATTATAGAGTGGCTTTTGTTGAAATAATCACTTAACATTTATTAACAATATTTTAGAAGAGGATTAGAGCAATTAGTGTGTTGGTTTTGTTTTTCAAAATGTATCAATTTTTTAATAACTTTTGCATTTAAAGTACCAAAAATTGAATTGGTTTTTCACTAAATCACATTTTTAGTATGAATTTTTTTAATATTTTGCAAAAACTTTAACACAGAGAATGGGCAAAAATGTATGGGAGCTGGTCTACCCACTCAACAGCAATGTGTTGTATGTCGTTGAAAAGGTAATTTTACTTACTTCATTTCATTGTATGACCATTAAGCTCTAAACTATGGGGTTCGTGAGATATTCGGAATCAAAGCACCGAAAAAGACAATAATGCATTTCTTCATTGGTAGTGTGTCCTCATACCTACATTAATCTGTGATACATCGTTGAAAAGATAATTTTGTGTACTTTATTCTTGTATATAGCCATGAAAACGTAGATCATAGGGTGCAAGAGATGTGTGGGCATACAAAACGGCAAATATAACAACAATGCAATTCTTCATTTGGTACTGGTCTACCGACACAACAGTAATGAGTCATACGTCGTTGTAAAGGTTATGGCATTTGCTTCATTTCATTATATGGCAGTTAAGCTCTAAACCATGGGCTTCGTAAGATATTCGGCTCTTAAGCACAAAAAACAGCAATAATGCAATTCTGCATTGGTAACTTATCAACCAAGTCAACAACTATGAGTCATGTGTCGTTGAAAAGGCTGTTGCGTGTACTTCTTTTTATTATATGACCGTTAAAGTGTAAATAATGGGATTCGAGAGATATGTGCCAAAAACGCTGAAAAGTGCAGTAATGCAATTCCGCACTGGAAGCTGGTCTTTCAACTCAACAGAAATCTCTCTTATATCTTTGGAAAACGCTATTGCATGTACTTCATTTTGCAATATGCCGTTTAGCTGTAGACCGTAGGGTTCAAGAGGTATTTGGCCATCAAAATAGGCAAATATAACAAAAATGCACATCTGCATTGGGTACTGGTCTACCAACTCAACAGTGATGAGTCATACGTCGTTGAAAAGCTTATGGCATCTGCTTCATTTCATTATATAGCAGTTAAGCTCTAAACCATGGGGTTCGTAAGATATTTGGCTCTTAAGCACAAAAAACAGCAATAATACAATTTAAATCTTCAGAGGATAACATTTGTACATATGGGAGCAAACATGGCCGAATTTGAAGATTTACCTCGGATGCAAGAAGATCTTATACTCATTGCATTGGGCACATACCATATAAAATTAGCCAGGTCATACTGTGCTGAGCATCTAAATGAAGATGGAATCTATACAATAGATGTTTATAGAGACAACAACCTTCAAGATCTAAACGAATACATAGTAGAAGCGGAACCTGGATATATGTTCCTATTGAGGGGACGAATACAATCGCGTCATAGTAGAGCCATGAAATACTACACATATATACTTATAAACAGAGGTAGGGAAGGACGAGAGGCTTTTAAACACTTTTATTGTTCATGCTTGACGGAACGCCGAATTGTCGGTACATGTGTACATGTTGTATCAATTTTGTGGTATATGTGCATAGCCCAGCATCAAAATGGGTTTACACCACCTGCGGACCGCCTTAGTAATGTCATACTGGACGAAAGTATGATATAAATGTAAAAAAAAATATTATAAGTGTGTTTTTTTTATTTATGTTTATACACTCCTCGTCAACTGAATACGCACAAACATTTTTGAATATATTTTATCCAATTTTTCCAAACAGTGATGGTTATTATGCCATCTGTTGATGGTAAAAATTTTTGTAACATATAAATAACAGAATTTCAAAGTTTTATCCAAAAACAACCGTGAGTTTATCCTTCAACCACTTCCAAAGTGTAACTTATGCAAAGTAGAAGTTTTTTTTTTGAGTCAACTGAATAGGTACAAAAATTAAAATTGGTATTGGAATGGAATGAAACAAGTTTTTGTTTATGTTTAGTAGTGGGTACTTCCACCTTTATTTTTAATTACTTCGTAAATTCGATCCGGCATGGAATCGTATAGCTTTTTAATGTAATTTAACGAAATTTCGCTCCACGCTAATTTGATTGCAGAAATTAAGGTTTCTTTGTCTTCGAACTGACGACCACCCTCATAAACGTTGCGTACTAACCATCCCCAGACATTTTCTATGATGTTTAGATCAGGTGAGTACGGCGGCCATTGAAGCAACTGCACTTGTTGCTCCTCTATCCATGTTTTTATTATGCGCGCTGAGTGAATAGGCGCATTATCATGTTGGTAGGTCCAGTTTATGGGTCCAAAGATGTTAGAAAATTTAGGAAAATTTCTTTCCAAAATTACTTTATACCCAGCTGCTGTCATTCTTGATGTAACAACCTCGAGCTCAACTGTTCCATAATAACTGACTGCTCCTCATATCATGACACCTCCTTCACGACTATGATGGCGCTTTAAAAATCTTTTTCTTTTCTTAAGTCGTGAAAATAGAAGTTGAACCCACCAGGGCCATCGAAATTAAACTTTTTTTCATCTGAAAAACACACGTGATACCATTCTTTTTTCCAACTCATGTGAAGTCTTGAAAAATCTAATCGCAACATTTTCCGTCTCTCGTCAAGTGGTGGTTTTTTCTTAAGTTTCATTCGTTTAAGATGGCTTGAGTTGTTGATTACTCTTAATACTGTTGAGCAACTTGCGTTTACGCCGACTTTTTGTTTTATTTTTGCCACAGAATCAGAAGAATTTGATGCACATCTTAAAATTCTTCGTCTCTCAGCTGCTGTTGCTGTTTTCTTACCTCCCTTCATGTTTTTGCCGTATGCATCTTTATTTTTCAAGTAAGAATAAACTACATTAAAACTTCGGCCAACTTGCACGTCCAGTAAGGCCTTGGTCTCTAAGTAAATCGATTTTAGCTTTTTCAACGACCTGCATCGTGCCTGATCGGGAAACTATTGATTGCTCAGAACTTGGTCTGGGCCAGTAGCGCAACAATCAGTCACGATGAAGTGCTTGTTTTACCTCCTCGTGGTGGTCCCCGGGCAACTATTTATGTATCCCAATATACATAAATAGGCTAAAATTACAAGTGCGAAAAGGCCTAGCTTTCTAGGATAGGTTACGGAGGTTAGCATTCTCCGTAACTGAAATCAACCCGCTACCGAAACCAACACTACGCCTCGGATAATTAATGATAACTCGTTGACGACTTTTGGCTATTGTACCCGGACAAAGATTGGTTTCTGGAATGTGAAGACGCTTCTTGATAATGGAAAAGAAGGTCCTCAGAATGCCAGATTCCTGCAACTAGAGAAGGAATTCATGCGGTATAGGATGGACATCTTAGGGATAAGTGAAGTTAGATGGCTGGGTTCGGGGAAGTTCAAGTCACCAACCCGTAACACTGTACTATTCTATTCCGGAAAAACACCTGGAAGCGCTCGGGAATCTGGCGTTGGATTGCTGCTTTCCAAAACAGCTCTCAAAAGCCTAATTTCCTGGGAGCCTTTAGGTGACAGGATCCTGAAAGCCAGGTTCCGGACTAGAGTACGTCGCGTCACCATCATACAGTGTTACGCCCCAACTTTGCTCTCTTCTGACGAGGAGAAGGAGGCCTTTTATAACCGGCTGAGTGCTGCTTATGATAGCGTTCCACGAGGTGATATAGTAATGGTGATGGGAGACTTAAATGCCAAGGTTGGCAATGACAACACTGGGCTAAGGCATGTCATGGGAAAACATGGTGTTGGTAACCGAAACGACAATGGCGAACGATTTGTCGATTTCTGCAACGCCAACGGCCTTGTTATTGGAGGGACCATGTTCGAGCATAAGACGTGCCACAAAGTCAGTTGGGTGTCGACTGACAGACAAGCAACTTCCAACCAAATTGACCACTTCGCGATCAGCCGGCGTTTTAGAAGCAGTCTCCAGGACGTCCGTAACAGAAGAGGTGCTGACATGGGAATGGCCCGGGACCACCATCTGATGGTTGCTTCCGTAAGATTGCGTACAGCTGCAGTTCGGAGATCCCAAGGAAACACTCGAATGCCCAAGTTTAATACAGATAGACTAAAGGATCCTGCAGTGCGCCAACAACTAGGGGACCACCTTTCACAAGGATTGAACGCAATCAGCAGCACGGAAACCACATCCATCGAAAATCATTGGTGTGCTGTGAAAAATGTGTTCATATCCGGTGCTGAAAGTATAGTCGGCCGGGCGCAAGGAAGAAATAGTGCTTGGCTTTCCGACGAAACTTGGGCAAGGATCGAAGAAAGGAAACACCTTAAAGCTCGCATCGCAGCTACCCCAGCAGCAGGGAGAAACGAGCTTGAGTCTACGTACCGCATGAAGATGAGGGAAGTTCACCGTAGTGTGCGACGTGATAAGCGTAACTACATCAACGCACTGGCTACAGAAGCAGAAGAAGCCGCTAGTAGGTGTGACAGTAGGACCGTCTACAGAATTACCAAAGAGCTCACTGGTGTCCAGAGCTCTAAACAACACCTGGTTAAAGACACAAACGGATCCCTGCTAATTTCGGATGAGGACCAGCTCATAAGGTGGAGGGAACACTTTTCTGCGGTTTTAAACCGCGTTTTCGCAAGTGAAGTGAACCCTATTCCCACTGAGCTACCCGAAGTAACAATTTCCCGAATACGCACCGTACCCCCCAGTAAAGAAGAAATTATCACCGCCATCAAAGCACTGAAGAACAACAAAGCGGTTGGACTTGACGGTATTCCTGCAGAGCTCTTAGGAGCAGCCCCAACGACATCGAGCGAGCTACTGCACCCACTTATTAAGAGAGCTTGGGAAGCAGAGAGCTTTCCTGAAGAGTGGAAAAAAGGAATGATTGTCAAGCTCCCAAAGAAAGGAGATCTCACACAGTGCGAAAACTGGAGAGGAATATGCGTTCTGCCTGCAGTAGCCAAGATAATAGCAAGGATAATATTGGACCGAATTAAAGACCACCTCGAAGACACACTCGACGCCGAACAAGCAGGTTTCCGCACTGGATCTTCCTGTGTTGATCACATCAACACCTTGAGGATCATCATCGAACAGTGCGTTGAATATCGATCACCACTTCACCTGCTGTTCATCGATTTTGAAAAGGCGTTCGACAGTGTCAATAGAGAATTTATTTGGCTTGCTTTGCACAGGAGGGGCATCCCAGATAAATTGATTGCTATTATCAAGGCTACATATGATGGATCCAGGTGTCACGTTTTGCACAAAGGTAGGCTGTCAGAGGAGTTTGAAATCCAAAGTGGAGTTAGGCAAGGCTGTATACTGTCACCAATACTGTTCCTGTTGGTGATAAGTGACGTACTGCACGCAGCTTTGTCAAATGGAAATGGGGGAATTCAGTGGACTCTGCAATCTCACCTCAAACATCTGGACTACGCGGACGACGTATGCTTACTCTCTCATAGGATCATGGATCTCCATCAAATGACAACAAGGGTGGAGAGAGAAGCAGAAATCGTAGGGCTTAAGATCAACTCGGCAAAAACTAAAAGGATCAGCCTTGGAACTTCCTCATCAATCCAAGTAAATATTTCTGGACAACCGGTAGAGATGGTAGAGGATTTCCAATATCTTGGGAGTATTATCTCTACGGGTGGCGGAACTGAACTGGACGTAAACAGCCGAATCAGAAAAGCAAAGGCTGCGTTCGGAATGCTGTCCAAAATATGGAGAAACAACTCTTTTAGCTTAAAGACCAAGCTACGACTGTTCCGCTCCAATGTTGAATCCGTTCTGCTTTACGGCTGCAGCACTTGGAAAGTCACTGAAATTGTCACTAGAAAGCTGCAAACCTTCGTTAATAGATGTCTACGAAACATCTTGAGGATTTTCTGGCCCAACCGTATCTCCAATGCCGAACTTCATACGAGAACGGGTCAGGAGCCCATAGACTCCATTATACGAAGAAGAAAGTGGCAGTGGATTGGCCATACGCTTCGAAAAGGCGATCGGTGCATTGCATCTCAAGCAATGCAGTGGAACCCGCTCACACAGGAGGGAAGACAAGTGGGCCGGCCTAGAAGTACATGGCGAAGAACGGTCGAACAGGAATCGGCACGACTGGGGAAAAGTTGGAGAGAGCTGAAATATATTTCAAGAAATCGTACACGATGGCGCGTAGGTGTAGTGGAGGCCCTATGTCCCGTAAGGGAAACATCACGGACGTAATAGGTCCGAGGACCTAAGTAAGTAAGTAAGTAAGTAAGCACTCCAAAAAACTTATAAACAACGAAGAAAATGGCGTTGTACCTATTCAGTTGACTAAAAAAAAAAACTCCTACTTTGCATATAAAACACTTTGCAAGTGGTTGAAGAAAAACTCACGGTTGTTTTTGGATAATTCTTTCGGAATTATCTGCTTAACATCTTAAGGGAATGGTTAGCCTCAACAGATGGCATAATAACCATCACAGTTTGGAAAAAATGGATAAAGTATATTAAAAAATGTTTGTGCGTATTCAGTTGACGAGGAGTGTATTTTGTATCCAAATACCTCTTAAACCCCACGGTTTACAGCTTAACGGCATATTGCAAAATGAAGTACATGCAATAGCGTTTTCAAAGATATAAGAGAGATTTCTGTTGAGTTGAAAGACCAGCTACCAGTGCGGAATTGCATTACTGCACCTTTCAGCGTTTTTGGCACATATCTCTCGAATCCCATTATTTACACTTTAACGGTCATATAATAAAAAGAAGTACACGCAACAGCCTTTTCAACGACACATGACTCATAGTTGTTGACTTGGTTGATAAGTTACCAATGCAGAATTGCATTATTGCTGTTTTTTGTGCTTAAGAGCCGAATATCTTACGAACCCCATGGTTTAGAGCTTAACTGCCACATAATGAAATGAAGCAAATGCCATAACCTTTACAACGACGTATGACTCATTACTGTTGAGTTGGTAGACCAGTACCAAATGAAGAATTGCATTGTTGTTATATTTGCCGATTTGTATGCCCACATATCTCTTGCACCCTATGATCTACGTCTTCACGGCTATATACAAAAATAAAGTACACAAAATTATCTTTTCAACGATGTATCACAGATTAATGTAGGTATGAGGACACACTACCAATGACGAAATGCATTATTGTCTTTTTCGGTGCTTTGATTCCGAATATCTCACGAACCCCATAGTTTAGAGCTTAATGGTCATACAATGAAATGAAGTAAGTAAAATTACCTTTTCAACGACATGCAACACATTACTGTTGAGTGGGTAGACCACTTTGCCCATTCTCCTTTTTACCTCAAATTCATGTATCATTTGTTATGAACTAATAAGTATTACTCAAGTTTGAAACCTCTTAATTTGGCTAAATGGAGCTTTTTTGTGATTTATTTTATTAAATTGCCCCTCCTTTTTTCCCGTTAGATTTACAAATACAAAATTATCACATGTTTGTAGAAGAAGGTTACACCTACAAATGTGCATCCTTTGTTTATTTTTTAAATATATACATTTTTCATTAACTTTTGAATTAAAAATAAGTTGATTTTTCATTTAAACACATTTTTAGTACACATTTTTTTAATATTTTGCAATAATTTTTACACACAAATTTAAGTTATATCTATCGAAATTGAATGTATCATTTATTATGAACTATTAAGGTTTGCTCAATTTTGAAACCTCTAAAGTTGTCTAAATGTAGCTTTTTATGTGATTTATTTATTAAATTACCCCTACTTTTTTTCCCGTTAGATTTAGAAATATAAAATTATTCACATATTTATAGAAGAAGGTTACACCTATAAACGTGCATCATTAGTTTTTTGAAATTAAAAAAAAATTCATCAAGTTTTGAATTTAATATATGTAATATAAATTTGACGCGTCATTTACACACCCTTTTAGTATGAAAATTTTCACGCCCCTCAATAATTTTTATACACAAATTTAGCCACATCTCATAGCTAAATTCTGAGATCATAACTTTAAATATCGTCAGAGTAGAAATGAAGTTATGAATTTTTATATTAAAAGAACTCCAATTAGAAATTCAATTGAGATAACGGTGCTCTCCACTGGTAGACGATTGTTGACAATGAACAAAGCGGAGCATTTTTATGGATTTCATTTGATTTTTTATGAATTTTAAAAAATCGATTGTGATGCTTATATAGGAGGTAAATTAAAAAATGAGCTATCAAATTAATGGTTGTTCTAATGAGATTAAATATAAAAAAAAACTAAATCAATCCATGCGCACACTCACATGTTATTAAGTAATATGTGTAAACAATATTATATTGTCAATTTCTCAGCTCAAAGGGACAATACACACATTGCAAACCTCTACGACTGTTTATTAAAAAGATATAAATGAACTAAAAAAACAAATTTCATATAGGCAACATTTTTTTATTATTGTTAAAGATTTCTAAAAAAAATTTAAATTAATTTTTTTTTTAGAAGCTATCTATCGGATAGCTGGGGGATAGAAATTGTTGATGCCATACAAAAAAGTTATTATTTTGATTGTTTTGTTGTTAGTTAGTTAGTTTAACTTTTATTATATTAGTTAAGATTACTGATTTAAGCCTTATACAACCAAGCCTGTATATCACCACATATTTTTTTTTGTCTTTTTGACTTTCGACCTCAGAAAATTAAGCTCAGTAGAATATATCACTCGGGCATACAATGGTCCTCTGGGACGTATGCGTACTTTTTTTAATAGTTTTAAATACTTTTTCTTAAATTAAAACTGGCAGTGGTTGCCTAATTGATTGTTTAAACAAAACGATAAAACCAAAAACCTCCTCTGGAATCCATACAAAATATATTTTAGGGACCAAATCTTTTTTAATTAATTGACCATTGCTTACAATGACGTCAATTAAGAAATTAATGATGACCGCTAATTTTTTTCCGTTTTTGCATTTCTTTTTTCACAAACCCATTAAACTTAATGCGGCTAACAATTGCTCAGCGTTTACTTAACAAATATTTTATCAATGCTCATTGTGATTTAGATGCAGAGTATACGTCATTATGGTTGTATAGTACATACATTTTTGTATGTGTACATCCTTATTATATATTATGGACTCTTAAAGTTAGTTCTGCCTTTCTCTCCTTGTTTTTTTTAATTTGTTTGAAAAACATTTCACGCCGCTGCCCTTCTCTTGCTGTAAATAGTTGTAGAGTATACACTTGATGGCATTTTAATTTTGCAGAATAAATATTGTTTTGTTTTATTTTAAATTGGGGTTTTTTTAATGACTGTTAAGTAAAGAATACTCTGATATACAATGCAATGCAATCAGAGAATTAAAGGCTAAAGAGGTCAAATTGTATAGTTTTTTAAAAGCCGTTTTAACGAAAATGGACGGACAATAATTATAAATAGCAGAGAGAACACTGTCTTATGGGTAATGTTCCGTAATAAATTATGTATTGTAATTTAAATATTGAGTTTTAAAATTTTTATTTTTAGCAGATGCGGAACTCCTTTCGTTTGATTGGAAGGTTTTTTAATTGTATTCGAGTTGAACAAATTTCAAGGTTTTAATCAAAACTAACATCACGATGGTGGACAAGACCAAAAAGTGGCTTTCGACGAGGCGTCCGTGTCGGTCTGTGCATTTCGGAGTACATCGAGCTAGAGCCAACCAGGTGGAAAGCTAACTGTGAGGTCACTTTGCTCATAAGTTTAGAATATCTAATGACCTCTCAAAGATAAACTTAACGCACATGGGTGGCCTTACAAAATTTGGGTAAGTGACGTCTAAAACGGGACACTTCATGTGTTTTTTTTTTAACATGACTTAGCTCATCGAGTAAGAGATTTAAACTAAGTTTAAACTATAGGGCTTGCCGAGATAGAACAAAAGACATGTTGCCTAGTTTAAAGTGGGTATATTTAGAAATCACTGTTTTCCGACTATGACTTAGCTTGGGTTTAAGGTTAAAAAACTAGTGTCAAATGAAAAATCAGTTAGAACTAAAAACAAAAAAATTGGGTTGCAACTTTTGAAATGTACGCGGCAACTCTATTTATTTATAACAACTATTTGCAGAAAACCAATAAAATAAATGTATTCTTGATAAAGCCTTCCAAAGGTTAAACAAAAATTATTATATAAAATCAAAGCAAAAATCTTCCAGGGAATTATCATTTTTGAGTTTCAAATTTGAAGAAATCGCTGGTGTATGTGGCTACAGTACTCAAGGGTGGATCCAGACTTTTAGCCAGGGGGTGGGGGGGGGGTTTACGACGCCTATGTACAATACATACAAAACCAATAAAGCCTAACATTGAAAAAATGTCTTTTATTTTTTTTTTATTTTAGTGAAACCTATTGTTAAAAAAATTTAGGTACATACATAAGTATGTCTTTGGCTTCTAAGCCTTTAATCTACAGGGTGTCCCTTAATTCGTCAATATTTTTTTAGGGCATGATTTTTGGGTGTATTCTAAGAAAAAAATTGTTCTACAGTAAGGGCCTATCTTCAATTTTGATATCATTTATCTTAAGAAAAGTCTTTTGGTGTACCCTGACACATGTTTACGGTAATTGCGCTGTAATTAATAATGATGGAAACTTCATTTAGACCTTTAAATAAATTTTATATTTTTTCTGAGTGTTAAGATATTCAGTTTTTAGCCTGTTCCATTTTTCCTGCACATGCTAATTTTTTGACTTTGGGGTCAATTTTCTCCAAAAAAAATGCGTAATCAACATGACGTTTTAATAGTTTGTTTGAATGTATGTAACAATACTAAAAATAAAAGTCAGTAACACGTTTGCCGAAAAACCAATGGATTTAATGATAGTTTGGAAAAACAGGTAAAATTCAAAAAAAAATGTTTTTTTAGCTTTAAGCTCGAAGAAGACTCAGAAAAGATATAAAATTTATTTAAATGCAGTTACAAGGACTGCTATTTCTTCTAAAAATAAAGGTCTAAATGAAGTTTCCATCATTAACATGGGTCAGGGTACACCAAAAGACTTTTTTTAAATCCCCGATAAATGATATCAAAATTGGAGATAGGCCCTTGCTGTAGCACAATTTTTTTTCTTAGAATACACAAAAAAAGCATGCCCTAAAATACTATTGACGAATTAAGGGGCACCCTGTATATGAGGCATGTGAGTGCAAAAGTGGCGTAACCCACTTTTTGTAATTGGGTTTAAATAGACTAACTGCCCGAGCAGAATGGAGTCGCTGTAGCGGCCGCTTATCGCACTGTCAAAGTTAAAATATACGAAAATAGTACACAGCGCCACAATGAGAAGCTGTAGCTGCAGCGATCGCTGTCGCCAAAATTGAATAATTTTCGACTTTTTGCTATTAGTCGCGCTACTTTTAGACATGTGACAAACAACTGTATGAAAACTAGCCATTGGGTTCGTTCGTTTGAGAACATTTGAGAACAAGTGAGACCATTTAATATGATAGTTCCAATGGGATTGAATGAAAAACAAAACGAAAAAAAAAACAAATTCTTCACATTTATAAAACTGATGAAATTTTTCTAGATACTGTTGTCCTTTTTTCCTTTCAATTTTGCATGTGTCAAGGGCAAGGCATAACTTCATAGACATACTTTTTCCAAAAAGTGCCAAAATGAGAAATAAACATGTATGCGAGACACCTGCTTGCAAAAAAAACATGCGAAAATAGTTCTGGAAGATAATTTTAGTCACCATACACGATTTTTAATTGTTTTTTGACAAGCAAGTCTTTATAATAAATACTTTTTTCACGTTTGCACTTTTTGCAAAATGTAGGTCTATCCCAACTAACTGGATGAACACAAAAGAGTGCCGCCACTGGAACTGAAGCCAGAGCTGAAATAGATATCAAAAAGTATCGTGCGAGCTTGATATTTTATGTTGGTAAACACAAAAACAAAAACCTCTTATTAAGGTTAGACCGCACACAACCGCAACGGAACTACACTTCACGACGCGGCAAAACATTATTTGTATGAAATTGTATGAACTATGTCGCACTAAGCGGCAACTGAACTTCATACAATTTCATACAAATTATTTTGAATCGCAGTTCCGCTGCAGTGCAGTTCCGCCTAGTGCGGTCTAACCTTTAACCTACTGCTTATAATTGGGATTTGTTAAATCTCATAGAATATTATTTCTTTTTACAAGTTCAATAAAATATTCTGTGTTGTGCTCTGCCATGTTATATGTTGTGTTACATACCGGCATATTTTGTGTTTTATATGTTAAAAGAGAAACATGATAGTCTCGTATTTGTTATAGTAATGAAAACAACATGCAACATATGGAACACGCCTTGAAAAAATTGGAATTACAAACATCTGAACGAACCCATCAAATCTCAAATGTCAAACAAAAATGACAGCTAACGTTCTTTCTGCGCTACACCATTGTGGGCGACCTTTGCTACATAGTGAGCGATTTTAATGACAACTTGTGCTACAGCGAATTTTACCGCGACCAGTGACTTGCATTGTGTTCAAGGGGTAAAACAAGCACATATGCCTTTAAAATATTTATGTTATATTTTTTTTGGAATGATTAGATATTCAAGAATGTAAAATTATGTTTAAAATAATTTATACCTTTAAGATAAAAATATGAGGGACGAAATAAGCCAATTTTTCAAAAGAGGGTTACGCCACTTTTGCACTCATAGCCTCATATGTTCTTAAAGTACGCAATAAATTTGTTGATAAAGCTTATGAGACTTTGTGGAAATATGCAGGAATGGTTGAAAACAACCTAACAGAGGGTTAACTGTAAGGTGGTTTTCTACCATTGAAGACCGCAAGCAATTTTTTGATTCTATCAATCTCAAAGCGTGTCTTCAAAGCACTTGGTAAGTTTGTTGTTGTTTTATCGCACTTAGAAACTGGCTATTACATTGTGGTCAGAGATATCCAAATGATTTTGATCGTGCATTTAAATCTGTTTGGTCAATAATACCCGAAACAGAAAAGAAATTTAAGAAATACTCGTAGATGATGAAAAATATCGATTTCCCGATCCAATAAAATTGTTATTTACTTTACGTTGTTTCTTGTCTGTTGGGTGCCGGTATGAAGGTGGGGAGGGGGGTCATGACCCTTCCTTTATGCGGACACTCCCTTGATCGGACAGAATATTAGCCTTTATTTGTGATATATTGAATTCTCTTAGGCTGTCAAAAACTTCAGTATATACATAGGTAGCTAACTTCTGATATACTGTCCTTCTTTTCATCAAAACTTTTTAATACCGATTTTTTTTTTTGAATACAAAACGTGCACAATCGTTCACAGAGGCATTTCTTTTTTGTATCAATAAAAATATTATGTCCGTCTCTTTTCTCTGAATTTCGATCCATAAGTAAAGTATTTCAAAGTTCATTTGCAAAAATCTAATTGAAAGAGTTCATTTACAAAAATCATGCAACAAAAAATCACAGAAATTCAGGGTAAAAGAACAGGAGGCACAAAATTCATTAATTTTTTCCCTTGAACGGATAACTCCTTTAACCGGACACAAATATTGCCACCGTCGTCGCTTCGCTGTCCGCCTGAGAGAGGTTTCACTGTAATAACAATTTTAAACAGTTTAATGCCGGTCGTCCACTTAGTGCGAGAGAAGCTCAACCAACTTCGTTCACCTTTTCATTCAACTCCATCGTTGGATGAACAAATTTGGAACCTCTTACACTAGTGCAGTAACGTACGTTCTTCACGTTGGGCAACAAAGCAAGAGGTAAAATTGAACAAAACGTGTTGGGAGCCCCGTACACGTAGTTCACAAACTTATTCAAATGTTGATTAATCTCGTACACCTAACTAGGTCAACTCGTTCAATTATTGGATAACTCCGTACACTTAGTTGATCAACGTATTAAATTGTTGAATAGCTCCGTACACATACATAGTTGACAAACTTACTCAAATGTTGAATAACCTCGTACACTAGTTGATAAACTTGTTCGATTTTGACAGAAAAAAAAGTTTATCAAGTTGGTCAACTGCGTTTTCGATATGGTTGCTCAACAAGTTGATGGACGAGTTGAATCCTTCGTACACTTAACCAAGAATCATTCGTTATTCGAACGCACGAACTATATAGCCTGTAGCTACTGCTACATACACAGATATGGATGAAATAATTATGACTCGACTTCGGTACACACTTTTTCATATCATATCTCATATCTTTGCTGAAAAATATTTACATTTTTAAATTTGTTCTGTATAAAGCATAGTTTCCTCTCAATGGAAAAGAACAGGAGGCACAAAATTCATTAATTTTTTCCCTTGAACGGATAACTCCTTTAACCGGACACAAATATTGCCACCGTCGTCGCTTCGCTGTCCGCCTGAGGGAGGTTTCACTGTAATAACAATTTTAAACAGTTTAATGCCGGTCGTCCACTTAGTGCGAGAGAAGCTCAACCAACTTCGTTCACCTTTTCATTCAACTCCATCGTTGGATGAACAAATTTGGAACCTCTTACACTAGTGCAGTAACGTACGTTCTTCACGTTGGGCAACAAAGCAAGAGGTAAAATTGAACAAAACGTGTTGGGAGCCCCGTACACGTAGTTCACAAACTTATTCAAATGTTGATTAATCTCGTACACCTAACTAGGTCAACTCGTTCAATTATTGGATAACTCCGTACACTTAGTTGATCAACGTATTAAATTGTTGAATAGCTCCGTACACATACATAGTTGACAAACTTACTCAAATGTTGAATAACCTCGTACACTAGTTGATAAACTTGTTCGATTTTGACAAAAAAAAAAGTTTATCAAGTTGGTCAACTGCGTTTTCGATATGGTTGCTCAACAAGTTGATGGACGAGTTGAATCCTTCGTACACTTAACCAAGAATCATTCGTTATTCGAACGCACGAACTATATAGCCTGTAGCTACTGCTACATACACAGATATGGATGAAATAATTATGACTCGACTTCGGTACACACTTTTTCATATCATATCTCATATCTTTGCTGAAAAATATTTACATTTTTAAATTTGTTCTGTATAAAGCATAGTTTCCTCTCAATGGTTGCCGTATTTATTATTAATTAATAATAATAATATTAATTAATATTAATATTAATAAATATTATTATTATTATTACATTAATAATAATATTTAATGAACTACAAAGGGCGAAAAGACAAAATGCAACAAGTTGCAAGTTGATGTCAACACAACAGTCCAACTCACGAATTCCTTCGCATGCAACACAATGCACAACAAATTTCTTCACGTCTAGTCTACTGCAACCAACACCAGACAAAATTAAAAAAGTTGATCAACGAATTGAAGAAATAATGTGCAACACAATATCTCAAAAACACGTTGATCAAACATCTTCAACGAGCAACACAAGCTCGTACACTAGCGGTGTACTTGTTGAACAATCCGTTGAGCAACGATCTCCAACCGGATAAAACTCGTTGGTTGAATAGAATTGAGGACATCGTACATTAGATAACTTTTTATTTAAACTTTCATAAAATAAAAATTACCGCAAGGTAGAAAATAACTCCGAAAAATGAAAAATGTCTATATGGTTATAGAATTTTGTTGGATGGGTTGTTTCAGGTTCTACGAAATTAAATGTGTCGGTTGAATTTTAACGTACCGAGTGGAAAGAAAATCGGACATCTTTTGGGCTATGGTTAGAATTAAAGACATTATAAATTGTAAGACGCACGTTTTTCTCATTTTCTACCATCATCGTAATGTCAAAGTTGATCAAAATCGCGAGTTCAATGCAAATAATGCACAACTTGCCATAATAAAGATACCTACCTTGACGATCGCAAGTAAACAAAGTAATGTTTATCAATTTAATTCACCAAGTTTATAAATATAGAATCTATATATGTACATAATTTTGTAACAAAAGCAACTGTAGTTATTGACAAAGCTTTAACTAAAACTAAAGGCCGTATAGGACGGGAGGCGACCGTAGGTTTACCTATCTCATCGCGGCTTCAGAAAAGAATGATGCCAATTCATAGCTTAGCCTTAACATTCACAAAACCGCTGGTCGGACAAGGTTTTTCAGGTGCCAATGGGTAGAAAACGCATTTTTTCGGTTGCATTTTTGGCTTTGCATACCTAAACCATGATGGATTTTTTTGAATGGGATATCAAATGAAAGCTAAGACTGCCCTCTTTACAAAACCAGTGGTCGGACAAACTTTTGTTGGCTGTTGCGGCGAGTCCGACCACTTTTGTAAAAGGAGCTATTTTTTTAACCTTTGCATTTAAAATGCATTTAAGTGGTAAAAGCGCTTTTCTAGGCTATATTAAATAGTTTTGCATAGTTGTCCACCTGTTAAACGCAATGGATACAAAAATAGCTGTTTTTACAAAAGTGGTCGGACTCGACACAACAACCAACAAAAGTCTGTCCGACCACTGGTTTTGTAAAGAGGACAGTCTAAGCTTTCATTTGATACACCATTTATAAAAATCCATCATGGTTTAGGTATCCTAAGCCAAAAATGCAACCGAAAAAGTGCGTTTTCTACCCATTGGCACCTGAAAAACCTTGTCCGACCAGCGGTTTTGTTAATGTTAAGGCTAAAGCTATGAATTTGCATTATTCTTTTCTGAAGTCGCGATGAGATAGGTAAATCTACGGTCGCCTCCCGTACTAGTATGATCATGATTAATTGTCAGCCGAGAGGAAAAGAGAAATTAGTATTTTTTATGAAAAGAACGACATTATGTTTTGACAATAACAATGTCCACAAAAGTAAATATACACCAAAACCTAGTGTTCTCATGAGCCAAGTGTATACTTTTTTTGTAGTCACAGTGTACTTTGAAATAATTTTTAATTTTCAATTTCTGAAAAGTTAAAAAAAGGCTGCCAGAATCTTAAATATGTTCATTTTTAATACTTTTTTTGTGACTTTTGTACATTAATTTGGTTATTGTGTACGCGCTCACTCATATCGGTATTTTCAATTATTTATTGTTTGAACTACTCTATTTCATTTCTAATGCATTAAAAATGAAGAAAAAATGTAGTGTCATACGGGCTTAACAAACAAAAAATACGTGCTCAAAATCTTAATATAGCTTCTTCATAATCGCATTCTGTATTAAATCATAAATTTTACCTTTTTACAGCTTCCAAAGGTACATAAGGTTTAAATTGTTTTCTTCCACATTGTCTATTATTTTTTTTTTTTTTTTTGTTACATTCAAAAAGTCCCCTTGATTGCTCCCCTCTCTATATACAATGAACTACTAAGGACTACCATAATGAAGCACTTAAACATCCCTTACAGCTTATTAACTCAACGGCCCTTTATCAAACAATCGCTGTACCTACTTCATAGCTTTTGAAACCCTTTTAAATGTTTCCATATTGTTCATCATGTTCTTATAATACAAGCTTTTCTTATTTTCTGTCAAGTGGAATAAAGAGCTCTCGATCAAATAGCCCTTTTGCTTAGAAGATTACGCCTTTAAATAGAAATTGTATAGAGGTTAGGTAGGTTAGGTATATTTTTTTTGTTTTATATTTATTTTTTAAAAAGAATCGTTTTAAATGTGACTTCTTGAGCCATTTACTTTTGAGTGACAAAAAATAAACAAACTTCTATGATTATGCAATGATGGGTTGTTTGAGTTGTATTTTTAAGTTCCTATCTATACATTGGCCCATTTTAAAACTTAGAAGCTCTTTCATCAAAGGAATATCATCATCATCAACGTTGATTGCCCTTTCCCTTTGGGAACAAAAAAATACCTACTTTATAATATATAACCCTCTATGTCAAAGGTTCAATTGCACAAAAAAGTTCATTCAATGTTGTTGCTCCTTGATACCATCACCTACATACATCCTACACTCTGGACTCTATATTGTTTTTTTTTTTTTTTTTTTTGTTTTCTTATTTTTGTAACGAGGGTGAAACTTTTCCCATTTGAGAGTTCTTTGTTTTAAAAAAAAACATTTAAATATTTTAACTGAGGACATTTTTAATGAGGAAGTACAATGTGCTGTGCATGGTGAAATGTATGCCAACTCTACCTTCTCTTACTGGATGATGTTGAAATGTGACGCATGTCAGCCTCGTATATCGCACACTGCCATCATTAATGTATTCCTCATTTTCCTGAATGGCATAGTTTTGGAAACCAGTCTAACAACACTATAGGACGTCAGGAATGGCAAACTTAGCTTAAATAGTTTTAATTATTCCTATTATTTTCTTAAAGAAATTTTTTTAATCGAAATCGAAATCGTAAAAAATGAGATTTTTCTGAACGGTTTTTCATGATTTTATGGTAGGTAAAGTTATTTTCGGTTGTATGAACATGAGTTTCTCAAGAATTCTAGAAAGGGTTATTAAAAAATCATTTTGTACCAAGTTAACGAAAAAATTGACGACGTCTTTTTTGAAACATTGAGTTTTAAAACAACAGTTTTTGATAAAAAAAAAAAAAAAATATATTCTGATCGAGAAATTGGTTTTCAAGAAAATCAAAAACCACTTCGAGAAAAAATTGTTCCAAAGTAGCCTTTTCATATATCAATAACATGTATAGTTGAATTTTTGAGAAATACAATATTTTTCATTTGGCTACAAAAATTTGTACTACATGTTCCGTTATTTTTGGTTTTAATAAAAGGAAAGAAACTTTGTTGCCCTAATAATACACTAGATGATACAAAGTTTGAAGAAAATCCATCCAGCCGTTAAAGCTGTAGGCGCTTTGACAGATAGAATTCCAAGACAAAATTTGTTTGTCTTCCCTTTCGTCGTAACAGCAAATTTGATTGAAGTTGGTTCATTTGCCCTAGAATCATCTGGTTTTCAGCTTTGAAGTAAGAATTAATAAGAGCACTAAGTTCTTAAAACAAAAATAGTACTTTATTGAATACAATATAATGTAAAGTTTGAGATTAAAAAAAAAATATTTTCAAAATTTTGAATCACCTTGTGTTTTGCAAATAAAAATAAGTGTATTAATAATAATTGTAATAATTTTAGTAGTTTAAAAAACGATCACACAAAAAGACTAATTTAATTCAAAATGTTTCAATACTTTCGAGTTATATACAATATAAGTTGGCTATTGGGACTCAATTTTTAAAACTCGTTGGCTGAAGTTTCTTTCGATTGTGATATCCAAATTTATTAAAAAACAAATCTACTTTTTTCCATTGGCGACATGTAAAGAATAAACAATTTTTCGTAGTTAACAATTTTCTGGTACGCAATTTTATAAAATTGATTCGCCACCACTGAACTGGTCCGTTGGTGGATGATGCATTTCAGACAAATCTTTTTGTGTGTGTTATCATTGGATGCTGATGGTTTTCTCGTTGCGGTTTTTGCGCAAAAGTAGGGTAAAACTAAAACAAAACAATGAAAGGTGAATTAAAGATTTAAAGGATAAAATGCACCTACCATTTTCTCGCTGCACACTACAGTACTTTGTGCAAAAAATTTGGTAACATCCTTACTATAATAGATATCTACATTTGGACGGTCTATGACCAATTCGATGTGGGCGTTATAAGTCCACATACCAAAAATATAAAACCCTGATTAGATTCCTTTATTACTTTAGCTATTGATTTCATGGTGTAAAGAAATTATTTTTGATCACCCCTTTTACACCTTATACTTTATTTCTTCAATGTCTATTCATGTTCTTGCCTCAAAAAAAAAAAAAAATCGTTATATTCAATCTAAAAAATTCCAGAATTTTTTAACATCACTGTATGTATACCTTGTTGTTATAGTGCCAGAGTTGTGGATGCATTTCATTTCTATAACCTCAGTGGCTATGTTCTTAATGTTTTGTATGGTTTTGATTACTAAAGGCATATTGTTGATGTTGACACTGGTAATGATAGTATCCATTTAGGTGAAGCTTAACTATATCCTATAGCCACCAGGGTTAAAGATCCATTTGGCTTGAATTTAAATCAATGAAAATAAATTGAAACTCATGCCTAAGTAAGATAATTTATCTACTATAGGAGTATAATTAAATAATAAAAATAATAATCATTGGTCCTATATAGCTTCTTATCTATGGAAATATACATTAGGGTGGTCCTTATAAAGGTCATTGTCTTATTTTGAATGACGTACACCCTAATTTGTTCTAAATAAATAACAACAAAATTCAGTAAAATTTTTAGCTCATTATATTAACATTAACCCGGCCCCCAAGTCGTCTGAAGCTTTATATGGGAAATCCCATGTATTTTTGTCAATTCAAATTTGAATAATCTTAACTTTGGTATTGATTGATCGTCTGAAGCTTTATATGGCAAATCCCATGTATTTTTGTAAATTCAAATTTGAATAATCTTAACTTTGGTATTGATTGATAAAAAAAATTGAATTTTGGAACACATGTAGTCACTTTTGTCATATTTATAAAAAATGTATCAGAAAAAAATTTACAACAGTTATTTTCCTACTTACAGCCATTTTAACAAAAATATAATTTTTTATTTAATTTTTAATTTTAATAAATGTTGTAATTTTTTTTTTTTATACATTTTTTAAACATGACAAAAGTTACTACAAGTGTGCAAAAATTCAATTTTTTTTTATCAATTTTGAATTTTTAAAGTTGGATGTACAACAAATACATGGGATTTTCCATATAAAACTTCAGACATCTTGGGGCCCGGTTAACGTTAATAAAATGAGCTACAATTTTACAGGAATTTTTTTTTTATTATTTGGAACAAATTAGGGGGGTGCGTCATTCAAAATAAGACAATGACCTTTATAAGGACCACCCTAATATACATACATATTACATAGATATCAAAGTGAATTTATCTGATGGTCTCCTTATGAATAAGTTTTCTCGAAATATTTTGTCAATAAAATTCAACGTAGGTTGTACATAGGCTGGGAGGCGACCGTAAGATTACCTATCTCATCGCGGCTGTCAAATAATTGGACACCAATCGATTGTTTTAGGCTACACGATAAGAAAGCCAGAGGCGTTTTCTACCAATGGGTAGAAAACGCATTTTTTCGGTTGCATTTTTGGCTTTGCATACCTAAACCATGATGGATTTTTTTGAATGGGATATCAAATGAAAGCTAAGACTGCCCTCTTTACAAAACCAGTGGTCGGACAAACTTTTGTTGGCTGTTGCGGCGAGTCCGACCACTTTTGTAAAAGGAGCTATTTTTTTAACCTTTGCATTTAAAATGCATTTAAGTGGTAAAAGCGCTTTTCTAGGCTATATTAAATAGTTTTGCATAGTTGTCCACCTGTTAAACGCAATGGATACAAAAATAGCTGTTTTTACAAAAGTGGTCGGACTCGACACAACAACCAACAAAAGTCTGTCCGACCACTGGTTTTGTAAAGAGGACAGTCTAAGCTTTCATTTGATACACCATTTATAAAAATCCATCATGGTTTAGGTATCCTAAGCCAAAAATGCAACCGAAAAAGTGCGTTTTCTACCCATTGGCACCTGAAAAACCTTGTCCGACCAGCGGTTTTGTTAATGTTAAGGCTAAAGCTATGAATTTGCATTATTCTTTTCTGAAGTCGCGATGAGATAGGTAAATCTACGGTCGCCTCCCGTACTAGTATGATCATGATTAATTGTCAGCCGAGAGGAAAAGAGAAATTAGTATTTTTTATGAAAAGAACGACATTATGTTTTGACAATAACAATGTCCACAAAAGTAAATATACACCAAAACCTAGTGTTCTCATGAGCCAAGTGTATACTTTTTTTGTAGTCACAGTGTACTTTGAAATAATTTTTAATTTTCAATTTCTGAAAAGTTAAAAAAAGGCTGCCAGAATCTTAAATATGTTCATTTTTAATACTTTTTTTGTGACTTTTGTACATTAATTTGGTTATTGTGTACGCGCTCACTCATATCGGTATTTTCAATTATTTATTGTTTGAACTACTCTATTTCATTTCTAATGCATTAAAAATGAAGAAAAAATGTAGTGTCATACGGGCTTAACAAACAAAAAATACGTGCTCAAAATCTTAATATAGCTTCTTCATAATCGCATTCTGTATTAAATCATAAATTTTACCTTTTTACAGCTTCCAAAGGTACATAAGGTTTAAATTGTTTTCTTCCACATTGTCTATTATTTTTTTTTTTTTTTTTGTTACATTCAAAAAGTCCCCTTGATTGCTCCCCTCTCTATATACAATGAACTACTAAGGACTACCATAATGAAGCACTTAAACATCCCTTACAGCTTATTAACTCAACGGCCCTTTATCAAACAATCGCTGTACCTACTTCATAGCTTTTGAAACCCTTTTAAATGTTTCCATATTGTTCATCATGTTCTTATAATACAAGCTTTTCTTATTTTCTGTCAAGTGGAATAAAGAGCTCTCGATCAAATAGCCCTTTTGCTTAGAAGATTACGCCTTTAAATAGAAATTGTATAGAGGTTAGGTAGGTTAGGTATATTTTTTTTGTTTTATATTTATTTTTTAAAAAGAATCGTTTTAAATGTGACTTCTTGAGCCATTTACTTTTGAGTGACAAAAAATAAACAAACTTCTATGATTATGCAATGATGGGTTGTTTGAGTTGTATTTTTAAGTTCCTATCTATACATTGGCCCATTTTAAAACTTAGAAGCTCTTTCATCAAAGGAATATCATCATCATCAACGTTGATTGCCCTTTCCCTTTGGGAACAAAAAAATACCTACTTTATAATATATAACCCTCTATGTCAAAGGTTCAATTGCACAAAAAAGTTCATTCAATGTTGTTGCTCCTTGATACCATCACCTACATACATCCTACACTCTGGACTCTATATTGTTTTTTTTTTTTTTTTTTTTGTTTTCTTATTTTTGTAACGAGGGTGAAACTTTTCCCATTTGAGAGTTCTTTGTTTTAAAAAAAAACATTTAAATATTTTAACTGAGGACATTTTTAATGAGGAAGTACAATGTGCTGTGCATGGTGAAATGTATGCCAACTCTACCTTCTCTTACTGGATGATGTTGAAATGTGACGCATGTCAGCCTCGTATATCGCACACTGCCATCATTAATGTATTCCTCATTTTCCTGAATGGCATAGTTTTGGAAACCAGTCTAACAACACTATAGGACGTCAGGAATGGCAAACTTAGCTTAAATAGTTTTAATTATTCCTATTATTTTCTTAAAGAAATTTTTTTAATCGAAATCGAAATCGTAAAAAATGAGATTTTTCTGAACGGTTTTTCATGATTTTATGGTAGGTAAAGTTATTTTCGGTTGTATGAACATGAGTTTCTCAAGAATTCTAGAAAGGGTTATTAAAAAATCATTTTGTACCAAGTTAACGAAAAAATTGACGACGTCTTTTTTGAAACATTGAGTTTTAAAACAACAGTTTTTGATAAAAAAAAAAAAAAAATATATTCTGATCGAGAAATTGGTTTTCAAGAAAATCAAAAACCACTTCGAGAAAAAATTGTTCCAAAGTAGCCTTTTCATATATCAATAACATGTATAGTTGAATTTTTGAGAAATACAATATTTTTCATTTGGCTACAAAAATTTGTACTACATGTTCCGTTATTTTTGGTTTTAATAAAAGGAAAGAAACTTTGTTGCCCTAATAATACACTAGATGATACAAAGTTTGAAGAAAATCCATCCAGCCGTTAAAGCTGTAGGCGCTTTGACAGATAGAATTCCAAGACAAAATTTGTTTGTCTTCCCTTTCGTCGTAACAGCAAATTTGATTGAAGTTGGTTCATTTGCCCTAGAATCATCTGGTTTTCAGCTTTGAAGTAAGAATTAATAAGAGCACTAAGTTCTTAAAACAAAAATAGTACTTTATTGAATACAATATAATGTAAAGTTTGAGATTAAAAAAAAAATATTTTCAAAATTTTGAATCACCTTGTGTTTTGCAAATAAAAATAAGTGTATTAATAATAATTGTAATAATTTTAGTAGTTTAAAAAACGATCACACAAAAAGACTAATTTAATTCAAAATGTTTCAATACTTTCGAGTTATATACAATATAAGTTGGCTATTGGGACTCAATTTTTAAAACTCGTTGGCTGAAGTTTCTTTCGATTGTGATATCCAAATTTATTAAAAAACAAATCTACTTTTTTCCATTGGCGACATGTAAAGAATAAACAATTTTTCGTAGTTAACAATTTTCTGGTACGCAATTTTATAAAATTGATTCGCCACCACTGAACTGGTCCGTTGGTGGATGATGCATTTCAGACAAATCTTTTTGTGTGTGTTATCATTGGATGCTGATGGTTTTCTCGTTGCGGTTTTTGCGCAAAAGTAGGGTAAAACTAAAACAAAACAATGAAAGGTGAATTAAAGATTTAAAGGATAAAATGCACCTACCATTTTCTCGCTGCACACTACAGTACTTTGTGCAAAAAATTTGGTAACATCCTTACTATAATAGATATCTACATTTGGACGGTCTATGACCAATTCGATGTGGGCGTTATAAGTCCACATACCAAAAATATAAAACCCTGATTAGATTCCTTTATTACTTTAGCTATTGATTTCATGGTGTAAAGAAATTATTTTTGATCACCCCTTTTACACCTTATACTTTATTTCTTCAATGTCTATTCATGTTCTTGCCTCAAAAAAAAAAAAAAATCGTTATATTCAATCTAAAAAATTCCAGAATTTTTTAACATCACTGTATGTATACCTTGTTGTTATAGTGCCAGAGTTGTGGATGCATTTCATTTCTATAACCTCAGTGGCTATGTTCTTAATGTTTTGTATGGTTTTGATTACTAAAGGCATATTGTTGATGTTGACACTGGTAATGATAGTATCCATTTAGGTGAAGCTTAACTATATCCTATAGCCACCAGGGTTAAAGATCCATTTGGCTTGAATTTAAATCAATGAAAATAAATTGAAACTCATGCCTAAGTAAGATAATTTATCTACTATAGGAGTATAATTAAATAATAAAAATAATAATCATTGGTCCTATATAGCTTCTTATCTATGGAAATATACATTAGGGTGGTCCTTATAAAGGTCATTGTCTTATTTTGAATGACGTACACCCTAATTTGTTCTAAATAAATAACAACAAAATTCAGTAAAATTTTTAGCTCATTATATTAACATTAACCCGGCCCCCAAGTCGTCTGAAGCTTTATATGGGAAATCCCATGTATTTTTGTCAATTCAAATTTGAATAATCTTAACTTTGGTATTGATTGATCGTCTGAAGCTTTATATGGCAAATCCCATGTATTTTTGTAAATTCAAATTTGAATAATCTTAACTTTGGTATTGATTGATAAAAAAAATTGAATTTTGGAACACATGTAGTCACTTTTGTCATATTTATAAAAAATGTATCAGAAAAAAATTTACAACAGTTATTTTCCTACTTACAGCCATTTTAACAAAAATATAATTTTTTATTTAATTTTTAATTTTAATAAATGTTGTAATTTTTTTTTTTTATACATTTTTTAAACATGACAAAAGTTACTACAAGTGTGCAAAAATTCAATTTTTTTTTATCAATTTTGAATTTTTAAAGTTGGATGTACAACAAATACATGGGATTTTCCATATAAAACTTCAGACATCTTGGGGCCCGGTTAACGTTAATAAAATGAGCTACAATTTTACAGGAATTTTTTTTTTATTATTTGGAACAAATTAGGGGGGTGCGTCATTCAAAATAAGACAATGACCTTTATAAGGACCACCCTAATATACATACATATTACATAGATATCAAAGTGAATTTATCTGATGGTCTCCTTATGAATAAGTTTTCTCGAAATATTTTGTCAATAAAATTCAACGTAGGTTGTACATAGGCTGGGAGGCGACCGTAAGATTACCTATCTCATCGCGGCTGTCAAATAATTGGACACCAATCGATTGTTTTAGGCTACACGATAAGAAAGCCAGAGGTCGGACAAAGTTTTTTAGGTGGGCATGGATTTGATAATGGTAATTTTCGGTGCCATTTTTGATGGCTTACCTATCCCATATAGGCTATTGATTATGTCATATAGAAAGGAACTAAGACTTTAACGGGTTTTTATTGTAAAAATCATTGTATGGGTTATTGAAGATGAGAAAATCGCGGAGTGCTAATAAATGAGAGGGTGCAGATTTGAGGGGGAGGGGTTAAATGCAAACCTTTTCGATTTTTGCATATAACTCGAAAACCAAGCTAAATTTCTAAAAAATTCCGTTAACCTTTATTGTAGAGAATAAAGTTTACTATCGAATAAGCTTATTCAAAAAAATTAAAAAAAAATTCTTATGTGCTAAAATAAAAAAAACAAAATTACAAAACAAAATGCAAAAAATTGATTTTTTTTTGTTTATTTTACTTATTTGCCTTTAACTTTTTTTTCCGGTAGACATAGGTATAGGAATTGATCCATATAAAAGAAAGATTATAAAATTTCCTTTAAAATGGCGTATTCAAAAAATTTGTTTTAGACAAAATTAACAAAGTAATCCATTTTCCATTTTTATTGCGTTTTACTTTGACATTATTTTAATTCTTATTTTTTGCAACAAAACTTAATTTTATTTAATAAAATAAGAATAGTAAGTTTATTTTTTACCATTATAATACCACTTTTACCGGGCAGGCCACGAGACGAGACTCTGCGAGACTTTTGTAAGGCTCGTCTCGGTCTCGTCAAAATCGAAAATTTTCAGTCTCGTCTTGGTCTCGTGTCAGTCTCGTATATTTAAGTCTCGTCTCCAAAAAATACGATTTCCGGACAACGTGTTGATTAGTGGAACGAAATATTTTCGATTATAGTTTGAATATATGCAGAAGAAAATAAATATTTAACTGAAATTGTTTTTTTTTAATTCTCGTCTCGGTTGTTTAAAAGGCAGTCTAGTCTCGTGTCGTCTCGGTCTCGTCGTACGAGATTTATAGACCAATTATGTGGAATTTCGTTGTTATAACCTGGTAAGGAGGCAGCCCTCATATCATCGATTTGCCAGTGTTGTCACCGTAGCAACACTTCTTAAAAGTTAATTTGGGACCTGGACTATTAGTGTACTAAAGCTCATCTAATCAGAATGAAGTGCAAGGTTTGACCTAAAATGTACCCTTAAACCCCTAACTACAGCAACTGGGCCACGAGCTGTGGACTAGGAGTTAACCAAAGCAAAACTGAACTGATGCTATTTACTACCAAGACTAAGATAATCCCCTTCACTCTACCCCGACTCAACGGCCAAACACTCTCACTCTCCTCTAAAGCTCAATATTTAGGTGTTATTCTCGACCCCAAATTAAATTGGAAGTTGAACATTGAAGAAAGGGTCAAGAAGGCCTGTATAGCATTCTATGCATGTAGTAGAATTTTTGGTAAAAAGTGGGGGCTTCAGTCGAAGATGATCCTGTGGACGTACACAGCCGTGGTACGACCGATACTCACATACGGTTCGATTGTATGGTGGCCTGCACTTAACGAAAAATATAACATCGATAGACTTGGGAAGGTTCAAAGAACTGCTAGCATTGGCACGACAGGGGCTATAAGATCCTGCCCGACTGATGCCTTAAGTGTTTTTCTGCACCTTCTACCACTTGATTAACATATTAAATATCTAGTATCTTGCAGCGCTTTAAGACTCAAAGAATCAAACTCTTGGTTTGCCAAGCCCTATGGTCACAGCAATATCACAGACTTGATTCCAATAGAAATTTTTTCGACTCCCACTGACAACTGCACCCCTACAATGAGTATCAGTAAGGATTTCAAAGTTAAATTTCCATCCAGGAAGGATTGGAATGATAACGTCGTGACGAAAGATTTCGACACAACTATCTTTACTGATGGCTCAAAGATGGAGTGTGGCGTTAGTGCAGGAATCTTCTCTGAGTCTCTAAATGTATCTAGGTCCTTTCGGCTACCTGCTGGCAATCAGGGAAGCTTGCAAGTTACTAAAAGCAGATCCAAACCAAAACCGTAATGCAGCTATTATTACAGACAGTCAAGCGGCTGTTAAAGCCATTAATTCAGCTACAGCATCCTCCAAACTAGTCCAGCAATGCCGGAATGAGCTTGCGGGTCTGAACACTGAACTCAATGTCACTCTTATCTGGGTCCCGGGTCACAGTGGCATTGAGGGCAATGAACGGGCTGACGAGCTGGCCAGGCAAGGTTCAGCCCTTCATGGCTCACTTGCGGAAAGAGTCAACATTCCGCTTGGAGTTATGAAGGGCAACATTCTCTCAATTTATCTTATCTTAAATAGTTTACTAAACTGTATTATATCTAGGAAGATTTGGCCCACCTATGACAAGAACTGAACAATTGATCTAATACGCAGACCCAGGCAAGACATAGCCAGGGTAGTTGCAACCTATAGCGGACACTGACCAATAGGAGAGCATGCAGCGAAGCTGGGCATACCTCACAATACTCACTGTCGGAGCTGTGAGGACCAGCAGGAAAAGGAAACAGTAGTTCATTTCCTCTGCAAATGCCCTGCTCTGACCAAAGCTAGAAAACAGTCACTCGGAAGAGCATTCTTTGACGACGTTAACGAACTTTCTGAAATGAAGATCAAAGACTTGATTTCTTTTCTCAAGGCGACGAAATGGCTCTAGGACAAATTTCGGCTACTTCTGCATTTTACCTTCCGTCGATTCCCTATGATCACAAGATAGTGGACTAGGGTTCTGGTGGGGGTTTGTGGTGCACAGCGGCCGGATGATCATCCAATCAGATCAGTGGACGCTCCAGTGCCAGCAAACGAACTGCCTAGTGGGCTAACTGTGGATGGTGCTGATCTGGTTGAGTGAGTGATCCACTTTCTGATGATTGTGCTAAAATTTACAACAAAATCCTTTTCTAAACCCAAATAAAAAGGGACGATATCCTGAGGATATGCCCATATTCTCTCTCTTCAATTCCATCCACAGAATCAAACGATTTATGAAATCAAAACGGCGCACTTCAGCGCTAATTGGGCTATGGGCTAGACTGCCCGTGGCCGCCATTTCTACCTACCTACCTACCTTTAACTAATACTGAGTTTCCAAATAAACAACAATTTTCTTTAACGTCTTTTTAAAATTTTTAATACTTCGAAAGCGATTAGGTACAATTTTTTGAAGCTTCTTATAAAGAATACCATCGTATCGAAAACCATCAGGTTTTTTCAAAAAGTGTCTTTGGCAAACTTGTAGCTTAAAACAATCTAAAAAAAAACATAAGGATACGTTTTTTTTTCGTAAGACCAATAGATTTTGAGACAAATGTGGGCAAATGCAACGGTGTGGAAAATATCACATTAAAGTAAAAGCATATTTTTTCCCCGTTTTCTCAAAATCTTTTGCTCGAAAAAAAAGAATTTTATCTTTATGTTGTAGAATTTTATAATCTATACAAGTTTTCCAAAAACACTTCTTGAAAAAAACCTTATAGTTTCGAGAAATTTTTAAATATACTGGATTTTTCCGCTTCACCAGACAAAATCGAAAGTCCTTGTCCAAATTTAAGATATTTATTCAGGAAATGCGTAAGACATCAAAATGAAGATTTCCAACGAAATTCAGGGGCCTTATTACGTTTAACGATAACGATAAAACGATTTCGTTTTTGCAGTACCTCTGCCTTTCTTTGTCCACTCATATGATAGGGAAAGCTTTATATTGCCAAAACGATATCGTTTGATCGTTATCGTTTTACGTAATAAGGTCCCAGCTTTTTCGGAGTTATATTTGAAGTGGAACTCTAATTTTATCAAAATATTTGAACAAAATTGTTTTATTTTTTGTTTGATTTGGAACGTTTTTTTTGATTTGGTTCAAATGGTTTCTATCTGAGCATAGCTTTGGCAAGTTTTATATTTTTTTAAAAACTAACGAAAAATAGACAATTTTTGAAAGATAAAACCTGAATTGTGCCATACGAATTTTCTTCAGGGGGCTCTTCAGAAGATTGAGGTCAAAAATTAAGTTTGCCAAAGTTCAAGACTAACTAATGAATTTTAGGCAAAACTATAAACCAATGTTTTAATGCAAAAATTGTAAAAAACAAAAATCAATTATGGTCAGGGTGAGCAAAAAAACTTGTTCAAAAAGTGACTTTTTTTCAAAAAAGAAATACGTAAGGTAGCCGCTGATAAACAATGTCCACGGTTGATGGCGATGGTGCAGATTTTTTTTTTTTTTACTTTTGGGTATTAAGGTACTTTATACATTATAAAGGGTTTTCCATTAAAGGCGGGTTTTATCTTTATTTGAGAGTCCTAATCAATGACATTATGTGTGAAATATAACATCGTAAAAATGGCCGCCGCGGCTTCGCTGGGTGGCGCGGATTCGAAAGGTCCAGTTTTCGATGACTTTGGCGCTTAAATCAGGCTGAATTTGACCGATGGCATCGATTATGTTGTCTTTCAGGGCCGCAGTGGTTTGCGGCTTAAAAACCTGTGACTTAAGAAAGCCCCGTAAGAAAAAGTCCAAAGGGGTCAAATCACACGATCTTGGTGGCCAATTCACGTCGCGTGCGTCGCCTCGGCGAGAGATAACCATGTCATGAAACCGCTCGTGCAGAATATCGATTGTGTCTAGAGCTGTATGGCACGTAGCGCCATCCTGTTGAAACTATATGTCTTCCGTGTCCATATTCTCCAATTCAGGTCACAAGAAGTTGGTGATCATCGACCTTTAGCGATCGCCGTTGACGGTGATGGCCTGGCCAGCATCATTTTTAAAGAAGCACGGACCGATGCCGCCTCCAGCCTAAAATCCACACCAAACAGTAACTTTATTTGGATGCATTGGCACCTCCTAAATCTCACGTGGATTGTTGTCGTCCCAAATCCGGCAATTTTGCTTATTCACGTACCCATTCATCCCAAAAAGGGCCTCATCGCTAAAGATGATTTTTCGACCAAAATAAGCTGTCAAAATCAACCCGTCCCTACTGGAAAACCCTTTACTACTTACATTCTTTCAATTTTAAGAACGAAGACGAGCGCAATAAAACAACATCAGAAAAATATTCGCAGCTATCAGCTATAAAAATTGAACTTGCAAAGCTTGTTAAGCGAAATATTTTGTAGAGAGCCAGTTCATCGAAGCTAAAAAAATACTCATTTCTATCGTAAACCTGGCGGGGAACACCAACTTCAGTCAGTTCGAGAACCTCAACATCATCTTCCAACAAATCTATCATTTCAAAACTCATTTTTGTAAATATTGTTTTATATTGAAGCAAGAAAAAATTGCATAAAATGCAATAAAATGGGTTTGATAATGAATTGTGGGAAAACCGTTATCCGCATAGAAAAAAAGTTGTAGCACGGATATCAACTGCTAGGAGCTCTTGTGTTTATACAAACAAAATTCAAGAATCGGTTGTATTTTAGCAAAGTTAAATCCAGTTAAAGAAACGAGACCAAAAATTATAAAAACCGTTATAAGTCCAAAAGCGAAGCCAGAAAATTACATGGTTTTCGTCGTCTGGGCCGCAGACGCTGGGACACCCTGTATAATACATATTCGTATTTTGAAATTTTACATAAACCACTTCATTGAATATAATCGAATCAATTCAAGCTTTCTCATATCCAAACCAATGTTTTAAGTATTTTCAATCCATTCAATATATTTTCCACATGATTGTGTCTTAGATTTATTTTTACTTTTACTACTCATTCATTCATACATCATTGAAGTAAAAAGTTAAGTGTGATATCAATAGATCATCAAACTCACTTCCTTCAGTGAACTTTATGACGATGATCATCATCATTGTCGCTTCGGGTCAAATTCAAATACATAATAAAATAATCCTTCTAAACAAAAAGCACCACATTTTAAAACCACTTCTTGTTAATTCATTTCATATTGCTTATCGGCCTCGAAAATTCAATTTCACACTTAGCTACACAATATTCCAAAATTTCCCACTGATAAAATGTGTATGTTTGTATGTATTTCTGGCAAAAATCTTCTTCCTATATCCATTCATAGCCGCAAATGGCTCTTTGAACATAATCTCACACTTGAACGAGAATAATTATTTTACAAATCGAGATAACATTTCTATGAAATCCTTTCCGTCGTTGATTATTATAAAATATAAGCTTCTTGAATAATTGAAAATAAACCCTTGGGGCTGTTGGGCAATTAGTTAGATTGTTATGTTTTTTTTGTGTGTTGTATCTTATAAATGTTTCCTCTGGGCGATGAAGGCTTGTTGTTGGTGCGGTAGCGGTTTGGTGAGATGGTCTGTCTATTGTGATTTTTGCAAACAGCATTATTTAAAACCTGACAGGATGTATAAAGATTGAGTTTTTATGAACTTTGAAATAATATAGTTTTCCGGAAAATATTTTTTAATTGAAATGAGTTTTAACTACTGCAGGCAATTTTCAAAGTAGAAAGTTTAGTTACTTTCAATTTTTTTTTCCACTGAGTGAAATTAATTAACTCCTTTTCCACTAGATATTCAATAATGTTGGTCTGTATAAACAATACTGCCAAAGTCTAAAAGGATACTCTCGACTGTTTGGAGTGATGTTAAAAAAAAAAAAAAAATTACACGTTTTTGAAAAAAACATTCGCCATTGGTCTTCACTCTAAATAAATAATGCCAAGAATCTTGTCAAAGCAAACCAAAAGAAAAACAAAACACAATTTTCTAACCAAAAATTTAATTATTTCGCATAAAACTTTATGGATTGGAAATGAACTTTTATCAAGCGACACTACCTTTCCACACACAATCTTATTCAGTTAAATTGCAGTTTCTCTTAGCAACAAATTTCACTCCTTTACCTCCTTTAAAATAGGAACTCAGGTGTTGTTAAGTGTCACATTTATTGAAGCAAAACCAAAAAAAAGAAGACATCCACTTAAGTCTCTGCATCGCTTAAGGGGATGGCAAGGTAATGGCAACGATAATGATACAGACGAACGGCAGGATTACTATCTACGAGTACCAGTACATACCTATAATATGTATAGGTACAAGCACTGGAGACGAAAACGTGTACAGTATAGGTATATGGTTTTTGAAATTCCCATTCCGAGGTCCTTGCACAATGCTTCCTGCCTTTAATGCCGGTTCAGATTCCATATACATACCACAGATAAAGCCGATTACATTGTGAATTTCAAGTAAGTCCCTGTAGGATTTTCTTTGGTATTCACATATTCGCGCTATTCTATGTTTGTACAAAAATAGTTGCCAGATTCTGAAATGTTAGGTATTTTATGTGTTAGAGTAAGAAGGATATACATAGAAATAGATTTAATATTTAAATTAAAAACAAAAATTGAAAACATTTAGCTCCAATTTATGCACTCTCTACTAAATTTAAAGTCATCATTAAAAATGGGAAATTTATATGAAAATGGTCCCTTTTTACTTTCGATATATAAGTACGTAGTAGAGTGTATAGGTCAAGTTAAGGATTCGTGCTAAAAAAAAATCGAGATAATAATTTTCCCCAACATTACGATGACAGAGAACGCGAAAAAAGTTGGTCTCGCAATTCTGTCTGTCTGTCTGTCCGTCTGTCTGTCTGTAGGAACCTTGACCTGCAGCCTTAACCGCTGAAGCGATTTGGTTCAAACTCTGGACTTAAGGTTTTTAGGTGATTCCCTAGAGGGGAAATTGAATTTTTGTTTAGCTCGAAAAACAACGGTACCTGCCGTACAACCAATATACAAAAATTGATTTATTTTAAAAACGGCTCTAAAAGTTTATATTTCGGTAGAAAAACAAAATTTTTATAACGGTTATTAACGGGGGAGGACCACAAAATAACCAAGCGCAAAATCCCCAAATCCTAAAATCTCCATGTTTCGAAAATTAAAATCTCTAACCCCAAAATGATTATATTCTAAATCCCCGAAACCAAAATCCCCAATAATAAAATTTAAAAAAAGTACAAAAAACTTTGATAACAGACCGACTGACAATATATCGGTTTTGGGGATTTTGGTTTAGAGATTATTGTCATAAAACCGATTTTTTGGTTTTCAAATTTCTCGTTAACGGCTACATCGATTTCAACCAAATTTTGTATGTAAGAGGTCCTTTGCAATTTTAACAATTAAGCATCTATAATTTTTCAAAAAAATTATTTTTGAATTTTTAAAAAAAATATTAAATTTTTTTTTATAAAATTCAATATCTTGGAAACGGGTTAAGGATTTTTTTTTAATTTTGTAAAAAATTGCATTTTATTAAATACAAAAAGTTGGCATACCAAATTTATTTTTTTTTAATTTTCAAGAATTTTTATTGTACATATAAAAAAAATAAATTTAAAAAAACCGCTCTAACGATTTTTGAATTTTTTTTTCATATGTTCATATTTATCAAAAACTATCAGATGGCGTACTTTCTTTTGAGCTCTTTCTGTTTAAGCTATTAAAAAAAAAAACAAATTGGTAGTAATTTAGAAGGGAAATCTTATTTATTTTAAATTGTTTTTAAAATTTTTAATTTAATAATTCGTCGGCTAAGGATGCAAGCCTCGTAAATCCATTTTTGCAAGTTTTACAGGAGAGCGATTTATAACTTTCGCTATAATACCAAACCTATACATTTGATAGTTATTATGGAATTTTGAATGAATATGATTATTTATACGTGTTTTATATCAAGTTCTTGACTCAGGGATCATTTTCAGTGCTCAAACTTGTTTATGTATGGGCATAAAAGATGAATAATTATGAATTTTAATTATAAACAGGAAGAAATACTCGTAAATACATATCATTTTTTAACAAAAGTAACAAGAAAACCACTTATATCCAGGTGGAAATTATGAAAAACCCTATTTATCTTTATCAATTTGGCTTTATATCCAACTTTTTTATAAAATTTCTTCTTCCTTACATCCCCTCCCTCAATTTAATAAATAAAACAAAATTTTAAATAAATTATTAAGTTCTGAATAACTCTTTTCAATTCATACTATTTATGCTTAAATATTTTCCTTGATAAACTGTGGATTTACGAGGTTTTAAAATTAGAGAATAGACAAATTGGATTTAAAAGGTTTTCTTTTTCTGTGTTTTTAGGCGATTTATAAGACATTTAATACTTTTTTCTCAATAGAAATGTACATTTCAATCCTAATTTCATGTATTTAAAGAAATCTCATTTTTGGTAAAAAGTGGATTTACGAGGTTTGCATCCTTAGCCGACGATTATGTACATTGGTAATTTTAAGCTATGTTCAAATTGTTAGCTACGAGATCAAGTTTGTGCGATCCAGTCGTGCCCAGGAATGAATTCAAATTTAATGGAGAGTCAATAAATGTGACCTCAATTTTTAACTCTTAATCCCAATCCGTTCACTCTTTGTTAAATTTAAAAAAGATTTATAAAATTTTTATGAAAATTAAAAAAAGATCAATTTTTAATGGTGAATTAAAATTATTTGGGAAGTGAATAAATTGGGGCATTGTGTGTTCAGTATTTGCGCAACACAAAATTTTCAGCAGATATCTTATCGATTTTGCATAAATAATGATTTTAGTGACCTTTGTATCTCTTTTAGTATATTTCATTGTTAAACTTTCCAACATATTTTAAACAAAAAGGTAGCCCGATTTGTGTAAATACTTCATTTTTAAAGATTTGACAACTATAACTTAAATTATAAGCCGCAAAAGGTAGCGAAATTGGCCTATTTCGAGGTTTAAATTATTTTATGAAAATCGATTTTATTGAAGAAAAAATTATTGATTCAATATAGCTTTTAACGGCCTTTAGTCCATAAATATTGGCGTGTCGTCCCGGCGTTCTCACTTGGACTCTTCAGTTGACAGTGAGGGCCTTGTCAAGACGCAATTTTTATTAAGTTCAGTCCAGCTTACATCAATTTTGCAGCGAAAATCAATTGTGAACTATATCCAACCCAATTAGAATTTCTAATCAAGAATTGTTGGACATTTTGTTACCCGTGGCCTGGCATTGTTTATATATGAGTGTTTTTATTAAATTATTGTTCTAACAAAATTTATAACCACATATTTATTTAATTTTTTTTTTTATTATGAAATTTTGTATCACCTTTTGAATAAATTAAAAACTAAATTGGTGGCGATTTTTAACACTCCTTTAGTAGGAATATTCTTCAACCCCCCATAATAATATCTTAAAGTGTAAGAGCCCAGGGCCACCAGAAATACATACGTTATTTTATCAAAGCTAATATTTTTTCTGCGAACTGACTATGGCAGCTAAGAACAAATGGATACTAAGAATCTTCGATCCGGGTGCGATCCGAGTGTTAAAGTTGCATACAAATGTTGCAACTTTGCGTTATTTTATCAAAGCTGAACTTTTGATATGTCTTATGGGATGGTGTCATTTACTTTATTTGACATTTGCCAGACATCTACAGTGGTGCTTACCTTAACCAGACACTCAAAATCCGTCACAGAATCATTTTGTGGCTGCAGATTTTAGTGGCTTGTGGGGTGGCGGACCTATTTAATAACTGGGATCAACCACGATATGAAATCTAGTCAGTTTTTACTTATTTTACATGAAGAAAAACTGTGTTTTTGAAAAAAATATTAAGTTGCCATATCCAGTCCCGGGGATAACTTTTTATGAAAATGATTCCATATTTTTTAACTACAATTAATGTCCTTTAACCCCATATATGATTTCTCTTAATCGATTCTCGGTTTTTCGTCTATATATTTTTCCTTTATTTGAAATCAAATAGTCGGAAGAAAATATAAAATTCAATTGAAGAAGAACATAGTAGATAGCAGCCAATATTCTAGACTTTCTTGGATCTTAACAAACAAATTAGCCAACTTTAATTTAAACAGAACTTCACAGACTTCACACAAAACAAACGAATTTTCCAACAAACATGAAAGTCTGCGTAAAGCAATTTTGTACACACGCAAATACATAATAAAAAATTTTAATTGCGTGTGTAGAAATTTGCTAAGCTGCTTGTATATTTTTGATAAAAAAACACAAATAATAGAGTAAATTATTGAAACTTACATGGCAACATTGTAAAATTGTCTATTGGGTTATGGCGTAATATCAAACCGTAACCATTCATACCTATCAACTTAATTGGTTGCAACTGTTAGAGGCGCATAAGAATACATACATGCCACAGAAAAACCTCTTTTTCGTGCATAAGAGTGGAGAGGGTAAAGAATATGAAGCTGCTACTCGTACCAACCAGCAGTACCAACGAAGTGTCATGAATTATTTTGTTAGTTTCCGGGGTAAAGTTCGTTTGTTTCAAATACTTCGTTCTCTGAAATTTTGTTTCTAGCACAGCTGAGCTGAACAAAAATGAAAATCTTCCCAAATCCCCTAGGGAGACTGTTTCAGCGAGCGATGCGGATACAATATTTGAGTATTTCTTTTTTTTTTCAACATACATACTCTTAGGTAGGTACTTCCGTGCTGAGTTTATATATGAATGAGTTTTTGTTTCATATGGTATGGATATGGCTCTAGATGGATGGCAAAACCGCATTGAAATTTATTTCCTGCAAGTTGAAAATGTCAATGAATATATATGTGAGCTGTGACATTCATGAAATGTTACGTATTCGCCCAAGTGTATTTTGCATGATTGCAAAATTGCATGTGAGGATGAAAGTTCACTTTGAATATTTTCTTGACTTGTGCATGTATATCTTAGAAAGTTATAGCGTACAGCATATTAAAAAAAAAAAAAAAAACAATTGAGTTAAGGTAACGTTTTATGACAGTTTAAAAGGATTTGTATGTAAAATGTAATACTTTGATTTCTGGAAATTTATGAGTAAAAGGTTGACCGTTTTTGTTTTCGGAAAAAAAGAAAGTATACCGAAGTTTCACGTCGATATCATACAGTGCAATTTTATTGAGTGTCATGATCAGGGATAGGATTTTGTCGAATTCCAAAAAAAGAACGGCAAAATGGAACATGATGGTTAACAGAAAAACAAATGATATTTATTTAAATAGAATTTCAATCGCATCAGCCTTAAAAATGTTCAGATAGGTACTAATCGCTTGAAATCGTTGTAGGTCGAATAAAAAGAAGGTGTAAAATTCCCATACAAAAATGATGGCCTGAAACACCGCTGTTAATGGGCTTTCGACGCCTTTTTTTTTTTTTTCATTTTTTAGGACATGCATTTTTGGTTTCTGATTTAAGGAAGGGATTTAAAGAAATTTACCAATACCATAGTGAAATTAATTGAGGTTAGTGTTAAGGTAGTATAAAACTAAAAGTAAAGTTTCGTGTTGCACAAAATACATATTTACCAACACAATTTATTAGAAATACAAAAAAATAATTTAAAAACTTCTGAATTTTTTTTGTCGAAGTCAACGTTTACCATCTGATCTTTTTTTTAGTAGCGGTTTATTTTGTTTTAATAAAAAAAAAATTGTTAAAACTTTTTAAGAAAACATTTTTTGTCAAAAGATTTTCCTTAACTGGTTTTAGAAAAGTTTAAATTAAAATATTAAAAAAAAAAATAAATTAAATTTTGTTTTAATGCTAAAAATTTTCGAGTTTGCAAAACATGTTTTTTAACGAAAAAAATTTTATTAACTTAAATGAATCTTAGTCTTGACTTTTGGTTCTGTAACAAATAACCGGGTGAGTGTCGAGATTTTCTCGCAAAAGATTCCACGCATTTTGTCGGACAGAGGCTTATGTCTTGCAATTTTCAAATAATATCTCCTCAAGTAATCGACAGTTCAGAAGTTTTATTTTTCAAAATTACTTTTTAAGAACTACTTCATTCTAGACTCGTAAAGAATGAGGTTAAATTTAAAATTATTTCACACATTTTTCAAAAAAATAAAAATTGTTTAAAACGTTGAATTACAAGCTCAAGTAATCTCGGCGCCATGTGTTTCGCTCTTGTAAAGACAGGTGGGCTCCTTAGTAAGTTTAGAAGTGTCATACTTTTTTTTAGGCGCAAATTTTGATCGATGTTTATCGAATCCTAATAACAAATTTCACTGTATCTATTTATGCTGTAATTTTTAAAAGAGACGGTTAACATCGACCAAAATCTGTGTCTAAGAGGGGCATGACAGCATCTAACTGATGATCACATCTGTCATTACCTGAGCGAAACGCAACATAAAATCAATGAAACATTTTTGTTTTCAAATGAAGAAATATGATAGCAGAAGGAACTGTTGTGGGCTTCTGAAGTTCCTAAGTGATAAAATATTACAAAAGCTGGCACAGATTTTCACAGGAATTTCATGTTACTAAACTTTTGGTTCACTTAGAGAGATTTATAAATTTATAACCTCCAGAGTTTGGTTCTCCTCTCAAGTTGTCTTTTCAACAAATGCAAATAATGTAGATATTTACAGGAAAATACAATATTAAATAAAATTAGGTTAAACTAGCAACAAGCTGATATCTTTTTAAATATTTACTTTAATGCTGAATAATTAAGACAAAACATCAATAATTTTAATACTTCGATTTTGAGTTTGCAACAGAAAATTATCCCTGGTTAAATATGCGCCCTTTATTGAATAACACTCCATAAATAAATATTAACAAGGAGAACAATAATCACACAAGAAAAAAATCAATTTCCTCAAAAAAAAAAATAAATTGTTTTAATATTTAAGTTTACAAAATTCAATTAATATCTGTGTGTTCCTACATTCCCAGGGTATATCCATTGAAATGATTCAACGCATTAGAGGAGCATGGGGCAGGATGGGATGATTTGAATTTGAAATTTTAAAGGTTAACGCTCTAGGTAATACAACTTCAATTGATTGGAAAAAAAAGTATGTTGAGTAAGCTTTTTATTTATGAACCTAGATGCGAACTATAAACAAATATGTGAGTATAAGAATACAAAAAAAAAAATCATTTTGAAAACAATATTAACTTTTCATATTCTGCCCCGGTACATTTTATGCACATTAGGGTGGGCCAAATTAATCGAAGTTGCTTAAGTTCTGATGAGGTACCATGAAAAAGTGGTTGCTTGAGGTTCAAATAAAATTCTGTTGAAAAATAGGTTCACCATTTTTACGTTTAGAGGTCCCTTGTGGCTGTTTTTTTCCTTAACACATTGTATGGGACTAGGGCTGGCCACGAGACGAGAAAAGTCTCGGTCTCGATCTCGGTCTCGCATGACGAGACTGAGACGAGACGAGACGTATCCAAACTATAATGGAACATATTTCGTTCCAATAATCAACAAGTTGGCCGGAAATCGTTTTTTTCGGAGACGAGAACGAGACGAGACTTAATTATAGGAGACCGACACGAGACCGTGACGAGACTGAAAATTTTCGATTTTAACGAGACCGAGACGAGACTTACAAAAGTCTCGCAGAGTCTCGTCTCGTGGCCAGCCTTATATGGGACAAAAGTGTGAACAACTTTGGAAGTGCACAACTTGCTAACCTTTGGACGCGGAAGAAATCGGTTGAGATATTTAGGTAGGATACCTATGTATTTTATTGTGTATAAAAAACGTTTCAAGCTTTTAAACGATAAAAACTATCATTTAGATTTTAGAAGATAATCAGTGCTTAAGAAGTATAAAAGATGAATATTTCGTTCAAAACACGTTGATGCTTTGATTATACATACAAATGATAAGACGTTGATGTTGGTTCAAGATGGTTCAATTAGGTGCGAGGGGCAATTTTCTAAAAAAAAAATACCTTAAATTGAAAATAAGGTCCTAAAACTACAATAATGCGCTATATTTTTTAACACAAAACTTTAATATTTTATTAAAATTTGTCAAATTATTTTAGAGAATATTTTTTTATAGTTTTAAATACACATTTATGAAAACAAAATCGAGACAAAATATTTTAAATTATTTTTTTTTAAATGCTCTTATTAGTTTTTGCTCAAATGGGAAAAACCAAATGCTTGTATGTCCTCAACTTTTTGAGAAACTTATTTTCTAGTATAAAACCAACACGTACACACGGAGAAAAAACATTGTATAATCAATCAACAAAAACAATAATAAATCAACATGTTTTGCCAATGTTTTTGATTCATAGAGCATTCATATTATTTTAACATGATTTCTGTATTAGTAAATCAATATTAGATCATGTTAAAATGACATCGTGTTTATAGTTGAATATATATATTTTCATTTTGAAATAATATGAAAAAAACTGCAAATTAAATGGAATCCATGAAATGAATGCTGAATCACTATGATTTAATGTTAAATTACAACGATCATCATGTTGAATCACGATGATATTTATGTTGAATTACCATGGTGTTTATATTAAATCACTTCGATCATCATGTTGAATCGCCATGACCATTATGTTAAATCATTACTAACATCATGTTAAATCATTACTATCATCATCTTAAATTACCACGATCATCATGTTGAACCACGATGATCAACATATTAAATTACCATGATCATTATTTTGAATCACCATGGTCAGCATGTTAAATCACCATGATTATCATGTTGAATCACAATGGGCATCAATATAAATACCATGATCATCATGTTGAATCAATATGATCATCATGTTAAATTACGACGATCATCATGTTGAATCGCCATGATCATCATGTTTAATCATTTTAAATCATTACTATCATCATGCTGAATCAAGTTGAAAAAATTACTGTTACCGAGAAGTTAGTGAAGTAAAAAGGTACATACATTCTTAAGTACCTTACGTTGCTAAACATTACGAACAATACAGTCAATGATTTCAACTTTGCCTATCGATTGGATCACTCTAAATATTTTACCCAAAATACTACACACTTGTACGAGTATATAGAAATCAGATTTTCTCAGCTAATTTATTGTTCATTATTGATTCGTTCTTATAATTGGTAGTTTAACTTAAATTTCAGATATAGTGACTCTAACTTCTTCAAGTGAAATAAATTACTGTGGAAGTATCTATCCATTGGAGCATACATCTAATAAAGTCATAACACAAACTATTACATAATTGATTCGAAATTCCAACACATTTGCAATTACCTCCGGTATGAAAATATCATAATTTCGATGTTAATTTGATTGAACTAACTTCAAAGTCATAAGGATATCCTGCCACTGAACTTACATCCTTATGGAAACATTTCAAAAACTGTCAGCCCACACTCTCAACTATAATTGGAAGTCTTTCCTGTCACATTCCCTTACTCAACTCGCACAACATGCATACATACATAACATACATTACATATGTGCGCTAGTATGTACCTAACATAACCCTAATAGAACTCAAAGTAAGAACTAGCCATTTTTGAAGTGTATTTACCTCAGCCTCGTGTAATTGCAGTTGCAGAGGTGAGTGAGTGACTTGTCATTCCTAAGGGTATGTCGGCGACATAAACTTGATCATGTTTTGAGAATTAAAAAAAAAACATTTGTCTCAGTTGACTTAACATTTACATATATTTGACCGAGATATTCAGGCAATATGTCAAAATATACAAAGAGGAACAAAATTGTGTCAGGAGCCATTTTCCCCAAGCTAGATACAGTTCTAACAAAAATTAATCAGTCTTTTTTCTATTTGTTCATCATTTTGAGGCTCTACTGTATACATAAGTGTGATGTTTGGCACATGGAACACACATGATACACCACATCAAATTAATGACGTCCTTACGGCTTGCTATTAACAATTTAAACTATAGTATGTCGATTTTTTTTTCGAATTAAATACATGTACCGGGTGGGCCATCTAGTAGTTTCTTTTTAAATCATAGGTTATTTGGTCACTGACAGCTGTTTCCCGCTCGAAATCTTGACAGAAAGTCAGTATGACCTTACGCTTGAACAACGTTGGGAAATATTGAAAACTTATTACGAAAGTGAGTGCGGGTGAGTGAGCGTGAAAAATCATCTTTTTCTGAGGAGGCGCATTTTCATCTCGGCGGCTACGTTAACAATCAAAATTGACGCATCTCGGGCTCGGAAAACCAGCACGTTACTGTCGAGAGCCCAATGCATCAACAGAGAAAGACAGTTTAGTGCGGATTGTGGCATGGTGGCATTAATGGACCATATTTTTCTTCGAAAATGTGGTTGGGAACAACATGAATTTGGATGCCCTCTGGTTCATGAGGGATGGTGTGCCATGCCACACAGCCCAAGCCACAATCGATCCTTTTGCGCACCAAATTCCCAAATCGTTTTATCGTCTTGGTGATATCAATTGGCCGCCTCGTAGCTGCGATTTGACCCCTTTGGACTTATTTTTGTGGGGAACCGTGAAAGACCGATGTTATGCCAACAATTCGGAAACGATTCAAGCACTTAAAGCCAATATCATTCAAGCAATCCGCGAGTTACAGTTATCCGCGAGAAACCACCTACAAGGTCTTGGAAAATTGGAGTTACAGAATGCGCTACTGCGAAGCCAGCCGAGGCAGCCACTTGAACGAGGCCGATGTTGTGTTCCATAATTAATGGGAATGTTTTCTCTCACTAATAAAGCCACTATACATGTACAGCATTTAAGTTTGTTCATTTTATTGCATTTTTAAAAAGAAAGTTCTATTTGGCGCACCCTGTGTACTCGTATAATATTTTGTTGTAAGACCAAGAAAGTTTGAATGCATTGATCAAAGTCGAAAATGTTTTGTTTTAATTATTCATTTCGAACATTTATCATATCATAATGCATTTGGTAAATTTTAGTTTTAACTTCAGTTAACATTATAAGTCTACTTACGAAAACTACTTGCCGACGACCGAAGCGACGAACGGTGAGGCTGTAAATTGAACCTCGCATTTAAGCTGATATCTTAAGAAACCCTTGTGCAAAAAAATTGGTTTGAATTCGTTTTGTAGGAAATGTAATTATATTTTTTTTTTGTAAAAATAACTTCTTTTCTTTCCAGTTTTTGACACCTAAGTGCTGTAATGGATTAGTTCAAAAAGAGTGGAACTAAATGAAAAAAGTAAAATTTCTAACCTTTTTTAGTAAAATTTTCAGAGCTTGTTATAAACAAGAAGAAAATTTCTAGACCGGTTTTAGTCTAATCCGGCCACTGCACGCCCATTTTTATAATTTTTCTCGGAAACGCCTCTTACTATTTCCATAAAATTTTCATAGTTTCTTAAATACGAAAAAAAAAAATGATATGACGAAATCATAAACGAACATTTTTGTTGTGCTTTTGGTTCTGCGGTACGCTGTTCGACCAACAAAATTGATGATTATACTTTATACCAAATTGTTTTGAAAAGTCTCCACTATCTTTTTGCACAGAATTAATTGCCCGGAAGATTAATTTTGTGCGGAAAAATGACATTTGGAAGAATCTGATTTCTTTTTTAAATTATGACTCACATCTGATAGAATTCTCCATAAAATTTTGTCTGTAGCTTTTTCGTGTACGTTTTCACTATCGATTTGGAGACAGTAGAAAATTGTTGTTTCACTTCAGATGCGTACTAGAGTTAAATCCTAGAGTACTTTTTTTGTTCTGCGGTAAGCTGTTCGACCAGTGAAATTGATGATTATTCTTTATACCAGATTGTTTTGAAAAGTCTCCACTGTCTTTTCGCACCGCATTCTGCGCTTCTTGTGCTGAAAAATTACATTTGGACGAATAACAAAAAAACTTCTTAATGTATAATTTAAATTTCGAATTTGATTTTTTTTAAATTTTGGACTCACATCCGATAGAACTCTCCACTAATATTTTTCCGTAGTCTTTTCGTGTACGATATCGTTATCGATTTGGTGCACATAGAAAATTATTGTTTCGCATCAGCAGCGTACTAGGCTTTCAACAGAAAGTGGGGCACAAAACATTTCTAACAACGAACAATGTTCGTTCAATGATTGGAATTCTCGTGATGCGAGTCGTCGTAATGAACCCTGCCTCGACATACAGGCTCGAATGGAATTCTTCTTAAAACGTGTTTTTGTAGCAGGAATTGAAAATATCGATTCGATTAAAATTAAAATTATATTAAAATTGAAAATATAATATAAATTAAATGTTAGATTTAAACTTATAAAAAATATTTAGAAATATATATATGTATCTTATCCAAATGAGACTCGCATTTCAAATTATGCATACTTTTTTTTAGTTTTATTAATTTCTGTGTTTGGCCATAACATGCATTTATTTTGAGATTTTGACAAAATTAGTTTCCAATTCAATGTAGGAGATATCCAGATGCACATCATAATTTATAGATTCATGATTTTATAGTCATGTATGTGTTTCCTTTTTTTATTTTGTTCATTTTTCAATAATAAATGTACATTATATGAGGATGTGATAAAAATATTAAAGAAAGAAAAAAATAATTCAATTTTGTCGACCACATGACAAAAATATAAAATAATTTCTTATGGCATATTATGCATATTTGGTAAACCACACTGACTTGAATTGGATATGAAAAAAAAAAAAAAGTACACAGAAATTGTGTGGGTGATGTGATAAATTGTATTTATATTTGCTGCTATAATGTCGGGTCTTATCCATATCCTTATCCTTTCTATTTTCACATATCCATGGAGTGAGTACAAAAACATAGTTGCCACTATTTTTCAAAATAAATTTCCCTGACCAATTTGTATGTTTGCCCTGACCAAATAAAAAATGTTTTTTTTTGAAATTGTTCAGTTGGTTAAACTTAAGAGAGAAACAAAATCTTATTTATGACTCGAATGACAAATATAATAACATGATGATATCATGAAAAAAGTAGTAAACAAAAACAAGTTAAAATATAAATTTACTACTATAAATTACTTTTAATTACTATAAATTATTATAAATGTGTTATTTTAATAGCTATAACAGATAGAGCTTAAAAAAAGTATGTCATCTGATTTGTTTGATAAATATGAATTTATGAAAAAAAAAAAATTCAAAAACCGTTAGAGCGTTTTTTTTAAATAACTTTTTATATATAAAAATTCTTGAAAAATAAAAAAAATTAAATTTGGTATGCCAACTTTTAGCATTAAATTAAATACAATTTAAAATTTATATTATAATAACCGTTATACATTTTTTTTCTGCCAAAATATTTATTTTAGTAATTTTAGTACCTCGTTATTTTTTTGAAAATCGTTAGAGCCGTTTTTGAAATAAATCAATTTTTGTATATTGGTTGTATGATAGGTAGATACCGTTATTTTTTGAGCTAACAAAAAATTCAATTTCCCTTCTAGGGAATCACATAAGAACCTTAAGTCCAAAGTTTGAAGAAAATCGCTTCAGCCGTTTAGGCTGCAGGTCGAGGTACAGACAGACGGACAGACAGACAGACAGAATTGCGGGACCCCCTTTTTATCGCGTTCTTTATCATCGTAATGTTAGGGAAAATTATTATCTCGAATTTTTCGCACGAACCCTAAACTTGCTCTTTACTACGTATATCGCAAGTAAAAAGAAATGTAATGCATTTTAAAAGTGGTTGCTCTTTGAGATAAATTGTTATTTTTATATTTGTTTAAAATATATCTACATAAAAAAGATATAAATCAGTCTATGAGAGTAGGTTTTCTGACTATTTCCAAAAATTCCTATACTCTAAAGACTAGTGCATCTACAAAGTTATCCACATGCTTACTTAAAATCATAGAGAAACAATAAACGCATAACGCCATCTATCCTTTGCAGTAGCGGATCTAGAATCTGTAGGATCTAGGATCTGTAGGGGGGGGGGGGGCTTTTCAAAATCCAGTTTGTACATATGAAGCAATATAACAGAAAACGAATTTTGACATAACTTTTCCTTTAACCGTGTTTTTTGTGCCATTATTTCCGCTCCTATTGCGCTTTAAATTTGTTTCAATATAAAGCACAATAACAAGAATTTGGGATTGATGTGTTTAGCATGGGAATTATTTTTAAGCGGAACTTGAAGCCAATATTAAGGCTCAGAAAAACATGGTAGTATAACTAATTTTGTAACTTTAAGTTCTAGCCACGTCAGCCTCAAACCATACAAACAAATTCGTTTATTTATATTGCTTAATAATTGATTAGGTATGAAGTGCCCACGTATAGTATGAAGGTATGTTTGAACTTCACCGTTTTAACAAAATTTAAAAAATTGTTTGTAATGCTAGTTCAGAAAAACGATATTTAAGTGGTCTCACTGGCAAAAGCTCATAAGTGTTTTGACAGTATCAGTCGTCTGAGATCTCATTTTCCTGAATTAGCCAAATCAACGAACCTACCTGTTTTCTTCAAACTGTCACTGGAAAGCACGAAAATAACATTTTATGGATCGAAAAATAAAATATCAAAATTTCAAGACTTTTAGTTGGACATAAGAAAAAGCTGCAAAGCCAAATTCTGCAAGTGTGAATGAATTTTCGTTTACGCTGCACCTACATACACTTTCTATTTCTGCTCAAAAAATGTGTCGATAAACTTGTAAGTCACTCAATAGTCTATAGAGATTGTAAATATTCATGTCCACCTGCAAGATTTTTCTGAGTTCACAGAGTTTCTCACGCCCTTGGAATTTGGCTCCTCGACTAGAGAATTTGTATTGAATTGCTTAGCCCAAAAATGTTTAGTAGGTATTGCCTTGGACCTTTGAAATTTTGAAAACTAAGCCCCAAAATTCTCTAAGCCCAGCCAAGCCCGTAAGAAACAATTCCTGTTGTATTAAACATTTACACTAAAGGACCATTCACATGAGAGCGACCGACGAATGAATGGACAAATGGGATTTAAAACATTAATAAACCTAAATTCTTTACAAAATCTAGACAAAGTGAAAGAAATACAATTAAGGATATAGATACAGATACAGATACAGGATACAGATACTAACATTTTCATTTTCATTAAGTAAACAATAGAATTTTAAGGATACAATTTGTTCGTCGCGAATAGCCGCAATTCATTACGACCAATTTATTTTCTCAAATTTCTCATATTTAAGCAAATAAAAATTCAGGTTTTAAAATTTTAAAATTAATCTTAAATCGTATTCTACCATTTTGAAGAGATTTTGTAAAATATTAAGGTTTATTAATGTTTTAATTCCCATTTGTTTGTTCATTCGTCGGTCGTTGGTCGCTCTCATGTGAATGGTCCTTAAGCTTTACACCCCGTTGTTCTTTTATTGTTTTAGCCTCAATTGCATTTCTTTCATTTAATAAGCTAAGTTTTAAGTGTAAACAGTTGTTGCTTTTGATATGTAAATGTTAAGCCCCGGACTTTGACAATCCTTAGATTTAAACCCCAATAGCTCTCTGGAATAAGGTTAGTTTTTAGGGAGTTAGTTGTTCAACCCTGACTACGATTTTTGTCCAAAATTCTCAGACCTTATTAGTACCAGGGTTTTTTTTTTTTTTTCAATATTCTGGGTTTTGTTTTAAGGGAAAATTGTAGTTGCATGAAACATGTCCATTTTTCACTGCCCCCACTTGGGTTTTTGTCCAATTCATTTAAGGATTTAGCCCCAACCTTATAGGGCTTAGAAAAGAAGTTGCTGATCATGTAAATTGTTCAGCCCCAACCACGTTATTTTGTCCATCAAAATTCTCATCTTAACAATATTTTAGACGAATATAAAATTCTACACGTTATAATGTATTGCTTTCTATATTTCAAATTATCTTAGCAATCGGCTGCGGGGGGGCTTTAGCCCCTATAGCCACCCCCTGGATCCGCCACTGATCCTTTGCACATTATGAAACTTCCACAATGTTCAACGTAATGCACAAGCACATTTAACAATTTTGTTGATTTATCCAATAATATTCCTGTCGGTAAGTTGAAATTTTGACCAAGTTTCACAATCCTCAATTTTTGTAATTGCTGACGCAAACGTCAATACGATTTCTATTTAAAAAAAAGCAATAATTATCTTATGCTCTATATCTTTATGAAATCATCACACCGGGATGGCTTATTTTTATACATAAATAGTCTTAAAAAAAGTTTGTGGTACCATTTGCTCAAAAAGTATCCAACCGATTTCGATAAATTGTATATGTTTGGAAAGCCATAGGTGCGGAGATGTGCAGAATATACCTGAGACACGCATGAACACACTCTGGCCAATTTTTGGTTTTGCACTGCCGATCACTGTGCGTATTAAACAAAATTTAAAACCAAAAAAAATATTTTGTGATTTAATTCTCAAACAAATAGTTTGACTCTCTAGAGTCTGTGAATGTCAGATTTGGGTGGACGAATTTCGCCCAGTGGGCGAAACTTATATTATGAAATAAACTTAATCTTTGCAAGAGCACTTTATGTATACGGAAACAATATTCGTATGTTTAAACATTTTATAAAAATAATCTGTACATATATCGTTAATTAAAAAGGTCAACGTCATAACTCAAAAAACTTCAAACTTCAAAAATCGCAATTTAAAGTTTGCAGGGCTGTATTTCATAATCATCTTAATTTGTATCTACTTTTTTCTTGGTAGAGCTATAATTTAAAGTTTTATCGCAAAATATGTCACTCTTAAAATATTTATTTGGACTGTTTTCAATTCAAAGGCCCCTCATAAATGAAAAAAAATACAGTGTTTCCACAAATATTTAAAAGTGACAGTGTATATAACGACAAAAGATGCTCTATAGCCTTTTTATTTTTCAGTTCTAGAAATGATGGTTTGCCAAAAAATAGTTTATAGAAAATGAGTTTGAACTGTATCTCATTTAATACACATTCTTTTTGCGCAAAAATGTGGGCAGAGTTCAACGAAAGATTTAATTATCTTAATGTGAAAAAATTCAGTGCTGAACAAAATTTTCCCTGACCGCTTTCAAAATTCCCTGACTTCCCTGACCAAATTTTCATTCCCTGACTTTCCAGTCGAGTGGCAACCATGAAAAATAAATTGCTTGAGGATATAGTGTAATCGGAGTCAAACGATTTCTTCTATTTTAATTTGTTGTTGCAGTGTCATAGCATTTGAGTGTGAAAGGTTCACACATGGCCAACATGTTCTTTGTATTTGAAACTGCTGTTTTTGACAGGTTTTTTGAAGTTTTCATAGAAAAGTTTTAAAACTGCTGTTGGTAGTTGCCAGCAAAGTGTCGAGATACGAATTTAAACCATTTTTTGTGAGTTTGTTTTTATATACACACACACACACACACACACATAAACACACCATGACAATGTGGTGTGTTAGTGACAATTTAAAAGATTTAATATTATCATACCTGTCATATTTTAAATTTTTGTTTTAGAAGTCAGAATAAATATAAGTTAATATGACGGGTGTTGGTATTTGTACCTATAGAAAAATTCTGTTGCATTTATATACTTTGTATGAGTTTGGTCGACATTTTCATAGACATGAACTTAATATTCGCTAGTCGTGAATTTGAATCGTGGGAAATTTATCAAATATGTATAGTATATGGATTACAAACTTTGAAATATGTTGTAAACTAAGTAATTTTGAAGCGCTCAAAAAATAGGTAAAAAACTGTCCAATTCTGCTCAAAATGTGCAATCAAATATCCTAGAGTATTATAAGACAAAATTCGATCCAAATCGGTCAAATAATTTTGGCAAGAAACATGATGTTAACTAAGTGCAACAAGCAATGTTTGCATCATTGCTGTGGTCAAAGTAGGACAATAAAGGTGCTACTGATTTTTGTACACGTACTTGGAACTATTATAAAATATCATTATAATATTTATTTATTTTTTTGTTGTTGCAACTTCGGTAGCGATTTTAAATTCGCAAAAATGCTTCACGAAATCATTTTTTATTCGAACAGTGCAAAATTTTTGCAGCTTTAAAAAATTGCTTCCAAGGTATCTAAAAAAAGACAAATAATATAACGATATTGTATAATAGCTAAGGATAACAAGTACATGTACAAAAATCTGTGCCAACTATGATGTCCTACTTTGACCACTAGCTATAGACTAGCTATAGACTACTCTAACATGCCCCAACAACATATCAAAAATGCAGAACTACATCGCACTTTGCGAATTTATTGTGGAATTTGACTGGGCTATAATGGCCATTATGTCACTTTCAATGCGAAAAATGGCCAAATGTTGAAATATGGATATTTTACGCTTTCACAATGTATCACATGGCCATATTTCAAAATATGGCCATATTACACATGGCCAAATGTCACGGAACCCAAAAAACTTCTAAAAATATACAGGGTTGTCACATTATTAAGAAAAATATACAGGATGTCTCATTTTATCAATGGTCCAAACTAAAACTGGTGAAAGACCATGTCATGATCTATCAGAATTTGGTAACTTGTCCATACCGAATCATAATGGGTTTTCTTGTAAAGGTTTTTTTTTTTTTTGAAATTTAAAAAACCTTGCAGCAGTTTTTTGGCATAACTGATTCTTGTTTTCTGCAATTTTTTCAATAAAACATCTAAGAATTGTAATAATTTAATTGAGTAAAAGAATTTTTATTGGCATTATCATTTACTTACAAATTATTATTAAACAATTTTGAATATTGACCAAACTTAACTGTTTATTTCAATCTTTTGAATAGCCCCGCCCTGAACGAAATTTGTATTATTCAGTACTGGTTTTATCTTCATTCTGATGTCAGGAGCATTTTTTAAGAAATACCCTGAATTTGGACAAGGGTTTTCGACTTTGTGTGGTGAAAGGGGCTAAATCCATTTTTGTTTGCAAATTTATTTTCTTCAATAAAAGGAGAATGGGGAAAAACGTATGGGAGCTGGTCTACCCACTCAACAGCAATGTGTTGTATGTCGTTGAAAAGGTAATTTTACTTACTTCATTTCATTGTATGACCATTAAGCTCTAAACTATGGGGTTCGTGAGATATTCGGAATCAAAGCACCGAAAAAGACAATAATGCATTTCGTCATTGGTAGTGTGTCCTCATACCTACATTAATCTGTGATACATCGTTTAAAAGATAATTTTGTGTACTTTATTTTTGTATATAGCCGTAAAGACGTAGATCATAGGGTGCAAGAGATATGTGGGCATACAAATCGGCAAATATAACAACAATGCAATTCTTCATTTGGTACTGGTCTACCAACTCAACAGTAATGAGTCATACGTCGTTGTAAAGGTTATGGCATTTGCTTCATTTCATTATGTGGCAGTTAAGCTCTAAACCATGGGGTTCGTAAGATATTCGGCTCTTAAGCACAAAAAACAGCAATAATGCAATTCTGTATTGGTAACTTATCAACCAAGGCTGAAAAGTGCAGTAATGCAATCCCGCACTGGTAGCTGGTCTTTCAACTCAACAGAAATCTCTCTTATATCTTTGAAAACGCTATTGCATGTACTTCATTTTGCAATATGCCGTTAAGCTGTAGACCGTGGGGTTTTAGAGGTATTTGGATACAAAATATTAACATAAATAAAAAAAACACACTTATAATATTTTATTTGAATTTTTTTTTTAGATTTATATCATACTTTCGTCCAGTATGACATTACTTAGGCGGTGGTGTAAACCCATTTTGATGCCGGGCTATGCACATATAGCCCAAAATTGATACAACATGTGCACATGTACCGACAGTTTGGCGCCCCGTCAAGCATGAACAATAAAAGTGTTTAAAAGCCTCTCGTCCTTCCCTACCTCTATTTATAAGTATATATGTGTAGTATTTCTTGGCTCTACTATGACGCGATTGTATTCGTCCCCTCAATAGGAACATATAACCAGGTTCCGCTTCTACTATGTATTCGTTTAGATCTTGAAGGTTGTTGTCTCTAGAAACATCTATTGTATAGATTCCATCTTCATTTAGATGCTCAGCACAGGCTAATTTTATATGGTATGTGCCCAATGCAATGAGTATAAGATCTTCTTCTTGCATCCGAGGTAAATCTTCAAATTCGGCCATGTTTGCTCCCATATGTACAAATGTTATCCTCTGAAGATTTAAATTGTATTATTGCTGTTTTTTGTGCTAAAGAGCCGAATATCTTACGAACCCCATGGTTTAGAGCTTAACTGCCAAATAATGAAATGAAGCAGATGCCATAAGCTTTTCAACGACGTATGACTCATCACTGTTGAGTTGGTAGACCCGTACCCAATCAAGATGTGCATTTTTGTTATATTTGCCTATTTTGATGGCCAAATACCTCTTGAACCCCACGGTCTACAGCTAAACGGCATATTGCAAAATGAAGTACATGCAATAGCGTTTTCAAAGATATAAGAGAGATTTCTGTTGAGTTGAAAGACCAGCTACCAGTGCGGAATTGCATTACTGCACTTTTCAGCGTTGTTGGCACATATCTCTCGAATCCCATTATATACACTTTACCGGTCATATAATAAAAAGAAGTACACGCAACAGCCTTTTCAACGACACATGACTCATAGTTGTTGACTTGGTTGATAAGTTACCAATGCAGAATTGCATTATTGCTGTTTTCTGTGCTTAAGAGCCGAATATCTTACGAACCCTATGGTTTAGAGCTTAACTGCCACATAATGAAATGAAGCAAATGCCATAACCTTTACAACGACGTATGACTCATTACTGTTGAGTCGGTTGACCAGTACCAAATGAAGAATTGCATTGTTGTTATATTTGCCGATTTGTATGCCCACATATCTCTTGCACCCTATGATCTACGTCTTTACGGCTATATACAAAAATAAAGTACACAAAATTATCTTTTAAACGATGTATCACAGATTAATGTAGGTATGAGGACACACTACCAATGACGAAATGCATTATTGTCTTTTTCGGTGCTTTGATTCCGAATATCTCACGAACCCCATAGTTTAGAGCTTAATGGTCATACAATGAAATGAAGTCGGTAAAATTACCTTTTCAACGACATACAACACATTACTGTTGAGTGGGTAGACCACTTTGCCCATTCTCCTTTGATACAACAATAAAAATCAAAAGGTATTTTATTTGAATTTTGATTGCAATTTAAAATTGGTTAATTTTGTTATAATTATATAACGTTGGCACTTCAAAACTCAGTGAATTGAGTAGGTAAATCTGTAAATGTATATACAAACATACAATGATCGTTTGTTTATTTTGTTAAAGATTAAATAATATAAGAAACGTACGTATACGCCCCAGTGCACCACCATTCATCTTCGTTTTTACAGACAATACAAAAAAAACGGCACGTTTGCGGAATACTTTTATGGTTTGTTTGTTCCTCTCTCTAGGTGATTCCTACAGGATGTTTCTTAAGTATTATTTTAAGACTATTTTAATTAAGTTTGTAACTACAATTCGTTTTTTAAAATATTCGGGAATAATTACTAAACCAAATAAGTGTTTTTTTTTAAATAATGAACGATAATAACTTTGGCAAATGGTTCCTGAACATTTTTTTTTAGATAGAAATGCAGGACGGACAATTTTATAAAACACTAGCCGACCCTTGCTCGTGTTGCTTCGCAAACATTAAAAAAATGATATTTTCTTCGCTATAAGTACATAACATTAAAGGAATTTGTTGATATTTGCATACCTTCCTAAGTATGTATTTTATTTTTGTTTCAAAGCTTCCGGATACACAATGTTTTGGCACTCTTTAGCCATTTTGTAAGAGTGAATTTATTTGAACTCATTTCTAACATTTTTCCTTTTAAAATATTATCCAAACACCATTCAATTGCTTTAATATTAATTGTGCCTCTTTCTTTTAATACACATGACTGAAACATATTTTTCCCGTCATTTTAAGATCTTTAAGTCAAGTTATACGCTTTTTACTCGAACCAAATCACTTTTTTCCCCCCGGAAAATACCGTCTTTATTTTTATATAGAAGCGATGCAAAACAATTCAAATCCACCCAGTATAAGACGGAAATTCATGTCGTTCAAAAAGAAAATTTGTATGAGTGGCCGTGTTCGGGTGGTAGGCAGATATGGTATCTGATATACGTTAGTATCTGATATGTTTTCGAACGATCAAAACCGGAAAGGTAACAATCTATGAAAAATCAGTTGACAAAATAAAAAAAAAACTTTACTCGTCGATAAAATCGGTGTCCTCAATTCGAAACTCGGTCCCAGTCTCATTGCAAATTGAATTAACCCGCATTTTATTGTTATTTTTATATTTTCTTCAATTAATAAACCAAACGACGCGGCACAAAACAGATGAAATGTATTAGCTGTTAGAGTATCCAAACAGATCCGAACAAAAATTGGGATAGCTTCAGATTTCTTTTTGACATCAGCTGTTTGGTTGGTCAGCTGGTTTTTCCTTAGGCGTTACAACAACACGAACAAATCCAGATACCTTTGGCGACAAGGCCAGTGAGGAGGACGGCGACGGCGACGTAAAATGCCGATGATTAGAGATACGCAATACACAAATAATTTGATCACATAATATGTGGATCTTTTCTTCCTACATGACATACTTACCTAAGTTCACACACACACACACACTTTTTGCCTTTCTTGCTTCAATGGCAGCTTTAGTCTGAGAATGATAGGATCTGACCAGGATAAAATTAATTAATTAATGAAATTTTGCTGCTGGTATCGACGCAGAATATTATCCTCATCGAAGGTCCTAAAAGTCTTCAACGACCTTGAAAAACAAAAAAATTCAAAAATTCATATAAAATAACCTATGGCTGACCAATTTCTGAAACTAGCTGACCTTTTATCACGAGTCGTTGGCCTTTCAAATGGTATACATCTTCTGCAAATATCCCACAATTGATGTGCTAAAAGTCTTATAGGGCCTTGAAAAACAAAAAAATTCAAAAATTCATATAAAATAACTAGCTGACCTTTTATCGCGAGCCGGTGGCCTTTTCAACGGTATACTTGTTTTGCGAATATCTCATGAATGAGGTGCCAAAAATAGTTGGTGACCTTGAAAAAATGTAACCCTTGACCAATTTCTGAAACTAGTTGACCTGTTTTGACCACTTACTGACCTTTTAGAAGGCATATGTTTCTTGCGAATATCCCATATATGAGGTGCTAAAGGTTAGGAGCCTCCCACTTGCTCATATTAAATTTTCTATCTTTCCTAGCATACTTTACATTGTGGCGCCATATACTATTTTTGTACCTTTCTATAACTAATTTATTGTGCTCAGCCAGCAGGCATGAATTCAGTTTGCGGGAGAAGAGAACAAACAAAAATAAAAAAAAAACAAAGCAGAAATAATTTAGAAAGTTGATAACATTCAAATGTTTATATGTACATATATATTTATTCCTCAGCTTGTATGTATAACTAAGAAAAGATAAAGGGCTTAAAATGTTTGTAAGAATTTTGAGTTTATCAAAAATTCTTAATTGTACAAAAAATATCAAACTGTTTTAAGAGTATGAGTGAATATTTTAGACTAACTCTTGAAAAAGGTGTACAAAAAAAAAAATTAAACAAAATAATAAAACAAAAACTGTTCAAAACCATCTCGTAGACAGACATAGAGAATAATATTATAAAATTTGATTCAAGTAAATCAGTTAAATATTTAAAGAGTTATGCGCGAAAGTACAAAATAATCGTTTCGTTTTATTACGACTAGTTCCGCCCAGTGGTCGAAATTCGACCACTTCGACTTCGAAAAAGCCGTTCAATAAAGTTCCCAACTTTCTGCAGAGAATCGCAACAAATCTTTTTTAATGTGAAAATACCGGCTAAGTGAATCAACAAAAAATAAAAAATTAATTATTATAGAGTTTTAACAGTTAACTTCATACTTCACTTGCGTCATCTTCTTCAGTTGTTCAATAGAATATAGCAGAATATGTTAATTTTTGTTTCTTAATTTGTTGAAATTTTAAAAGGAAAACGGCAATAATTCTATCGATCCTCATAAGATTTGATACGACTCTTCGAATATGAGTTGTCACTTTTTGAGTTCACAATTTAGAATGGAAGTTAAAATTATAAGCAAAGGACTGTTAGACTATTAGACCTATTTCAAAATCAGTTTTGTAGACAATTTTTTTTTTAAGATTATAAACATAATCATCGGCCAAGCTGCAGACATATCTAGATGCGCTCCATCATCCTTATCCTTTTGATATTTTGTTGCATCTCGGGCAAATTTTGTATCCTTATTTAAAAATTTGCGTATATCCTGCCACTTTTTGTCTTAATTCCTGTGCGTCCATGATTAAAGATTGCAATACTGCGAATGGCACCCTTTCCTCTTGTCGCAATATTTACCGTTTCACAAATGCGATGGTACCAGTGCTAACACTTTACCACAATTGGTATTGACCACTTTTTTTTAAAACATTTTCAATTCCACTTATTACCACTTATCGTAGACACTTTTAATCTTGATTTGCGTCTGAACTGAACGTCCTAAAGACTTAAAAAATACATATTCCTAATCCAGCGGGTGTCATCTTTCAATCGATGTATACGAAAAACCAATTTCTCGAAATCGTCATATTTTTCTCTTTTAATGCGATTTGCGGCAAAACTGAGTGCTCTAGTGACTTAAAAATGCATATTCGTGATCTAGGAAGTAAAACCTTTCAACCGATGTAGCGCATGATATGAAAAACCGACTTTTATCTTTAAACGTTATTTGCGGCCAAACTAAACATCCTAGAGGCATGAAAGTTGACACATTTTTTGGAAAAGGTAAGCAATATTGGAAAATTGTCTATTTTTGCCATTATACTGACAAAGAATGAATTTGCTCATTCTATTGACAGTATACTGGCAGAAAAATGGCAATCTGCCATTCGTGTAAATGCAACGCTGTGGAACTTTTACATACATTACCATTGGCCCAGTTGCTATCTACAAAAAAATGGTAAAAATAGTACTGCACACTTTTCTTTCAGAACTTGATAGAGGGGGTCATTAGGCATCTTTGTATTTTTTGTCGGGAAAATTGCTCCACTGCGTAAGCCGCCATCTTGGATTTTCTCACACTAGTTTCTAATATTAACAAAAAAACTTTAAACATAAAAAATGTTTTGAAAAACAATGGCAGCACTTACAATCTCGTGCTATATCTTTTTTTAAAGCCAAATATCCATTCTTTTACTCGGTGTTTAAAAAAATTTAGTTTAGTGAATAGCTTTAAAATTTGTTTGTGGTACCATTTGCTCAAAAAGATTTCAATAAAATTTATATGGTTTGAAAGCAAATTTTTCAAACAAATTGTTTGACTCTAGAGAACATTTTTTTTCAGGTGTCGATATGAGTTTTTGGTCGAATTTCAGCCAGTGGGCGATATACTAGTATGATGAGATTTCTCTAAACACCATTCGATTCAAGTGTTTTAGTAAATCTGTTTCAAAAACCAACTTCACATATATTCATAGCACATATTTACAAGTGCAAATGTGGCTTAAAACGATTTGGATGCCACATCGTGGGGCTGGAAGAAAACTCTTTGTGGGTTAGAGCACATTACCACCACTGCCGATGTCGCTCCGAAATCATTGCTCAAAACGATTTCCTGCAAATGCAAAACAGATTGTGGGAATATGTGTGGGTGCCGTAAGGCGGGACTTAAGTGTTCTGTCTTATGTGCAAACTGCTCTGGCGAATCTTGCGAAAACGTTGTTCACATTAGGGAGCTGCTCGATGATGAGGATGTATGTAGTTGAATCAAACAATCCCGGACAAATACGAACTGACAACACGGAAGATGAAACACTTGCCATGGTTGAAAATGAAGTTGATGATTTTAATTTGGAACTACCATCATCGAAAAAGAAATTAAAATCTAATTAAATATTACAAGTATTTAAATGCGTGGTTTAGGCCTACAGGGGAAACCACGTCACAAAAAAAAAAAAAAAAAAAACAACGCGCCTAGTACTCTACCTCTACGGTGGTACGGAAAGGAGTTAAGGGTTTATCAAACAATAGCCTCCGATAGAAAAGCATATGAAAATTCTCGTATTTTCAAAGATCCCAAGTTTAAACACTAAACACACAAAAAACATTTTTTTAAGAAATACCTAATAGTTTTCGTAATTTTCAATTTTCTAAAGAGTTAAAGTTCTTAAGTCCACCCGGTTTTCAACAATCGGCTAGAAATTATAAAGAGCGTTGAATTTTAAAATCAAAAATATTATTAAATTACGTAAAATTTACACAAAAAAAAAATTTCCAAAATTTTGAATTGAAAATTTATTTTTCAAAAACTATTAACTAAAACCAAATTTTTTAAACACCAAATAAAAGAATAGATATCTGGCTTTAAAAAAAGATATTGCATGAGATTGTAAGTGTTGCCATTGTTTATCAATATTTTTTTTTGTATATTCAAAGTTTTTTTTGCTTATAATAAAAACTAGTACTTTAGTAAATCTAAGATGGCGGCTTACGCAGCGGAGCAATTTTCCCGACAAAAAACTCTAGGATGTCTAATGACCCCTTCTTACGAGTTCTGAAAGAGAAGTGTGCAGTACTATCTTTTCCTTGGCAAATGCTCATTCCGACTGGGCTACATAGATAATATTACTCACAGTATAGATACATTTTGTGCGCACTAATACATGCATATAAAGGGTCCGCCATCTAACGTTTTTTTTTCAACTAGTGCTTATTTCGTGAATGGTAACACTTAGCTCATGTCTGATTTGACAGATAATGAGTTTTATACTTCTGCTGAACGAATATGGTTGTGTATACGCTTGAACAACAACAATTGCGACATTACTTTGCCGATTTTGCCAACAAAATCATCTTTTTAGATGAAGCTCATTTTGATCTTGGCGGGTATCTATGTAAACAAGCAAAATTGCAAAATTTGGGGCACAGAAAACCCGCACGCATACATTGAAAAGCCGATACACCCGAAACGTGTCACTGTTTGGTGCGGATTTTGGTCCAGAGTCATAATTGGGCCATTTTTCTTCAACTGAGCAAGGAATGGCGATCGTTATCGGGCCATGTTGAACGAATTTTTGTTCACAAAAATTGAAGAGGAGGATATTGGCAATATTTGGTTTCAACAGGACGGCGCTACGTGCCACACAGCCGAAGCTACACTCGATGTTGATGATACATTTTCAAATAAAAAAAGATATTCGGCGGACCCTTTATATGGTGTGGAATTAAAAGAATCAATTATGACTGCGTTGTAATGCTTAAAAGTGTGCTTAAAATTTTACTACAAAATTTAGTCACCGCGTTTTAATATAAAGATTAAGATTTACTTAAAATGGATTGTAAATTATTTAAACTAACTTATAATATTATGCTTTTTTTGTTTAAAAGTTATTTCGATTTTAAGTTTTTCAAGAAAAAAATTCAAACTACAAAGAAAAAATATTGCAAACAAAAACTAAATTTTAAATTTTTCTATTTAGAGTACTACAAAATGTTCAGCAACGCGTAGCTTACGGATATCATTGTTGCCGTTTTGATTATCTAATTTAATTGGAAGTGTTTCTTTTTCAATTTAAAATTCACTACTATATTTTTCCTGGATACCTAAAAAGTTTAATTAACAGGATGTAAAGAAAAAAGAATTAAATTTATTTGGCAAACATCGTTATTTTTATATCTTTGCATCTACGTGAGAGGATTTAAAGTTTTGTTTGGCACTATGGTAATTTGTGATTTCATTAAAAAGTCTCCATCATTAACAGCAAGTGAAATGTAGGTACGTTTAAACTTCGATGGTTTAAACTATTGTGCAATACACAATGTAAGTACACAAGAGTCAGATGAAGAATTTGTTGAAGTATTTTTGCGTGCTGCACGCACATGTTTATAAAGTAGGAATATGTTGTTATACTTATAATTTCTCACAAACCCTATACTGCTTGAAAAGTATCCTTCGAGAGTAAAATAGTTTTTTTTTGGGTCATTAAATAAATGAACTTCTTGGTGATATAAGCTGTTGCCTAAAGAACTTTGTATTTAGGGTCAATGGTCAAAGAAGAATGGAAAAACGCGCAACAGTCATTTTTGTATACAGTCATTTCTAGCTTAAGGACATTCATTTATAAGCCATGGATATGAATAACGCAAAATATTTCTATAACAACTAGGTAATGTGTGGTTAACAAATCACCTAGGCGTTTCTAAAATATTGTGTTTGGTCTTAGCAAAAATTCTGTTGTGACAGGAAAGAATAACTGCTTAAGCTCTTAGGAGGAAGGTTTCATGTGTTAATTCGCTATTTGTTTTTTTTTTTTTTTATTGTCTCTTTGGCTACTTGTTTAGTAACATATTCTTTAAAGGTATCTTTTTTTTTGTCCTGTTTGGTTGGTTTTTCAAGATTGCTTCATTTATGTATGTATTTGTAATCTGTTATTTTTCAAGTAGTTTTAACTCGAAATACCTACTAATTTAAGTTATTTGATAATTGGAATATTAATTTAATCACTTTTCAATTCAAAACAACATCATGACGAACTTCTTTCAAGATTGCGTCAATTTTAATTTCAGATTTGGCAATAGCCGTGTTTTTTGGGAGAGTGTATAGCAACTCAGCCAAAAAACACACAAACATTAACAAAATAAAATTGTTATTAGGAATTTTGTTTTTATTTTGCGTGTACAAATCTTGCTAAGTTGCTATACATCACTCTTTCAAAAAAACGGCTAATTCAATTCTCGAAATTCTAAAAAAACTTAATATTTTACTTGGAAGTATTTAATACGCAGATATACAGCCCTATTGTGAGTTTCACCCGGAAACATTTCGCCCGAAAATGTTTTGTTCGCCCGGACTTTTAAAGCTATTTCAAGTTTCACCTTCCAATTTACAAACAAGTAGATCCTCGTTCGCCACCAAAGATTAAATAGAAATCTAGCTGTAAATGAAATTTCACTCGAAAAAATGCTGTCAATAGTGCCAATAAGGGAATTTTTACGAACAGGGAACATTTTTCGCCCGACACTCACAATAAGGGAAGAGTGAAATTTTATATTTCCGGGCGGATTTTCTTTCACGCGGAACTCACAATAGGGCTAATAGTATTTTTATTTATTCAAATGTATATTTGATTGGCCTTTGAAATATGGGTTGACCAATGAAATACCAAATCATTGATCAATCCATATCTCGAAGGTTAATCGTAATGAAAATCATTATTAAATCTTTATTCTGGTGAATGTGAACACACTGTAATTACTTCTGAAATAATATAACAAGGGTGTTTCCGTATCTTGCATAACTATAAATAAAAGCTTAAATGCAATTAAAGTGTCTGAAATAATATGTTTTCAAACCACAAACAGACAACGTATCGTATCTACGAGATTGTAATTAAACCACAATAGCCATTACCAAAGAAGGACATTCAGTAATTAACAATGCAATTGACGTCAAATGTTAATATGTGATATTTGTCATCAAGTAAAAGAAAATACCTTAAATTTAACTTACTTAAACAGTAGTCTGCTACAGTTTTAGGGTTTGTTTAGGGAATGAATAAAATTAATGTTGAATGATGCGTCGGCATCGCGTCGCTCGGTTAGGCTAGGGAATTAGCTCAGGAACTTTGTGCAAAAATCCTAAATTTTGGTAATAGGATTGAGATTTTGAAGGGTTGTAGAGCCCTTTGAGATTTGAAGGGTTGTAGAGTAGGAAAACGTGGTACAAAATATTAGAGTTCTAACTAAAAAAAAAAAGAAAAACAAAAAATACAACGGCAGATTTCACAAAGATTCAAAATATCTGAAGTGGTGACTAAATGAACTCAGTTTAAGATAAACTAATACTTTTTTTCATAAAAAACCGTAAAGTTGGAAAAATTGTAATTGAAGAAAATGTTCATTTTTCTTACAATATTTACTATCGAAATTGAATAGCTAACGAAGTACCGTAAGGCTAGCGGTTCTTAATAACACTAAACAAATATTTTATTTGGTTATAATTTTAAGATTTTTTGCAGGTTCCTCCTGCAAAACATTTCTGGAAAAAAAAAATGTATTCGAAGAAAACAATGAAAAAGAACATACTTCAGTTATACATACATGGATTTGTATCATTATTTTATTTGCTTATATGTTAATTTTTTGTTTCTATAGGTTTATTATAGTTTATATATGAAGTTACTAGCCGACCCGTGCTCGCGTTGCTTCGCAAACTTTAAAAAATAATATTTTGTTTGATATAAGTACATAATATTAAAGGAGTTTGTTTATATTTGCATACCTTCCTACCTATATATGTACCTATGTATTTTTTTTTAAAGCTTCCGGATACACAATGCTTTTGCTGTGTAGCCATTTTGTAAATATGTGAAGCGTTTTTTTAAGACTGAATTCATTTGAATTTATTCATAACATTTTCCCTTTTAAAATATTCGCCAAACACCATTCAACTGCCTTTTTACTTTTACTCGAACCAAATCATTTTTTTTTCCACCCGAAAAACACCTTCTTTTTTATATATAAGGCGATGCATGGCGAATCCCGGTGATAAGACCAGCAGGCATGAACTTAGTTCGCGAAAGAAAAGAACAAAACAAATGATTGCTCTTGAATAGCATTCCAGGATAGAAATAATTTAAAAAAAATTGATTACTTTCAAAAGTTTATATATTTACTGCTTAGCTTGCATATATAATTAAGAAAAGATATTGGTCTTAAAATTTTTGTAAGAATGTTGAGTTTATCAAAAATCATTTCAAAATATCAAACCGTTTTGAGTGTTTGAGTGAATATTTGGGACAAACTCTTAGAAAAAAGGTGACAAAAAATTTAAAAAAAAAACAAAAATATTCTGAAAATTTAAACAAATTAAGAAATAAAAAATTACCTAAAACCGTCTCATAGACATACAAAAAATTATAAAATTTGTGTTCTGTAAATCAGTTAATTATTTTATGAGTTAACAGCGAACGAACAAAATATTTCTATTTCTATATTTATGTTTAGTTCGAAAACGTTTTTTATATTTTGTATGTATTTTGTTTTGAGTTCATTTCGTTTCACGATTAATTCGAATTTCTTCTTTTGTTTTTTACTTGTTTTGCATTTTCGTTAAAACTATTATGGATCACTTAAGACTGGGTTGTTTCGTCAAAATTTGTTTCGCATTTTGTCTCTACGTTTATCTGTTTTTTTGGAATGTGATTATTTTGTTATCAATTTGTAAGTAAAGAGGAATTATAGATACAAACAAAAATTAAAGAAATGCCTTCTGCAACAAATCCAATAATAATGGAAAACCACCAGTGCACCTTCTTTGTTTTGGAGCATTAACAATAAGTTTGAGATGAATATGCTCACAAAGGTTTGTAAATTCTGTCATTGGAGCCAATGTTAAGTGTAAATGTACATATACCTATGTTGAAGGTACAATTAAAAATTTATTGAGAAGGGATTCAATTCTTCAAAAGAAGTGAAATTGACCTTAACATGGGTCAGGGAACACTAAAGTTAGCCATTTTTTTCGTCGAAAAGTGATGTCAAAGTTAAAAATCAGACTTTAGTGTAGAACAATTTTTTTCTTAAAATATGACCAAGAATCACATCCCAAAGTATGGCACACGAATTACCGTACACCCTGTATATTGACAATGTTTTTCTTTTTGTATTTTAAATGAAGTAGGTATACCTTTTTTTTTTGAAGAAATTATTTTTGTTGAATAAAAATAACTTTATAAAAATTGATAATATTTTTCAGAGTTTTCCTTTGAATTAATTGCAACCTTGGTATCAAAAATCTATGCCAATTTAAGAATATTTGGTTTGTATCAACTTTAATAGAATGTTGGCGTTACGCAAAACATATCTGATAGTTGTGAAAATAAATATGTTCCGTCCAGTTTGATTTCGATCATTTCGTTACCGTTTGTTTATTTTCGTTTTAACGCCTTTAGGTTCTTTACATGCACAAACATTAAAACGAAAATTAAAAAAAACGGTGACGAAATGATCGAAATCGAAATAAACGAAAACGAAACAACTAAAGACGAAATAAACGTAAGACGAATTAATTCCAAAACGCAATGATCAAAAAACGAAACTTTCAAAAACAAAATGAAATTAAAACAAAATATTTAAAAAATTAAACAAAATTTGTCGAAACAAAAAGAAACCAAATAAATGAAAAGTGAAACAGTGAAATGCAAAACAACAAAATGCGAAACGAGTTGAACGAAACAACCAAAAACGAAAGAAAAAAGACGAAACGTACCATACCCTAACAAAATCTCAAACATAGGGAAAAAATGGTTATAATCGATTTTCTGACTGGAATATCTCAAAAACTAGAACCGATAGCGAAAGATGGATGACGGATTTCAGTTCAGCACATGAAATTTTCTCTAAGACAATTCTTACTTCCCTGTTCCCGAACCCGTGTAGACCTTTAAAATCGAGAAAATCTTAAAAAACAACCATTTTTTTTTAAGGTTTTCAGCCATATACCGAGTAAAAAAGGCATGTTTTTAAATTTTAAGCGGCACTGACTTGTGCTATTTTATTACAAGCATCCCTATAGATATTTAAAAGAAATCTTTTAAAGTCGGTGAAACAATTTTTGATACGCGAATTCCTTGATCGTGTTTTGACTTTGAAAAAAGACGTGTTTTTTACATAAAAAAAGTTCGCGTGGTCCGGGAGTACCAGTTTTAAAAATTTTCGGGACGTAGATATACTTGTGTGGGTATCCTCTACAACATCCATGATACCCATTAGGAATATCTGACAATCAAATTTAAGAGACACCCCTAATGGTATGTACATGATTTTAAAGTATTTTTTAATAAATGTATATTAAAGTAAAATTAAGACGATACTTTTTCCCCCAAAACCACCTTTGACAATAGATGTTTGATTTATTCCTACCCACTTTCATCAACGTACTAGTTCTTGGGGGGGGGGGGGCATAGGTTTACATATAGGCTACTAAACTTTTTGATCGCCAATAATTTAATAAGAACGATAAGCTATAAATAGAAAACTCGCAGTTGCGAAATCTGGCGGTCAATTTTTAAAAAATACAAATATACATAGGTACTATATGGCAAGTTATGTATTCGTAAAAAAAATCGGACTTGAGACATTAATTTTCCTTAAAATAACGATTATAGAGAACGCGAAAAAAATGGGTCTCGCAATTCTGTCTGTCCTCATCCCTACAGCCCTACAGGATGGGGGGATTTTCTTCAAACTTATTACCTACCTAATGTTATTTGACTATATGCCCACACATTTTCTTAAATTATTTTTAGGACCAAAAATAACGGTACCTGCCATACAATTTTTTTTCGCCAAAAAGGAAAATAATATTTTTCTCAAAAACGCCTCCGAGGATTTTGTTAAAAAAAAAAATCATTGTGAACCAAAATTAAAATATTTTTTTATTTGCAAACTAAAAAAAAATCAACTTTCTTTTTTCAAAACTCATTATTTTGAAAACCACTTAGTCAATATTTTTAAAACTGGGTTAAAAACAATTTTTTTATTATTTTGAAAAAATCATGTTTCTAAATTCAAAACTAACGGTACCTTCCATACAAATGATGAAAAAACGTTAAGAACAAATTTATTTTTCTCGAAAACGGCTTCAAGAATTTTGATAAAAAGTTGTGTGTTTACTATTACAAGTATGGTCAATATTTAAATAAAAAAAAAATTTACCAATAACGGTTATTAAGGGTACCTGCCATAGAACCAGTTTTTTGTGTTTCAAATTTCTCTTTCTCGTTAACGGCTACACCAATTTCAACCAAAATGTTTATACAAGAGCTGCTTCAGAATTCAAACAATTATGTATTTGTGTATACAAATTTTCGAAAAAACAATTTTTGCCTTTTTGAAAAAAATATTGAAGTGTTTTTTTTTTTTTGAAAATTCGATATCTTGAAAACCGGCGGAGGGTATGTTTTTGATATTCCCTCCACTTACATATATGCTCAAAAATCATTTCTTAATAAAAAAAACCTTTCGTCAAAAATACATATTTTCATATCATTTTACAAGCGTTTTTATTATCTTTCTTAAATATTTTTTTTTTTTTGTTTTGTTAAGAAATCGAATCGAATGACAGGAACTGGTTTTATATATTTAAAAGTTGATCTTGAGTTCCTCTGAAAATTTTATCAAAAAAGGCTATTTTATCCGAAACACTTTCTTAGCTCAAAACGTAAAATTCCTTAAGAAAATGTTTTGTTTGCTTAAAACGTAAAATAATTTAGTTACAGATTAGAAATATTTGCAAATATTTATTTTATTTGCGACGATTCGTTAATGAAGTATTGGTTAAAATGAGTTTTTCAATATGCGGCTCTGGCACAAAACTTTCTTAATACATACTCACCTAATTATTCCAATAATAAAACTTTCCTGGTGATTAAGTTTTGCTAACAAATTTCACCTAGAATTTAAATCTGTCAAAACGTCATGTAGTTGTAGGTATAAGTTCAACATTTACATTATTGAGAGTCAGTGGTGGATCCAGGGGGGTTGCTATAGGGGCTAAAGCCCCCCCCCACAACCGGTTCATAAAATAATTTGAAAGAAAGCGATACATTACAGTGTGTAGAGTTTTATATTTCGTCTAAAATATTGTTAAGATATTAAATTTGATGGACAAAATAACGTGGTTAGGGCTAGCAAATTGGACAAAAAACAAGTTGGGGGCTATGAGTAATGGACATGTTTCATGCAACGATTATTTTCCCCTAAAATCAAAACCCAGAAAATTGGGTCGAAAAAACCTAGCAGCGGAATAATAAGGTCTGAGAATATTGGACAAAAAATATAGCCAGGGTTAAGCAACTTACCCTCTAAAAACTAACCTTATTCCAGAGAGTTTTGGGGGCTTAAGTCTAGGGACTGTCAAAGTCCTAAGTTGGGGATAAGGCATGAAGAGATAAGTAAAAAGAGATAAAAAAGTGGTCGGGGCTTAACATAAACGTGTCAAATGCAACAACTGTTTACACTAAAAACAAAGCTAATTTCAGGAAAGAAACGCAGTTGAGGCTTAAACAATTCAAGACGAACGGGGGGGTGTAAAGTTTATTGCAAATGTTTAATATAACAGAAATTGTTTCTTACGGCCTTGGCTGAACTTAGAGAATTTTTGGGCTTAGTTTTCAAAATTTCAAAGGTTCAAGGCAATTGTCCTTACAAAACATTTTAAGACTAAGCAATTACATACAAATTCTCAAGGAGTCAAGGAGCCAAATTCCACTAGCTCGAGTTTTCTCTTTGTGCACTCAGAAAATCATGCAAAAGCAAATAAATATTTGCAATCTCTCTATAGACTCTAGACTCTAGAGTGACTCGCAAATTTGCAGCCATATTTTTTGAGCATGAATATAAAGTGTATGCAGCGTATACATGAGAATTCATTCACGCTTGCAAAATTGGGCCGCTGGTTATTTCTTAGAGCAGCTTAGTCTTATGTCCTACAGTGGCAGTTTGAACAAAACAGTTTCTCGTTGATTTGGCTAATTCAGGAAAATTGAGATCTCAGAGGACTGATTCTGTCAAAGTTTTTGCCAGTACGACCACTTAAATATAATTTTTCTGAACTAGCCAAAATAAAAACATACCCATTTAATTTTATTAATAAATACTAGTTACACATGATACTACCATCTTTTGGTGCGCCTTTATATTTGCTTCTCTCTCCCCTACAGCAATTATTAATAATTGTTATTGTAGAAAAGTGGGAATGTCAAAATTCGTTGTCCGTTAACTGCATTATGTATCTCCATATATCTTTTTCACAAACAAAAAAATTGAACCCTAAAGGTTAGACTACACTTGACGGAACTGCACTGCAGCGGAACTACACTTCACACAAATTCGTATGAATTTGTATGAAGTTCAGTTCCCGCTTAGTGCGATAGAGCTCCTTAAATTTCATAAAAAATAATGTTTTGCCGCGTGTCGTCGTGAAGTGTAGTCCTGCTGAAGTTGAGTACGGTCTTGCCTTACACCTTAACTGATCTCTATTATTTGTTTAAATTATAAAATTGATCTAAGGATGATTAAATTCTATTACTTAAGGTCTCAAACTGGATCTCCAAACTTCAAGCCCCCCCCCCCACAGCCAAATCCTAGATCCACTACTTTTGAGAGTTTCATAACTTAATTGATAACAAATTAATTAAATATATTCCGAAGAAGTTTTTCAGCACTATTATAATGCTAACGAAATGGCACTCTTTTATATGCAACCACATAAACTATATTTTTGAACAAACAGAAAATAACTCAAAATTTAGTATGAAAACAATTTTAATATAAATTATTTAATTTTAATTCGATTAAAGAAGTAATTTTAATATTAAAATTTCTTTATCTTCATTATTATTTCATTTTAGACAATTTTGGAAGGTAACTTTATAAAATTTAAACTCTCCTTTAACTAAAAAAAAAGAAGTTTTTAAATTTATTTTCAAACACATCATAAATATAATATTTGAGTATGATATTTAAAATAACCCATCAAGCGTTTTGATGTTTCGAATGTCGTGTTTCCTTTTCGAAACACTCTCTATATCTGGAAAACAAGACAAAATGCCTCCGTACGGAAGTTTCATTTCAAACAGCATATCCTGTATGCCTGCAGCTTGTGTCAAGCAGACGGTATACACATACACTACACCATATAGACTACACATACACATCCAGGAAAAAAACCTTTGTATATAATAAGTTCATTCAAAGGACATTGCCATTTAGACAGAGAAACTGTTCTCTGATGTCAACGTCAAAGAGGAAACAAACGTTAAAGTCATCGTTGAGTTTATCATCTGACTTCATTTGCTTTTTCGTTGCTAGCAGCGATACTGATGTGCAGAAACGTTCTTTATTATTCTTTTTTCCAGAAAAATCATGTGTGTGTCTAGAAAAATTGTATGGCTAGGTATCTTTTCTAGACTCGTATCATGAAGGTGGGTTGTTTTAAAAGGAAGTCAATTCCGAGAAATGTCAATTTAGAAAGTTTGAACGAGTTAACAGAGTTAATGGAGGCCAAAGAACCAACAAAAGCTTGGTATAGATGGTTGTGAATTTTTGATATGTTATATGGGATGGTAAGTTATTCTTAATTCATGTTTCCATCAAGGGCACTTTTGTTTAAGTGTTTTGCTTAGATACAATTTTTGTCTGGTGCATTTTAAAGTCACTTTATGTCTAGAGAAGTTTATATTTGTTTTGTTTCTTAAGAGTTTAACTTTTTAAGCGCATTTTCTTCGACCTATAGCATAGGAAGAGATTTATTGATATTTCACTCAGACTTGAATTTCACTTCGAATTTTAAGATTTAACTACAATATGGTGGCTATGACTTGAGATTTGACTCGGTTAGGACAGACAAATAGTTAAATCGACTTGTCTATTTATGAAGTATTATATTAAAAGACTATCTTCTCAGGAATGTCCAATTAAATTCATGCCAACTATAAAAAAAAACATTAAATAATTCGATCACATAAATTAACCAATAGACGCTAAACCAAAAACTAACCACCGCACCAGGCCAACACAACTTTTAATCCGGATCGCATTGCTAATTGAGGTATCCTACATTCAACACCTAATCCCGACATGGTCAACGCAAATGGCTTTTGCCATTCGTGACCCCCTGGCCTGCCCCGACCGAGCCCAGGTAAGCAGAAGCAGCACAGTGTTGCGAATAGTTGTTGCCGATATATTGCTTTGCTGCTGTTTCTGTTTTTGTGTTATGATGGTCGAACAGTGTTTTCCGGGGCAAATCCAATGAACTACATTTCCTCCAGGATGCTTGGCACTCTATTTAGTTATTAAAAATTCATGTTAGAAACAGCATGCTGATTGCACCACATATGGGTATTTATGGTCAAAAACCCAGCGGTAATACGACGGATTGCGATTGGGACTCAAACTATAACCCCTTACTCTATACATAGAATATTTTATGTTAACGATGTGTGGTAAACACTCGTCAGGGTATGCTGCTTGTAAACAAAATTAAAGGATTTTTTGTCTATAGTTTTCGTAGTAAATAAGGGAAAGCTGGAATGCTTTTTTTAAGTATAAATCGAATTTTGACATCGCCTTTGAACTGACGAGAACAAAGTAATGTATTTAGAGTTCATTTCAATTTTGTATCTAGAACAAATTGTTTATAGGTCAATTGATTTAAATTATAATTTCTACACCTAAAAAGATTGCTGAAAACTGTAATACAAACGTATATGTATTTGTTTTCGTATGATACTTACACAGCACAGAAATGAAACCTAAATTTAATCTTCAAGAATGAAAACACAATGGACAAAACACTATTTTAAAATGGAATCAATTTAGTGGGTCTGTCTAAAAATGAAACCTCATAAATTGAAATTTTGGATTCGCTTTAAAATTTGGGACCTAACTGCTTTACACAATTTTTTTGAAGTTTTTATCCAAAACGTCTCAGAATTTTGTATAACAATTTTTCATGTGCTAATAATGGAACGATCAACTGTTTAACATGCACTAAAATAGTTTTTTTTTGTTTAAATTGACAGGAGTTTGTAAAAAGTTTTAATTAACTAAACTAAAATATTTTTTATATTTTAGAAGATTTTAAGCTAAATTTAAAATTAAAATATTGTTTGAAAATTTGGAAGGCAATATAATATCGTTTCTATTTCTCAAAAGAATCTGTGTTTAATATTATAATGAAATTGTTCAAAATGTTCGTAATACCATAAATTGGGTTTGGAAGAGAAATTGTATCCGATAGGTGGCTTCGGAGTAAAGTTATTAACACATTCTATAATTATAGCTAAATACTAAAATAATAATAAAATAATTATAAATTAAGAATTCACCATAAATTAATCAAAAGGTACAAGTGACCTCAACTCCAGAAATGAATGTGTTTCGCCAAGACACGACAGTGGGCTCTTCAGTTAGTTTGTCATATCCTACTAAGTCAAGCGGGTAATTATTTTCTTGGTAGGTACACGAATTTAAACAAATTCTCCTAGAATAATAAAATTCGTAGTACATAAAGGGTTTTCCATTAAGGGCGGGTCGATTTTTTTGAATTTGAATAAAACAAATTTTATATGAGATATCAATAAGGTTTTATCTTTATTTGAGAGCCCTGTTAATGACATTATGTGTGAAATATAACATCGTTCAAATGGCCGCCGCAGCTTCGCTGGTTGGGCGGATTCGAAAGGTCCAGTTTTCGATGACTCTGGTGCATAAATCAGGCTGAATTTGACCGATGGCATTGATTATGTTGTCTTTGAGGGTCGCGGTGGTTTGTAGCTTATTCGCATAGACCTGCTAATTAAGAAAGCCCAACAAGAAAAATTCCAAAGGGGTCAAATCACACGATCTTGGTGGCCAATTCACGTCGCCTCGGCACGAGATAACCATGTCATGAAACCGCTCGTGCATAATATCGATTGTGACTTGAGCTGTCCATCCGATTCAGGACACAAGAAGTCGGTGATCATCGACTAATAGCAGTCGCCGTTTACGGTGATGGCCTGGCCAGCATCATTTTCGAAGAAGAACGGACCGACGACGCCTCCAGCCCAAAATCCACACCAAACAGTAACTTTATTTGGATCCTTACTCTTCACCTCCCCCGCCGACAAACTTTCATATCCCCAGTTAAGTCCAGTTCGAAATTAAGCCAGTGTGTGATGGTACTTTATGTTCATTGCTCCTTATTACAAATAACTCCCCAGAGCAGGGTAACATCAGGTCTTTCCATTTTGACTTTGGAATTTAAAATTCAGTTTAATTTAGTTTATGTAGAGTGACATCTTTTGATTCCCGCTTTAATGTCAATGAACGAAATTCTTCCTCTAAATGACTGTTCTTGCTTCTTGAAAAATATTTGTTCTGGTTTTTATTTTAGAAGCTTTAACTCCGCAATTCTTGGCCATTTAATAGATTCTCCTTTGTCGTCTTTTCTTATATATAATATTCTTAGAGCTTTTAAATGAGTTTAGAAATCAAATAAATCGGAATGTATCAGATGCCTGACTTTATAGGGCTGGGCATTTCTCGCAAGTTTCAATAAAGGGTGAAGTAGGCTAGGAATCATGACCTCTGCAGCTTTTGACATGACATGAGAAATAGCACTATGCGCTGAATCACCTTCATTTTCGCTATGATTTGCCTCAAAGAAGCGAAGAAAAAGGAGAATGGGCAAAAATATATGGGACCTGGTCTACCTAGTGCCCAGAAACGAGACCTATGAAAATGATTAGGTACTGTGGAGTGTACCAACGTAGGAATATTTTAATTGTCCTAAACAATGGGAGTTGGCTAAAATAAGTGACCAAAAAAATAAGAACAACACTTTGCAAATTCGAATAAACATAGAGGAATTGTTTTATATTTTGTAATATACTGCTTAAACCCCATGGTGTACAGTTCTGTGTCCATATTCAAAAATGATGCTCTTGAACTAAGCTTTCTAACGTGGTATATCTCAATTGTGGGCACTAGACACACAATTATTCCTATTCATTAAATTCGCTAAATCGAATAAAAAAAGGTTGAATTTTCATACTGTTAAGCGAATTATTCGCCAACCATGATATTATTTGCTATAATTGGCCATTGGGATAAATGTTCCTTTATTTTGGATTCTATTCATTTCATCGAAAGTGACCAATATTGTTATTTCAATGCCACATTATTGCAATTACTTTTTCTCTAATTTCAATATTTGTTGCCATAAACTGCCTAAACCCCATGGCTTACAGCTTTGTGTTCATACAAAAAAATGATGTACTAGGGCTAATCTTGGGCAACAGGTAGACCAAAATGCCCATTCTCCTGGTAAATTAGCAATTTAATGGAAAACTGGTACGTCTGTTCGTGAGAAACATTTTTTCGAAAAATGCACTTTGCCAATTATGTCGTAGCGGATTTAGCCATGTCCCCGACATTTTTCAGAGAATCTAATGATGTAGGAATATGCAATCAAGTTTACCTAGCACATGTATGTATTTCCGAATCTCAAAAACGACAATTTGGTAGTTACGTCTGTTCGTAAGATAGGGGAAGAATTCATTGATAAGAATAAGATTTGATGTACGTGCAGTTCAGAAAAATGAGAATCAAAAATCGCACAATTTGTTTATACGGTTAGTTAAATCAGGTTGAACAAATTTTAAAAGGTTATTTCTGGGGCAGTGATAAAATAATCATACAAAAAACGCTAAATTTGTGTATATTTGGTATATCTGGTTAAAATAATCGTTCAAAAAACGCGCGATTCTTAGGGCCCTTTTTTATTTTTGTTTAATAATAAAAGTTTGGAGCCATTTTTCATAATTTCAGCCCAAAATTAACAATAAAAAATGTGCCAAAACAAATGTGTATAACATATGCACTTAAAAGTATTTTTGTGGGCATTTGACCTCCCGGAAATGTAGCTAAAAATCAATATTCTGAAAATCATCAACACTTTTTTAATATCTGTACCTAGAGTCAATCGCACATATTCCGAGTATAAATTTGTGTTTCCTCAACCTCCCAACTAGAGGCCTTTACACAACTTTAAATAACTTTGAGCCATAAAAAAGTCTTTCCATTTTGTTCCATAAAAATGAACAGAACTAATATAAGATTAAATCTCAAATCTCTTTAAGCAGTCGAAGAAAATTTAAAAGGTGGAAAGTTTTTACTTTGAATCTGTTTTTACTGTGGTAGGTACTATACCACGGTGTTCGTTTATTATAAATGGTATTGTGTTCCCGACTTTCACGTTAATTTTATATACCTACATACCTACGCGCTAAAAAAAGCCACAAATCGAATTCCAAATTAGGTATATTATCCAAGCATCTGTCACGTAACATATTGAATTTCTCAAATGTACGAGCAACTCAGCCACCTACACCTAATCTTTCAGTTTTCGTAGAATCTTATTTGAAATTTACATAAATTATATATGTGCCATATTTTCACTTATGTAGGTACATACATAAATGTGTGTGCTTTTAGTATACGGTATACCTATACCTAGTGTACATTTCAACAAAAGTTAATTTGCAAAAGTTTCCTTTATCAAATTTTTAAAGGAAAATTAAAACTCCTTAAACAAAACAAATCTCAATTGAAAACCCAGCATTTTGTTACCTCAGCTGAATTTTATGGTTGAACCTAAATATTCTTTCCTAAACCGCACAATCAAACGCAGTTTTAACACAGTAAAATACCACAATCCACATGTACATAACATTCTTTGATTTTGCACGTAAGCATTATAGCAGCTCTTGAATGTTTAACATATACTTTGCATCGTAGCTTGTGTGTGTAGGGTGACCAGACCATGTGTTTTTTTCAATTGAAATAAAAATTAAAACTATTTTGTTTTGAAGAACTAAGAATTTATTGAGGCACCTATTATGAATCGCGAGTCGCAAGAAATATTAGGCGAATCTGACTTTTGGCACTACTGTTTATGGCTCACCTAACTGTATTCGGCTAAAAAGTCAAAAATGTGTTGAAATGAGATGTTGCTCTATACGAACGTCGCAGTTTGCTATTCTTAAAACCACGACATATGTGATTTTAAAAACGTTCGACTTGAGTCGAACGCTCGACTCGCGAGTCATAATAGGGCCCTAAGATTTAAGCGCCCTGACCCTGATAAAAGTTACAATTTCTTTTGGAACAAAGAAAATGCAAGACATTTTTATTGGGATTTAAAGCAATTTAATGAGAATTTAAAATTCTAAGCCACTTGAACACCAGATCAAGTTTAACCTCAGTTATAATATATATTATTTTACACAACGCTCCACTTTTTAATTTTGTTTTGCCTTACACAACAAGAAATAACAATAAAAAAAAACTTCGTAAAATGGTCACCCTACGCATATGTTAGTAATATTTTCCTTCCTCCTTCATTGCTACCGTCACACACAATCATCTAAAATACTCTGCAGTGAAACGGACCACGATTAATTAAAAATTATTCAATCCCAACTTCCCCAGATACAATTATTATTATCCTACAAAGTCTCTGGCACACTGGCTCTGGCTCTGGTAGTCTATCACGTTTCACGTAAGGTATACCATATACATACATACGTTCATTCATAATGCGTTGCACGATAATTATTATACCTGCGTTCGTTTACATCACTTCGCAATCCCAAGGGCCATTAAGTTCCATTTCAGTTCCAGGAAAAGTTATTAATTTTTGCAAATATTCTCCTACTTTAAATAGAACGTGAAAAGTATGTTGGTTGGTACTCGTACTTGTTATGTTTGGCGAGATAAAGGACTTATTCGCCATTGCAAAAAAAAGTAATAGTAAAGTAGGTAATACTCTTGCAGCAGCATCAGTCATCAATCACTCTTCCCAGGAGAAAGATGATAATTATTATTGTTGGAGTTCTTTTTTTTTTTTTCGTATGCTAAAGCTGGTGATACAAAATAAATCCCTACACTCGCAGTTGCATACAACGACCGACTACACGACACCGGCGACGGCGACGTATGTAGTGTAGATATGCAGTAGATTTACATTAAACTGCAAGTGGCCATTTCCACACAGATTGAAAAACAAAAAGGAAAACAAAAAGGAAAACAAAGTGTTGAATTGAAAATGGAACGGATGTGAGTTGTTTTTTTATTTTCGCAAAATAATAAAGTTTTATATGGGATTTATATTGCACTAGATTTGGTTTTTTGATTGAAGAATGGAAAAATAAACTTTATGATTATTGTAGGTGCATGTGTTCATGTGCGTGCATTGTGCATTTAACAATAGGGGTTGCTGTGTATCCTTTTAAGAATGGATTTATATTAAATAATGTACAGTACAGCTTATCCATTTTTAAATTGTGGAATTTTATTATTTATGTAGATATGTAATGTATGTATGTTTGTAGTTCTTTTCAGTATCAGTTGATAATGAAAATTGTGTATTATTTTATTTTGGTATTTTGTTAAAACTTTTTAGTTTGAAAATTGGAATGTAACGACAGGATGGAGTTAATTTTTGGTTTAAATTAACACAAAAATAAATACATGAATAATAATTGATATATTTTCTATTGTTTACGTTTGTGTTTTTCTTTTATATTTTTAAATAAGCTTTTAGTCCAGTAACCTTGTCGTTCGTATGGAAGGCACCTTTTGCGTCAAATCTGGTATTTCTGATTTTTTGCTCAGTTGTTCAGGATATTGGCCTAGTAAATATCCTAAGTTTTCGACCTCGAGCGTCGACCGCTTCATGGTCAAAAATCGAAAAAACCGGGACTTTTTCGCGATTTTTTTTTAGTTACTGGCGATTTTAGTGATTAAGAAGTAATTTTAAATAAAACCAATGTTCAATTTGACCCCAAAACCATCTATGTAGACCGAATGGTTTCCAAAATACAGCATTTCAAAATTAAGCGATACGAAAAAAAAAATATAACAAGTAGTGTTATCAAACAGAGGAAAATAAAGAATGGTTGACATAAATGCATCGAAAGCACTGGAGCGTGTAGCAAGCAAATAACAAAAATCTCATAAAAAAAGTAGTTTCAATAATTTTTAATTTTCTCAAGAAGTAGTAGACAAAAAATCATCTAGTTTTCAGTTTTTGATTAACGAGTTCTGAAAAATTACACATTAAACTTTTTTTTTTGTTTTTTTTTTCCCAAATTTTGAGTTCAAAACCCATTTTAAAAAAAAAAAAATTTCACTTGATTAAAAAATTTGCTAATAGGACAGAGTATTATGGCTTTAAATAAAGACCTAATACTTAATTGTGACTGTTATCGTTATTTTGTAATATTTTTCTTTTCATTTTTAGTACTTTTGTATAAAACTGCCCCTGCCGCCCAAACGGGCCCCCCTCCTATAGTAAAAAATGCTTGTATTTAACGGTTCTACAAAAATCCGTTATTATTTCTCGCCGCCTAAGTTATTGTACTCGTGCCATTGTATTTATTTTAGTTGCATAAGATTAGGCGTTAAAAACTTCCATAAACTCATGTGCCATATGCTAAGATTAAACCAAGAATAATTCTTATATATAACACATCCCCCAACTTGAAAGCGATTAGAAATAAATGAATTAAAGTAGGCTTCGGATATGCTATGGAGTGAACAATTCTGCATCGACACCAATCTTAATATTTCATGAATATGTACAATGTACATATATAATTACTATTATTTTCTTATAGTCAAAAACACTTTTCCGCCGAGGGTATATTGCGCCCCAGCACGCAAGAGTAGGGAAGGGGCCAACAAAATAATCCTATGGCTGCAAGTATTTTGAATCCAACGGGCAACGAGGCATTCCGCGTCATCGTCCGATGTCCGGTTCCGATTTATAGGCCAATTTACGTGGAATTTCGTTGTTGTAACCTGTTAGGAGGCAACCCTCATATTGTCGATTGGCCAGTGTTCCCACCATAGCAACACTTCTAAAAAGGAAAGTTAGGATCTAGACTTTTAGTGTACCAAAGCTCATCCCGTCAGGATGAAGTGCAAGGTTGATGTCCTTAACTATACGTGTTCTCATAGTATAACATATAACGGTATAAAGAACCAAATAGACATCGAGATTCACTATTCGTTTTTTCGTTACAACATATAAAACAAAAATTCTCGATTCAATTTGACTGGACTTGTACGTGACGAATTCCACAATGAATTCAAATGGTCTCTGTTTTGTTCGGAAAAGTAACACACCAATTTTTTAAAACAAACAAAAAAAAAAACTATAATCAAGAGTACAAAATACAACATACAAAATATTAATGTATTACACTGGTCTACAAAATTTATATTTTTGTCTGTTGCCGCGAATTTTGTAGTTGATAGTACTCACTTATGACTTGTTTGTTTCAAATTTACCGTTAAAATGTTTTTAGCAGCTCGCGTGACTTTGGTTCTGATTTTTATCGTTGAAGCCTGTATATTAATCGATAGTAGACGTATTTTAAGGTGTTAAGATTATTATCTCAAGTTTTTGCGTCATGAGTAGTTCAAAGAGACGTTGTTTAAACAACCCAGATCATTTTTGCTACATATGCGGAGAATATGTGTGCAAAAATCGTAAAAAAGTGTGTAGAATATTTAAGATTATGGAAAAGTGGTATAAGAAGTGCCTTCAAGTTTGAAACACCGACCATTTGGCGAGAACCACGAAATCATCTTGAGGACTGTTATTTTTGTAGCGTGAATATAAACGGTTTAAACACTAAAAATCGAGCTAAATGGCAGTACCCAAGTACTAGTTGTGTTCAACGTCCAGGGCAGCGTTCACCTGATTCTTCAGTACTTAAAAATAAAATTTAGGAGATATGAGCGAAGAGCAGGGAGAGCGTATGCATCAATACTTACGCGTCATGGAAGAGCGCTACCAGGGTTTCTGGGATAAGAACATGATGTCTGACCATTGTTGGTCATTAACGCGTCACTTTCCAAAGTCTACACATCACCGAAAAATTTTAAAACGAAGTTTTTTAGAACTCAACGATTAATTTTTTTTAATAAAGTTTTATTTTAGTAAATAAATGTTTTTTTCTGTTGTTGTGTGTGTTTGACCATTTTTTTTAGTTAATTATTTGATTGTGTTTTATTAGGCTCTTTTGGTCTTTTTGATTTTGGAATGCGAATAAAAACACTTATTCCATTCTTATACCCAACGTTTCGTTAGTATTCCTTACTTCTTCAGGGGCTTATTTTATTTATTCCAGTTTTGTATTAAATCATACTATATGTATATCTTAAATAATTCCCATAATTGCATCAACCCGACGGCACTGACACAAAAATTGAAAATAAATTAACAAATATAGGTACGAAATAAACAGAAAAAACTATTCAATTAAACGAGAAATGACATAAAGGTTATCACAGATTATCAGGTACTTTTGTTATAATCCAATAACAAAAGTACCTGATAATCTGTGATAACCTTTATGTCATTTCTCGTTTAATTGAATAGTTTTTTCTGTTTATTTCGTACCTATATTTGTTAATTTATTTTCAATTTTTGTGTCAGTGCCGTCGGGTTGATGCAATTATGGGAATTATTTAAGATATATAGTATGATTTAATACAAAACTGGAATAAATAAAATAAACCCCTGAAGAAGTAAGGAATACTTACGAAACGTTGGGTATAAGAATGGAATAAGTGTTTTTATTCGCATTCCAAAATCAAAAAGACCAAAAGAGCCTAATAAAACACAATCAAAAAATGTTTTTTTCTGTTTTATACCTACAAAGCTGAATCTCAGAAACTAGAGCTGATACAACTCATTTACTTATATTTCTGAAAATATCATATCATGTGTAGTCAGCAACAACTAAAATTTCTTTGGCAACAGGTGTACTGTAAACTAGTGTTATTTATTATTATTTTATATAATCTTATTTAATAAATAAGTACAAAATTATGATCTCTATGTCACATAAAAGTGACAAGATATAAACTAAATTAAAGTATTTAGACATTGAAATAAATTAAATCACTTTTCTTATATTGCTACTTTTTGTATTTATTTTTTTAACGAATAAACTGACTTCCATTGCAAATTGCAATTTCTATTAAAAAAAAAATAAACAAAAAATAATGTATAAAAGAATTTCTTATTAAACGAGTATCTATCTTATTGCCGAATCCATTTTGTGTTGAAAAGAACCCATCTCAAAATCTAATACCTACAATGTGAGAATTTCTAAAGCATTCCATCCTCGCTGGGATGCCCTACTCGCACAACACAAACAATGTTATAACTGCATGTGACATGAATTGGGTGATAAATTTTCCAATGTGACATTTCACGAAAGGACGGCCGTGGCGGCGGCGGCAGGCGGGCGACGAACGGACGTTGTCTTCGAGATGTGATTTAAAGGCGACCAATTTTAATTAAAATCTTTTTGTCTGGCTAATGTGCGGGTGGTAATAATAATAATGGGGAATTTCTTCTAATTGGGAATGTCTGCTGCAGAAGCAAATAAATTGATATTACTGTTGTTTTAAAATTGCTAATAAGGATTCCTGTTGCGCGATTAGGTACCTTTCCTTTTCTAACAAAATATATCGATGAACCGTAATTACAGTGTAATGAGATACAAAATATAAGATCCATATTAACAAAATTTAATAAAATTTTGCAAAGACCGTTAACACAATCATTATTATTTGAATTTTTATATTTATTTTAGCTCAAGCAATTCAAAAAACACTTTTTCCTTACACCGTTTGAAAAATAATATGAGAGACATGAAGTTAAATGTAATCGAAAGAGGAGTTTTTAAGAGATTTTGAAAATATCGAAGCATTTTTCTAATAAACCTCCATATTTTTCAATATATCTTTCCCATATTCTGACAATAACCCTTAGGCCACACGAGCCAGTACTGTCTTACAAGTTACAATACATTTAAATTTGTTTACTAGCACATAAAAACCTGAGCAACTTGCTCGTCAACTGGCTTGCTTTTTTCGAAGCCAGTTGGGAAGCTAGTAGAGAAGACAGTGGCCTCGTTCAGACTTGTTTAAAGCGATGTACATAGATAACTTTTCGTTGAAATTTTTGGAATTAAATATTCTTTTTGCCACAACGAAATTTAAACATTTCCAAAATAGGCAACTGTCAAATATGATTGAAGGATGGCTATGGTTATGATCTCTTAAAAATCCTAACTTTTTGAGAGTATATTTTTTGCTTGGGAAAAATGAGAGTTTTGGGGATTTCGGTGACATTTGGAAAATTCTGTTAACGATTTGTCAAGCCATAGACTGTCAAATTAAATTGAAAGATCGCTACGGAGATGATGAATTAAACAAATTTAAAGATTAACAACCTTATTCATTAAGAAAAAATAGTTCTTTTAGCTCCCGTGTTTAGGAAAACTACACCATGGAATAAGAATGTTCCGGACTCAAATGGAGCAGTAAGCAATTGCCTTTAGTTTAAGCCCAAACAATTCTCATTCAATGGTGTAGTTTTCCTAAACACGGGAGCTAAAATAACTTTTTTTTCTTTATGAACATTTGTGTACATTTTTTGCGCGAGAAATGGCGATTTTAGCGCTTTTGGGTGATATCTGGAACGAAATATTCCTCGTACGATATTATCAAGTTTCTTTCCTACCTGTCAACGTCTAAACTGTCAAATTCCATTAAAGGATGGGTACGATGATCATGGATTAAAATAAAAAAAAAAAAAAAAAAAAAAAAAAAATTGAAATTTTTTGAATAAGATGAATGTCAGAAAAGTCTGTCAACGCATTGGAAGTATTATGCATTGACCATCACAAGACTTGATGCAGAATACGACGTCATTTTTTGTTCACGCGTTGAAGTAAGAAAAAATCGAAATCCGATGCCAAAGCAAATTCAATAAAAATGTGTATTAAGAATCCTAGATAGGCTATCCTAGTAAAAGCTGAACGTGGCCAGTAAGATACATGAAAGCAACTTGCTTATAAGTTGCGTGCCACTTACTTCACAGTATAGTCAAGAATAGGAATTTGAGAGTCAATGTATGTAGCGAACTTGCTTGCCAGTACTGGCTCGTGTGGCCTCAGGGTAAGGTTATCGATTTCGTAACCACAGAAATACACTAAATTTCACCTCTCCCTTTATGTTAATTTAGGCGGTCATGGGGCTGCATAAACATTTTTGCAATAAATTGTTTTGTTGACAGTTTTTGAAATTTAAAAAGATAAAAACTATTTTAAGAACAAAATAGTTGAATATGACGGTACAGCGACCAAAATCAAACGAGATTTATTTAAAAAAAGTTGCCTTAAAAATGGCCAAGAAGAGGCTGATGGGTCTGACCCACGCTAGTAACTTCCCATTGTTGCCCTTGAAAACCATATATGTAGGTATGTAGAAGTAGATATTTTCTTTAAAATTCGCTATGTACTTATTCTATTTATAATAAAATTTTTTTGATTTTTAGTTGCGATATATATGTATGTAGGTACTATATGGCAAGTTATGGATTCATAAAAAAATTCGAACTCGAGATAATAATTTTACCTAACATTCTGATGATAGAAAACGCGAAAAAAGTGGGTCTTGCAATTCTGTCTGTCTGTTCTCGCCCCTACAGCCCAAACGGCTGGAAGGTTTTTTGACTAATATGCCCACACGTTTTTTTTATTTTTCTTAGGACCAAAAATATCGATACCTACCATACAATTTTTTTTTCGTCAAAAAGGATAATAATATTTTTCTCAAAAACGGCTCCGAGTATTTTGTTAAAAAAAAATTCAAATAATAAAAATAAGGAAATGCTACTTTTTAATAATTTTTTTATTTTTTAATTTTTGGTACCTCCAGTCAGCCAGTTTTCTGGTTTTTGATTATCTCGAAAACAGTTAAGTTGAAATTTTTTCTATGGTGAATCTTCTAAAAAGAATAAACATTATTGTGAACCAAAATGAAAAAGAAATCAATTTTTTTTGAAAACTAAATATTTTGACAACTACTTGGTCAATATTTTTAAAACTAGGTGTAAAATAATTTTTTATATTTTATAGAATACTTGAAAAAATCATGTTTCTAAATTTAAAAGTAACGGTACTTTCCATACAAATTTGGAAAAGCGTTAAGAAAAAACTCATTTTTTTCAAAAAAGGCCCTAAGAATTTTGATTAAAGGATGTGCGTTTACTATTAAAAGTATGGTCAATATTTTGATACATTTTTTTGTTCCCAATAACGGTTATTAATGGTTCTTCTTCTAGTTGTCGGCTACACCGATTTAAACCAACATTTTTATACTAAAGCTTCTTGACAATTCATACAATTTCGCAAATACAAATTTTCGAAAAAATAATTTTGAATTAAAAAAACAAATATTGCAATTTTTTTTGAAAATTCATTATCTTCAAAACGGGCTAATGAATATATTTTTTATTGTGTGTAAAATATTGTATTGTATAAATACTAAATGTTGGCATACCAGATTTCATTTTCGAAAATGTGCAAACAACTTAGTATTTAAAAAATAAATTTTTAAGAAAACCTCTCCAAAGATTTTTGAATTTTTTTGTTCATAAATTCATATTTATTATATTAAACAAATCAGAAAGAGTACTTTATTTTGAGCTCTAACTCTTTAAGCCATTGAAATATTAAATTCATAGTAATTTATAGTATTAATTTATTTAATTTTTTTATTTTAATGATATCATAATATTTTCGAACCAATACATGTGTACTTTTACATCATCAAATTCTAGCTACGTTAAAGTTGTTAGCTACGAGAGCAAGTTTGTGCGACCCAGTCGTGCCCATTTTATCTTTGGAAACATCTTATAAAATTCTAAGAATCTTATTATTATTAGTCCAGTCAAATGAGGATAAAATTAAAGCAGATGTGGATAGCATCTTAGATTTTTGTGGGATTCGATCAGAAATAATATAAAAACGAGAATATGAGGCTGCCCTCGCTCAAAAAGGTGTGCTATTTGCAGGAAAAATCAAAACGTGCAAGAAATTGTATCATGGACTCCCTATTTTTTCTTATTTTCCTACATAACTTTGGAAATATGCATCTTAGGATAAAAACAACAAAACAAAATCTGTTTGCTATAAAAATCTCCATAAGATGACATTTATATCAAACTTTCTGGCGTTATAGTTTTGTAGCTATACAGCGTTTAAGTCAGAAAATAGCTGTAAAAAACAGAGTAGTTTTGAAGCGCTTAACTGACCGCTAAAAAATGGTCCAATTCTACTATTAATAAGGAGTCAAGTAGGAGCTATACCCCCTTCCCGTAGGCACTTGAATGTCACCTCAGTTTGAGGGTGGTTTTTTATGTTTTTGGGGGTGGGGAATCCGAATCCGGAGTTAGTTTTTGCAAAATCCGGTGCGAAGTCATTGTTATTAACGAATTTTAATGCATTTTTGTTATTCAATAAAAGTTATTAATGTTAGCGAAAATGTTCCGAGTAAATGTTGTTCCTTATTTTCTAACGAAGAAATCTGTTGTTTATTCACGTAAATCGGTTTATAATTGCTCAAGATATTGCCAATTGTTTCTTAGTAGGGACGGCGCGCAATCAATTAAGGGAGCGCGAGACGGAAGAACGTGTTTTTTAGGTAAACGGTCAGAGTTATCGTGAAAATTGTTATGAAAGAAATCATTCTCTATATTCTGACAAACATTTCTGTTTGTATTTTATCTCAATTGAATAATTAGAATCGGAGATATACACAGAAACGTAGACTTAGGATAAGATTTTTCACATTCACATGGTTAAAGAAGACCAATTTACTCAAATTTCCGCACGATAAATCATAAAACAAGTATTTTTAATTTATACTCCTGATTCTAATTAATAAAAGCGTTTTTCAATTTTTTTATTTATAGCGTCTAGTCTTAAAGATATACTTTTTTTTAAGGCATGACAGGTTTATTCCACATTCCAATTTCTTAATATAATAACAGCTTGTGCTTCTACAGGGTGATTTGCATAAGGTGTCACAAAAGTCAGTCTATGTAGGTTGGACTTAGACAAGAAAAAAATCGTATGGCAGGAGGATCTATTTCCCCCCTTTTAGTCGGGAGGGGCAATTTTCAAAAACAATCACTTAAAACAGACAAAAATATTAAAAAATAACGGTAATACTTACAGAGTCATGCTATATCATTTTAAAAAGCCAAAAATCTATTCTTTAATATTATTTTCAAATTAAATTAAATTGGAATGTGGAATAAACCTGTCATGCCTTAAAAAAATGTATATCTTTACGACTAGACGCTATAAATAAAAAAATTGAAAAACGCTTTTATTAATTAGAATCAGGAGTATAAATTAAAAATACTTGTTTTATGATTTATCGTGCGGAAATTTGAGTAAATTGGTCTTCTTTAACCATGTGAATGTGAAAAATCTTATCCTAAGTCTACGTTTCTGTGTATATCTCCGAATCTAATTATTCAATTGAGACAAAATACAAATGAAAATGTTTGTCAGAATATATAGAATGATTTCTTGCAACAATTTTCACGATAACTCTGACCGTTTACCTAAAAAACACGTTCTTCCGTCTCGCGCTCCCTTAATTGATTGCGCGCCCTCCCTACTAAGAAAAAATTGACAAAATCTTCAGCAATTATAAACCGATTTACGTGAATAAAAAACAAATTTCTTCGTTAGAAAATAAGGAACAACATTTACTCGGAAGATTTTTTCCTAACATTAATAACTTTAATTGCATTACAAAAATGCATTAAAATTCGTTAATAACAATGACTTCGCACCGGATTTTGCAAAAACTAACTCCGAATTCGGATTCCCCACCCCCGAAAACATAAAAAGCCACCCTCAAACTGAGGTGACATTGAAGTGCCTACGGGAAGGGGGTATAGCTCCTAGACTATCTAGGGAATTACAAAATGAAATATGGAAACCCAATTCAAATCGGTCTGAAAGGTTCGGCATGAGAGATAATGTAAAAAAAGTGCACCGCGCAATTTTTGCTTCAATGCAGTCGTCAAAGTTAGACATTTAAGCTCCCGCTAATTTTTGTACAAATACTTGGAACACTTTACTATCGTAAAGTATCGTTACAATATTTTTTCAATTTTTGTAGTTACTTTGCAAGCGATTTTAAAAGAACAAAAATCTTATTAATATTTATTTTTAATAATGATTTTAATTTATTTATAAAAATATTTTTTTCATACGAATTCTGTTCTTTTAATATTATTCCTTAAACATCATCCATTTTAACTTGTCATATCTTGTGAAAAGAAAAACGATTTTATTCTATTATTTACAACATTTTTCTTCAACTGTATTAAATACATATATTTTATTTTATTATTTTATAAACAAATCTCAAAAATTCTTATCCAAAACTTGAGACACGAAAACTCTGTTGAACTAGTTTTTCCGTAAAACTAGTTTTGAAACAAGTCAATAATATGTCAAATAAACATATAAAAAATACCTTAAAAACAGAAAGTACTAAGTTTTATAGAAATTGATCCATCTGTTTAGTCTGTAGGCCTAGGTGTTACAAATTAGTAATTAACAGGGCCCGGATTTCTATGCAAATGCATATTTTTTTTGGAAAGCCTTAGAAGCAAAAAAATCAGATAGTTTTTCGAATAAAGAAATTTGTTTTAAAATGGCATTTAATCGTTAGTGCATATTTTTGCATATTTTGATGTAAATGCATATTTTGGCAGTGCATATTTTAACATTAAATGCATATTTTTCCTGTATATTTCAAGAAAATAAACTTAGAGCCAATTTATTCACTATTGCTCAACTTGCTGAAAACTTCAAAGTTGGCCAACTTACAAGTTGACTTCAAATCCGTAGTTGAACTGAAATTTGAAAAATGCTTTTATTCACTACTTCGATTCTGAACTCCAGAGTTGAAATACAAAAGGTGACCAACCTGCAGTTTCTAAAATATCCTTGGGATATTTGTGACACATGACGCATAAGACGTCATTTTCAACTTTTGTTTTGCATTAGAATTAATTTTGTATTTTGAATAATTTTCCGAATAATTGCAATGGATTTTTCATTCCATGTGAAACTCGGAATCAAAAAAATACCAAGCTAAATTGAAAGCTATACAAAACGGATTAGGTACAACTTTTATTTTTAAAGAAAATAATATACATATGTCTAGCAATAAGAGGTGAGTTTTCACACACTATAATTTGTTCCTATAACTATTTTGTTTTCCTAAAATGAAATAATTATAAAGGAAGAAACACAAATTTTCACAGAGAAGAATAATGTAGGGTCAAACAGGAAATGCCAAACAAAGATCAACAACTCCATGAAAAGTGAGAACTGTTGTTGTGAAATGGAGTCATGAATGGATCGATGTTCATGAGTATGTTTTTTAACTTGTCCGGCGAAATCGTTGCCCACTACTTAAACATCACAAAGCCAGAAAATCATTCCATATATAACATGGAACACAATTCATTGAAATTGTACACTTGTTCTATATTTTTTGGTGGGGGAAAGGCACCATTTTTATAAACAAATTTCAATTATAACAAAAAAAAAAAAAATATGAAACAAAAAAAAAAAAAAAATACTCATGCGGTCCCCGATCTTAGTACTAACTCACCCGACGATGCTTGATTTCGATGATCGGTCGAGAACTGAATAGCATGAATGAATAGACAAAAATGAGGAAAAATCCGAAGTTTGCTCGCTAACTTCTACTATTTCGGGAAGTTCAGAAAATCCAAAATTGATCAACTGTAGAGTTGAAAATAAAAAATTGAAAACGTCAACTTTGAGTGAATAAAAACTACTTCTCAAGTTGATTGTAAAAATCCCAGAGTTTTGTTCAACTTCGACTGAATAAATTAGGCCTTGGGCTTTCATAAGTTCAAACTATGGGTTTCTCAGTGAGACTATTATAGTTAAATTAGAGGGTTGGAACTCGCTTAAAAAACAAATAAATTTAATGGACGAAGCAGTTTTAAAAATGAAAGCAGTAGAGTCTCCAATGGGTCAATCTATACTTATAAAAAAATAGAAAATGTTCTTAAAAAGACGAAGGATATGTGAAAATGAAAAATATCTGCACATCCTTAAATGGGAATGAAGAACAGTGCTTCGATATTCAATAAATCAAATTGTTTCATTAAAAAATGCTCCACTAACGTCTGTAAACGTGGAGAGGTCATTTTCCATGTACAAAAGTTTTTGAAAACTTCAGAAAAAATTTCATGATTCATGCTAAGAAAACCTTCTTACGAAAATAATGCACATATTAAGTTTATTTACTTTTTGCTGTGAAAACTTTCTATGGATAAAAGACTATACTTTGTTTTTTTTTTTATTTAAATGTTTTTTCATTTACTTTTTGAATATTTCTGCAGCATATTTTGAATTTGTATGGCATATTTTGGATTTTTTATGGCATATTTTGTATGACACATTAAGTAATTTTAAGTGCGTGTTTTTTAGAGCATGAGAATCCGGGCCCTGGTAATTAATAATAGAATAACATTTTTTTTTTAAGTCTGTGCTTCCTTACCTAACGATTTTAAGATATAAATAAGATGCGTATCATCTGATTTCATCTTTAATCAACAATTTCGAAATGAAAATATTTGTTGAGTGTTGCATTCAAGAATCTTCGAAGAGATAATTCCTTAGCGTTGCTTAGATACTGCAAAAGCTTACCTTAAAAAAAGTTTAGTCTGATACAGTAGTTTTTTCTTTGAGTGCGTCTGGCAGCCATTTGGTCCCATAGAAAACGTCTTGGTCCCATATTTTTATGGTGAGGAGAGACTACTGCATCATTGGGAAAATGTTTTTTTTTTCGCTATCACAATTATCTGTAAAACCGATTTTGTGCATTCTTTGATTGCGTCTGGCAGCCATTTGGCCCAATAGAAAACGTCTTGGACCCATATTTTTGTGATGAGGAGAGACTACTGCATCATTGGGAAAATGAATTATTTTGCTATCACAATTATCTGTAAAACCGATTTTTTGCATTCTTTTAGTGCATCTGGCAGCCATCTGGGCAGCATCTGGGACCCTCATGTTCATGTCGAGGGCGCTCAGTTCTTTAACTTAATATAGTGTTGTAGTTGCTATACCAATTATCTGCACTTTCGAAAAAAACGCATTTTTAATGCAGCATTTCATGCAAACGCCCCAACCACGGAGTGTCAGACTTTCATATTTGCATATAAAAAGTTAAGATGTATTTTAAAATAGTAGTGAATTTTTGCTATCGTTCACACCCAAAATCTGCTGTGGGCTCTCTTTTATAATTCAAAAATTATATTCACAATTCAACCATATACATAAGTACATATTTATGTTTCTAATTGTTTATATTTTTTTTTTTAGGTTAGTGACTTTATGACTTGATTAAGTGGCAAGTATGAATAACAAGAGAAGATAAGTATGTATATAAACTTATTTAAATAAAAGCTTGGTGACTCATGTTATTCCTTTGTTTATTTATTTAAAAACCACCTTCTCACATATATTTTTTTTTTAAATTACAAACTTCTTACCTTGACCCTTTTTTGCTTACGCTTCCACACTTTAAAAAAAGGTAGAAAATGTGAAATTTAATTTAAACCAAATTATAATACCTTAGAATTGATAAAAGCAGCAAATCCCATTGTAAAGAGAGAAACAAGTAACTTGCTTTTGGTATTATTTTTGCTATTTCAATGCTTGCTACAAAGGCGTTTATAATTCTCACAATGAAAATAGAACAGAATTAAGTTTTAAAATGAAATTCAAACTTTTTTATGCAGTCGCATTCTTAAAAAAAAAAAGATAAAAAAACGAAGACAAAAAATCCTTTCTTTTAAATAGTTTTCATATCTTTAAATTCTTAGAAAAAAAAAACTTACTCTACCTCTCCTCTCACTCCTACACTGTTTTAAATTGTTTACCATAGTTTTTACTGAGTTTTCTGTTTTTCTTATTTGTATGCTTTCTCTTCTTAATAGAGGAACAACTTTTTAATAGCAAGAATTCTGATTAAAATATACACGTATACGCTAGCCAGTGGTATCGAACTCGTTTTGAGATTGCGTGCCATTATGGAAAATAATTGTTTAAGTTATTTAAGAATTAACCATAGCGAAATGGGAACGAAACAATTGCAACAGTAACAAAAATTACAGATATGCAATGCAATTAGTAACAATAAAACAAACTTTCTTCATCTAATTTCGTGTGCGTGTCGGTTTGGTAGACCCTTTAGGAATTTTTTTTTAAGAATTTTAAATTCAAAAAAAAGATTGATTTTCGTTTTTCAATAAATCTATACAATTGCTGACTGCTCCATTTGAGTCCGGAACATTCTTATTCCACGGTGTAGTTTTCATAAACACGGCAGTTAAAATAGCTATTTTTATTTATGAATAAGGGTGGCATTTTACAGACATACATTTAAATTTAAAGAAAAATATTGTTTCATTAAAATCTATCAAGCCGTTAAAGAAGAAGTTGAGAAAAATATCTATTCAAAGAGGAATTTTTTTTTCAACTTTTTGTTTTTTATAACAAAACAATGTAAAATAGAAAAATGTTTAACACAAATAATAAAAAAAAGTTTTTAAAAAACCTGCGAGTCGATTTCGGTATAAACAATTTGTCTTCGTATATGTAAATCGTCTGTTTTTTAGAAAAAGGAAGACAATTCTAAATTAAAAAGAAATGAAATAAGCGGCTTAATATACATTTAAAGGGTGGGCCATAGGTTATTTTGACACTGACATCTGTTTCCCGCTCATAATCTTGACGGAAAGTCAGTATCATACCTCCGCGGAACGAAATGAGTTGCTTTACGCTTGAACAACGTTGCGAAATACAGAAAACTTATTTCCAAAGCCCAAACAGTGCGTTTAAAAAAAAAAGAAGTTTTGGTCGAAATTAAGCACCCACAGCGCGCCTGCAATGTTAACAAAATAAGTGCATCTGGGGATCAGGATCCCCGCACTTTATTGATGAGAAACCGCATCCACTGAGTGACAATTTGGACTTTTTTTGTTCTTGAAAAATGAGGCTGGGAACAACGTTTCGGTCAACGGTGGGCGTTAAAGAGCCATGCTAACCGAATTTTTTTTCACTGAAATTGAAGACATGTATTTCGACGACCTCTGGTTGATGCAGGATGCCGCACCATAGGCCACACAGTCCATACCCCACAATCGATCTTTTGCGCACCAAATCCCAAATCGTGTTATCAGCCGTCTTGGCGATGTCAATTGGCCACCTCGGAGCTGCGATTTGACTCCATGGGACTTATTTTTGTGGGGAACCGTGAAGGACCGATGCTATGCCAACAATCCGAAAACGATTCAAGCATTTAACGCCAATTTCTTCCAGGGAATCAGTGAGCTATAGCCCGAAACCATCAACAATGTCTTGTGACAAAATGCGCTACTGCGAAGCCAACCGAGACAGCCACTTGAACGACGTTGTGTTCCATAATTACTAATTAGTGGGAATGTTTGCTCTTACTTATAAAGCCATAACATGGAAACAATTTAATTTTGTTCATATTATTGCATTTAAAAAAAAAAAATTTGCATTTGTCCCACCCAGTTGCACACAAAGAGAATTAGTCATTTATTTTTTAAAATGTTTATATTAATTTATAGCAGAAGAAGAAGCAGAAGATATTAAGTACGATAGAAGAAATTTGAATCATTTTTCTCCTCCTTATCATTGTAAAAGTGGCACCCGTGCGGTAGGTTCGCCATCACTGCACTCCAAGAAAACCTAACCAACAAATACGAAAAAGAAGAAAACAGAACAAAACGACAGTTCGTAAAAAAAAAACAAAATAAACTTTCCCTTCCGTATTTAACCCTGTGAAATAATTTCTTTGGGTAAAAATGAAAATGGAACCTAAGTTATTATAGAATCATGAGAGCGCAAACCCTAAGTAGGTTAACCAACCGAAAAGGCATCACAGAATTCTCAACCCACTTTCCATTTTGACACCCTGCACAGCGAAGCAAAATATTTCCTCCATCAAGACACCATTCCGCGCCATTTTGTAAGCCTACATCCATGTTATTTATTAATGTTCCTCAAAATGGAAGAAATTGCTTGCAACGAAAGATTAAAGTAATAAATTTTGTGTGAAAGTTTTGCAACAAATGAATGAAGAAATGAAGAAGAAAAGTATAGTGGAAGTGAGAATTGATGATTATATGGTTGTGAGTGAACTGATTAAATTTTCCATCCAAAACATAAGACATACACAAATATGATGGCCCAGAAGGACTCAACGAAAGTTTATTGCTGTGATCACTATATATATCTCAAGTACCTGGGCTATAAAAAGCCAAAGTGAAATGATTTATTATCATGACAGGATGCTTCATAGGCTGGGCAAGGCAAACGAGGATGAGGAGGTTGGAAAACTTTCTTGTATAAGGATGATATTCTTTGACACCGACATACATATAACTACGAGCGTATATAGATATGATCTATGACTATAACAAGGATAGGCCTTTGAAATTCAGAAGAGCAAGAGACTATTTATTTTAACTGCTTACAGGTGTTGATGAAGGCAAATCCAAAACCCACTAGTTGCCTTAAAGGTCTTTGTAAGTTGACATTATCAATTTTCACATAAATTCAATTTGATGACTTAACTTTTTGTTCAAAAACAAACAAAAAAAAATTATGCAAAAAGTCAGTTACATTGGCTTGAAGTTTCTTACCGTCTTCAATCAATTTAATTGATGGAAAGTCAGGGTTGTTTTTTGTGCTTTTTTTTTAGATGAATAACACCAATTAAACATCTACATGCCATTCAAACCGAATGATATAAAATGTTCAGCCTTAGCTTTTCTTTTGATGCCTGTTACTCCTCGTAGTTTTTTCTTGTGAAAATTTGAAAACTTTTTGTTTTCTTTAGTTTTGTCTTGTTACTGAAAATGTAGGTCATTCTATTGAAGTCATATATGTATGTACGTAGTTATGTATGCGAATGCAGGGCTCATACACACATATTTTTATTTTATCTTGCAAAACCATGACCATCCGTCTCCATCTGAATGTTCTATTTTCAACCATTGTCAAGCTAGGATAGATTTTCTCTCTGTTCTGAAGATAATTGAAAATTTTCTTCTATATACTCATGAATGTATAGGTACAACGAGATTACCAAAAAAATTCATTTCAATTTGAAAACTCTCATAGGGAGACGAATTCTTCTTTTCTTAAAAAAAAAATCAAAAAAATAAAAAGCTTAACTTATACAAAACAAACACAAATTTACCCTATTTCATAGTTTTTATATTTTTTAATAAAAAACGGAAAAGTTATAAATAGAAAAGATTTATTGCATCTTATTGAAAAATTTTGGATACATTAAATATTGTCAAATGAAAAAGTTCAAAAATTTGTCAAAATAATTTTAAAATGTTTAGTAATTTTACATTTCTGAACACACAAGTTTTTATGTGATTAATGTTGGCAGGGAATTTCATAAAATAAAAGTTGAAGAGCTGCATTTTCTTCAAAACATTAGTTTGAGTTAATCGAATATATTCGTCAGATAAATTTAGTTGATAAATATTGTTTGTTCAGCTTTAATTTCAGAATGTTTTGTTGTCCAACGATTTTTTTGTTTGGAGATTTTTCATCTTGAATGAAAAAAGACGGTTTTGTCTTTGATAGCCAATATTCCGACAGATAATGATGATTCATAAACGTAAAGGGCAGTTTAATTTAACCAAAGCTAAATTCCTACCAGATTATTTTAAATTTCCCGAAGAAAGTTTGTATTGATCATGCGCCGTAATTTTAAAAAAGTACAAAAAAACGGGTTTTTGGTAGCCTTTTAGTAAAACTTTTCCAGACTTGCAAACATTGAATATTCCTGCAAGTTTTCAAATTGATTCTGCAAACTGTTTTTCCGTACTGAATGATCAAAATTTTAAAATACAATTAAAGGAATAGATTTTATTAATATTAAACATTGTTTTATCATCAACAAAAGAAAACGAAAATGACAATTTTCCAACTTTTTTTTTACAGTTTTGCATTAGTTACAAATTCGTACGAACAAAGTTCTTAAGTATTTTCGTGGCCTGTCAATAAAAGATGTTTGTTTAGTGCAACGTTTCGAACGTGTATACGTCCTTCATAAGGCCTTTTTTTATTATTCAAATATAAAAATAAACAAAAATACATTTTAATTAGTTCACCAGTAACAGTGAAACGTCAAACAAATTAGTTTACAAAACTTATTAGGGTATTTTTCCATATGTAAGATATCACAAACCATTAACAAAAATATTCGTACGAATTATAATTAAAAAAAAATTTTTTCATACAAAAAATCTTGTTCCTAGAACCAAAAATAACGGTACATACCGTTGAAAACCGTTTATTAAAATCTTATTTTTTGTCGAAAACGCCCGCGCAGAAAAACAATCTAGTTTTCGGCTAGGCACTAGAGAGTTTTACATAGATTCTAGCAAAGGTCTTGGTGATCATGAACTCTTTTGCCTTTCCAGGCTAATAAAAAAAAAAAGTTGGCCTCTGTGCGAACTTCGGCTTGTCAATCCAATGCACTATACCCACTTGCCTAACTCGATATATAAAAATTCAATTTTGAAACTGAATAAGTTTTATACTCCAATGTTTCATACATTATTGCATATTATACAGATGTCTCATACGATGAAAAAAGTGTGATATTAAAAAGAAGACAAAGGATAGGGAGAAAATATAAATTTTTTAGTTTATGGATTACCAGAGACATTACTGATGGGCTACCGAAACATATGCAACAAGTATTTACTAGGGTGGGCCTCCCAAGTGTTTGAAAAGTTAACCTAGTGTACATTTTTGGTACTAAAATCCAGGAAGGCAACCTGGATTTTCCTACTGAACATTTACTAGGGCCTTGTCCAAACTAGACAGACAATGGCATTTTTCCAGCCAGGCGGCTTCGACGATTTTGATAAAAATGTGTGTTTTTTAATGAGTGCGAACAACTTGTGAATGAAAAACAACTTAACTTTTGATTTTTATTAACAAAAGCTATACTTCCCAAAGAACTACTATTCATATTTTCAAAATTATCGTTATTGAATTAACCGATACAATTTATTTTTTTATACAGAAGCTTCTAAAAAGATAATAAATAATTTGTAATAAAATTTTCAAACAAATTTTTTCCTTTATTTTTAAGAAAAATTTTAATTTTGTTTTGAAAATTCATTTTATATTATCTAATAATAACATTAAATTGGCGTTTGTTTTCCTAAAAATGTTTTCAAAATATGTTCCAAAAAATTTTTTTTTTTTTAAGAATCGCTACAACCATTTATTTTTTGATTCAAAACAATTAAAATAATAGTGTGCTTTGAAAAATTAATTTAATATCCATGTGTTAGAAATTACTGAATTTTAACATTTTAACAAAACTAATTATTCAAAAACTATAAACTAAAACACCTTTTTTTTAAATTAATATACAAAAATTCATGTCTGTGTTTATGAAAAGTTATGTCATAATGTTGGTATTGTTGCCGTTTTTTGACTTTATTTAAATAGGAAATTAGAGAAAAAGGTTTTGGCTTTAAAAAAATAAGTAATGTATTTTTTTTTTAATATTTTTTTTTGTTCTTATGTATTTATTTTGAATATTATTTTTTTCACACAAAAAGGATAGATGCAGCTTTGGAAACGAATTTTTTTTCTAAAACATTTTTCCAACGTTTTTTTGCAAATTTGTTAAGAACTAGACGTTAACGTTTATGTGAAAATTAAGTTCTTATTCAGTTTTTATCATATAATAAATTTGTTTTTAGTAAACTGAAGCTGAAGGACAAGAAAAAATTTGTGTATCATATATGATTCATGGGACGTGGGGTCTTTTTTTTCTGAACAAAAATAATGAACGTACAGATGTTTTTAAGGTAGTTTGTATGGGGACAGTAAAGTTAGTTTCATAAAATATGTTTTGTGTTCATATATGATACATGGGACAGGGAAGGCGAAGAATGCTGTGCTCATATATGATTCATGGGACAGCGAAGTTGTTAATATCAAATTGCAAACAGTGATCAATTTACCCTATGTTTATTCGTATGATATATAGGGTGTTAAAAAACACTACTTCTCTTTCTTAAGCCCATCAGGTGTTGGTTATGGTTCCGAAAACAGGAAACCATTTCAATCAACATCCTGATGTGCTTGGAGCTGTCCTTCTTTTTTTTTTACTCCAGTTGATACATACATATATTTAGGTACCTTCATACCTATAGGCACATTTATATGTATGTACTTGTATATCTGGTATAAAATTCTTCAAATGAAAACTTTATGAAATGTTATGCATGGTTAATGCCTTTGGTTCTTTCCGCTCGTGTGTGCTCCTTGGCATAAATTAAAGCTTCGAATATTTATAAATGATGTGTTTTTCGTCCGAAATCTCAAAATACTTGTTAAATACTTACTACACGATGATGGTGATGATGATGATGAAGCTTACATGCCTAGAAGGATTTTTATTTTATTTTAAAAGAGATCGTGTATAGGTATGTAGGTATTTCTTTTACCCAAGGTTGAGTTTATATGAACATCGTTTAGAGTTTTATAAGAGTTAGTTGCTATTCATAAATTTCCATAAACTATCAGCAAGAAGTGGTTAAAACTTAAAAGAGTTTTTTTTTAAATTCTGTGAAAAGAATTACAATGGAGAGCGAAAAATAAAAGTAAAGTGATTCAATTTGAACAATCTCTTCAAAATGAATAAATAAAATTGCATTTATTTGTAAACAATGGTACTGGTTGTTGCCAACTTAACATTATTTTGAACTTATAAACAAATGATTTTGCATCGTTTTTTTGTTAACATCATATAGGTATGTTTTCAGTTATTAAATAATTAAGAAAACTGTATATAATAAATACATGTAGATATATTATAGATATAGATATATATATAGATATATAGATAAATAATTTTACGAAAAAAAAGTTCTGCTATTTATTAATATTATAATGACAGTAACTTGTATAAATCGCCTGTCAGGTTAAAAAATTATTAATAACTAACTAAATCAAGGCATAGTGAGCTTTACGTTTTATAAAAATTCATTAATCATTTCAAAGCGATATTTCATTGCGGATTTCAAAAATTAATACAAATTAAAATAGTCAAGGAACTGGGGCTAGGTTAACTCGAAGCTTCCGAGAAAATTCCTCCTGTTTCCCATGTAAATGGGACAGACAATAAATACATGTATGTATATTAGGCTGAATCAAAAAAACAGTCTTATTAGTTAGAGTTGAGCAAAATAATGAGCCCATCAAAAATTCAGCCCTTTAGATTAATTTTTAGAGGTCGCTCATCATTATTTTCTATTTTTCATACGATTTGTGTGGGGCAAAACACATGTTTGGAATTTTTTAACTTTATAATAACAAGTATTTGAATGAGTAGCATTACTTTTTGATTTGAAAATTGAACACTCGAAAAAATGTCTTGACCTTTAATCTAATAAATGTACTCTTTCCAAAGTTATTAAAGTTCAAAGCAGAATTAATGGTTAATTTCACAGGTTTTTGTATTCCCTATTGAAAATATCAGCTTTTATACAGGATGACTTACCTAAAGGTGTGACGAAAAGCTTGAGTTTTGGTCGAGAAAAGAGATATATCGTACTAGAGGGGGATCTATTCCCTCTCGTTTAGGCGGGAGGTTTTCTAAAAAAATTGACTTAAAACAGAAAAAAAAGCATTATTAAAAAACAACGGCAACACTTAAAATACCCTGTAATATCTCTTTGAAGACCTATAAATCACTTCTTTTATTCTGTTTTTAAGTAAAGTTCGTTTAATGTTTTTGAAAAAAATAATTTTCAAACAAAAAATTTTGAAAATGTAAATTAAAAAAAATTTCAAGCTATAGTTTTTCAAAATTTTACATAATTAAGTATTATCTTTGTTTTCAAAATTCAATGCTCTTACCAATACTTAGTCAAAAACTGAAAACCGGATGTTTCTAGGACTTTCTTTTTCAAGATATTAAAAATTAAGAAACCAACTTCTTAGTAAAAACAAAAAAACTCGAGGTTGATGGTTATTTTATAATCAACTGATGGTTGCTGACAAAATTTAGTTTATTTAATTTTTTTAATATCTTAAAAAGTAAAAGTCTAAGAACCGTCCGGTTTTCAGTGTTTGACTAAAAATTGATAAGAGCATTGAAATTTAAAAACGAAAATAGTAGGTACTTTATTACGTAAACAAATATTTTTTTCAAAAACTGTTGACAAAAATAACTTTATTTAAAAATAAAATAAAATAAGGTTTTTCTGACAAAAACGCATAAGTTGGCATTGTAGAGTTTACTGTTGTTTTTAACATTATATTTCCGTTTAAAGTCATTTTTTTAGAAAATTGCCACCGAGACTCAACCAACGCGCTCTATCTTTTTATAACACTTTAAGTGAATCAACCTGTTTAGGTTTCTACTATGGCAAGTTTTGGATTCGTAAAAAGAAATCGAACTCGAGATAATAATTTTCCCTAACATTACAATGATAGAGAACTTGAAAAAGTGGGTCTCCACACGTACTTTTGATTTTTATCGACCAAGAACAACATTACCTTCCATACAAGTTTGTTGAGCCAAAATTACTGAAAAAACCTATTAAAATATTTTTTTTATGATGATGCTCTTAAAAATTATAAATAATATTGCATATCAAAATTTTCAAAAAAATGCTTTTTCGATTTTTTTAAAAAATTTAATTTTTTTTTTTTGAAAAGTCGATTTTTCAAAAACGAGTTAATGAAGTTTTTCGAATTTAAATTTGTATGTTTATATGAATATTTACTTTGAATTCGCGTTGCAGTTTTTTTTTTTTCTTAAAAATGTTTTCTAGATTTTATATTTAAGAAATTTAGTTTAAAAAAAACCGCTCCAACGATTTTTATTTTTTCTTCCCTAAACTCACAAAAGTTCAATAAATCGATTGGCATCTTTTTTGTTGAGGTCAAACTACTATAACTAACGACTTTATGCAATTAAAAAAATGTATTTCATGTTTTTGAAGCTTTTTTTAATTAATATCCATGTCTTAAGAAAAAACTTGTACATACCTATTTTAATTTAAATCTTAAAATTTCAAAATTTTATTTTAATTTGTTTTTAACATTTAATTCATTTAATTACTGAACGATTAACACAACGTCAATTTGTCAATATCTAGTTACATTCTAGTGTTAACTACAAGATCTGGTTCGTGCGACCCCAGTCGTCCATTCCATTTTGTTTGTTTAAGTTGTGATACAGTAAATGTTCTTTGGTTCTTATAATTGTCCTCTACGTTTAATGAAGTTCACCTAGAAAAGAAACAACTTCTTCCGAAACGTTGGCAAAATCTTATAAAATTTGATTTATTCATTGCCATCACATTAACGAAACGAATAGGTTATGCAGGTTTTACTTCAAAAATCCAAAAAAAGGTCAACCTTTTCCGCTTTATAGCCTTTTCACACCAAACCCATAACCGGGTTTTCGGCAATTGGTTTACGAAAACTTGAAATGCGTTCACACCGAAAATTTACAAGTTTTCATTTGACATTTCATTTGTTTTGCTTGAACACAATGGTTTCGAGGAAGGGCCGCGCCGCTTTGAAAATGTTCAGTGGCACAGAAAAGGGAAAAACCAAATGTTTTATGTGCAATTAAAAGAAAATTTATTAATATTGGAATTCAATAATGGAAATACAATTCGTTATAATTAATTTATTTCTTAACCGATCAATTTCACGTAGTAGTTAGGATGCGCGACACTGCGTCGTCGCGGTCTCTTGTGTTCCAGCTGAAAAAATATTTTTTCCTGGCAGCAACCCGTCAGCTATTTATATGACATTTAATTGAGCGCTGAATGTTTCACAAGGTGTGTTTGTTTAGTTCATCCTGCAAATCCAACATGTTTTGGACAGGTTTTATTTAAAACTTGCGTGTTTTATCAAAACTTGTGGTTTAGCAAAAATGTATGGGAAAACTTGTGTTTTCGATCTAGGTTTTCAGCCAAAACCGATATTTTCGCGCAAACCGGGCTCTGGGTTTGGTATGAAAAGGCTATTAGGTATATATTAAATACAAAAATAGTTGTTAATTACTCCCATGACCCTTAATTCCTAAAAAAATAAAATATAATACACGAAAACATAAAAATCTCCTCTCAGCACAACTCGTTGGAAAATATCCAAACAAAATTGGGTTTTATTATTTATTATTACTTTAATAAATACTAATAGTCAAGAGCCGACAGCAATTTTTTGGTAGTGGATGTATAATCAAAATCTAAGTATAAGGGTTTAAAGGGGTATATTTTGTGATATCAAAATCAAAAGTCTGGCAGGTTTTTTTCTCAGCCTTTAGGGGGGCGGGATGTTGAAAATAGATATTTTACAAATTTCTGATCGGGGGTATTATCCTTTCCATTATTTTTAAAAAAATACATTATGATGCTCTGTCATTTTCCCTAAGTCCAAAGACCTTAATCTTTGTGATCCGACCAATAGAACTCAAGATCCAACTCGTCCTTTTTTTCTTGGAGATTTATGAAACGCAAAAAATTAACAAAACAAAGTCTCCAAGAAAAGATGATTAAGGTTCGCTTTAAATGCTTATATCTTGAGTTCTATTAATCGGATCACCAAGATAAAGGAAGTGATAAAACCCTTGAAAAGAAATTTATAAAATCCCTATTTTCAATACCCCGCCCCGCCAAAGGCTGAGACAAAAACCTGCCAGACTTTTGATTTCGATATCACAAAATATACCCCTTTAAGCCCTCATACTCAGATTTTGGTTATACATCCACTCCCAAAATTTGCTGTCGGCTCTTGTACTATAATACTTCCGTCATATTTTGCACTCTCAATATCCTCTGTTTCCGGATGAAGAACAAATTTCCTCATCAAATTATACCCACATATACCTACTTATACTCGTTAACCTATAGGAATTTTATCATCCGAATAAAAGCAAAAACACCCACAACAAAAAAAAAGAAAACACAATCAAAATATTCTCACAGACTGACTGACTGCTTTAAAAGATTAGCGCTGTTAAGCAGTTAAGTCTAACTTAAGTGTGTAATCCCTTCATCAACCTAATGCTAATGTGTTTAAAAGGAATCGTCAAAAGAGCAGTGTTAAATTTAATGGGGCATTTAAAACGGCTTGGCTTTTCAAAGTTTATGATTATAACTGAGGTTCTTAGGGAAGCCGGCCATAGAAATTACATTGAGAGGTTTATCTTTTTTTTTATATTTTCATTATTCATTATTTTTACAAAATAATTAAAACACTCATGCAAAAAAAAAAAAAAAATAAAGGTCATCATCTTGGTGAATTCCAATGTTTCAAATTAAAATTTAAAGAATTTGTGTTGTCATATTTTGGGTTTAAAACCCTTTCAACTATCACTCGCTTTCCTTTTAGGCGTTTGCTAAAAAAAATCATTGTTATTTTAAATTTCATATAAATCTACGTATATAAATAAATCATCCAATCCCCAAACAAAACCCTTTCGTTCCACTCAAATGTATTTTTTCGCAATATAAGTTGTACCAATAAATCTTTTTTATAGATTCTACACCATAAATATATGTTTATGTGTGTGCATGGGCAGCAGAAGGATGTATTCTTGTTTTTTTCACTAATAATTCATTCAAATGGATCTCGATATTTGTGTGTGCTATCATTTTTCCACCCCAAAAAGTTATCTCTTTGTTTTTTTAATACATATTAATAAAAAGATTGTTTACTTTTTTGTTGCAATTTGGAAAATTTATTTATTAAGGAACTCCTTCTGCATGAAGCTTAATCATTTTGTTAGAACTTTCCGCAGAAGCTTTAAGTTGACTGTAGTTGCGGTTTTATTCGAAAATTCACTGATTAATTAATTAAAATGTCCACCCTGACTATATAGTTTATAAGTTATAAAATAATTAATGGCGTGCCTTCTACAAAGTAGTTATTGATGTTTTTTTGAACTTGAAAATATATTAAAAACTGACATTGAATAAAAGTTAAAATGGGATCATATCATATGAAGCCTGTATTTATAATTTATGTATGTGTTATGTATGTACATATAGCTGTAGTTATAGTTTACTGTGGTGTTTATTTAAATTTAATGCAATTAGGAAGGAAACGTAGAAGTTTTTATTTAAGCAGCCATAAGCAAAGTCCTTTTCAAAATTCTAAGTTTTTCGAAACTTTTAATGAATTGCTAAAGGGAATATTCCTATACAGAATGATTTGCAAAAATTCAAAATATGCACGACTGGATCGCACGAACTTGCTCTCGTAGCTAACAACTAGAATCTTTGTAGCTATAGGCATTGACGGTGAAGATATAGTGATGGTTTATTTATATTCTTACATTGTTAACCAAAAAATAATAAAAAATGTTAAAACAGCAATTTTGAACTTTTTGATTCAACACAAATTTGGAAAAAAATAAAAAATAAAAACAAAATTTGTTCTTTGATTTTAATTTTTCGTAAAAAAAAAAATATTGTAAACGAATCTTAAATGCAATATTGTTGAATAACTTAGAAGTACTGAATCGCAAAATAATAATAAAATCAACCAAGCCAAATGACGAGATATGAGGGAATATACCAAAATAAGTATCAAAATATGCAATTAGAAAAAAATCAACATAATTTTATTTCAATAACTCTTTTTTTTTTTTGGAAATCGTGGTATGCAGTATTATTAGGAAGATGATATGTACAAAGTTTAATCAAAATAGTTAGTTCCGTTTTCGAGAAAACTTGATAAAACCAAAATCGTTGTATGGCAGCTACATTTTCTATATGAGCTAAAACATCTAGGGAATCACATAAAACATTTCACACCAAATTTGAAACAAATCCGTTCAACCTTTTAGGCTCTTGCTAAAAGGACATCAGGACACACAGGCAAACAGACGTCTTGACGAAAATCACTTTTTAGACTTCTCCATCATCGTAATTATAGTTTTGATTAAAATCTCGATTTTTTTGACACGCAGCGAACACTTGCCCTATAGAGCAAGTAAAAAGAAAAACGAGGATGAATTAACTGACGAGACCTTTGCCTTTACCTCTGTCAAAACAATATTGTGGTTGGCGCATTGTTAATATACTAGAAAGCAACATAAGACTAAAACGGTCCTGTCGATTTTTATGACCGATGATTTAATTTCAAATTTCTTGTTAACCGCTTCAACAATCTCGATCAAAATTTAAAATCTTAATGATTTAAATGAAACTTAAATAATAAAAAAAAAAACTTTATACTGTTACAACGGTCTAAAGGTCCGGATCAACGAATGGTTCGTAAAAAAAATGTATACGGAAAAATTTAATTTTCCGAACTCTAGGGGCGATATTTTTTTAATTTATGTTCTTAAGCCATTTGATTCATACACAAAAAAATATGTACATAATGTAAATATTGGAACTCACACAATTGGATTCACATTAGGTGTGACAAAAAGCTTGGGCGTGTAGGTTAATTCGAGCCAAGAACAAAATCGTATGGGAGGGGGTATCTTTTCCCCCTCGTTTAGGTTGGAGGGGCAATTTTCTAAAAAAAATAGCTTAAAACAGAAAACAAATTATAAGAAAACAACGGCAACACTAACAATGCCTTGATAAACCTTTTTGCAAAGCCAGAAATCTCTTATTTTATTATCTTTTTCAAATAAATTTGTTTGAATTAACAGTTTTTGAAAAATCAATTTTTGAATTCAAAATTTTGAAAAAAATGTTCAAACTGTTTTTTTTTTTCAAAACTTTTTGTTATTAAGTACTTTTTTTTATTTTCAGAATACATTGCAAGAAAACCTCGCCTCTAGAGTTTCAAAACTTAAATTTGTCCGTGTACTTGTTGTACAATCGTTGATCCGAAGTTATAAGGGTCTAAAGTGTTTTTTTTTTCTTTTTTTTAGTTTCTCTTTTTAAAACGCTCGTTAAAAAAAAAAACTAAGGGACATCACCTCTAGAGTAAGGTATGTTCTACACAGTACAAGTTTTATTTTTAAATCATTAGTTTGGTCTATCTGCACGTCTAAAAAGAACTTAATTTAAAAAGTGTAAACACAAATTAAAAAAAAATTTAACGGAATAAAATTTTAAAAAAAGTAACAGAACTCGCTCCTGTTTGAAATTTTCCAATACCAGGTCTACAACTCTTAAAGAAAAAAATCGGATGCAGCGATCTTCAGCTTCATGCCAAAACCGACTTTTCAAAAATGTATTAATTTCAAAAAATCTTACACTCAAACCCGTTTAAAAATTTGGCATCTGACACTTAATTTGTCTTTTAATATTTATTGCAACCATATAATTTTTTCTTAAAGTACACTCCCCTGATTTTTGGTATTTTTTTTCAACTAATAGCCTGTTTGTCTTAAATAAAATTAATACCCCTATATTGAGAGGATTAAAGAAACAAAATTAGATACTAACTAATATTATTAGAATTTTTTAAGGCTATTTCAAAAAAAATCAAAACGCCACCAATGGTCGTACACAGCCTCTTTTTTACTTTTAAAAATTGGCATACCAATTTTTTTAGAATATGCAAACAAGGAATTAGCCTTTTTTATTAATACGGCTGTTGATGTTTTGTAGGTACTATTGAAATGTTTTTTTTTAGGCTGTATACACTAGGAACTTTCTGAGACACAAAACACGCCAAATACTATATATTATGTAGTACCCACTTATACAGGGTATTTTTAGGAAGGGTACCGATTTTTTTTTTGTAGGTTTAACAATTTTGTTGAAAGTCACTTTTTTAACAGGAAAATCATCTTAATTGGAAAATTCAATTTTGTTGAAAGTCACCTCATCTATTGGATAATTTGATGATTTAAAATTTTGTTTACAATGTTGAAAGACTTTATTTCCCACTGAGTATCATTTTCGATATAAATTGCTCAATTTCATAAGAAAATAATATTATTGTTGACTTTAAATGTAGCTATAACAAAATGCTCATTAAAAATATCACAAGGGTAATAAAATCCTTTTCAAATCAATGATTCCAACAAAGCAGCGCAAATCAACAAAATCAATACACATGCAGTCACATACACAAAATATTCCAATTATTTCTGAAATCGTAGAACACCTCAACCCATCTTAACAAAAATATTCCATAATGAATGTTTACAGTCTGTAATATATTTGAAACCTAAATCGAATCAAATAAATTTTTCAATAAAAACAACAAAAAAAAAAAAAAAAAAAAATGATATCAGAAAAGAAAAGGAAACAAACAATAATATAAATTGCAAAATACTTTTTTTTTTTCTTACACAGAATTTTACCCACTTCTCTCGCTGAATGATTTAGCTTTTTTCATCATCCTTCTTTATGTCACAGCTTGCTTTGAATGTTTCTTTCTTTCATTATCTCATAATTTATCGCAAGAGTTCTTAGAACATCAAGGACAACGACAACGACGACGACGACGGTGGTTATAATATTCAAACACCGACGACATTGACAACGGCAACGACGATGATGCCGAATACGTGTTTTTTCTTTTGATAAATTGTATGTGTTTTCATCCATCTAATTTCTAACATAATGAACATCAGCCACCACCGTTTTGGCAACAACAAAAAATTATGTATGTTAATTACCCGCATTGCTGCGAAACGCTCCATGCCCACATATGGCATTAACGTGTTGAAGTCTTTGTAATTATAAGTAAATTATGCTAGCGATCGTCCTCATTTCACTCACATTTCCAAATAATGATTGAACAGGGCTGTATTTGAGATATTATGTACACTGAAGGTCAAAAGTTTGAGCCCAGTCTGAGTGGTAGAAAGACAACAAAAATCTAACATCAAAAACCAAGTTTTACCTGTTGAATTTTACGTGGAAAATAGTTAATTTAAATATGGGCATTGTTGTTTTTACCATTCATCAAAAATACTCCGATCAGTTTTAATAGGTAAGTCTTCTAAATCGTTGTGATATCCCGTTTCGAAAAGCTCCATGAATTAGAATTTCAATGTTTATGATTCCTTGGTGTTTTCATAAACTCATTATAAGGATTTTTAAAATTATATCCTTAAAAATATTGAAATACGATTCGTTTTTTTAAATAACTTTCGAGTAAATGCCATCCCGCACTTTGATAACCTTCGCTATAAGTTGCTTTAGAAAACAAGGATAAGGAAGCACTATAAAACACACACACACACATTTATCATTCCACAAAAATGTAAAAATAATCTCGGAAATCCTATCATTTCTTAGAAAGATGAATTTTACTAGGTATACGAGTATTTTGCACTGGGTTTGATATAAACGTATCTACATAGTATACATATATGTAGGTACTAACACCGATACTATGATCTTAAGTGCGTTCCCTCTAAGGACCTATTTAAACTGATAAGTTTTCCTTCAACGAGCACCATACCAGGTAAAAGGAAAATAATATATATATCAAACATATATATATATATAAAAGCATTAAGTTGTATATATTTTGTACTTTAGTTAAGGCTTCTAAATGGCGAATATAATTTAATAATATAAACGTATAGTACATACAATGTAAAATTGCATAAGGTTGGATTTTAGTTATTAATTGTGCTTTATGGCAAAAAATGAATACGAAATGGATAAGTTTAATTTATTAACAGCATAATTTTTACATTTTGGTTGTAACCGCACAATTTACATACAGAGTTATGATAATAATATCTTGCTACTGAGAAAATGTTATAATGTTTAAGAAACAATAATATGATAGTGGCAAGAATTATTTGAAAGGAAAAGCTGATAAAACCTTTCATTTGATGAAAAAAAAAAAAAAAAAAGATATATTACAAATTTTTAAGTTAAAGCTAATATCACAGTTATTTTAAATCATGGAATCATAAACAATGAACATGTATATGGCATATTTATAAGATATTTGAAAATGGACTTAGTATGAATTCAAACAAATTAGCAAATATTTAATGAACAAATGACATGAAAACAGCTTATGAAGCAAACAATAAATTGATTTTTAAATCAAATAAATATGTTTATATATGTTAATAAATAAATAAATAAATAAATAAATATGTAAATAAATAAGTAAATAAATAAACAAAAAGAAAATAAATAGTCAATGAACTGTATACTTTATTAAATAGAAAACTATGAAACGAATACATAAAAGATAAATAAATAAATAAATAGATAAACGTACATAAATAAATAACAACAAAAACAAATTATGAACCAGAAGTAAGTTAGTCCACAAGACTTGTAATCAAAGGATTATCTGACATAGAACAGTTAAATGAATATTTTGTATAGAGGTTACAAATTGTAAAGGAAATAGTGTCGATGTTAGCCATATCATGTAGTTCATGTGTTGAAAAATGCCAAGGTAACTTCAAAATTAGTTTGAGAAGTTTGTTTTGTGCTATTTGTAATTTTTTAATGTGTGTCTTAGCGCACTTCCCCCAAACAGGGGAGCCATATAACATAAACGATTGAAAGATAGTTTTGTAAATTATTAGTTTATTTTCTGTACTTAGCAGTGATTTTCTGTTTATAAGTGGGTACATTATTTTAATTGTCTTATTTACTTTATCTAAGGTGTTTGTGATTTGTTTGTTATAAGTCAGTTTAGTATCTAGAGTTATACCAAGATATTTAGCATTATCATTCCAGGTGATATCCACATTGTCCATTTTAAGAGTATTGCTAGGAAGGAAGCAAGTCTTCCTTTTTCTTGTAAAAAAGATAGCTTGGGGTTTCGAAGTTGACTGTGCGTCAGTTGTGAAAATCCAGTACAAGCGGCCTTAAAACGTAGAATATTACCTACTTTTGATAGTTGAGAGAAAACGAAATCTCTATTCTGATTGGAGTGATTAAGTATTTTGTATGTATGTATTAGACTGATTCAGAAATAAAAAAAGTCTCCGATTTTCAATGCCACCAGCTTATTACTTAGAGTTGAGCAAAATAATAAGCCTGTTAAAAATTCAGATTTTTAAATTAATTTTTAGAGGTCGCTCATCACTATTTTCTATTTTCCATACGGTTTGTATGGGACAAAACACAATTTTGTACTGGGAAATTTATAACTTTATAATAGCAAGTATTTAATGGAGTAGCATAACTTTTTTTTTAGAAAATTGAACGCTCTACAAAAAAGGTCAATTTTTATCCAATAAATGTACTCCTTCCAAAATTATTAAAGGTCAAAGCGGAACTAATGGTTAATTTCACAGTTTTTTGTATTCCCTATTGAGAATTCCAGCTATTATACAGAGTGATTCACATAAGGTGTGACAAAAAGCTTAAAAATGTAAGTCTATTCGAGAAAAGAAAGAAATCGTTTGGAAGGAGGTATCTAACCCCCCCTCGTTTAGCTGGGAGGCGCACTTTTCTAAAAAAAAAAATGACTTAAAACTGAAAAAAAAAAAAAATATTAAAAAGCAACGGCACGACTTACAACGCCTTGTTATACCTTTTTGCAAACCTATAAATCCCTTCTTTTATTTCCTTTTCAAATAAAGTTCATTAAGTGAACAGTTTTTGAAAAAATAATTTCCAAACTCAAAACTCTGAAAAAAAAAAATAAATTAAAACAAAAATTCAAACGATAGTTTCTCAAAATTTTACGTATTTAATTATTATTTTTGTTTTCAAAATTCAATGCTCTTATTAATTTCTAGTTGAACACTCAAAACCGGATGTTTCTAGAGCTTTAATTGAAAATTGATTTGTTTCAAAAACGGCTCTAACGCTTTTGGAAAAAAAAAAAACAAGGTACGGTTATTAATGGTATACCTGGTAATGGTTATTAATGGTATACCTGTTAAAAACAAATTTTTGGGTTTTCAAATTTCTCGTTATTTTTCGTATTTTTTTTTTATATAAGAGGTCCTTTGCAATTTTAATAATTTTGCATATACAAATTTTCAAAAAAAAGTATTTTTTAAAATAAAAATTTATTTTTGAAAATTCAATATCTTGAAAACTGGTTAATGAATATTTTATTTATTTTGTCAAAAACTGTATTTTATTAAATACTAAAAGCTGGCACACCAAATTTTATTTTTAAAAATGTTTAAAAATTTGTATGTATACAAAATTAATTTTTAAGAAAACCGCACTAACGATTTTTGATTTTTTTTTTCGAAAATTCATATTTAACAAACAAATCAGATTACATACTTTTTTTTTTAGATCCATCTGTTAATGCTATTAAAATAACAAATTTATAGTAATTTTTAGTACTAATTTTATTTATGTTTTAAATGATATCAGAATGTTATGGAACCAATACATATGCGTTATGCACAATATCAATTTCAACCTACGTTAAAGTTGTTAGCTATGAGAGCAAGTTTTGCGATCCAGTCATGCCCATTTTTTTTAAGGATTTCGAAAAATTCATATTAATTAGGAATCAATAGAATGTGAAGTTGGCAGGGCAGTATGGAGTTTTTTTTTAAATAAAGGACTTCAAAACTTTGACTTGAAATTTTTTGAACTGCAAAATATAGGTACTGCAAATTTGGAGCCCTACTTCAAGTATCTTACATGCTTGGTTCTCGAGATATACTATATGACCTGCTAACTTCACTGTGAAGTTAGCAGGTCACTCGATTACACCCACTATTTGGTGAACTGCAAAATCGGGAATAGAAATGCAAAATCAATGCAAAAACAACTGCAAATTACTGCGTTGGTCCCGTTGAAAGTTGCCCTGCTAGCTTCACAGACGTAAAAATGGGGTATCAAAGGAAAGCTTAGACTGCCCTCTTTACAAAAGCAGTTGTCGGAAAGACTTTCGTGGGTTGTTGCGGTGAGTTCGATTGCTTTTGTAAAAACACCTGGGTGGAATCGGCTAAAGCGATAGTTGATTATCAATTGTGGTGATCGTCGTTTTGAAGATAGCTGTCTCTATCACATCTAAAGGTGAAAATAGAGACAGTAATAGTCAAAACGACGATCACCGCAATTGATAATCATCTATCAGCTTAGCCGATTCCACACGACGAATTTTCGTATGCGATGTTGTCCGTTTCTCAATAGTTGTAGAAGTGAAGTCGGATATACGACTTTTGGAATACCAACATACGACTGTAGTCGAATGCGAGTCATAAATACGAGTATCAGAATATGGGTAAGTAACTACATAACCGCAAAACACGCGGCACTTATACCAAAACGTTAACGAAAATTTCATTTTTCTCGAAAAGAACTCCTACTATTTGTACATACAAATTTGAGCAGAAACTGCAATTTCAGCTGGCTTTTTTTTTCAGAGGAAACAATCTTACCAAAATCCGTTATCAACTACATAATCAGCCCTATTCTAAATAAAAATTCCCGGGGAAATGCTTCCCTTTTCCCTATTCTCTTATTCTAAACTATAAATTACCCGGGAATTTTGTTCCCTTTTCCTTATTTTAAGCAAACTTCAAATATGAGAAATAATAATACGAGAAAAAAGCTGGCATTCTAAATGTCCACAAAATGGAAAATGTAAATATATTTGATGTGACAAATCTCCCGGGGAGCTATTTTCCCGGGGAATATTTAGAATTGGGCTGAATATGTATTAGTCTAAGAGCTGGCAACGTATTTTTCGACCTCATCGGTACATGGATGAAACTTTGGTCACAGAAAGGTTGAGGGCCGTCAAGCGCAAAAATGTCAATTTGACACTCCGGATCAGAGGCTTAGATTTTATATTTTTAAAACATTAAAAATAAGGGCCTAATTGATCGAACTGGAGTGGCAGACTGTTGTTTTTGTATTTAGTGGCTATTAATCTCTCAGTACCCAAATTTTTATAATTGTGGCGCAACTACATCCGTTGCTTGTTCTTGGTTTATTCAGAAAACTAACTACCGACTAACTTACATACCTCACTCCGTAAAAGGTCGAAATTTTGGTCACAGAAATATTTATACAAAAACAATAGTCTGCCACTCCGGTTCGATCGATTAGGTCCTTATTTTTAATGTATTAAAACTATAAGACCTAAGCCTCTGACCCGCAGTGTAAGAGTGACATTTTTGTGTTTGACTGACCTAAATCTTTCTATGACCAAAGTTTCTTCCATGTACCGATGAGGTCGAAAAATATGTTGCCAGCTCTCCGGCTATATGTACGTACCTTCCATAAAACCGTTTTTTTTTTTGTTTTGCTTTCGACGTTCATATAGTACAAATAAAGTTAGGTTTTTTTTTATGGAACTTTTAAAAAAAGAATTAAAATTAATTCTCTTAGATTTATTTTTATTGAATCGCAAATTATGTATTAAAATTGGCAACGAGTTTTGTCTCTAAAAATTTAAAACAAAGATTTTAAAAATGTTATTAGGTCGGTACTTTTTATAAAGTGGAAATTTAATTCAAAAACTAGATATTCATACCTATGGCGCAAAATTGTAGACTATTAAGTACGATGTTAAAAATTATAAAAAATTATCAATGACATAACCAGAAATCATTTATTGCAGAAATTGCTTTTTTTCATTTAATGAATTATTTCTCTATTTAAAATCAACCCAACCTACATACCTGCCATGTTCTGGCCTTTTACGGTTGATATAATATTATCCAAATTACCATTTGTCTATTTATTTTTAAGGTAATTTTATGTAGGTAATCAAAAATTTCACCGTTATTTTAAATATTCAATACATATTTAAATATTCAATATTCAATTAATACAAAAAAAGTTTCAAATTAACAAAATTTAAACTACATCACAAATCAATTTAGTAGGTATCTCCCGAGAAATATGAACATAACAAAAAATGGGAAAAAACCATCAGTTTCAGTGGAAATAATTAATGAACAATATTTAAATTAGATTTAGCAAATTTTATCCTTCATATATCATTTTAACAACCACACACCATCAAACAATTATAAATGTATTATAACTGCATAAAATGGAAAATCAATTAATTATGCTGAAAATATTAAATATTAATAATGTAATAATAATATCTCATTTTATTTGCGAATTTCATTCAAATAGCCTAGAAACACGTACCTACTAACTCTTGTGGGAAATTACATATGTATAACTTTCACATTTTTGTTCGATTAAACGTTAATAAAAAATAATAAACCACAGGTGTGGGTCGCTATAGAACTTGTCCTTATAATACAAGTATATAAAAGAAGTTGATTTCTTATGATTGTTTGAATATTGGTATGCAATATACCTAGGCTACTAATAAAGGGTTTTCCATTAAGGCCGGGTCGATTTTAAAATTGAATAAAACAAGTTGTATATGTGATATCAATAAGGTTTTATCTTTTTTCAGAGCCCTATATCAATGACATTATGTGTGAAATATAACATCGTTCAAATGACCAGTCCAGTTTTCGATGGCTTTGGCGCATAAATCAGGCTTAATTTGACCGATGGAATCGATTATGTTGTCTTTGGAAGCCACGGTGGCTTATTCGCATAGACCTTCGACTTAAGTAGGCCCCACAAAAAAAAGTCCAAAGGGTTCAAATCACACGATCTTGGTGGCCAATTTACGTCGCATCGGCGAGAGATAACCATGCCATGAAACCGCTCCTGCAGAATATCGATTGTGTCTAGAGCTGTATGGCACGTAGCGCCATCCTGTTGAAACTATATGTCTTCCGTGTCCATATCATCCAATTCAGGTCACAAGAAGTTGGTGATCATCGACCTATAGTGATCGCCGTTGACGGTGATGGCCTGGTCAGCATCATTTTCCAGCCCAAAATCCACACTAAACAGTAACTTTATTTGGATGCATCGTGAATCTCGCGTGAATTGGTGTCGTCCCAAATCCGGCAATTTGGCTTATTCACGAACCCATTCATCCAAAAATGGGCCTTATCGCTAAAGATGATTTTTCGACCAAAATTGGGATCAACAGAACACCCAATTTGATAATAAAGTTTTATCATTTGGACGTGTTGCTCGAGGCTTTTACCTACCATGATGATTTGTGTTGAGTAACTGATTAAAAGACGATATTTTGACAGAAAGTGAAAGAAACAATATGGCCGCCACGAGTCGTCAAAATCAAACCGTCCCTATTGGAAAACGCTTTTATAAGAAGTTTAGAAAATTTAAACAAAATCGAGAAATTCATTTACTAGACACACAAAAAATACTACCATTTGTGCAAAAAAGATCCAAAGACAATAGACGTCCGAAATGAGCTTAAACTTAAATTCTAATTTTTCCTGTACATAATTTGATACACTGTGAAATAATATTCCACTTTCTATTAGGCGAAAATTTGAGCATAGAGACTTTTTAAAATATGTTTTTTCTTATCTTAATAACAATAGTTGCAAGGTCCTCTTAAAGTTATTTAGTTTATAAGTTTTTCCTTTCCTTTATTTGTTATTAATTATAAACTGTATGAAATCAACCACTTAAAACCTGTACTAAATTTAAGAGCAATCTTCCCGTACAGTTGATAAATTAACTCAATAAATACTAAAAAAAATACTTAAATACTGAAATTCCCTAAATGCATCAACCAATGCTGTCGAAATGGCTTCTAAGCATTTGGCTACTTTGTTGACAAAATTGAAAATGATGTGATTTGATTGATTTGTTGATTTGATTGAAAATAAGTTAGTTTCTTCTAACCCGCTTACAAGCAGTATCGACAAATCAGATTGGTTTTAGGGTTTTATTTTAGACCAAAGTCTGCCGTCACTTGAGTTAAGAGCCCCAATTAAAGTTCAGCTTAGAAGTATTGAGATTACAGAAGAAGAAATGGCGTAATATATTGTTTTCACACCATGATTTATAGTTCTGAGTTCTGTGTCCATATTCAAAAATGATGCTCTTGAACTAAGTTTTCCAAATTTGTGTATCTCATTCAGTTTTTAGGAAGTTAGTTGTTTTTTTCCAATTTTCTGGGTTTTGTTTTAAGGGAAAATTGTCGTTGCATGAAACATGTCCATTATTCATAGCCCCCAATTGTTTTTTTTCCAATTCACTTCAGGCTTTAGCCCCAACCTTAGGGATAAGAAAAGAAGTTGCAGAACATGTAAATTGTTCAGCCCCAACCACGTTATTTTGTTCATCAAAATTCTCATCTTAACAATATTTTAGACGAATATAAAACTTTACACGTTGTAATGTATTGCTTTCTATATTTCAAATTATTTTAGCAATCGGCTATGGAGGGGAGGGGGGGCTTTAGCCCCTATAGCCACCGCCTGGATCCGCCACTGCCGTTCTCTATTAATTATTAGATTGTTTTTTTCAAATACGTACAATATTTTCGAAAAATACTGTGGTGCGATTCTCTTATCGCTGGTGTAATATTGAGACTCCTTTGAGTATATTTATAATTAAATATAAAAATATTTTAATGAAGTTATTTCTTGAAGGGCTACATTTTAACCTATTCCCTACGTAGAAGTGCTCTGCATTAGGGTTGGCCACGAGATGAGATTCTGCGAGACTTTTGGAAGTCTCGGTCTCGTTAAAATTGAAAATTTTATTCTCGTCTCGGTCTCGTGTTGATCTCGTCTCCGAAAAATACGATATCCGGGCAACTTGTTTATTATTGGAACGTCAAACTTTAATTTGTCCCCCATATAGTCCGAATATGAGCAGAAGAAAATAAATATTTAACTGAAATTGGATTTTTCAATTTATTAGACTCGCTGTTTCGGTCCAAATATACAGTCCCGTCCCGGTCTCGTCTCGGATGCTTAAAATGCAGTCTCGTTTCGGTCTCGTTATGCGAGACCGAGACTTATCGTGTCGTGGCCAGCCCTACTCTGCCAGCATTCCAGCATTTTTTCAAGCTTGCGCCTATATTTTTGTGAAGCCGTCTCTATCCTTACTTCCCTGCATTTTATATTAAATTGTTACAAAAAACAATCTTGAACAACAAAAATTATTATTCAAGGCATATTATTAATAAAATATGATACATCACTCAATAATGTTAGTTGTCGATAAGTTGCACCCGCGATTTTAATTTTGCGATCGCGGGTGCAACCAATTTGAATCAACGTTTTTTTTTTTAATTCAACGTACAATTTACTTCTAATAACGACTGGGTAAATTTTGTTTTTGATTTTTTCTTACTTTAACGAAGTTTCACTAAAGTTAACACTTTATTTCTATGGGAAAAACAAACTTTTATATATTTTATATCGCGGGTGTAACAAACTTACAATGGCTATTTGCAATCAATAATAGTTTAAAAAATAATAACAAAAACGTATATGTTTTTATGTAAGTGATTAAATAACATTTGTGACAACATGTCTACCAAGTAAATCATAAGCTCAAACTATCGGTAAAGTCTTTTTCGGGCTTTTGTTAGCAGCTATGAAAGTTGCAGTCCATACTGACTCTTCGTATGACAATGTTGCAAGGCGCAAAAAAGTGGTTTCTTTAAATTATGTATAATTTTTTTTTAATAAATAAAAACCATCTACCTTGCATTGTTGTACAAAAAAATTAAAAATATTGTAATTTATAAATTTATGCTGAAAATCGTCTATAGCGGAATCGCCCTTTTGAGGAAAACAAAATTTGGTGTTTTTTTTTTTGTAATCTTGATATTTGTTATTTTAATTAGATATTTTATGAAAAGGTAATATATACATTTTTTCGTGGCTCCATCAGAAGAGCTACCTTTGGAGTTCCTAAAACAGCTCTGGTAGGTATCAACTTAAAATAAAAGCAAATCCACATAAGCACAAAAAGACCGACCGTCGCACGCATGACGCCGAAGACAACTGTCATTTCAAAAAAATACTATTTTAGACTTATCCGCAGCATATATGTATGTATGATGATTTGATTAATTTATAGATTTTTTATCTGTACTCACAACCACTACTTTCCATAAAGAGGAATTAAAAAATAAATAAATATGAAAAATGATGATGCCGATTGCTGAAATGGTTACGATTAAAAAATCCAATATAGGTATGTGGTTTAACTATAAGCTTCATTATCAACATGTGAACATGAAAGCTGCACCCACCAATTGACCCAAAATATATGTACAATACGAATGGTTAAACGCAAAATTTCTTTTAAAATGGTTTTCCGTTATATTTGTGTGGCACAATTGGAGTGCACACTGCACAGATTGTAAGATCGAAAGTAGCAAAAAAGTAATTAAACAAAATTTGGTGTTGGAATATCAAAGTGGCTAAGAGTTGTTTGAATTAGTTTTGAAAACCCCAATTAAACTGAACCAAACAAACTTATTTAAGTTTTTTCTATAGAATAATTGGCCTACAAATCATAAAGCCAGATTTACCCCCGGGTATTTTTTTTTTCTACCTATGCCTATGCTTATTTTCCAGTGTTGTTTTTTAATATGTGGTGGCCTCTTTTTCTAATGTATGTGGGTATATTCCATTGAATTTTTCTAACCTTAAGCCTCATGAGTCAGGAGGTAACTTTGAACTTTTGAAAAAAAAAAAAAAAACAGCATCACTAGATTTTTTTTTTGTTCTGACAATAACAGCAAACCCTCTGGACTTTCAGATACTTTTTTATATGCCAGGCGATTTTCAACGAAATATGAAACACATCGCATTGCACTTATAGGCAGTGTGCTACTTGTTTAGGTAGGCACCGTATGTACGTACACATAGGTAATATTATATGGTTGCATTGAAAACTAAACCCGTTTTTTTTTGTACTATTTTTGATAAAAGTTAAAGTATTGCCCCAGTTAAGCTTGCACTTAACAAGTTTTTTGTTTTCACGTTGGCGTCGTATGCCTTGCACTGTTCGATTTCATAATATGAACATTTTGCTCAAATGAAACTCTCACAATTCATCGAGTTTTGAATTTCAATACTTTTTTTAGTTCGATGGATTCAAACAAAACATTGCGATGTGGAGTGAATAGCTATAGGAAACAAATATCAAATATATTGTTTATATGCAGAAATTTTAATCAAAGGAATCATTTTATATAGTAAGTCTCGAATAGGATGCAATTATTAAACATTAAAAACTTGCTTTAAACCCAGCAGTGATGCCATTGTTATAGTGGAAAAGTATTTAATACTTAGTTGATTCCTTCGTGGAAACAGCTGCATAGTCTATTTTTGTTTTGTATATACAAAGCGGTTCGCGTTTAGCGAGACAAAAAGATAAAGTCTGCAGGTTGTGGTAGAAAAAATTAAAAAAAATAGCGCAAGGGTGTATATTCCCCCCGCCCGTTTAGGCAGGAGGGGCAGATTGAAGCTTACTTAGAACAAAAAATTCGCTTAAATTCACCCATGCATTTCTGAGAGAATGGTCACACTGGTCATTTTCTAATAATGTTGTTATAACTCAAAAACTAAGCCGAATTTGTGAATTACACTTAAGAAACTTTTTGTAGGAAATTAGATCTTCTGTCAAAATTAGTTCCTTAAAAAATTTTATAAAAAAAATTTAAGCAGGGAAATTTAACAAAAAATGACTTAATTTTAATTATTTTTTACTAAATTGCTCATAACTTTTTTATTTTGGTTTGCGCGCAAAACATATTAAAATGAAACAAAGTAGATAATCAAGCCTTTAATATGACGGATCGAACATTTTTTTTTGATGAAAATGGGCGAGAATATAGGCTTTTAAAAAAACCTTTTTTGTATTTTTTGCAGTTTTTGAACATTAGCATCTTCTTGACTTGCAATTCATTCCCATTTAAATAACTTCAAGTCGAGATTTTGTTCAAATATGGCTTTACTGCAATAGAGAATTCGAAAATAGTAGGTCCCGCATTTTTTTTTAAATTTTTATAGAAAATTGCCCCTGCCACCAAAACGAGGGGTAATGGACAGCACCCACTTTACGATTTTTTTCTTGTCTCGACTAAACCTACACGCTCAAGCTTTTTGTCACACGTTAGGTGAATCAACCTGTATAATTGTATACAGGAATCCCCGCTTAATTGCACCTCGCTTAATTGAACGACAAAATTGCATTTGAAAATAAGTAGAATAGCTTTTCAAATCTTGTAAAAATGCAGGGGGACATTCTGCATCGCAAAAGCGAACAAACGTTTTCGTTTGTGCGAACGATTTGGTTCATGCAACTTGAAAAATGAAAAGTTTTGTTCGTGCGTGCGAAAGAAATTCAACGACAGCTATTTACTGCACGTTTTTTATATTTTGAAGTAAAATGTGTTGCTTTTTAGGTAAAGCAGACACAAAAATATGCAAATTCCAGTCACAGTTGATGTCTTAAGTTCAATCCCCATGACGGGCAAAGCTTTGCAAATAAAAATGAACATATAAGGACTCAGCACCACACAAAGAAGTCTGATGATCGGGGTGGCACTCGTGAAATAGCTATAACTTCAGCCAAAATAACTTGGTGGTAGAACACTTTAGTTGTTGTTGTTACATTCAAAATTTCTTTCGTTTTTGAAAAACAAACGTTCGCTTTCGTTTCGTTCATTACAGAATCTGGCACCAGCTGTAAAACTAAAAACATGTACATTTTGCGGTTAACTGAACGGCAAACAAAATTGTTGCAAAACAAACCTAAAAATAAATCATAGTTAATTGGAAGCACTAAAATTGTCACTGAAATTTGTATAGTGAATTCTTTAGATGAATTTTGTATCTTTTACTTGACCGACTTGTGCAATTATACGGGTTTCTCTTAATGAACGGATAAGTCAATAAAGTGGGGTTTTGTTAATTGAACCACCCCGATGATTTAGCGAAAAATCTGACAAAATTGTCAGGGCAATTAAGCGGAGAATACACATTATCTAAGTTCCAATATCTACCTTATGTACATATTTTTAATTTTGTGAATCAAATGGATGAAGATGAATTTAAAGAAAATAAAAATAATCGCCTCTAAATTTTGGAAAATTAAATTTTTCCGTATACTTTTTTTTAAGTTTTTTTTTTTAAGTTTCATTCTTTAAAACGCTTAATAAAAAAAATAAAAAAAAGTAAGGAAAATCGCCTCTAGAGTAAGGTAATGCTCTACACAGTACCTTTTTTATATTTTTTTTTATCCGTTAGTTTGTTCTATCTGCATGTGTAAAAAAAACTTAATATTAAAAGTGTAAAAATTAATTAAAAAAAATATATCGGGGTAAAATTTTAAAAAAGTAACGGACATCGCCCCTGGAAAATTATTTGTACAACATTTAAGTGTTTCAGATTTTTCAATATCATTGATACTTTTCGAGGTCTGCAACTCCCCAAGAAAAATGCAGCGATCTTCAGCTTCATAAAATTTGACTGGACTGAATAATGATTTTTTGATGTTTTTTAACTTGCTATATGTATCTATAGGTAGATACTATTTGACAAGTTAAGAAATCGAACTCAATATATTATTTTTCCGTAGCATAACGATGATAGAGAACGCAAAAAAAGTGGCTCCCGCAATTCTCTCGGTTTGTCTGTCTGTCTGTTTTTCGACTTGCAACCTTTCATTTCAACCAATTTTTTTTTATACAGGAGACCTATTAATTTTGCACTTATGTATTGTGATACCTTTCGAACGAAGTAAAGCATTATTTTAAATTCAAAGTAAAGGCCAAAGTCTCATAATTTCAGTCTTCTATCAATCCTATAAGGGATACCAATTTACACAAATTCTGACGTATCTTTCAGATCTTATCAAAACAAATTGATTGACACTAGAATTCGGTTAAATCAATAAACATATAGCTACATATATACAAAATCAAATAACAAAGTTCATGGAATTGAATTGAAGTCAATTGACGTGAGCATTCCTTTCTAACTAATAAGTCAACTATAAATCTCTGTCAATACCTTTTCATAATTTATTATAATAAAGTGCGCATTCATAAAATACCTCTCCTGTTACTCGAATACCTAATAATGGATTGTTGGGCTGTGAATCCTATCAATTTCACTCACCTGGCTGGCGTTGGTGTAGCTTAGGTATTTCGCCCATACTTAAATTTATTACAAACACAAATCTTATTGTCCTTCTGATTCCAGTCCAGATGGCATGGCTGTGCATAATCTTCTTAATCAAATTATATATATACGCAATGCTGGGTAATTTTCTTCGAATTAGACTCAATTTCCCGTGGTTGGCGTTGGTGTTGGTGGTATACATCACAATGATGATGAACCGATTAGTTTAAAGAAAGACCAATCATTCTCGTTTTGCACACCAAAAGACAGAGTAGCTATTATAGCTTGACAAAATAGTAGATTCAATTCAAAATCACTCCTTATACCTCGATTCAATGGAATTTATATGTATAGGGCACAAAAGCATCTATTGTAAGACTCCATGGTCTACCATTTACCGGCTTTATTTAAATTGATGCGAAGCTTAGGGTATAACTCTATTAAAGTCTAGGAAATAGTGTTGCAAATTACAAATCGGAAATAAGCACTTAAAAATGGAACAAAATGCAACGAAATATGGAAAATATGCACTTAAACCCATTCTATTACATTATTTTATTCAAAAATAATAATTTTAATTAATTTTTTGCATAATCTATCTTTTTGAAGGACTAAAGGCCGTTAAAAGCTTTATTGAATCAATAATTCAACAAGTCCAATTAAATAATGCTAAGTCTTCTACTTGGCTGATTTATTTCAGTAGCAAATAGAATTCGTATTATATAAAAAAAACACTAATAATGTAATCTATCTTTCGTCACAAATTTCAACACGGCTCCGGTCCCCAAGTGGAAAAGAGTCCTTTCAAGCTCATTTAAACTCGATGTCCTCTTACAAAAGGCTGAAACTCGCTTCAATACGTCATGTACTAAATGCAACGTGCAAATCAAAATAGAAAGAATTCGGCGAATGAGCTAGAGTGACAATTTAACTCATTTTCGATTTGCCTGCTACTAGTGAATCCGCCGATAGATAACTGAACGAATGTCGGTAACATTACCTGCACTACCGACATTTTGTTCAAAAAATTTGGTATTGCTGAAAAAGCAAACGATTCGCTCTCTATACAAGCTCTTCAATTTTATTTTCGCGACTATTGTGTCACGAATTCACCCAAAACTGATCTTGTACGCTAGGAATTGTTATAATTCTGAAGTTTTTATTCTATTTTTTTATTTTTTTGTAGAAAAAGCACAATTAATCGAGAACAACTTAAAGAAATTGTCCAGAAAACATAGTATGGGCAACCTAATATTGTCAACAAAATTGCAACGAAATCCCCAGAACAACATTAGGATTTTCTTTATAAATTTGAAGAATTCCATACTGGTATTAATGGTTTGGCTTTAATAGAAAAAGAAAAGGAACAATCCATTAAACCATGACTTTTTTCGATTTGTATGCAGGTTTGGACTGACTAAAAATTCTCATTAAACAAAAAAAAAAACTTTACCAAAAGCAGAGGTTCACCAATGCACTGGGGGTAGAAAACGGGAACAACACCCAAATCTTAGAAGTGTGGCCCAGCTGGTAAATTAAAGGGATATTTTCCAAGGTATTCCTGGAACCTGGAACCCGAACATGTAGATTGGCGAAAAAAAAGAAGAAAGCTAGAACCATCCCAAACTATTCCTTCTCAATCCACATGCAAAGTTTATTATTTGTACAGCTTCTCTTGGTGAATAGTGTAGTTGCTGAGCACCCAAGCAACATCGCCACCAATTTTTCCACGCACCAGTGGGTTGTGGCATTTAAAATGTCAAGAAATGACAGCTGAGATAATATAGTTCGAAAAATGGTAACGAAGTGCAGGAATTGATAATATAGTTCGTTCGACGAGTTCAGTAATTAAAATAAACGCGAACGCGAATTCACCACGAATCTGGGCAATTCGCCGGGAGTTAAATATTGCGAATTCTGTAATCAGCATGAATGTCTATCATTATTCACGCGACGTATACTTAAATTAGTTTGTTTTAAATTCCAAAAAAAATAAAAATGTAACCCTACCTCCTGGGATATTTTTAATAAAAAATCTATCCCCATAGCCAGAGGCTCATGTATGTACCCTGTAAGTAAATTATATGCTAGTAAATGGATTTTTGTGTCCTTACTTACGGACCATATTTAACAAATCCACCCTTGTTAGAGACGTTTTGTAAAAACGAACAAAAACAAAAAAAAAATCCCTCTGAGCTGGATGTTCATTTTTCAATCTTATTTAAGTCGACCAAAGAAATATTTCAATTTCAAAGAGGAATAATATAAAACCTGTCAGGAAAATTGTATAATATGTTTACTCATGATGTTGACCTTCAATTCACATTCCCATCCTTATACCTACACCAAATATTTTCAGTTTTAGGATTATTATAGATATATGTATATAAACTTAACTTTCAAGCCGGAAAATCTCTCTTACCTCTTCATAGATAAAGTTATCGATTTCCTCCAGAGGTTTGCCATACATATTCTCTGGAAACGGTTCGAATTTTCTCGGCAGGACATCGCCATCTTCGACAGTGGCCTTCGTCCTTGGATGGAATCCATATTCGCGTACCAACTGTATATGGCGATTTTCATGTTTAATTTGAGACTTTTGAGTGTAGGCAACAACTTGCTGTTTGGCAACTGTAAATAAAAAAAAAAATTAAATGAAATGAAAGAAGATACCGTTTATATATTTGAAAGAATTCATTTTAAAATCTGTAGGTATTTGTATTATATTTTGGATCAAAAAAACACTGCAGAAAAAAAAACAAGTACTTATATACCAAGGAAAATTACTTTGCGAATTTATTAAAGTTTTCAAAAGGTCCAATGAGAAAAGTGAATTTTATCTGATTGGCCCTGGTGATTTCTTGTAACAACAACAACAAGCAAAAAGAAAAATCCCGCATTCTTCTGCCTATATAAATTTGTATGTGTTTTCTTTTTTGAAGCCATCACTATGACGTCTTTTTTATATTTTTTTTTATTTGTTTTTTTTTTTTTTTTATTTTTATTGCTTTGTTTTTCTTTTTTGCTTTGCAGAGAGAAAAAAAAGATGTGCTAAATTTTGTATTTAAGTACACTTTTAATAAATTTATATTATATGAGATCCTATGGGAGAGAACCGAAAATATTTTAACATCCACTTTCGATAATTGATCAATTATATAAATTGGTTTCCTGTGTGAGAGCCGACGATGACAAGAGTGAAAGATGAAAAATTAAATGCCTTTGGGGACAGTATGGCTGCCATCAACATTTTTTTTTTTGTATTTTTGGTTTTCATGAATATTTTATGAAGATAAATACATATAACATGAGGACTTTTATTCTCAAAATATAATAATAAATAAACATCAGAATTTAATATGAAATTATACATACAACTATATGTGTGTATGTTATGGATTTAAGACTACTTTGTCTCCACAAAAAAGATTGTAGATTAAATTGTGTTGACTATGGAGGATAAGGTTTTTTTTATTACAATGTGTTCAAAGATTTTCGATCACCCTTGAAATTTTTAACATAATTTGAGAGTTATGTGAAAAAATTAGGGAATCATACGAATGTTTTGAGGTTCTGAATATCAAAACATGAAAAGAGATTAGAGATTTTTGTTTTGCTTTATATAGAAAAATTTTAGCTATGCAATATTAAATTCGATATTCTTAATTTTAAAGCTTGAAATAGTGACTGATCCTTTAAAAATGTCTTCTCAACCCTCAAATGTTTCTAAAAGGTCCAATTCCATAATTTGTTTTAATTTTTGTTATTTTTGTTTTCATTACCAGGAAGGTCGCGCTATTTGAAGAAGAAATTTGATAATGGACCTCATCACTTGATAATGGACATTCATAGTATATTAATTTTGCTTGTACATATATGGTGAACCAAGAGATGGTTGGTTTGATTAAATAAAAAAATATTGGGGAGGTGGTCTATTCCCCCCTCCTTGACGTAAAGATCATATTAGAAGGGGAAGAATTATCAAGTTCTTTTTAGAGGAATCATTTCTGATTCAATAACTGTGAACTCTGGTGTACCTCAAGGTAGTCACATTGGTCCACTTCTCTTTATACTTGCTATCAATGATGTTGTTTCGATAGGTAAATCCTGTAGGGTGCTTATTTACGCTGATGATATTAAATTATTTAAGATCATCAGAAACCAGTCCGATTCCGTATCTCTTCAAAATGACCTAAATAGTTTTTCTGATTGGTGGTTACATAACAACAATTTAAAAACTGTTTTAAAATGCCAATCGATGTCCTTCTTTAGAAGAAAAAATCCAGTATCATTTAATTACAGCATGAACAAATCTGTACTTAATAAAGTAATAACAACATTTGATCTAGGTGTATACTTCTCCCAAAATCTTGACTTTACACCCCACATTGAGAAAATCGTCAATAAATCCAATGCAATGCTTGGTTTTATTAAACGTTGAAGTAAGGAATGTTCGTGTAGCCGCTTGACATCTTCCCCGTAAAACTCTCTTGTTCGTCCCCACTTAGAATATGCGAGAACTATAAGGTCACCCCACTACTACACTACACATTAATCGCAGCGAAATCGTCCAGCGTAAATTTGTGCGTTTTGCATTAAGACATTTGAATTGAAATGATCCGATTCACCTTCTTCCTTATAGCAATCGCCTTCTTCTTTTAAATATGACGTACCTGGAAAAACGACACAGAGTACCCAATGTTATGATTTTACACCAACTCCTGGTTGGTTGCATTGATTCACTGGTTCTTTTAGACGAAATTCATTTGATCGTTAGAAGTCATAGTTCTCGGAACTCTGATATTTTTCATCTCCACTTCCATCGTACCCATTATGGTCTCAATGAGCCACTGACTCATATGAAACGTAGGGCGAATATAAACCATGTTTTTGACTTCTGTTACTCAAAGCTTACACCTAAGCACAAGCTGTATGGGCGTCCTTGATATTCGCCAGCATCAATGTGCCAATATTAACTGTTTTGTTATGCATCGTAAAAGTGTTGCCACGCTTTATTTATTTATTTTTAACTTGTAATTATGTATAAGTATTTTTTATTATGATCTATGTTGTCTTTAGTAGAGTGTTAGGCCTTATGTATTTTTTAACTAACAACTTACACCACGCTAAATGATGACTGTGACAAGTTGCTATCTGAAGGTGAAAAAAAACCCGAAGAAAAGTAAAATTTTTAATGTTAAAAATACTTGCAATAAGCAGTATGTAGGAACTTAAAGCGTGACAAAAAAATAAAAAAAGTAACTCTATTAAAATGTACTTAAAAATTAAAACAATATTATTCAAAAACACGGCACACATAAAAACATGCTGGGGCTTTTAAAACCGGAAATACATTTTCGAATGATCTTTTTATTTTAGATTCCAAATTTAAAACAAGAAAGCTTTGGAAAAAAAGTTTAATAAAAATGATTTTTATATTAATGTTATGTTACAAGGGACTAGTTTTGAATTTTCTAATCAGTGTAAAAATCATAGAACCATCCGATTATTAAGACCAGTGAATGACAACAAAAATAGTACTTATCTAATTACTTAAAATTTTGAAAAAAAAAAAAAAAAAAAATAGCTTGACAATTTAGTTTTTTTTTTTTAATTTTTAGTTTGAAAATTGATTTTTCAAAAACTGTTGACAAAAATAATTTAAAAAGATAATAAAAGAAGGTATTTCTGGCTCTACAAAAAGGTATAACATGAAATTGTAAGTGTTACCGTTGTTTTTTATATTTTTTTCCCGTTTTAAGTCAATTTTATTTTAGAAAACTGCCCACCTGCCTAAACAAGGGGAGAATAAACCCACCCCTCCCATACGATTTTTGTCTTGCCTCGACTACACACTCTATCTTTTTGTCATACCTTAGGTGAATCACCCTGTATAGAATAATATTCGATGTGTTCCTTTGAATTGTGTTGTTTTTGGATTCAAAACATTCGTTAGTAAGAAGAAACATTTGTGACTTTAGGAGCTTAGTGTTTTTGTTAGTAATTTAGTTTAATTTTTCCAAGCAAAAAACCAATTCCAACTAGAACCTTCAGTGTTAGCATAAGAGAGCAGATGGAAATGATATTACTTTCTAGAGGATAAAATGTAGATCGGAATAAATTAATCTATGTATTTGTTAATGTTTGAGAGAAGTCGAAGTCAAACACGAACAACTTCCATAAAAAGACTGAAATATAGAACGCAGAGAATTTGTTAAATTAATTATGGGCCCTATTATGACTCGCGAGTCGAACGTTCGACTCAAGTCGAACGTTTTTAAAATCACTTATGTCGTGGTTTTAAAAAAATAAAATAGCGGCGTTCACATAGACTAACATCTCAATTCAACACATTTTTTATATTTTAGCTGAATATAGCTATGTAAGCCATAAACGGTAATGCCAAAAGTCAGATTCGCCAAATATTTCTTGCGACTCGCAATTCATGATAGGTGCCTATCTTTTTTTTTTTTCAAAACTATGGTAAACCTTCTAAAGTCATTGCGTATACAAAATGACATTAAATGCGATCTATTGAACCCGCGTCTTACGATCCAATTAAGCTTAGTTTAAGAGCAAGGCTTATTTTTAAAGAATGTGTACCAAAACACTGCCTTATATTACACTGACCCCGACAATAAATTCAACATAATTCAATATTTTCATCCATTATAGTCTTTAAATAATAATTATTATTTTTATTAATGTTTATTGAATCAAATCTAACAATTAATTATTATTTTTTTTTTAATATGAAAATGCAATTAATTTTAATTTTACGACTCTATACACAAATTACCTTGGATTTAACAAACAAATTAAAGAGCTATCATTACCGAAATGAGAAAATCCAATTATTGTTCATTATAAATTCGAATCCACATCCACAGATTAATGTTACGGTGCTAGTCCATGTTTTTTTTTGTATTCAATGGAAATATGCTAATGAAAAATTTATTCAGATTAAATTGCTCCTCTTTGGGAAATTTAATTTTCTGAAAATTCATGAATTAAGTTTTAAATCCGGAACTATGTGTATGTAGGTATAAGAAAATTATTTATTTTAATATTGTTTTTTTTTGTTGTCTACACCTGGAAATTTGTGTTCTTATTAAAAAAGAGGAAAATTCTTCGACAGCTTGCATTTGTGATTATCCTGGGTGATTATTCATTTTTCCTTACTTTACTACTTCCAGAAGTTGTGGTATTTAAGTAAATTATGGTTCTCAGAGGATCGTTTAGCCGGCATCTAATTTGGGAAAAACAGCAATCAATAACCAACGGAAGCGATATCATTTTAGCGTTTTATGTTCCTTAGTGATAAATATTTTGCTTCCTTTTGGCGATAATGGCAAATATATCTATAATACATCATTTTGCGCCGTGAACTGAAGAAAATGATGATGATGATGATAGTGAAGTCGTTAAATTTGTTTCATTTTGGTTCAAGCAAAAGGAATTAACCCCCGAGATTGAAACGACTGATAAATCTCTCAAATCGTTTTAAGAATAAATATTTATGCAGTTGACTCGGCTGATGGAATGAAAAATCATTTCCAACAGGCAATACGATCCATTTGTACAGAGAGTGAGAGAGGGACAGAAACAGAGAGAGAGGATAAGTGCCATGTCGTTGGATTAGCGAAAAGCATTAAAATGTCTACTCCATGGCAGGATGATTTCGTTTAACGCTGCAAAAAAAAAAAAAAAAAAATACAGCTGAAGATAAGCTAAACCTTTTGTGATTTACGAAGCTCTTTCAAGACAAAAAAAAAAAACATTTTTAATTATTTTATCTCTTTGATTTTTGAAAGGATATACATAGGTACCAACACAGGAATACAGGATAAAGATTAAGGCTGGTATTCACCGATCGCTCATAAACTGTTCATAACTTTATGAGCTTCTTAACTTGGAAATTATTTGTGCTATTCACCAACCACTCATAAGTATTTTTCCATGTTCGAAAAAGAGAGCCAATTTTTGCTTATGAGAGCAAATGTTCGAAAAACCAACCAAACATTCCCAATTGGAAACGAAAGACAGCTGGCTAGGCAGACGCCAGGAGAATAGCAATAAACTAAAAACATTTTTTACTTTTGTCTGTAAATAGGTATAATCTCTGAACAAAAATAATAGGTAGTAGTTTTTTTAAGAATTTAACATTACAATATATGTTTTTCTATTGTCATCTAAAAATAACTCTTTTGAATGCTTTAATTTTGACTTCTTTAAAAAAAAAATAATAACAAAAGATGATTGTGAGCTGTGACGTCATATAAATACCCAGAAATACCATGATGGCGAATTGGGTGTATCAAATGAGCATACTTTTTTCTGTTTAGGGAGGTTTTATTGCGAAAGTTTTCGGACAACCTTTCGAAGAGAGCGCTCGTAACTTAGGAGTGCTCGAGACCACTCATAACTTTTGCGAGCGCTCGTAAATGTCCATTAATATTGCTTGGTGAATAGGTTTATGAGGCTCTTAAGTTATGATCGCTCGGTGAATACCAGCCTAAGTATTAAGTTGCCTTTTCGCTTGGGTTATCTTTTAATAAAAGGCAATTATTACTGAATAGCTGTGTCTTAACCTTTTTAGGTCTAATTCTTTCATATTCAACAATGATGATGAGTAGAGCTCGGATTTCCATGCAAATGCATGTTTTTTCTCACAACAATTAGAAGCCTAAGACCAAATCATCTTTACGAATCATGCGATTTCCTTTAAAATGACATTCAATCGTTAGTGCATATTTTGCATATTTATATTTAATAAACGCATATTTTGAGTGAATCTTTTCATATTTTTCTTTCATAATTTTCAATAAAGTATCGAGTTTATATTTGTGACGAAAAACATAGGTCGAGGAGTTGTTTTAATAGATGGGGAACGTGGATAGAAGCAATTACGTAATAAGCAAAACATTTTAAAGAGATCCAATTCGATGGTGGTGAAATTGTGTTTATTAGCTGAAACTTTAATTTTCTATTTGGCACGATAACATATGTTGAGGGTAGGAGCATAATGAAAAATCAAAACGATTTAGTTGATGGACATTTTTGCAAAAATTAATTCTTTTAAAGGCTCTATTGGTGCAATTATTAAAAAAAATTAAGACTGTTTCTTGAGAAAAACCAAGGCTATTGTAAATTGTAAACTAAAAGCAAATAATTAATTGAATTATCTATCTATCTATTTACCAAGGCTATTCTATAATGAAAATTTAAATAAGTCTGTAGTAGCCCCTAGCGTAATGGTAAGTGCGTTGGACTGTCACACTGGAGTTCTGGATTCACTTCCTAGCCTCGTCCACCTTAAAACTAAAAAGTTTTTTTCAGGACTACTGCCTCTTGCAAGGAATTGACAAGTCCTCCAAGAGTATCACTTGCTTCTCGTCTAGCCGTTCGGATTCGTCGTCAAATTGTAGGTCTTCGAATTGTTAGTCACTAGGCCCTGGTACTTCACGAGCCGTTGCGCCACACAATTTATTAATTTAGTTTTTACATGTCTGAGATACAATAACGAAAGCTGTTTTAATAATCTTACAATAGATGAAATTTGTGGTCTAAAAATGGTTCTCTTTACGTCCGATTGAATTCAATTTCTTATAAAATATAAATAAAAATTTTTTTTTTATTTTTTTATCAAAGAAAAATAAGGTAAAATAATGTTTTTTAAGTGCATATTTTTTCTGCATATTTTCCATTTTTAAGGGCATATTTTAAGCGCGTATTTCCGATTTTTAAGTGCATGAAAATCCTAGCCCTAATGATGAGTATTTGTCCCTAGGATTGAATATACGAAATCGATTCCGAACCCATCGGGACAAAATTAAAGAAAATAGTACCTGCCTACTAAGCTCAAAATAAAGAGTCTATATACATATATGTATGTATATGTATGTATGTATGTATGTATATATAAATTCATGTTAATATCCATATGTAAAGCTACTTAAACTTTTAAATTATTAAAATGATTTTGAATTCTTTCAACCTTTTCTTATAACCTTTTTCGATAACTATTTTGGTTAGAGTAATGTGACTGTGGGCAGCTGTTAAGATTCAATAGTTCAATCGATTTTTTGTGTGAATCGGCGTAAAAATTAAATCCTGCGAATACTTGCAAAACAAAACCAAAACACACGACTCATACGCTTTCAAAGTTTTTGTTTGTTATACCTTCTTCTTGTTTTTAATTGCGATACATGTACGTAGTTTAGGGCAAGTTTAGGATTCGTGCAAAAAAAAAAACTCGAGATAAAAATTTTCCCTAACATTACTATGACAGAGAACGCAAAAAAGTGGGTCTCGCAATTTGTCTGTCTGTCTGTCTGTCAGTCAGTCTGGTCAGTCTGTCTGTCTGTCTGTCTGTACCTCGACCTGCAGCCTAAACCACTGAAGCGATTTTCGTCAAACTTTTGACTTAAGGTTATTTGGGGATGTCCTAGAGGGTAAATAACAAATATACAAAAATTGATTTATTTCAAAAAACGGCTCTAACGATTGGGTTGGCTACGAAATCTCGCAAACTAAAATCTCGCACACGAAATCTCGCAATTCGAAATCTCGCAATTACAGAAACCCGCTCTTCATAATCTCGCAATATCAACAACCCGCTTTTTATAATCTCGCAATTACAAAAACCCGCAAACTAAAATCTCGAAAACTAAAATCTCGCATTAACAAACATAAAGGACTTTTATAAATTGCGTTATACTAGGTTTTTCGTTTGTGTATGTTGTCAGTTGGTGTGCTTTCAATTTATTTGCAATAAACAGTACATTGGTTGGCCCGCTTCGCGGGTTCAAGGATTTTAACTCCCTTTTCGGGTCCTCTGTCCCGCTCACACGACTCCGTCGCTCCACTTAGGGTATGTTCAGTCGCCTTTGTTGTAAGTTGGTGTGCTTTCAGTTTATTTGTAATAAACAGTACCTTGGGTGGCCCGTGGCGGCGGCGTATCGGGTTTAAGGGCCTTATCTCCCTTTCATAGGCCCCTGATTTTTCATTTTCCATTTGCAGGATCTTATTTTTCACTGCGGAATTTTCCAACGTGATGTGTTAATGCGAGATTTTAGTTTGCGAGATTTTAGTTGAAATTTACGAGAGTTTTTGGTCGTGAAATGTAAATGCGAGATTGTTAAAAGCGAGATTTTGTTTTTCGAGATTTATACAAAAATGCGAGATTTCGTTATTCGAGATTTTAGTTTGCGAGATATCGTAGTGCTCCCCTAACGATTTTGACAAAAAAAATTACAAGGTACTATTATTACTGTAATAAATGTTTTAGTAGAAAAAAAAATATTTATAACGGTTATTAACGGTACCTGTCAGGGAACTGATTTTTGGTTTTCAAATTTCTGGTTAACGGCTACACGGATTTCAACCAATTTTTTTTATATAAAAGATTCCTTTACAATTTGAACATATACAAATTTTCGAAAAAAGAATTTTTTGGATTTTTTAAAAAATATTGATTTTTCTTTTTTTAAATCAATATCTTTTAAATTTTATTTTATTTATCACCCAAAGTTGGCATACAAAATTTAATTTTTGAAAATGTTCAAGAATTTTTATAGATAACAAATTAATTCTTAAGAAAACCGCTCTAACGATTTTTGAGCTTTTTTTCATAAATTCATTTGTATTTATCAAATAATATCAGATAGCTCTATCTATTTTAGCTTTTAAAATATTAGATTTATATTAATTTATAGTAACTGATAGTAATTTATATTTCACCATAAGTTTATCGAACTAATATATATATATCAAATTTTTTTAAATCACGTTAAGATAATTGTATTAATTTAATTAAACAAAACAAATTAATTAAATTGATTTTAAACATTTGACTCACTTTGAATGCATTTCGGAATACCTTCATTCCATCATCAGCAAACACGACTATATCCAAGGTTAGTCATCGTCGTTGCAATGCCTCTTGTTATTTGGGTAAAGAACAGTACAAATACAACAAAAACTTTAGCACTATTATTTTTGTAAACAATAGATAAAACGGTCAAACGCGATTGAAGAGGCATGAAACAACGTTGCCGTTGTCTTGATTTAAAAGATCTGTACCTTTTTGGATTAGAAGCTTTCAAATGCGTCAAGTTGTACTTCATTTGTCACTGTTTTAATTAAACGTACACCGTCTTTTTGATTTATATTATGTTTTTCGTTTAACACATGTGATGCTACAGCGGAGCAAAGAGGTTTCTTTAAACGGATGGATGTGGTATGATCGTCATATCTTTTTTCTATGCTCCGTTTTGTTTGACCGATGTACTTGCGTTCACAAACATTGCATTTTATTGCATAAATTCCCGATTTTTTCAAACTGGGGGGTTTTATCTTTTGTGGAACAAAGTAAATTACATAATTTGTTGTTGTTTTTATAAACTATATCTAAACTATGTTCTTTGAATTTTGATTTTAATTTATATTTAATTTCTGGCGTAAAAGATAAAGCTACTGTATAATTATTTTCTTTTTTAGTTTGAGAAAACAGAGTTGTTAATTCTGAAACATGTATCTTATTTGAATGGTGTAGAATTAAGTCATCAATCATTTTTTCACTATAACCGTTCACTTTAGCAACATTTTTTATGTATTCATATTCGTGTTGGTAATTGGTAGGTGTAAGTGGTAAACGACATAATCGATGAACCATTGAATGGTAAGCTGCTCTTTTATGCTGCATTGGGGAATACAAATCTGAAGTTATTGTTCGCAATGTACTTGTGGGCTTGTGGTAAACACCAAATTCAATTTGTTTACCTTTTCGTTGTATTTCTAAATCTAGAAACACTAAGGTGTTATTATTTTCTTTTTCACAAGTAAACTTAATTGTTTCAAACTGGGTATTTAATAACTCCAGTGTTTTATTCACTTTATCTTCTTTTACCACTGCAAACACATCATCAACGTACCGATGCCAAACACGAGGTAACAAATCTCTTTCTTTCAGATTCAATTCAAAACCCGACATAAATAATTCCGCGATTAAAGGGCTATTTGGATTTCCCATATTAGTTCCATGTGTCACTTTTTAAAATTTATCACGAAATTGGAAGAAACTTTGTTCCATACATAATTTAGCAACATCAAAATAAACCGATTTTTTGTCATTAGGTAATTCACAGTTGTTCAGATGTTCTACGAAATTTTCTAAAGCGATGTTGACCGGAATGCTCGGGAAAAGAGAACAGATATCGAAAGAAACCGTAATTTCGTTTTTATCAATTTTGATTTGTTTTATTTTTTCCACGAAATCAAATGAATTTTTAACTGAACAGCTTGGTAATGGCTGTAACTTTTTCACTTCACTAACTTACCATTTGGCTTATCAATTTAATTAATTTGTTTTGTTTAATTAAATTAATACAAATTTTTTTAACGTGATTTAAAAAAATTTGATTCTCGGTTTTGTGAAATCATTAAGGTGTTAAAATTAATTAATCAATTATTTTATGGATTTCACGCGGTTTAACTAGAATACTTTTCTTACATAATCAACTTCTAGCTACGTTTAAGTTGTAAGTGACGAGACCACGATCCAGTCGTGCCCATGTTTTTTTTTTTGTAATTAGTGATTTTAAATTGATTTTGGTTTTATTTCACATTTTTTTTTTTATTTCTGGAGTTTTTTGCTTCGATGACCTTGTTTAGCTCCGACGTCGTTTTTTTAGACAAAAAATCTCAGTTTGGCTGTCAAAATACTGAGGAAAAAAATGTTTGGATTCGCTTGCTCAGCTTTTGACGATGCAAAACCTCCGATATATCTGTTTCCTGATATCTCTCTTTAATGAATAACTTCGTCTCAATTCTAAATGAGCAGATAGGTAGCTGAATTGTTCCCATTCGAAGGAATAAATTATGTGAACCTATACATATCTACGTATTGAAAAATAAAGTTCCTGTGTTCCTGCCCGCCAGAGTAATAATTATTAATGTTCGAATCAAAAAACGTGGTCTTGATAAAGAGCAGGATCTCGCTTTGTCCTTTTTATACATGTTTTTTTGGTGAACTATATAAATTATTTCTGATAGTTTAATACGGCTAGTCCAAAATTATTTGCAATTTCAAAAGAACTCATGAAATCTTGTTGTACAATGATTATTATTACAGATAATAATCATATAATAATGCTAACTTCCGGTTTTCTACCTGAAAAAAAAATCCATTTCCGGATTTGATTTCATAAATGAAAAGAACACTTAATTTGCCATATATTCCACAGTTGAAATTTTGTTTCTATCTCTTCAGTTACCTTAGCAACATTATTCCTTAAAACCCTACTCCTTGCCTTGAGCGAATTTTGCAAGCCCATAAATCCACAACTAGGCCTGTTAGGACAAAATAATTTTGTACTTATATTGAGAACCACATGAAGTTTAAATAATCCAAAGATGAATTAATTTCATGACCCACCACTTTTTGTCGTTGCCCGCTTCACGTGAAATGCCCCTATAGTAGCATCCTATACTATGCATGGATTTTTGACATTTAGTCGAGTCTAGAGTTGGATATTGTTTGTTTTGTTTTAGTTGTTGGTACCATTGATAGTTGAGTTGAACCTCGATGGATGTGTTCATGGAGTACTTATAATAATTGTAGATTCCATTTGACGATCGATTTGTTTTTAGTTGGCCAGTTTATATTTATAAGATCTCAGAGAACTCAATTTTTTCATAAATATAAACGCTGTTCCTATCAAAAGTTTCTTTCTTTTGCCAAATAAAGTGAAGATGGATTTTTTTGCACTCGTTGTTTGATTTATTTGCAGTTACACGTCTATAATTCTATATATCTATGCATTTTTTTAACCCCGCTATCACAAATGTCCCCCGCACATGTTACAATTTAACAATTTCAACAAAATTTTCTTTCTTTTTTGATTAAGGGCCAGTTATAGCTATCATTAAAAACCATCATTGAAAAAGTTAGCTGTTGATTTTGAGACCCTTCGAAAGTTTAATCATTGAATATTTTAATGCAGAAATATAGCTTACGACTTCAAAATTATTTCTCTTTCAAGAAAGAATCATTTTGACCCATATCTTCGCCATAACGTAACTTTTATTTTTTTCAATGATCATTGGTAAGGTAGTTCATCATTGAAAAATTCAAAATCATTTTATGAGAAAAGTTGTGCCAAATTGAATTTTGTTTTACTTGGAAATAATAATTTAGTCAATAAGCTTTACTTTGGCATCAAAATAATCATTTATTTTTTCTTCAAAATCTCTCAAAATTGACAATTAATATTTTCAATGATGGTTTTCAATGATAGCTATAACTGACCCCTAACTAAAACCAATGTTCGTTAAATGTATTCAAATATTTTACTGGTTATTAATTTCCGTAAATAAACGGGGATTGGTAAAAAATCATTTTTTTTATTTAGACGTACAAAAAAAAGCCATTGCACAAATTTGTCTGGCTGAGAAAATATTGAATTATTTTTTGTTCTAAAACCAATATACAGATTTACATTGTATTTTCCTGCATCAACACTAACAAAATTTTGAGAAATTTATTGGAAAGGTGTACAATTTAATAGTACCAAATGTGAAATAAAAAAACTAGGATACGTTCGATAGTTTTTTGTTGGGAATTTCTTACTGTACTTTTTATAGATTCCCAATAAAACACGCATAATGATGTCAATATTATGGTAAATAAAATTTATTTGTAAATAGTTATTGTGTTCAAATTTCTCGTTAACGGCTTTTCTGATTCTGATTGTATGAAGGATGTCCTTAACATTATGAACAATTTCGCACATGCAAATTTTCGAAAAGTATATATCAGGATTTAAAAAAGTTTTTAATACCTTGAACACGGGTCAATGAATATTTTTTAAATTTTGGTCAAAATTGTATTTTAAATGCTTAAAGTTTCCATATCATTTTTTTTTTCTTAAATGTTTAAGATTTTTAGCTAGGTTAAGGTTGTTTGCTGAGAGAGCATGTTCGTGTGATCCAGTCTTGCGTTTTATGTTTTTTATCCACCCTATACTGTTTATTGTTTCAAATAAATGGACCAGTACAGAAAAATAGGATTTCAGATGATATTTCGATTCGCCCAAATGTAGGCAAGCGAATTCAATTTAGCTTTCTTTAGATTTTGACAGCAGATCTGATTAATTTTGCTGACTTCGCCAAGATCTCATAATTCTGTACGCAAAAAGTAGTTTTCTTCGTTTACTTAAACACAATATAATAATTATCATTTTTCTTTAATTTCAATTTAAAAGTACAAGTGACCTCAACTCCAGAAATGAATGTGTTTCGCCCAGATATGACAGTGGCCTCTTCAGTCAGACTGTCATACGCATACCCTTCTATGACCGACTGGCTGAAGAGCCCACTGTCAAATCTGGGTAAAACACATTAATTTCTGGAGTTGAGGTCACTTGAGCTTTTAAACTGAAATATATTCATTCACACCACTTAAAACAGAAATAATTTTAATATTTAAATTTCTTCGGCTTCATTATTTTCTATGATTTCGATATTTTAATAATTTCGTATTTTTAATTTTATGTCAAATTTAGGGAAAATTATCATGATCCAAATTTTTAGTTAAATTATATCCAACATGAATTCATTAAGAAAACAAAATGTTGCTTTTTGGAAACTATGAGTCACATAATAAAACATACAAAATAAGTCCGCCTCTTACAACAAATCAAACAAATACGTACATACATAGGTATAGTAAAATATTTTTTTTTCTATTTTCAGACGTAAAATATGACCCCCGATCCCCCAGCAAAACATGACCACCTACATGGTGATGTTAAATCGTACGATCTTGTATCTCAGCTCAAACAAATTGGTGGCGGTGCAACTTCATCAATAGTTACCCGCTTTATAGTTCAACCATTTGAAGTTCTTAAAATACGATTTCAACTTCAAGTCGAACCGGTACATCATAAATACGGCCATCACACCTCAAAATACAAATCCTTTCTGCAAGCATGCAGACTTATACACAACGAAGAGGGGCTAACTGCCTTTTGGAAAGGTCACAATGCCGGCCAGCTGTTGAGTATAGTTTATGGAGCTTCACAGTTTTGGTCATACGAACAGTTGGAACTACAATTTAGTCAAACACCTTTGCTAGAAGACCGACCGAACGCCAATAGGTTTATCAGTGGCGCCACCTCAGGAGCTATTGCAACTATGGTATCTATGCCATTTGATCTTGTTCGCACGAGACTAGTAGTTCAAGACACAGGAAGTGGTTATCCAAATGCTACCGCAGCCATTCCACACATTCTACGGACAGAGGGCATTCGAGGGCTGTATCGTGGCCTGGGAACGTCACTGATTCAAATCATACCTCTGGTTGGAGCGAATTTTGCATTCTTTGGAATTTTCAACGATGTAGCTGCGAATTTCATGAAAGTCAAAGATCATAAGCTTCTACCGACGTGGATTATCCTGATATCCGGTGGTGTGACAGGTGCCATTTCCAAAATGGCTGTATATCCTTTAGATTTTATCAAACGACGATTGCAAGTACAGGGATTCCATGAACATCGAAAAACATTCGGCAGGAATGTTACCTGCGATGGGATACTCAGTTGTATGCGGCTGACGCTTCGAGAGGAGGGTGCTCTGGGATTCTACAAGGGCATGGGACCAACTCTTATAAAGGCGGGTGTTTCAACAGCCCTGTACTTTGGTGTGTATGCGAAAATGAAGCAAATCATGTGAGAGGAAGAGACGAAAAGGTGGTCAAATAATAAAAATAATAAAAAAAAACTCCGATACGTTGGGGAAATGTCAAAGTTTGTTAGTTTTTTCTTTTGCGTTTCCTTTTTGTTTTCTGAAGGACATACAAACAAGCTCCACGGCAGATCTACAGATTCAAATCCAATTGGGGACATTCGTTTTGTTTTAGTTTCGGTACCCAAATCAAATCAAATGAATATGTTATTTTGCACTGTGTGGGTTTGTTTGTTTTTTTTAGGGTATTTTTTTACCGTTTCATTAAAAATAGAAATATGTATCTACCTATACAGATGAATCACTGTAGCCGGTGTTTGTGAACTTAAGTAGAGAGTGTGCTTTAAAGCTATGGCACTTGAATTTATGTCAATAATTTGATTCTGGATGTGGACGGCTCTGGACGGTGTTGGTTTGGATGTTGTGGCTTGCCGTTGCCACAAAGAACACCACAAGCTGGTTACATTAATAGAAAGTCCTGTGGCCCAGCTTGTTGACTCCTCTATTTCAAATAGATCAAACCATCAGTAGATACAGATATCTTCTTTTTAGTAATCTGTAGCATTTTGTTGCATAGTCGGGGAGATAGCGCTGCACTACGGGAAAAAATATTCGGTTTTAACTACTATTCAATTTTGTATACTACCAGGCGAACATTTAGGCGGATATAATTAAACACAAATGCTAGTTTCAAGAATTTCGAAAATCTAATGACTTTGAATGGGTACAGGTTCAAAAATATGGGGGATTGATGCAAAAGTTGGTACGTGATGGGTAGTCAAAATTAGAACTTAATCTGTTCTAGCGAGGTATCCGTCGGAACGGAAAAATCTCCGACTTCCTATGAATCAGAAAATTTTTGCTCCAATCGACTTGTCGGAAGAATTCCTCTAAGAAAAAATCCTCTGTTTTTCCTTGCGACGCTTTTCGAACCTCACTACAGAAACCAAAAAAGGGCCGAATAATACGGATAAAAAGTTTTGAGGTTTGTCTAACTTCAGGTGCAAGAGAAATAATTTTAAAATGCGCATCTGTCCTTAAAAGTAGGTTGTTTGTTTGCATTTCTAAAATATTTAGGTGGCATTGGACCCTTGTTACCCTTTTGGCTCCGGCGTAGATCTAGGAGAACCGATTTATCAGCACCTAAAGCAAAATATCATTCACGCTCCTCAGATCTTATAGAGCCTGTCATATTATTTCATCTTTCATTTCTTTTCATTTTTACATTTCTTTATAGATTTCGGACGAATTTTATTTTTTGAACAGAAAAGGGGGGAGGGGTGTTTTATATTTTTTTTTTTTTTAAATTATGTTTTTTCATAAATTTTTGATTTTTTAATTGTTAAGATGTTCTTATAGTAAATAAAGCTATTTTTCTGTTGTTGGATTCCGAAAAAGGGGGGGAAAAATAAGAATTTTATTTAATATCGTAAAAATCCTTTTTTAGCTGTAAAATCTTTGATTATGGTTATTTTCACATGAAATCTTGCAAAAATTACATTTGGTTGTATATCTATTTGGATCCATTTTTGATTTTGGGTTTTTGGGAAAGGGGGGCCGTGGGGGTGTTTTTTGAAATTTTGAAAAGTTATAAGATACTTAATAGTCACAGGATTTTTAAAGCGTGTGGATAATGGTTAAATGAACCAAGTTTATTTTTTCAAATTTTGGAATTTTTAAAGGGGGGAGCAGGGGAGCAAATTAAGTGACATATTTGTTTTTATGTGATAAGGCCTTCAATTAATTATATTTTTGGATGAAATTTTGGAGGCTATTAGGCAAAATAAGTTTCGACTTGGAACAAGTTTTGGATTTTTGTTTTTTGAAAAGTTGCAAAAACTTCAAGATGTTTTTTTTAAAGACCGTTTTTAGGCTGAAATAGTGTATTCTAAGACACAACATTTTTTCAGCACATGTATTTAATGAAACATATTTGGAATCAAATGTTTTTGGAAAAAGAAAAAAATTTGGGGAGCTGTATTTTCCATTTTTGAAAAAAAGTTTCAGAGGCCATATCTTTAAAAATACACATTTTTCAACTTTATTATCTTGAACAATTGTGAGAACACTTTTCGAAACTAGAAAAAAATATAAAAAACTGGAATTTCGAAAAAAGGGGGCTAGAATTTTTTTGAATTTTGCCCATAACTTTAGAAATTGTGAACATAGAGATCCAAAACCTTGGAACAATGTTCAGAACAACTTTTTGAATCTGGAACCATGGTCAAAAACGTTTTTTTGGGTCTAAAACCCCCATTTTTGAATATTTTTCAAAAAAAAAAACTTGAAACAATCCGGAACAATTTGGGAACAACCTGGAACAACTTTCAAAAAATTCAAATTCGAAAAAAGGCGGGCTTACTTCACACACTCTAAAATTAACTGTTTTTGATAATATAAAACATAATTTCAGTAAATTTTTCACGGTTTCTCATATTTCCACCTTTAACTTTAAAATGACGGTGAAGCTATTCAGAATCAGGAAGTAACCATCTTGAATAATCCAAAACCTCAAAATTTATTGCCTTGGCAATGGAAATCAGAAATTGCCTTCCATCTACCGGGCATTATTGCGATTGCCACTGTCAAAGCGTCTCCATTCGAATTATTTATGGCAATGCAGCGAGGTATTGTACTGCCTCAAATATTGCCACTGGGCCATTTCCATACTTCCCGTCGGCGTCGGATGGATCGTGGCTGACAACGTCGGGAGCTATTTCGTTGATAAAGGTAGTTGTGTCAGCATAAATGGTTATCGTCGATGACAGTGACGATGACAATGACTACGACGACGCACAGTGTGAAATGTTCACAATCCAGCGGAACTTAAAACAAGAAAAAAAGTTGAGCTGTCGAGTACAAAACCGATTTTTATCAGTTCTTAACATAACGGTTGATTCATTTCAGGTAGTAAAAGCTTCATGTTTCCATTATATTTTCTACAATTAGCTGTCAAAGCCAAACATCGTGTGAACAAAAAATTACAGGCATTATACAGCGGATGAGCTGAGCTCTGCTGAGAGATATTTTATATCTCTGAAGATAATAATACATGCTTAAGGGCTCAGTTATAGCTATCATTGGAAACCATCATTGAAAATATTAATTGTCAATTTTGAGAGATTTTGAAGTAAAAATATATGCTTATTTTGATGCCAAATTAAAGCTTATTGACTTAATATTTAATTCTAGGTAAAACAAAATTCAATTTTGCACAACTTTTCTCATAAAATGAGTTTTAATTTTTCAATGATGAACTACCTTACAAATGATCATTGAAAAAATTAAAAGCTACGTTATGGGGAAGATATGGGTCAAAATGAATTTTTTTTGGACGAGAAATAATTTTGAACTCGTAAGCTATATTTCTGCATTAAAATAATCAATGATTAAACTTTCGAAGTTTCTCAAAATCAACAATTAACTTTTTCAATGATGGTTTCCAATGATAGCTATAACTGGCACCTAAGTGAGTTTTATTAATTTTATTTATTTATTATTATTTTTTGAATTAATTTTCGCAAGAGTATTAAAAAAACGTCTTGTTTAACTTTGAGACAAAGTTTTTTAAGGTAACCTGCATGTAGGTACTCGCTCTAATTTTTTCATATTTTGATTCTGTATAGTTTATATAATTAGAATCAAAAATAAGTTCTTGCAACCTTTTGCAGCTCCCATACAAATATTTTTATTTTACAGAAGAATTAATGGGTTGAGTGTTTTTGAAGTTTGGCATCAAACTCCAAGTAACGAAAAGTTTCTAAAGTCATCAGATCCACTGCTTTCGTTAAGATCGAGGTTTTCAAGAACTTAATGTCATGATCTTCCTGAAGAAACAGTTTCAAACTGACTGAATTTCAAATTATTTTCAAAAATGTATTTATTTTTTATTTAATAACTATGCTTTAGCTAATTTATTTTTAGTTAAAATAAAATTAAAATGAATTATTAAATTTAAATTAATCTGATATATTTAAAACATTTTCCACTAAAAAAAAAAATAAAAAAAAAAATATTGTTTAAATTTAGACTTAAGTTCCGCTAGAATCCGAAAATTTCACACTGTGCGACGGCAGCAGATACAGCGACTATGGTTGCGGCTGATGACGATCTAGGCGATCGAGCTAATTTATACTGTATAGCAATTCAGTGGTGCAGTGCATTAACACACACGGAATTATCCCCCGCGGGTGTTAATTCCCAAAGAAAAAGGTATTAACCCGCGCGGGTGTTAATTCCTTTTTAAAGTGGTAATAAGGCCCACCTCAAAAAGGAACTAAGACCCGTAAGTGATTTTGCTTTTTGGAATTGGCATTAAGACCCAAAATTCATACATAATGATTCTTAAATACTTTTACCCAAATCACTGTTTACTACAAATACTTTGAAAGCAGACCGACCGACAACATAGGTGCCTGCCAGATGGGGTTTATTTCCATTTTAAATTGGAATTAAAACCCGTCATAAAAAGGAATTATCCCCCACGGGTGTTAATTCCAATTGAAAATGGAACTAACACCCACGGGGGTTAATTCCTTTTTTTTTTGGGAATTAACACCCGCGGGGGATAATTCCGTGGGCGTTAATGCAATGCACCCAACTCAGTGATTTTTTTTAACATGCAAAACACAAATAATAATTGCGGGTGGCAATGGCACAGTGGATATAGTGTTTGACTGCTAACTTGGACGTCTAGGTAACATTCTTTACTATAGTCCATACAAATTGGCGTTTCGTCCCGGCGTTCTCACTTGGACTCTTCAGTTGACAGTAAGGGCCTTGTCAAGACGCAATTTTTATTAAGTTCAGTCCAGCTTACAGTAATTTTACAGCGAAAATCAATGTTGAACTATATCCAACCAAATTAGAATTTCTAATCAAGAATTGTTGGAAATTTTGTTACCCGTGACCTGGCATTGTTTACATTTGATTGTTTTTTCTAATACAAATTCTATATACTACTGAAATACATCAGCCAAGTAGAAGACTTAGCATTATTTAATTGGACTTGTTGAATTATTGATTCAATAAAGCTTTTAACGGCCTTTAGTCCAACTGTCAACTGAAGAGTCCAAGTGAGAACGACGGGACGGAACGCCAATTTGTATGGACTAAATGCCGTTAAAAGCTGTATTGAATCAATAATTCAACAAGTCCAACTAAATAATGCTAAGTCTTCTACTTGGCTGATGTATTTCAGTAGTATATAGAATTTGTATTAGAAAAAACACTCATATTTTTTACTATATTCCCCAGTTTCGACTGAACGCCACCAGTAATTAACATCTAATTCTCAATCCACTGCGCTAAAAAAAAACGTTTGTTTTTCTTCTTTTCCTTTAAACTAGTGTCGTGCATTGCATTTAAAAGACCCGAGATCTTACAGACATCTAGAGTTAAAAAAAAAATTGTTTTATTAATGTTTTGTGTATAAAATAGTTGCTGAGTTGCACGCTCTTAAAAAAACAAGGCTATTAAAAAAGCATCTACAGACTTTATCATTTCCAACAATATCCCTCAGGCTATATGAAATTCTAAGTATTTTTCCATGCAAATAATGCTGACTTGAAAGACAGTAGGTCTAGGTGGGTATGAGCATTTTATTGGCTTTTTTTTGCAAGATTTTTCTCTATTTAAATGGAAATTTTGAAATTTAATTTGTACAGAATAAATACATCAACTAAGTATACAGTGTACAGACTGTATGTACAGTGTACTAGAAATGTAAATGTTATGTATGTTTCTAGCCCTAGTGAAATATTTTTGCTTTTTCATCAAGTTTTTGTCACAGAATCGATGTGATTAATTTTATTCAATTTGAAATGGAAATTTCAAGAGACACAAGGAACAAACGTTTTCTCAAAATTATTTATGCAAATTTTTGTGAATATTGTCAAATTCCTCTTACAAAGATAGAGAGCAAAATATTGAAATAGACAACAATATAAGAATAGCTATGGGAGGAATAAATTTTATATTTTGTTCGATGGGAGAGGATTTCAACTTCGAAGAACATTATTCAAAGTAGGTAGTAGCAATATGCATTCAGATACCAACCTTTAGTATTTTCATTTCAATTGAATATTTTGTCAAATTTTGGTTTGTATTTGTCTGTATTTGTGGTCTACATAAACCTTTGTTAAGCTGTGAGTTGTGATATTCTGTTTGGTATTTAAGCAACGTAAATTTTCCATACCTAAGGTGAAAAGGTTTTGAAATTAGGCCAGCCTTTATTAATCTGGCATTAGGGAATATTAGACACAGATACAGGGTTATTATGGGTTGATAAATTGACGTACGTTACCGTTTAATTTGAATTCATAATTTTTGTTGAATTGTTAAAAAATGAAATGAACGACTAGATCAAATGAACTTGGTCTTGAAATTAACAACTATGATGTAGCTAGACATTGACAGTGGTACCTATGTTAATCTCATTATATCGTTAAGGACATAATGATAAAACCAAATATAATATGTATAACTTATGAAAATATGTACCAAAATTAAGAAATAGTTATTACCAGGGCCCGAATTTCCATGCAAATGCATATTTTTTTTTGAAAAGCCTTAGAAGCAAAAGAATCAGATAGTTTTTCGAATTAAGAAATTTGCTTTAAAATGGCATTCAATCGTTAGTGCATATTTTTGCATATTTTGATATTAATGCATATTTTGATATTAATGCATATTTTGGCTTATTGAGCATATTTTAACAATAAATGCATATTTTTTTTTGCATATTTCAAGAAAATAAACTTTGGCTTACATAAGTTCAAACTATGGGTTTCTCAGTGAGAAACCCAGAAGGTTGGAACTCGCTTAAGAAACAAATAAATTTAATGGAAGAAGCAGTTTCAAAAATGCATGCAGTAGAGTCTCCAATGGGTCAATCTATTTGTAAAAAAAATAGAAAATGTTCTTAAATAAAGGAAGGATATATGAAAATGAGAAATATCTGCACATCCTTAAATGGGAATGAAGAACAAAAATGCTCCACTAACGTCTGTTAACGTGAAGAGGTCATTTTCCATGTACAAAAGTTTTTGAAAACTTCAGAAAAAATTTCATGATTCATGCTAACAAAATATTAAAAATACTATTTATTTTTTGTTAAACCTACCTGAATTTTATGTTTTTGACTGTAAAAACTTTCTATGAATAAAAGACTGTATTTTGTGTCCTTTTTTATTTAAATGGTTTTTTCATTTACTTTTTGAATAATTCTGCAGCATATTTTGGATTTTTTATGGCATATTTTGTATAGCATATTTAGTAATTTTAAGTGCATATTTTAGGCGCATATTTTGTGTTTTTTAGAGCATGAGAATCCGGGACCTGGTTATTACCCATACAAGTGCCAATGCGATGTGACACCGATTTGGAGAAAAACGAAGTTAAAGGTTTGCGTAATTGGTTTTCCGAAACTGCTTGATCGGATTTTGTAATTGTTTCTGTTTTTTTTTTTTTTGTTGACATATGTCACACCTACATTGTGTTACTGAAATGCTAACTCAATTGTATACGTGGCACACACAAAACTGCATATGGTACAGAAGCAATTTTCATTTGAGATTTCAGAAAAGCAAGGAGTCATGGAGGAAGACGCTACAATTTTAAAATGCAATCTGTTTTAAGCCTTGTACGTAGCTCAAGCAAACTTAAATCTTCATGTGGTCTCAAAAATTGATAGCGAATATAGGTACATGAAAATCGTCGCTATAAACGCAACCATTACAATTTTGGAATTTTTTATTTGATAAATACAAAAAAATGAAGAAAAAAAAAACCTGAAAAAAGGAAAAAAGAAAAAAAAAGGAAGAGGAAAAACACCTCTGTTTTATTAGTTCTAAAAAAATTCTATACAGAGTGCCCCAACGTCACCGGCCCAGAGGAAAACTATGGGTTCCTAAGTTAATTTTAAGTCGAAAAACTTAAGAGGTAATTTTACCGTTTTCGCTTTCTTTTCGATTCAGGTATAACGGTTTTTATAATTTTTGATCTTATTACTTTTCACTACATGCTCTTACTTTGCCAAACGGCATCCGATTCTTAATTTTTTTGGTTTATTTATACAAGGAGAGTAAGCAGTTTATACTTTCTATTCATTTTTTTTTGTATGCGGATAACGGTTTTCCTACAATTAAATATTAAACAAATGTTTTGGCATTTTAAGGTTGTTTTTTTTTTTACTTTGGTGTCATTTTTTACACAAAAACACCTTATTAAGGGGCATCTTTCTTATTTTATTATGGAAACCCATAGTTTTTCTCTGGGCCGGTGACGTTGGGACACCCTGTATACATAAATGGCTCGTGGTTTTTTTCGGATGTTTAAAACTTGAAAACGACTGTATCAAATTGGATACTTTCTTCTTCGGGTTTTTAAAAAACTCGGACAATTCTCAACAGGTAGCGCTGTGGGCGCATACATTGATAATTGGTTTTCAGTGTATCGTTCGATTTTCACTATATTGGGCTTGACGGATTTGTATTGGCAGATTGGTACAAGGGAGGATAGTGTGGAGAAGTAATCCGGAAATTTGCAGGAAAATTGGAAATCCATGAAGATCCGGGTTTTATTACATTTCTTCGCATTTAATCTAGAATTGGAGTGTGAAATGGATTTCGATCGAGTCGCATTAAGTCAAGATGTTCGATGAATTTTATCAATACAAATTATGCTCTCGTTTTCAAGAAATTGGATTTAAAAAAAAGTTAAGTTTATTTTTTTTTTAATTCAAAAAATAATTTTTGTTTTGAGAGTTTAGTGTGCAACATTATTTAAACCTTGAAGGACCTCCATCATCAGTATAGATATTTTGATCGCTTTTCTATGACAGGACCGTTAGTACTCCGTCTTCGGTAAAAATCTTGTATATACCCTCTTTATTATATACAATAATTTCACGAATCCAATATACTTATTGGCCTGTGAGCAAGTTAAAATGGAATGGATGGACGTTAGTTGCATAATGGAGAAAACAGAAAAAAAGGGTAGCTATACCTAACTACTTACAACCTGTAAAGTTTTCAAAAATCTACTTAAGTGCCCAACTTTAATTTTTTTCCACACACTAAACTGATCTTACACGGATTACCTATCTAGGTACAAAACACAAAAATTCAATGTTTTGTAATTTCAAAATATCTAAATGAAATGACCAACTTTATTGTTTGTTGACTACCTACACAGAAACTTATAATAAAATGACATTTTATTTATTTATCATGAAAAGGGTTACTCAACGTCAAAGTTTTAGAAAGTTTTTTCTGTATCTATGAGGGTAGGTGGTATTTAGTTTGATAGTTTGACATATTTTTAGTTGAAAATTTTAAAATCTGTCAATTTAAAAGCAATAATCTTAAACAAAACAGTAAATACTATCATCGTTATAGAGACAATATGAAGGAATTTCCTATACCTATATTAAACCCTTAACCCAAGTTTAATCTAGATAATCATTCCATAAAAATGAAACTAAAAGTATCTGTCATATAATAAACGTTATCTCGACCTTAAAATTTCAGATAAATTTCAAGAGGCAGATATGACGTTTCTAAGAGGATGCCGCTCTCCCTTACCGTACTGTACGGTATACACGCAACATAAATTGCTCCTCCTTGGTTCTTTTGTTGATGCATTACCAATGTTTTCATACTTATCTATAGGTACATATATAAAACCCTTTATGTCTTCTATCTAATAATGTCCGCAAAATAAGACCTGTTAGCTGTCTGGTCCTACTCCTGGCCCTGTTGGTGCTCTGGCTGCCTTGATTCGGTGTTAAACATAACTAACCTACAAAGGCAAAATGTGTTTTGTATAATCCTCTGCAATTTATCTATAGGAGGTGTAAATTTTCATTGAGCATAAAGTAGGATAAAGCATCATCATAAAACATTACGTACTCAATGGATGGATGATGTTTTTTGGGTCCTAGCCTCTGGCACCTCTCTGATGATGCTCTGATATCCTACGGCCATCAGCATTGTTAAGTGATGTTCTATTTGTCGGATTGGGTTTTTGTTTGTATAATAAACTTTACACACAAATACACACAGAAATCCATTATCCTTTTTAGTACCAAACCAACTATCATCTAGTTTAGCATGTTCATGCGTTCAACTTTTGACCTTTAAACTGGCAGTTTGTTTAAGTATTTCCTCTGGTTATCTCCGACTTAACATAAACTTAATTTGAACGAGTAATGCATACTTACTTACGCACACATGCATACTGACATACAAAATCCTTTGAAATGTTTGCTTATAGTTTACTTAATGTTCCAAAAAGTAGCAGACAATGGTAAGCATTGCACGAAGCCCAAAGACCGACCGGCAAAGGTGACGACGACGTACGGAATGAATGGAAAACTTGTGTCCACGCATCCTGTTTCTTTTTTTAATAATTCTTCTTTTTGAATTCGTATGTACCTAACTTTAAAAATAGAAGGGTGGACCGTCACTAACAGGAACCATCCAGGATGCTGAAAATAGCTTTTGTAGGTTTATGATGAGTCATCTGCCTTTCACAAACTAAAAATGGACCCAAAATACAAGAACAAGGATAACTGGATAAATATTGACTTTATGATCCGATTAGTTGACATTTTGTTCGCCATATCGCTGTAACCGCCTTAACTACACTGACACTGCAGCAAAATGTGTTTACTCATCATGACCTAAGTAAAAAAAAAAAAATACAATTCAAAAGGACCCTTTATATTCGACCTAACTTCTGGCTCCTGGGTTAGTTAGATATTGGTCCGGGCCAAGCGACCATCTTGTAAAACAATGTGCTCTGCTCTAACCATCCTCTCATCATCAGGATCTAGAATACGGGTGTTTTCTTTAAAAATTCATAGCAGAGATATAATTTTGTTCACTGGTGTTTCGGGTGTTATCCTTTAAAATCATGTCGCATGTTATCGATGTCGGGTGTTATCCTTTAAAGTGATGTCGCAAAGAATATCCTCATAATAACGAAGGTATATGTGCGCTTTTGCGTCCTTGTTGTATCTTTTATTAGATATACATGCCGTACACTTGGTATTGAGCATAAAGGAATTCTTTCTCAAGCAAATAAACTTCGGAATGTTATTTTTCCTATACATACTCGTACTTATACTTTGTTTGTGTTACTTAAACTGGAATCAGAATTAAGTTTTAGGTATGACCTTGCTTGGTAAATATTTTATAGAGAAAGGTCGGGAAAGGGTGGAAGTATGGAAAAAAAAAAAAAACAAAAAAAAAAAAACTCCAATGTAGCGGTCGATATTGTATGTAAAAAAATGTTCAATTACAGTTGATCTTATTGAAACAGGGATTGTGATTTCTTCAGGGCGTATAAGGTATTTGGGGATTAGTAACTTAACTTTGTGATATATGAAATTGTAGGTATGTGTGTTGGGGAGCATCAGTTATTGGCTTTCTAAAAATAGTTTATGTATCATGAAGATGTTACAGGATATATGTACTAGTTTCATTGAATTGAAATTTTATTGATTTTTTTTATAATCCAGAGATTTGGGATGCATGAAAATGATATCTTCGCTGCGGCAAAATCGATAAAAATTAATAAATCGCAAGTTTTAGGGTTCTTTGAGCAAACTGATGTCTGGTTTATTTATTTGTTTTAGGACATTCTCGCATATATCGTCTCAAGATTGGTTGATTTTGACTTAATTTTGCAATTCGGTACTTCTAAGTTAGTCAAAAAATATTGCATTTAAAATTAGTTTGAATCATTTTTTAAATAAAAAAAAAAGTCAATGAAAATATATTTTTTTTCAGATTTGTTGGTATTATTATATTAGGTAAATAAAATAACTTCAAGGTGTATATTTTTATTATTTTCTCTTAAGCGATACAAAAATAAAATGGAACCATTTACTATACGTCGTCAGTTACATTCTAGTTATTAGCTATACAAGAGCAAGTAAATGCGATCCAGTCGTACATCTATGTATATAAAAGAGAAATGTCGTCCGTGTGTGCGCGCATAGCTCGAGAACGGATCGTTCGATTTGTAGGATAACTGTAAGATAATCCCGAAAAATTTTCAGGAAAATTGGAAATCCTCCTTTTAATGCATATCTCGAGAACGGTGTAGTCGATTTTCATCATTAAGGGCTTGATGGATTCGTATTGGCTCAAGAAAGGACAAAGGACACTGCAGGAAAATTGGAAAACAGGGAATATCCCCTTTTTAATGCATAACTTGATAACGGTTACTTCTATTTTTACGATTTGGGGCTTGATAAATTCGTTTTGTCCCCAGGAAAAGCCTAAGAACATCGGCTTTATTGCAATACGTGGAGAAATTGTAATTGGAAACAAACATGCAGTCGCTCTACGAAATGACCAGTTCGCTGCAGATTTCTCCACGCAATTTGTTGGCGATGGGCAATGGTGTGATACCAGTGGACTTAGTCACCGGCCTTATTTAATTTCCAACGAATATTTGCCACTTTACAACAAGGCTGGAAGAGCTCATCGCGAATATTTTTCCGAATTTCACTCAAAATTATGTTAACCATGATTGGCTGAATTCACGAGCGATTTTGGTTGCAAAAAACAAGAAGGTCGATCATTTGAATTTCGTCATTCAAAATCAAATCACCAGTGAGTTACATCTATTTAAATCCGTGGACTCCGTGATGAACGAAAACGAAGCCACCAACTATCGCACGGAGTTTTAAATTCTTCGGATGTTGCGTGCTTTTCACCACACAATTTAAAATTGAAAGTCGACTCAGTTTTAATTTTGCTGCGCAACCTCAATGCACCAAAACTTTGTAACGGAACGCGTTTGATTGTGAAGTGCATCTTAAACACGATTTTGAGGGGAAAATTCAATGGCGAAGATGTTCTCGCTTTTGCTATGACAATTGACATTCAATAAGTCGCAAGGACATTCGATGGATGTTTGTGGCATCAATCTTGAATTCCCATGTTCCTTACATGGTCAGTTGTATGTGGCGTGCTCACGTATCGGCAAACCTACCGCTTTGTACGTGTATGTGCCTGGAAATAAAACTAAAAATGTTGTTTATCATAAAGCTCTTCAGTCAAGAAACGGAATGTCTGACACGCCAATCATTTTGGTTTCATTGAAACACATCGACATTGTTTATTTAGTTATTTTTATTGTATTAAATAAAACTTTAGAAAAAAGAATATTAATTGACGGAATTACATGAAACATCATTGTGCATCATGCTCGAAATTATTATTTTCTTTACATAAATGAATTTAGGCGGAACGAAGTTCGCCGGGTCAGCTAATTTTATATATATGATATGAATCATATAGTTTGATGTTTCCATACCTAGGAACTATTGATAGAAAAGTGATAGTAAATTCATTGTTTCTTATGAGGACTTAAGTTAAAATTCAATTAAAAAAAATACGTATACGCCATAGTGAACTTAAATTATGTTTCTCACTGGTTTTACTGCCTAACTGCTCATGGCTCAGTGCCATAGATGTTACAGATTGAAAATATTATATCGAAAAATTACAACACAGCAGAGGGAGAGGAAAAAAAAATGGGCACGACTGGATCGCATAAACTTGCTCCCATAGCTTACAAATTTAACGTATAGCTTGGAGTTTACAATTTACATATGTATTGATTCCATATATGATAGGAATAATTAAGAAAAGTTTTTTAAAAACAAAGCACCTCTTGGTCCATGTAGGCCGTTCATGTTCGAGCTGGAATTGCGAATGTAAAACTGTCTTTCACTTCTAATTCATACATCCTTTCAACTTGTTTTCCCACCAGTGCATAGTGATGTGACCGAGTCCTTGACCGCGCGTAGTGCCTTATACTACATACATATATTAGATTTTTGTTTTTTTTTTTTTATCCAAAGTAGCTGTACTGTACTTAAGAAATTCGCATCTTTAAAAACTTGAGATTATATGAAAAGTTTTGTCTTCACTTGCAAAAGAACTTAAGATTTCGTTCTATTTTCTTATAAATTGCTTGTAGCAAATTTAACATTTCCAGCCAAAAAATCCAAGTGAAGATTTTTGACTTAATAATCTTTATTTTGGTATGAGCGATACTGTCCCGAAAGTCCATTACCAGATCGTGTCGTCGTCAGAAGTTATTCCAGTTTGTATGTGTAAAATATCAGTGTTTCGCATATAACTCCGAAACGGTAAATGCTATCGAAAAGTATTTTATACAAAGCTTGTAGACCTTGCCAAATGTTATGACACTTTTTTAAACTTACGTAAATTGTTCTCATGATGCAAATTGTAGACCACAAAGTGTAATAAATTTTCATATATTTTTGAAGATGATGCGATATCCCAGTCCAAAGTTAGAGCTTTTGGAAAGTAAGCTGCTAAATCAATTGAGCCGATAAAGTACAATAAAGATAGACTTTTGCGTGAAATGAAATATTGGTAAGCTGATTTCTTCATAAATGAAAGAGGGCTATTCGAAAAGCTTATGTCCGGGTATTCGGAACGCTATGACCCTGGCGAAATCCACCATTTTGGAAAACTCGAATGGACCTATATCTCCGAAACTATTGATCTTCGAGGAAAAATTGGAAAGCCAAGGTTGTGGCCAATTAAACCATCTTTCGTTTATGCATGAATTTTTTTTGGTGCGGGCAAAATGTTTAAGGTTATATCGTTTTATTTTTAATTTGCTTGCAATTCCACATTTTTGACGTTCCCGAGGAAACTTACGTGACTTACTTTCCAAATAAGACTTTAAGAACACTAAATTTCGATATATTTTTGAAGATGATGCGAAACCGCAGTCAAAAGTTACAGCCATTTTAGTATTTGTATTAATTTTAATAATTTGTATTTTAACTAGGCTGTAAATTTTGACTGTGATATCGCAAATTCTCATTTGGAAAGTAATTCACGTTAGCTTATTCGAGAACGGCAAAAATGTGTAAAAGTGAAAAAAAAACAAATAATAAGACCATAAGACGATATAACCTTGAAAATATTACCCGCACCGAAAAAAATGTATCAATAAATAAAAGATAATTTAATTACCAACAACCTTTGCCTCACAATTTTTCCTCTAAGATCAATAGTTTCGGAGATATAGATCAATTCGCGTTTTCCACAATGGCGGATTTCCCCAGGGGGATGGCATGGCGTCCCAAAAATCCGGATATAAGCTTTTCCAATAGCCCTCTTTCAGCTATAAAAAATCCATCTGTCCGGTATTTCGTTCCACAAATAAATCTATCTTTCCTTTGGTATAGTGAATGAATAGAAAAAAAGTAGTAAATAAGACCTAGATATATACCTATGTGTTCTTTTGTTCTGTTGGGTTCCGGTAACATATAAATAACTTGACAGCATTCAGCTTTAAAGATAGATTAGATCTTAAAATCGACAAAAGTTCAGCTATTTGTGAACGTGTTATTTTTACGAAAAATTTACTAGAAAATCGTCTCACGAAAATCTATAGAGCTAACTTTAAACGATTTTTTTTTTAAGAAACGAATAGTTTGCTTTCATGTTCGAAATTAAAAAAAAAACGCATTAAAAAGCTTTCTCTAGTTCAAACTTTGCACTTAAACATTTTTTAAGCGAAAAATTTGATTTAGACAAAGGAGGAGAATTTTTTCGTTCACTGGGGCGTAAACGTATTATTTATTTTATTGAATAAACATAACTAAAACCCCTTTGTTTATTTGAATAAACATAAGTAAAAACCCGCAAATCATATGTATTTAATCAAATCATGGAAATTTCCAGACGAAAATTAATCCTGTAAACGGAGCCAAACCATAAAATCAGTGTATAGCAGTCCCAATTTCATAAATGTAAAATTGGTCTTTCACTTCAAAATAATTAGACTGCAAAAAAAGTATTGCATTGATTTTCGAAAAAACTTTGTGTAATTGTTGAAGGAAAATACCAAATATTTCTAAATGGATGAGTTCGTAAATTTCAGACTAACAATGATTTGCGTTAAATACGTTAATTTTTGACGATCTGCAATTAAAGGAACCTAGCGTAACTCAAGTATCAACTGTTTGTAAACTTAGTCATCACTCATCAGTCTATAATCCCAGATTCGCGTCAGACAGTGCTGTTTTGTGGAAAATGAATTGGAAGTTGACCAAATTTGGAAAAAGAATGCTCTTTACAAAGGGACGTTTCAAATGCAAGGATATAATAATTCTAAAAAAACTTACGTTTTTCAATTTTCGGCTGATTTTTTTTTTTAATTTGCATTTATTCTAGAAGTATGCAAATATTTGCAAATTATTCATTTATTCTAAAAGTATGCAAATATTTGCAAAACATGCATTTATTCTAAAAGTATGACCCTTTCCACACAATAGAACTGAGTTGCCGGCAACTGGGAGTTTGTAGGCGAGAAGGGCGAAATGGAAGACAAAAAATCTCCCCTCGCATCCTTCAAGCCAACAAAATAGCTAATTTCTGGCAACTCAGTTTCCTTGTGTGAAGGCGGTCTATACAAACATTTGTAAACTATTCATTTATAAATATAAATCTCAATTGGGTGGCGCAACGGCTGGTGAAAAACCAGGGCCTAGTTTCTAACAAATTGCCACCATTCCTGTGTGCGCGTGTCGACAGGAATGAAGGGCCGTACAATTTTATGCCGAATCCGAACGGCTAAACAAGAAGCACTTATTCATGACAAGTCATACACTTGGAGGATTTGTCTATTCCTCGCAAGAGGCAGTAGCCCTGAAAAAAAAAACTTTTTAGTTTTTAGGTGGACGAGGTTGGGAAGTGAACCCAGACCTCCAGCGTGACAGTCCAATGCACTTACCATTACACTACGGGCTACTGCACACTATTATACTCGTATAAGCAAAACATGCGCACTTAGTGTTTAATTGTTTTAGGAAATTTCATGAAAGTTCCCTTGCTTGTAAAGTTTATCAAAAAAATTATATTTGCATGAATATCTTAGCTTAAGTTAATTCTTTTTTTATCAACTTTAAACTATTTTCGAAAAAAAATGTCAACATTAGGTTGAAAAATAACAAAAAATCACAAATGGCGCCCGGGAAACTTCTTCCTTAAATTCTTTATAAAATGAACACCCTGTACGCAAGTTATCTATATAACTTTTTCCTGAATTTGTAATGACATCTTACGTTTCTTCATTTCTTAAGTTTAATTCTTTATGCAAATAAGATTATACCTATTCCTCTGCTTGCTTCATAAATAACTTAAATTTCGTGCTTTCTTTATTCTTCTCTGTAATATATTTCTAGGCACAAAAAAAAAAAAAAACAAAAACTGACAAGTTCTAAATCTGACCTCATTTCCATTCACTGCACTGAATCGTAACTTTGAATGAAAAGATAATTTAATTAAATTTTATGAAAAGAAAGTTTTATTTATTTCTTACCTCCCAGGATCAAGGAAGAAGTATGCATATAGTAAAACTCAGTGTTTTGTTGCCCAATGAAATTATACTTATTTGCACTTGAATATTTACTTATTCCGAAATTTACAAAACAAAAAAAAAAAAACCCCAAAGTACTCGGATGACACTTGAAAATTTGTCGAAATAAATCCTTGTGGTGAAAGACACGTTATGGAGACAAAAAGCCGAAGAAAAAGAACAGAAGCAGGACATGTCAGCACAGTAAAGTTGTATATCACAGAAAGGATATATGTAGGAGTAGGTATTATAAAACCAAAGGCTCTCTCTACTCTTCTTCTAGGTGCCGCCAGCCAGCCAACAGCGCTGAAAGGATCTACTATGTAGACACTCACACATCACGCTATTATACTGTACATAGTTCTTAATTAAGCAAAAGTTGTGTGTTCTACTTCTTGTTTTCATAAGAACGACCGAACCAACGAACGAACTGACGACTTTACTTGAGCCTTCAATACCAAGTTCTGTCCATAGCTATGTGCATATAGCTAGAGAGACTTAGAGAGAGTTTTCTATTTATCTTTATCTACCAGACACTAAGACTATATAAAGAAGGCCGGTTGATGGTTTATGTTGGTTATTTGGACGAAAAAAAAGCAATGTTGTTTGCTTTGAATTTTCGGTAAGTAAATGGACATTTAAATTTATCCAACGCTGAGCACTTTGAACACAAATAAGCTGGTTGTGGTTGGTTTAATACTTTATTGTTTTTCTTTGTACTCAGGTTTGAGATAATGGAAGTGCGGTAACTGATGTGTACCTTTAGTGAGATTATTTTAATGACAGGTGTTGAGTTTTCTCAGTTTGCTCCGTGCAAAATCTCTTTTACAAAGCACGAGGTTTAGGTGCCCCTCTAAGTCTTCTATCAACCAACTGCATTTGTTGGACTAAATATTTATGAACTGTGACATACAAATTAAAAAAAAAAAAACTATTTAGTTCATTTGTGTACTCAAACTTACATTTTGTATTGAGTTTCGCTCACGTTAAAGCCTTCAGTAAATATTTAGATTGCATCCTAATTAAAACTTTAGGTAGGTACTCAGCAATTAGAAACAAAATAAACATAATTGCCGCCCACAAATCCAAGAATCTAAATTGTTCAATTAATTTTGTCCGAAATGTCCACACCACACAAGTGGGTAGGTAGGTATACTCAAACAGTAAATTGATTCAAATTGAAATTTGTTTAATTTTCCGAGGCTAAATTACTATTCCGCCAGCATCATCAGCATCGCCAGTTGGGGCTGAACAGACGATGGAAAATTGAAATTAGACCATATCGAGAGGTCCTTTGAACAGTTCGACATTATTGTTTGTGGCATAGACGAATGCAACCAGTTTCATTGAAATTTGTGGCCAATTTCTATGTTCCTGGGAAGTTGAACTCAACTACCCACCCACATTCGAAATATTTATTGGCACATGCCCAAGTGTACCTATTTGTATATACCTCTCTCCCATACAATGCTGTTATTTAAATGTTTTTTTTTTATATAAGTGTGGTGGTTTTGCGCTGCAAATTGCTACTTGGTGATAAATTGTGTTCGTTTTTCCACATAGAATGCTCATTAGGGTATAGCCAAAATATACCAACTGCCAAATGCAATCAATTAGAACCAACAGTTCATGTAATCGGAGAATATAGAACAAAAAAGGTTAAGTATTGCACGGAAAACATTTGGTGAATGCTAATGGCACTAATTAAGGTTTTGTTCTTCTGTTTGTTTAGCGTTTTTATGTGAACAACATAATATTTGGGTAGGATAATGTCTGTGAGTAATAATTAATTTTTCATAGAACGTGCATAAACTCAAGAAATATAATAAGCTTCCTTTAAGTTAACAATATCCAACTCAACCCTATTCCGGTACCTGCTCACCACTCTATAGGTAGGTACTCAAATAACCCTTTATTTATTTAATTTAAGCAATGCCAATAAAAAATGGTACCAGCTGAGTAAAATGTTACGCGCAGTTAAGGGTTGACACTTAAAACCTCCAACAGTTGTTCATTTCCTGTTTAGGTTTGTATTTTATTTGAGAAAGAGCTAATAATTTAAACTTAATAACATTATAAAGTTTATGTTTTCTTTTCGAAAGTTATTGAAATTGTATTTAAGACAACATGTTTGAAGGGTTGGAATTATACTAAAAAGTGCTAGCTGCGAGCATAAGTCCATATAAATAAAAAAGTAAATCGAACAATAATAATTGTGGTTGGTACATTTTTTTTTAATAATTACTTTCGCTATTTATAAACGTATTATAGAATTAGCAATAATCGCAGTTTGCCCCATTCCTATCAACAAAAGTTGGTTGTGGTTTCATTTATTAGTTAGTTAGAAACAAATATGTATAAATAAAAATAAGTCTTAAAATAGGCAAGAATTGTAAGAAGAGAAATGGAAAGGTAAGGTTAGGTAGATACCACTACATGCATTTTGGCCGCAATGAAATATGCACAAAAAAAAAAAAAAAAAATTAAAAATGGACCCAAAAATGTAGACTGGAAACAACAAAAACAAACAAAGTTGGAAATTTGTAAATTGGACCCATTTCTTATGATTTTGGGGCCTTTTTTGATTTTCAATTTTGGGGTCAAATTTCATTATGAAAAATGGCTCCGAACTCCGAAGCAGAGTGACGGAGTCGCGTGAGCGGGACACATGCCCAAAAAGGAAGTTCAAATCCTTGAACCCATGAAGCAGCCTAGGCAAGGTACATTTTATTTTGTGGGATTATTTATTCAGATTTACTATACATTTTAAAAGGATAGTACTGCGACAGTGATTTTTTTATTGGGGTCAAATTTCTTGAAGCTTGTATGTATTATATAGTACATAAAACCATAAAACATTAAAAGAAGAATGTGGTTTTTCTCAATTAGAAAAAGTTAAACGAGCTGATCATGGTATTCAGTATACAAAAATCTGAAAAACTCCAAAAAATGGCTTAAATCGAACGAAAAATACACAAAGTATGAAAGAAAAACGGTGAAAAGAGAGAATTGGAAACGTAAAAGTCATTTTATTAAAAATTAAATAATTTCAATCAAACTGGATAATGCGGTAAACTGTATAATGAATGTACAAAAATTAGGGGGTCCGTTATTTCCCAAACTCAGTTTTTTTGATAGCACACCCTGTCAATCGAAAGTTTATACCGAAAGAAAAAATTATTGAAGGTTTTGAATGAACAACAACCACTTGTGTTGGCTACCACCGAGTATTACATTTTTGGTGAAAACGGAGAGGAGAAAAAGAAAGAACCCGAATGAATAACATCCAACTTGTGTGTGGCTTGTAAAAATGCTAGTTGTCCAAATGCAATTGTAAATTAGAAAAACCTTCATTTGGATGGGCACGATCAGGTGACCTCAGTGGTGCAATGCGTAGTGCAACGGCCTCTGAGGTAGCTTGGTCTAGGTTCGAATCCAGTTGACGGCAAAACAATTTATAAATTAAAATTGGAACTATAGTCTAAGCACCACTAAAAGGAATCTGATGATTGATTGGTTTGGCAGCCACGAAATTGCAATAATTCCAGCCAAAAATGTTAAACTCGGTGGTAGCCAACACAAGTAGTTTTTGTTCATTCAAAGCCTTCAATATTAAATATGACGGAGCGAAAGCTACGCAGCCTAACTGCAAGTGTTATCACGAGAAAACACCTTTGAATGGAAAAAATTATTGACCAAAATTTATTTCCGAGGTCATTAACCCGTGCCTCTAAGGCCATACACAGAGAAAAAAAAGGTAAATCAAAGCAAAACACTTTGATTCTAGTATTTTTCGGAACGATTTGGCGCCAACCCCGAAAATTCTTAAATCAAAGTGGAGACACTTTATTTCAAAGTGATTACATACTTAAAAACGAACTAGATTTTACTACGTTTATAAGTGGAATCATAGGTAAATCAAACTTATTCATCTTTTAAAACAACATTTATCTACTTCGAATCAACGTAGATTGGACCTCGCTTGGTTAGGTATTGATTCAAAATGGCTACCCACGCCACGTTTCTTTATTTAAATTTATGTAAGACAAAGACGAATAAATATTCATGCACGGCGAATTTCATTTTTGTGGTGAATCACTAATTTTTGCGACGACTTTTAATGCTATGAGTATTTCATAGTAATAATTATAAGAGAAGTAATTAAATATTGTTTTTCGATTATATGTAAGTGAATTTTGAGAGCGCGTTTAATTTGTTCACAAATGTAAGGGAGCTACTTCGAAAAACAACACCGCGCTCTCGAAATTCATTATATTAAGCTTACAAATACAAACAAATTGAGGTTTACTTGACTATGCAACACTTTGAAATTACGTTGATGGCACTTTAAATGCCATAAAAGTGGATCGCATGTGCCATAAAATGTGGATTTCAATGAAAAAATGAATATGTTTCACTTTGAAACAAGTTTTATCGCACTTAAAATGTGGATCTCAATGTAAAAATGATAACGTTTCACATTAAAACAACGTTGAACGGAATGTAAATGTACAAAAGTTGATTTCAATGTATAAGTAAACACGCTTTACTTTGAAACTATAGGTTGAATCCCTTAAAATTACGTCGCATATTTAAATTAACATTGTTTCAACGTTAAAATGAAAATGCTCCACTTCATTTAAAATACCTTACATCAAATACGGGCGTATTTAATTTTAGATCGCATTTTTTCCCTCAGTGTACAAATTTGTATGGGAATTTTACACTCTTCACATTTTATTTTTTTTTGTTTTGGGAGTCCTGATTGATTTATTGGTCCTTTGCAAAATTGCATTTAAAAATAAATGAATAAGTTATAATTTATTTCGATTTTTTAAGTTAAAAAATTCTTATAAATAATATATATTTTTCTTTTATTTTTCTCCTTTGATCTTCAGCAGTTTTTGTTGTTTTTTTTTTTATTGATTAACATCAAATAATAAGTTTAAAAAAAACTGCATTAAAAAAATAATGAAAACAAATTAGAAATATTTTATTTCGATTTTTCAAAATATTAAATATTTTTCTTTTTTTTTTAAAGTTTTTAATTTTGTTTTTCTATCAAATAATTTTTTTTTATTAATTTTTGAATGTGGGTTTTAAACAAGATATTGGTTAAAACAAATTGTTTAAAAAACTTTGATAAGAAAAAAAAATAAATTCTTAAAAAAATAAAAATATTTAATAATTTGAAAAATTGAAATAAATTATTTCTAAATAGTTTTCATTAATTTTGTAATGCAGTTCTTAAAAAACTTATTACTTAATGATAAGCAATAAAAAAACAACATAAACTGCTTAAACTTAAAAAATCGAAATAAATTATAATTTAAATATTTACATTTTTAAATGCAGTTGTTTAAAGGATCAATAAATGAATCAGAATTCCCAATCAAATTTAGAATGTGAAGAGTGTAAAATTCCCATACAAATTCGTATTGGTAAAGTATGACCTTCGGGGCACGGGTTAATGACCTCGGAAAAATATTTTTTTTGGTCAATAATTTTTTCTTTTGGCATAAACTTTCGATTAACGGGGTGTGCTATCCAAAAAAAAAAATGAGTGGGAAATAGTGGACACCCTATTAAATATGTACCTATATTGGAATAAAGGTCAATCTTATCTTTGCCCATTGTCCTTTGTGCTCAAAGATTAATTTTTGTTTCCCAACATCTATGAATGAGTATCGTGAAATTTTGGTTTGGTATATGTTTTTTTTTTTCTAGACATCTGTAAAAAGAACTTAGTATAGTTTTTAGTCATGAATAAAATTCTTGTTAAGTTGGAAATGGAAAGATGTGGAGTAAAGGCGGTGGCATATGCTGATGATTTGGTGATATTAGTGTCAGGGAAGTTTACTCCTGTGTTAAGTGAGATCACGGAAATGGCTTTAAGGGAGGTCAGCAACTGGGCCACGAGCTGTGGACTAGGAGTTAACCAACGCAAAACTGAACTGATGCTATTTACTACCAAGACTAAGATACACCCTACATTCTACCGCGACTCAACGGGTCCCGGGTCACAGTGGCATTGAGGGCAATGAACGGGCTGACGAGCTGGCCAGGCAAGGTTCAGCCCTTCATGGCTTATTTGCGGAAAGAGTCAACATTCCGCTTGGAGTTATGAAGGGCAATATTCTCTCAGTTTATCTTACTAAAGCAAGATTAGGAAGATTTGGCCCACCTATGTCAAGAACCGAACAATTGATCTAATATGTACCCCAGGCAAGACATAGCCAGGGTAGTTGCAACCTGTAGCGGACACTGACCAATAGGAGAGCATGCAGCGAAGCTGGGCATATCTCACAATACTCACTGTCGGAGCTGTGAGGACCAGCAGGAAAAGGAAACAGTAGTTCATTTCCTCTGCAAATGCCCTGCTCTGGCCAAAGCTAGAAAACAGTCACTCGGAAGAGCATTCTTTGACGACATTAACGAACTTTCTGAAATGAAGATCAAAGACTTGATTTCTTTTCTCAACGCGACGAAATGGCTCTAGGACAAATTTCGGCTACTTCTGCATTATACCTTCCGTCGATTCTCTATGATCACAAGATAGTGGACTAGGGTGCTGGTGAGGGTTTGTAGTGCACAGCGGCCGGATGATCATCCAATCAGATCTCCAGTGCCAGCCAACGAACTGCCTAGTGGGCTAACTGTGGATGGTGCGGGTGCGGGTGCTGATCTGGGTGAGTGAGTGATCCACTTTCTGATGATTGTGCTAAGAGCTACAACAAAATCCTATTCTAAACTAAATAAAAAGGACCGATATCCTGAGGATATGCCCATATTTTCTCTCTTCAATTCCATCCACAGGTTTAAACGAGTTATGGTATCAAAACGCCGCACTTCAGCGCTAATTGGGCTAGACTGCCCGTGGCCGCCATTTCTACCTACCTACCTACCCATAGTTTTTTTTTTAATCAAAATGAATTTTTTTGTGAAAATTATGTTATAAATAAGTTGTTCGCCAGTACGAAGCAAAAAAAACTTGTTTTCGGAATCGAAAACATTTCCTGGAGATGTTAATTTCACTTCCATTTTCATCGATCCAAAACTATATTCTAATTAATATACCCTTAAGGCTCTCCCAAACCAACGGGAAAGCGGCACGAAACATTCGCCCATGACGGCAGTTTTTGTTGGTATTTAGCATTTTTTATTCGTCATTTTTGTTATCATTGTGAATGATTCACCCTGCAGAGCGAATGTGTCGCGTTGGTTTGGGAGTGATGTTACAGGGTTTTTATTATTGAATATGTTTGTGTGGAGTCCAAAAATTCATAAGTCAAAAATGAATGAAAAGTTGCTTTCAGTTGCTTCAATACAAAAGCTGGTCCATAAAGACCTTTAGTCAACACAAGCGTTTAAATAGTTTGGAGCTTCAAACAATTAATTAAAAAATCAAATGCGATTACGAATCACGTATTATGTACGTAGGCCAAAGGCGACGAAAACTTGACGAAACTTTTCAAACTGTGCAATTGTGCTCGCTCTGGCTTTGTAAAGTCAATGTGTGCATAGGTTCTTCAATTACAGTTCTGCCTTAAGGATGCTTAAAACTTAAAATTCCGTTAAAGTGTTATTTAGTTTTCTGTGAGAATGGTCACACTACTGGTCCATTTTCAATATTTTTACTATACCTCTATAATTTCTCTAAAAAACAATATATTCTCTTTATGGTTGTTGCGGCGAGTCCGACCACTTTTGTAAAAAGAGCTATTTTTTTAGCCTTTGCATTTAAAATACATTTAAGTGGTAAAAGCTTTTTTATAAGCTATATGAAATAATTTTGCATCTGTCCACCTGTAAAACGCAATGGATACAAAAATAGCTGTTTTTACAAAAGTGGTCGGACTCGCCACAACAACCAACATGTCTGTCCGATCACTGGTTTTGTAAAGAGGGCAGTCTAAGCTTTCATTTGATACCCCATTTATAAAAATCCATCATGGTTTAGGTGCCCTAAGTAGGGCTGGTCACGAGACGAGAGAAGTCTCGGTCTCGATCTCGTTATCGCATGACGAGACCGAGACGAGACTGTATATTTGGACTGAAATTTGCAGAGAGTCTTATAAATTAAAAAATTCAATTTCAGTTAAATATTTCTTTTCTTCTGCACATATTCAAACGATAAACGAAAATATTTCGTTCCACTAATCAACAAGTTGGCCGGAAATCGTATTTTTCAGAGACGAGACCGAGACGAGACTTAATTATACGAGACCGACTTGAGACCAAGACGAGACTGAAAATCTTCGATTTTAACGAGACCGACACGAGACTTCCAAAAGTCTGGCAGAGTCTCGTCTCTTGGCCAGCCCTAACCCTAAGCCAAAAATGAAACCGAAAAAGTGCGCTTTCTACCCATTGGCACCTGAAAAACCTTGTCCGACCAGCGGTTTTGTTAATGCTAAGACTAAAGCTATGAATTGGCATCATTCTCTTCTGAAGCCGCGATGAGATAGGTAAACCTACGGTCGACTCCCGTATATAAGAAGCAGAGTGGGCCTTACTGTTTTTTTTTCTAATTTGTTTCCAAAAAAGGTCTATAAAAAATCAGCCCTTTTTGAAAATCAGTTATTGTATCCCAATTGATTGAAGAAGCAAATAAATGCTTAAAAACAACAACAGTTTCTTGCGTAAAAAGTTAGTAGCAAACCTAGTACCTACCTTAAAATCAATTCAAAAATCAGATAAGTTTTGCCATGAATTGTGTAACTAAAATGTTTATATATGAAATATTGCATAGTTTAAGGCTTAAGTACAAACATTTTTGTTTAGTATTTACTTTTTATGAGTTTTAGACTTTTAAAATTAAAGTTTTTTTTAGAAGAGGATACAGACAAAAAAGTTTGAAGCAAGCGACATTTTGTATTTGAAATTTAAATAACACAGATACTTAACGATCTTCATATGGTCGGGGCCAAGAAGACCAATAGCCGCATTCGTACACAATTTTCCTCATAGCTTGAAAAACTACTAGCCATAAAGAAAGACAAAACCTAAACAATAGAAGTTATATTTTTTTTTGTTTTTATTTAAGTGGACTGTATTGAATGAATTTCAATAAAAAGTTTTAAGCGACCTTTAGTCCAACATTTTTGTGCAGAACATAGTGCTGGGTT